>JAQFVV010000035.1:2829883-4029883 GCA_028023455.1 Epiperipatus broadwayi | reverse complement strand
GATGTAGAGTTTCTGGTCTTGTAACTAATAAATATATGTAAAATTCTATTGAAGATGGCAAGCATGCCATAAGATCACTATAAGTATTATTTATTCTTATATATTAGTAGTTTGAATATGATAAAATAAAATTATTCCAGTTTTTTGTTTATATATACATTATGTCAGAACTGGAGATCAATGAACTTTTAGAATGCATTAGAATTTGTATAAAAGTAAATTATAGATATTTTTTTTATACCGCATAAAGTAACTGGAGTGATTAACCATCCAGTTACCAAATAAATTATTACATTTTGATTTGCAACTATCAGATTTAATGTACTCACAATTTTGGCACAAACTAACCCTGCTAAATACCTCAATTATATCACTAATCGGAAATAGAGAAGTTCAATTTTTCCATGTGGGTGTATTTAATTTTTTTAAAAAAAAAACAATTATTCCATGTGTGTGTATTTAATTTAAAAAACAGACATATTAATTTTCAATTGCTTTACAGTTTATATCTGGAATGAGGACAATCTCTAATTTAATAAATGATTAGTATTAATCATCGAGGTGTTTATTTGAGTTGGTTCAGGTCAGTTGGGAGTAGAGTAAGTTTGACATTTGCCAATCAAAATGTAATAATTTATGATTGATAAATACTGAGCAAATGATAAAAATTTATGTAAGAGATTGTAATTTTGATTCAGCATGAAATGCATCTTGGAGGTCATTTCCCTTTTCATGTGTCTTTATTCATGTTTCAATAATGGGTGGTGGAATGGATATTATTATAGGTCTCATATTTTTATCGCTAGATGTTATTAAATATATATATATATATTAGTCATTTAAAATATACAGAAAGTTTAAAAAAATAATTAGAGCTTAGAGGTTCCCCAAATTACTAATCAATTATTATCATATTTGAAGATTTATTTATTTTTTAAGTATTTACATTCTTTGTTAAAATACTAGTTGTATTTGTTGAGTTTCTCATGGCATCTAAAGAATTTGGTTTTGCAGAGAGTCATAGCTTGCTGGTGAGAGAATTTTTTGAATGTTTTTGGTTTTGAACAATGAAAATTATAATTAAATGTTATAATCAACACATCGGAGTGATTAAAAATTTTTAGTGCATAAACAGATTTGTTAGTTCAGCTGAAAGAACTGGGAATAATCATAGAAAACTGCTCCAAGTACAAACTCTCCTTACTGGGTACATCAATCATACTTATGGCAGCTTACTTAAAATCAGTAATAAGGCAGAAGACTTAACAGCAAACTTAGATCTGAAACAAATAAGCTAGCAGAAAGGAACTAAAAGAAAAATGTGGAAAAATAGAGAAGCAGCAAAAAAATGATAAATGTGATTGAATATACAACAGAATAAAACATGTTATCTTGAAAGAAAAAAAACATGATGCATAATACTAAATGATTGAAGATAAAAATGGTAAATTATTAATAAAGAACGTCATGTAATTACTTTCAAAAGATTTTTAGATGATTAACACACAGTGTTGATACATCTTGATAGTCGTTTTCAACTACCAGTCGATGGAAAAATTTTACTGTTACATGAAAAATATTCTTAATTTGATAATTACAAAATGAATTTCAAAACTAATTTTCAATGAAAATAAATGTATTTTAAAGTGCTCTAACAAGTGATTACAAAAAGTATCATGCATTTCAGAAATCGAAATATACATAATGTCAAAAGATATAAAAAATAATTAAGATAATTTATTTCAATTGTTACCAATCTGTGGAATTTTTTTTCTGGAATTTAAGCAATCTGCCAAGAGAAAAAGGTTGAGAAACAATGCTCCTTGCAGGAGGGATATCATATACCAATGGACATATTCATAGCAAAATGACTCCAGTCTTTTGGATATGATTTCTTTAAAAATAATAAACCTAAAGAGTAACGACATCTTGAAAATAGTTTTAAACTTATAAAAAAATTTAATTTCTAATAAATAAATTATTTCAAAATTTATTTCAATATTTTGATTATAAAAATGGCATGACTATATTTATTAACTCAAGTATAGTTTTCTTACTCATAAACATCTACATGCTCCGTAATATATTATTTTTCACAGTCAATTAATTATAAATTCATGTTTCCATTAAATTTTATTTGTTAGTATGGCTTCATAATTCTGCAAAAAAATGTAAATTTAATAAATAATATAATTAAGTTTACTTCAAGCAATCATAAATTATTTTTATTTTTATCATTTTCCTATAATATGATGAAAAAACAATTTTAAATATAGACTTTCTTCTGATTTTTCTTTAAGCCAATTTTGTATTCTTTTTAATCCTATTTATTTCTGGTGAAAATTAAAAATAAATATTTTGTATTTCTTTACCAATGCACTATTAAATTATGTTCTCAACTTCCAATTCACTTTATAAGCTCCAATTATAAAAACCAATGACAAAACATTGCCTAATGGTCAAGCGTTGATGGCTGAATGTTTAGCACAGCTGCCTTACAAGCAGTTGTTCCTGGGTTCGCTTCCCGGCCGACGCTTTGACATATAAAAAAAAACATTGCCTAATGTTTTCTTATCACCTAGACCAGAGGTTCCCAACCTGGGTTACCCATACCCTTAAGAAGTAGAGTAAATAGCAGGTTGTGCATTTAAAAAGTATGAATAATATTTATTTATTATTGGCTTCCTATACAAACTGCTTCAAATAATTTGTGAAAACTACTGTAATTTTTTAGAAATTTAATGTTTTTGCCTATAACTCAATTTTCGTTAATATTTCACCAATGCAAGACATAATGACGTCACCAAAACAAACATTCAATATGTTTCTGATGAGAATATTATTTATTAAATAAAATAATCATAATTTTAAAATATTCAACAAATTTGTTTGAAAATGCTCTTATTTTTCAATTAAATATTACTAACCGTAAAGGATCGAATTATCTATTTTTCCACAAAATAGCAACAGTTGAAAAATAGTTTAAACAAAAACTAAATATACATTATATATAATAACTCATTTAAAAAAAATTTAAATAAATTAAATGATAATTGAAAATTTGTTTTGAATATAAGTGTTTGTTTTTTTTTTAACTAAAGATTTATTTATTTCAACAAAATATTTTACCAGTTTTTAAATTTATATAAATAATATAAGAATGCATTGATTTACTATAACAGTATTTAGTTACATAGCATGGCATAATTTTGATTCTACCAAGGCAACAATGTATGTTTGATTTTGTTTGTGAGTTTCTAAATGTATATAAATGTTTCGATAATACATTATAACACTTTTATTCTTTTATAAACAAAACTATTAAAGGTTTCTTTAAGAAACATTTTTTTTTAAAAAAAAACTCCAATTGAATGAAAATAGAAAAAAATAAATATACTTTCCTAATAAGTTATACATCATTATCACCATTAGTTATCAATTTGCCAAAAAATAAATTCTGTTTATCAATTTAACAATCTTTTTCTTTCATCTACCCTTTAATCCATTCAGCAAATGTTCATAATTATTTCTTTATTTTAAATTATCAGATTAATTCTCAATAATAAATACTCTTTTCATACAATTATGTAATTCTAACAAACTTGTAATGTTCTAGTTAATCTGAAAAAATAAATCAAACTATATGAAAGTCATATATTATTAAATATATTATTATTTATATATGCACTGACTCAGCATTTGACAAATAGTTGCCAGAATCATCATGTGCAGTTAAAAATAAGTATATTAGTGTGATCCAATATATAAAGCTCAATATATCACATGACTTTCCAAGCTCTATACACATACTCTTGCATTTTACAACCCTTTCCAATATATACTCCCCAATTCATTTATCCAATCCAAATTTCTCTTTCACTTTATAATTTTCCTAATAAATCCTTTCTTTTTATTTAATGTGTTCTAAATACTGCTAACTTGTATTTTCTCATCTTCAAATTGACATCTCAAAAGCGGCCAATCTTGAAGCTTTATAGATGAAATCTTTGCTCGTATAATGTAAGAAAATTTCATTTTTAAATCTAATTTTAATGGGCTTCAAAATAACTTCTAACCATAATTAAAAGCTTAGTCAGCTATTGCAATTATCATTTTAATATCGTTATCACTAGTTCCATGATCATATAACCAAATGCTGGCCTGCTCTATTGCTTTATGTCCAAACTTTCTATATATCACATTAATACTATGCTAATTCTCAGTATTTTACAATTACTGACATATAAAGAGAACTAATGGAATGCTATTCCATCCCTCTTCTGTTACAAGATTATTTAATCTTACAAAAATCTTTTGATTCATACAAAAAAATCATTTAGTAGTTATGACTTTGGTATTTCTATCCTTAATTATTCAAAATATCCAACAAAATAACCCAATTTATTCCACCAAAAGCTTCTTCAAATCATTAAAATAAATGTTAGTTCCCATAATAATTTTTATGAGCCATTCATTAGACTAGAGATTATCCACTTAATGAATAATATATCTATAGTGTAATTTTCACTATTCCACTCTTATCCAAGGTAGAAGCTGGTAAGAGTGAAATCATAAACATATAACCAAAGACATCTATCTGAAAAAGATGTATGATCACCA
Organism: Epiperipatus broadwayi; assembly: GCA_028023455.1. Taxonomy (NCBI): domain Eukaryota; kingdom Metazoa; phylum Onychophora; class Udeonychophora; order Euonychophora; family Peripatidae; genus Epiperipatus; species Epiperipatus broadwayi. Next base: position 4,025,263 of record JAQFVV010000035.1, on the reverse strand, counting down.
AAATGCACATTTTCATGCTGATCCAGCATTCATCAGCTGGCTCAGATCCCAAACTTTTACACATATCTTTATCGTTGTTTAGTATATATGGATAGTTAATTACTTAGTTTAATTGATGGGTCAAACTTATCACACTCACAACTTTGACACAAACCACCTAATGGAAATATATTAATAATTTTTATTAGTCATTCGTTAGACTAGAGATTATCCACTTAATGAATAATATTTCTGTAATGTAATTTTCACTACACCACTCTCATGTAAGATAGGGACTGTTTTCTGTCTGCTTTTAATACCTTGTGGAGGGGTATAAATCATAAACATATGATCAAAGACATATTAAAAAGATGTATGATCCCTAAGATTCACATTTTGTGCTGAATCAGCAGTCATCAGTTGGACCAGATGATAATCTCTTACAAATAAAGCAAAACTCTCCATACAGTAGTGCCACCCTGTGCTAACCAGAATAATCAATGAATGCCAGAAGGCTTGTGCATAAAATCCCTATCTAATGCCTACTCATCCAATATCCCCAGACTAGTTTCTGGCTTGTGGCCATCGTCAGTGAGGAGCTTTGGATCTGAGAGCACTGCACCTAGATCTTAACCCTTTACAACTACATTAACCCAATGGTTTATAATTTCTTACACATATCTATCATTGTTCAGTATATACAGATAGCCAATTACTACAGTTAAATTTATTACCCTCACAACTTTGATACAAACCACTTAATGGAAACCCACTAATAATTTTTAGTAGTCCTTCATTAGACTAGATATATATTTTTGTAGTGCAATTTTCAAAGTTGCAAGGACAGTAAGTTTGACACTTATTAAATAAACTATAGTAATTGGCTGATAAACATGACTAAGAAATTACGAGCTAAGTCAACTGATGAGTGCTGGTTCTTGGGATCAAATCTTTTTTACATCTTTGGTCATATAATTATGATTATATCTCTCTACAAGATATTAAGCCAATAACATCATATGATCATCATTTCTTACATTTTTTTCTACAAGATATTATAAGCAGATAGAAACCAGTCATTATCTAGTGTGAGAGTGGTGTAGTGAAAATTACACTACAGAAATATCGTTCAGTAAGGGGATAATCTCTAGTCTAATGAATGACTAATAAAAATTTCTAATGTACTTCAATTAAGTGGTTTGTGTCAGAGTTGTGAGGGTCCTTAGTTTGACACTTATCAATTCAATTGTGCAATTGACTATGTATACATAATAATAAAGACTTGTGTAAAAGATTGTGATCTGACCCAATTGATGATTGCTGGTTCTGTATGAAATTTTCATCTTGGGGATCATATATCATTTTCATATGTCTTAGGTAATCTATACAACTTGAAATGGTAAAATACGTCCAGAGTTATCTCCTCATAATTCCATCTCACAAGAGACTTCTCAGACTTACCTGTTTTTATAACATACATGCCTTGTATGGGTTAATGCAGTTGTAAAGTGTTAAGACTCTAGAGCATATGGGCTTCAGAGTGAGTCTAGTTCTGAAACTTTGGGTTCTTCAACTTCTTATGAACTCCCAAATAATAAAACCATTTGATTATTTTATTTTATTATATACATTAATCCAATACTTCTGGAAATCGAGAGCAAACTAAACATATAACCTAGATGGTTAATTATTTTTCTTCTCTCAAAAGAAAAAAAATTTTTGATTGCTTTCAATTCTACAAAATATTTACTGGAGAGAAATCTCCAACTTGGACCACTTTCATATGTAACGTAATATCCTCTTTCTGCAATGCTCTTTACCAAAAATGTTTGGGCCTATCAATCTATCTTTCCTCTAATATAATAATATGTATCATACAAAATGGTTTTAATAAATGCAACAGAAAAAAAATATTAATGCGCTCTCCAAATCCTATTTCTCAATATACATTAATAGTCCTAATTATCTTAGAATCATATTTTAAATGCACCATATTGTCTTTATGAACAACATGAATCCATTCTGTATACAATTTTAATTTGGAATTTTAAAAAAACTATTCATAAACATCAAGAGTATTCAAAACAAAATTGAAATACAATGATCTCTCATTACATTCTTTTCCTATTTCCTATTTACAAAAAGTAATTATTACACTTTTATTTACCATTGTCAAACTCATTCCATTCACAACGTTGACACCATCCACCTCAGATAAATACAATAATGATTATTACTAATCATTTTTTAAACTAGAGATTATCTCTAGCACCTATATAAACTTTAAACCTCAATTAACAAAATAACAAGCATAATGAAATCATATCCCAAATTACAAAAAATTATTACCATTATTCCTCACACATACCACCATCAAAAAATAAATTCATTTAAAAATATAGTTGATTGAGTTTCTGGATATACACAACTATTTTTGACTCTTTTTTTTTTTACAGAATATAATCATATTTCAATCAATCAATTTTATTATTTAATAATAAGTATACAGGGTATCCATAAAGTCTGTGGGCAATTTAAACAATTTATAACTTTATTAATATTTGTGATAGAGAAATTACGTAGAATGTATTGGAAATAGAAAAATCTATACTTTTTTCGTTGTTCTATTGTATTTTATTAAGTTTTCACCTGTCCACCATCAATGTCTGAAATCACATTAGTTATTTTAGCTTTCAAGTCTAATGATAGGGGTTTGGTTGCATATGTCCCCATAAAAAAAATATATAATGGAGTCAAGTCAGGCGAACATGGAGGCCAAGAAAATGGTCCACTTCTTTAATCCATCTGTTAGAAAATTTCTGATTTAGAAACTATTTAATGCACAGAGCAAAGTGGCAAGAAGCTCCATCTTTGTTGAAATATTCTATCATTTTTTAATCCTAATTGTTCAAACTAAGGAATAAAGTAATTCTGCAGCATATTTAAATAGATGTCACCATAATTTGGCACTATAATTTGATTTTTTCCCAAAGCACACCACACATTAACTTTATAAGAGTCTCTTTGATTTTCAGTTCCCCAAATCTGGTAATTATGCCTGTTGACCTTGCCACTAATGTGAAATGTTGCTTCATCAAAGAACATTGAATTACTCACAAATGCATCATCATTGCTGAGTTTTTCATTGAACTGATATGAGAGAGCTAGCCGTGCACAATAGTCCTCTTCTAACAACATTTGATGCAATTGAATTTTGTAAGATTTCATGTGAAGTCTTTCTGCAAAATCTTATGAACAATGGACTTTGAAAACCTCAGCTCTAATGATGCTAGTCTTAATGACTTTTTTGGGCTTACCTTAAAGGATTGTTCTATGAATGCTACACTTTCTTCGCTGACACGTGGCCTACCAGACCAAAGCTTATCATGGATCGAGTCTGTCTCTTTGAATTTTTTCATTCATTTGGGAATAGAGTTCTTATGAGGTGATTTTTTACCGTATTCAGTTCTCAGTGCAGCCAACAAAAGGACACAGTTTACTTTTTCTTCAATTGAAGCCATGGGTCGCATAATTCTGAAAAAGAAGTATTTTTAAAGTTTTCAAAAAATTTATTAAATTATTGTGTTGAAGAGTTACTACATAAGTTTACTTAAAACTAGGTGCAATACCTTTTATAGATTTTTCGATCACCAATATAAATAAAGTTATAAATTTTTTAAATTGCACACAAATTTTATGGACACCCGGTATTATACAAAAATTCAAACATCAGTATTTATAACTCAAATATTTGGATTCTCTAATTAAAATAAATCTATCTGCTCTGCTTACTAGTATTTTTGTTTCTAATAAAAAAATTTTTGCAAATATAGATACAATCTGTTCCTCAAGCAGAAAAAAAAAAGACAAGATTTTTTTAAAAATTATCTTTACTTGTATATAAACACTATCTGTATCTCATGCAGCAGAGAAGAGGCTTTAGATTATTTTTCTTTTAAACTGTCTTTACCTACATATATATATATATATCACTATCTATTTTGATTCATTCCAAAATACCATCATCCAGTGCCAAATAGATAGTATATAGAGAAGTCCCCCCCAATACTAAGATGGCAATCGTCAGAAATTTTACTTATTGGTTACTAAAATGTCCATTTGTTTTAATCCAACACCTCCAAAAACCACAACATCTATTTTGTAATAAATTAATTTAAATAAAAAAATTATAAATCCAGGCTCATGCAACAATTCTTAATATCTATGCAATAATGCGGAGCTTGCTTTCGTTATTAGAATCACTGTTGTTATCAGCAAAAAACCTTTCCTGTTTTAACTTGAGGGATCCTGAACTCAGAAGGATTTTTCAGTCTATTCATCCTCCATCCCCATCTCAAGTAACAAATACACATGACCACACATTTATGAAAAAGATATATGATCTCCAATACATGTATTTCATACAGAAACAGCCATTATCAATTGGACCAGACCATAATCGCCCACAGATATACACGATCAGCGCTCAGTTTATATCAAGATAGCAATTCCTCAAACTTAAATGAACAGGCTTCAATCTTCTTGCCCTTTAAACTATTCATTTCATTGAAAAATCAACGATGGAACACTCGAAGCCCTCATATCCATGTAGACATTACGTCAATCTAACCTCTCATATTACAGGATCATTAGATATCCATAAATATTAATAGGAGAGGAATCGGCTGAACTTATACTAAGATGTAATCTATTTTCCAATCAATTTGTAATTCTAGGGCAGTATGTAATTTACTTATACTGAATGTTTCTTATATATGTAATTAAAGGAATTTGAACTCAGGATTTTTCAGATTATTTATCCTCTGCTCCATCTCAATAAATTATTTCTTATTTTGTTATACACATGGGAAAGAAGTACAACCTTATTTCCCCTGTTCTTTAATCCTACAAATTGTACATACTAATTTTTATATGTTATAATGATTACTAATATTATATATCTTACATCTTGATATTGTAACAAATAAGTATTCTGTACACATATTTACGTTAATTTATTTAAAATTATAGTATAAAAAAATAATTCATTTGTCTAATTTGATGATATTATGTGAAATGATTTTAATACGTCTCAAGTAAATATTTTTCCAATTTGGACTTTTTTTTTCTGTAGGCAACATTTTCACAAAGTAATTATTTTTAAAAGTTGTGGAATCTTGACCATTTATAGAATAGGAAATAGATGCCTTTAAGTTGTGTAAACCTTTATTAAAACTTAAAAATTATTGCTAAAAGTGGTAAATTATTATTTTTATTGCATGATCACTATGCTACCCTAGAGACTCTCTGGAATCATTAAACCTATTTTCTAGCAACAAAGGAAATAAAATATAATTCAATTCTCTGCTCAAGGGCGCTTTAATCATTTCCTATATACAGTACTTTTCTAAACATTTGGAAATATTATATTCAATTGAGAGAAAAATAATAAAAAAAATGTTGAAATATATATATGCATCAGCATTCAAACTTATTTTATGCTAATTAGTAATGATTTATTTTATACTAATTAGTTGATATTTCTGAACAAAGAAGATCATTTGCAAATATTAATTAAAGGCTATAATTTTTTTAATGAGAAACACATATAAATAAAAGAATGAAAGGTTCATTTTTATATTTTTTTCTTTTATTAATAATGAAAGAGAAAAAAAACCTACTTGGAAAGCTTGACATCAAACGTTTTATTTTAAATTATCAATTTTCAGGAGCTTCCAACACAAGTTATAAACAATATGGCTGACTCTAAGTTATTATATTCAATATTTACAATTTTTTTATTTATAAAAATGATAAAGAAACATTAAAGTCCAAAAGGTTATAATCAAAAACTTTTTTAATATAAATGCAGTAAAAAAAATAAAAATAAAACACAATTAAGCAAACTTCAACCTAAGGTGCGGACAAACATCACTTTTCGGGTAAGCACTATCCCATAATTTTGAAAATATTGCACTAAATCACACAAAAATCCAAAAGGTTGTAATTAAAATTTTTTTAATGAAAATTCATTACACCAGTTGTAAACTAATCTCAGTGCACTCACAAATTATGTTTTAGAGCCTGTAATCATGTTCCTCTCCAAACAGGTAGATGCTTAGAACATGTTCACACATAAAATTTAATATCAGAACCTTATCATATAGTTTTCAGGTGGGCACTATCATGCAATTTTGAAAATATTCCACTGCAACTTGTTCTGTTGATAAAAGATTTCAAATTTTAATTTTATTTCCAAAAATGATAAGACAAATAAGCAACATTAAAAAAAAATCATCATGTGCTAATGAATATCAACAAAAAAAAAATACCGTTAATTTTAACCACGTGATATCTGTTCGCCTTGTGTTAACATCTTAATATTATGTTGTGAATGGAATTTATTACAAAATGTATATGAATTTTTTTAAATTAACATTTAATTTAGAATAAATTTGCTAATATTTTTTAAAGTTAACAAGCTATGCATTCACAATATAATATTCAAATGTTAACGTGAGGTGAACAGATAACATGTAGTTAAAATTAATATTTTTTTTTTTTTGTGACATTCGTTAACACATGGTGATTTTTTTAACGCTTCTTTTTCACCTTATCATTTTTAGAAATATGATTAAAATTATCTTCCATTGACAGAACAATATGCAGTTGAATATTTTCAAAATTGCAGGTCTGAAACCATGTGATAAGGAGCTTATATTACACTTTATGTGCAAATAAAGATGCAATAATGGTGTCATGTGAGAACATGTTCTAAGCATCTATCTATTTGGAATGGAAGATTGTTAGAAGGCTCTAAAACAGCGTTTGTGAGTGCACTGAAATTTAGTTTACAGCTTATGTAGTGAATTTTCATTAAAAAAAAAAATTAATTACAACCCTTTGGATTTTTGTATGTTTCAGTGTAATATCTTCAAAATTACAGGATAGTGTTCACCCGAAAAGTGATGTATGTCTGCATCTTTGTTATAGTTTGCTTGGTTACCGTTTGCTTAATCGTGTTTTATTTTTATTTTCTTTACTGCTTTTACATTAAAAAAGTTTTTAATTACAACCCTTTGAACTTTTGGTTTCTTTATCATTTTAATAAATAAAAAAAATGTAAATATTGAATACAATAACTTAGAGTCAGTCATATTGTTTAAACTATGTGTAAGAAGACCCTGAAAATGGATAATTTAAAATAAAAAAGATGGCAATCTTTCCGGCAGGCAAACTACATAAGTACCAAATATCTTCAGCACTTTTTTTTTTAAACAAGTATTCACCAATATGATTTGCCGAAATTACTAGAATTTATTGTACCTAAGAATATTAGATATAATGTATTGTAAAACTTTTTATATTTAACACACTAAAGAAATATTAAGCCATTTAACTAGACTGATACAAATTGTATTCAAACTTTATCCTCCAACTAAGAATATCTACCTCCAGGGCTAAATATGATCAGGCTACATAAAGAAATCTCAATTTCTTGAAATGTTCTCAGATACATACACAAATATTCCAAATTTGAATCCTAAATACTATAATTATTACACTGCAAGACTTTTTAAAGTTTATATATTTTGAGACTTTTAAATAAATATTTAAAAAAAATTGACTGATTCATCACTCAGAAAGTCATGCAATGTTCAAAACCCAAAAATAAAAGATTAAGATACAAGTCACAGGTCTTCAGTTCTTGAGACTGCCATTCTATCACTGTATTAACCCTTACAGGCCAGACTTAGGTGTTGAAATATTAATATGCTTAAAGTGAATTGATAATAGTCAATAACATCCTACATGCAAATATAACTATAGCCAATCCTTCAGTGTATATCAACATCTTGCATTTCTATCAGATATGGGATCAGAGCAGACAAAAATATAAAAAAAGTGAATGTTAATTAATATATATATATATTAATATTTATGTACAGTAGTTTGAAAATGTATTTTGGCCCATAAAAATATAATTAACTACATTTATGAACATAATAATAAAAAAACCTAAAAAATAATATAAACAAAACCTCTCGAAATATTTTTATTCTTGTGTAAGAAGATGATAAGTATATATTTAAATACTGTTGATTTAGAAAAAAATATCTATTCATACAAAATCTAATAATACTGATACACTCAAGCACATATATACTGAAAAGACAAACAATAACCAATATACGTATTTCATGCTAAACCAGCAATCATCAGTTGGTCCAGATTATCATCTCCCACACATATATACTATAAGTGCTCAGATATATATATATTAAGATAGACAATCTTCATACTTTAATGGACAGGCTCCAATCTTCTACCCACTCCAACTCTTCAACCGTCCATCCAATTGAAAATCTGATGATGGAATGCTCGAAGGCCACCCTGAAGCCGAGATTCTTGTCACACCCATGTTGACCAAAGGTCAATCTAAACCCCACATGTACAGGACATAATCCATTAAATACATATACAAGGATGGGCAGACATCTCTACAATGTAATAGAGTGGATAGTGATGGGTCATCTGAAAGTCTGTACTCATATACCCTATATTACATATATATATACACAGGTATATAATAAACCTGTGTTTCAGCTATTCATACAAAATAAAGTTTTGATAAAATTAAGACAAAAATGTTGTTTGAGATCAAAATTTGAAATGTGTGTAGACTAAAATTTTTTTTTCTTTAAAAAATTTTTTTTTTTCTGCAATCTTACAGATTAGACAGATTAGATAGCAAATAACTAATGAACTCTGCTAGGCGTACTCCTTTGATTCGAAGTTAAACAAACAAGAAATTATATTTATGTGAACAATAACAAAAAATTATGCAATTCATATGGTGGAAAGTAATTGAAAAATAATTTGCAGCCCATGGGAGAGATAAGATAGCTTAAAAAAACTATAGATCTTAAATTTTACAAGCAGTTTATTGCTCTATAATAATATTATATTGTTATTATATAAAAAGCTCTTTAAAAGGTATTTTTAAAAATTCATTTAAATTATTTTCTCTAATATTTTTTTAAAGATTTATTTTAATAAAGATCATTTAATATGTAAGAAAATATATGTAACACAATAATACAATATTTGTCCGCTAATAAAAATATTGTAATAAAATGTAAATATCTTACAAATAACGGTAAATAACAAAATAAAGTTCAATATAAACTTTAATCAACAGCAGTACTTTCAATTATATTCATAATGATTTTCAACCAAACTGACTTAATTTTAAAATGGAGTAAAACAACATCAACTTCAACCTAATTCTTTCCCTTTTATTTAAAAGTAAAAAAATATCTAGTGAAGTTTTAATAACGAAATTGTAACACGATTCCCTATGAGCAAATGACATGCAAACATCTTTTCATATCAAAGCAAGAAAATCATTAACAAAACTAATATTAAATTACTATTCTTTAATCTTTTTAAATCATTATTAAATTAAATCTTTATAAGTGAGAATTAAATGAAATGTAATAATAATAAAGGCAGATATTCAAAAATAAACATTTTAGCTGGTATAAGTTTTCTACTTGGCTAAAGTGTACCTTTTATTTTTACATATACATTCCTATTTCTAGAAGAAAAAAAACTTTAAAAAGGCGGAAAAATACCAATATATATTTAATTATTTCATGGTAAATCAAAAACCAGTTGTCAGTTCTGTTCTACTAAATCCAAAAAAACCAATTAACAAGTCACTTTAGTCAACTTTTTGTGGTTGACTAAATACATACCTATCTTTATTAAAAATCTGTTTAGCCATGTTATTTTCAGTACAATTTTTTTATCACCATTTCCATCATCAACTGACCAAATGGAAAAAAAAAATTACTTGATCTATGACTTCCTTTCCAATTCTCAATCTTTTATCTCAACATCCGTTTTATTCGTGAATTTTATTTGTATTTATTTTCATTCCAAACCTTCTATAAGTTCTATTAATTATACATCACATTCTGTTAGATTTCTCCACAAAACTGACAAGTAGTCCACATCATTATCAAATATGATATAATGCTAACTTCATTCTTACTAAAATAAATTGTGTTTTAAATAATATATATATATATAAGGTACATTAAACAAAACAACAAGAATGAAACAACATCATAATCTTGCTCCCTTCCCTCCATTTATCTTTTTTTTTTTTTATAGAAATAATATTTAATTTTATATCTTCTGATTAATGTACAAATTTCAGTAATCATATATTTACCTTGCTATGACATCATGACAGTCAACATTGGCTATTTCATTATAAGTGTTTGTCCAAACTATTTTAAAAAAAAAAATTTAAATAGATTAATAGAATTCACTTTATTGAATGCCTTTCGAAGATGAGGAAAGATCCCTTTCGCTCTCTCTCTATGTATATATAAATATATCAACAATTTCCACAATTAACTGTATCACTTTTTTTTAAATTCTAATTTGCTTTACAGATATAAACATGCCTAAATTGCAATATAACTAATTGTATCACTTATCTCTACCTTTCTAATTTTCAAACTACTCTTCAAATAGCATGTCTAATCTGTATATATTCAGAGTATCAACAACATGTTAACTGTTTTCAAGATTAAACTAATTAATTATTCGAAAATCTTCAGATTTCAGTGCATAAATTATGTTACAAATACCAATTCTCAATTTCAATTAATAATTTATCCCAGAATTGCATCAGCACTCCTGCTTTACCAATATTCATCCCAGCGCAAACCTTTTTAAATTTCTTTCATTATTACACAATATATATATTACTGTCATTTTTAATTAACTTTCCCAATCAATATAAATAAAGAGTAATTTTACCATGCAGATTATATACATATTCTTCCTGTCTTTGCAAAGCATTATAAAAATTTATCAATTTCAACTTCAGTATATTGTGTTTTTACTGTGATACTTCAATTTTTCTCATTACTATCTTGAGTTACTCTTTTTAAAGAAAATAATCTCAATTTTAACACTAGTCTATGAGTAAGGATATGACCATGAACTCCTAATATTGTGCCTGAAACTGATAAGAATCAAAACATGATCTAACTGAAATCTACTTTTATCATTAAATATTTTTGTGTGTAATTCCTCTTCTTAAGATATTTAAACAATATGTTTATTATTACAATATTACTTTCTTAACAAAAACATCATCAATCTTTCATTTCAACTTTATTCCTAAATCATGATCTCCTACAAATTTACCATACTTTCCTCATTACTAAAATATAACAATTAATTTTACAATTACTTATTAAACAACTTCATAAAATCCATTACCATCAAAGTTATTAGTTTGCATGTGTATTTCAATAACCGCCAGATGGCTTAGAAACTGCTTTCAGTCTAATCACTAAAAATTAAATATTCATTTACTTATTATAAGTACATAATAAAAAACATTCCTTAACATTCCTACTCATCATAAAAAACATGGATTTTTTTAGACAGCTTATTTAACTACTAACAAGTATTAACTATATATATAGGTCACCCATTAACTTCATAATTCATACACAGTAGAGACTTCGGATTCCATTTCCAAAGTAGATGAGCAAAGTCACAATGAATAGTGGTAAAAGACTAGTAATTTCTAAAAAGATCAAATCTGGTCAATTTACTATTGGATCTGAATTTTAAAATTTATTTGTAACCTAACAAAAAAAAATCCACTTTGTACACCATGATTCTTCAGTTGTTTGAAGAGGTTCTTATTTGAGAAGCTAGAAATGGAATTTTGATTTAAGATTTACCTTATGGTAAAATAATATTTTCATTCAATGAAAATTCTGATCTACTTCAACAATTTGTTTTCTGACATGAATATGTAAGAAGATAACTAGCCACTGTAAGAGAATAAACTTCACAGTGCAGTAATATTTAATTGCACATTCATAACTTTAGTGTGGTCACTTTCTTATCTAAATAGGAACATAATATCCATCAGTAAAATATGGTAACACTAAAAAGGCTTTCTGATGAATATTTACATCACAATTCCAAGCAATGCAGGTTACTTTTCCGAGATCCTGATTCCTAGATTTATTTAGATCCAATCTTTGATAAATAGGAAAATATGTTATACTACAGTCCAAGGTTATTCTAAGAGCATTAGGTAAGACCGAGTAAGTTTACTATTGCAGAAGATTATATATACACATTACAAAACAATTTCGATTGTTTAGATGAAAAGTTGAACTTACAGACTTTGCAGGATTAAAAATAAAAACTGTCTTGGGAAAAAGATTTCCAAACTTTTCATATCCTCATAAAGAGGTTTTGTCATATCAAACCAAAGTCATCGGTTACAGAAATTTCTGCATTTTATTCCTGGAAGAATTATCATTTAGTGATATTTGAAAATTTTTTATTAGTGGGCATTTTGTCAAGTGAATTAATGTTTTCCCAACATTTAAAATTTAAAGATTTTGAGAAGGGAACTAATTTTCCCAACATAATTATAGTGTGGTTAAGTCTGTGCTCATATACCCTATATATTACATATATAGATACAGGTATATAATAAGCCTGTGTGTTTCAGTTATTACATAGTAGAGATGTCTGCCCATCCCTTGTATATGTACTAAATGAATTGTCCTGTACATGAGGGGTCAGATTGACCTTAGGTCATCATGGGTGTGACAAGAATCTCAGCCTCAGGGCTGGCCTTTGAGCATTCCATCATCAGATTTTCAATTGGATGGATGGTTGAAAAGTTGGGAGTGTGGAGTAGATTGAAGCCTGTCCATTAAAGTTTGAGGATTGGCTATCTTAATATATATCTGAGCACTTATGGCATGTATATGTAGAGATGGTAATCTGGACCAACTGATGAAGGCTGGTTTAGCATGAAATATGTATATTGGTGATTTTTTATCTTTTCAACATATATGTGTTCAAGTGTATCAGTGTTATGAGATAGTGTGGAGAGTGGTGGGTCGTGTGAAAGTCTGTGCTCATATACTCTATATATTACATATATAGACACAGGTATATAATAAGCCTGTGTGTTTCAGTTAAGTCAATAAAAAAAGTGCCAGTTTTTAATTTATTGCAAAAATGCTCTTCAAATGAATTGCTAAAGATAATGACATGTATGTAGCACCTTTTCTCTGCCAAAATCTTTTTTTTTTTTCAGGAATAATAAAAAAAATAAGGAATTGGACTGATGATTTTACTTTGAAACAGAAAAAATTATTAAAAAAAAGTATCATAATCTTTAAAAAAAAAATAGCTACATTAGTATAAAGAATAGAACAAAATTAGAAATAATTGGACAAAGTAGAGTGATTTTTTCAATGGTGATGATTACTTAAAAATTATTCTTATAACCAAAACAACACCTATTTCATTACCTATCTAATGTAGGCATTAGCTTGCAGTTATATCTTTGATATTCTTATTGCTCCAATAAATTCCTACAATAGCTATTTTTTCTTTTCATTTCTGATAATAAATTTACCACCCTTTCTAGCTTATTCATATACCTAACATAAAAAAGTTCAATTACATTGGTTTTAGATGGATAAATGTAACTGAATTAATGTACTGAATTTTAGAGATTGCTCTAATTGTTTTGATTTACTTTCTATAACAACTTCAAACTGCAATTTCAAATTTACTTCTATCTCAATAATTTAAAGGTAATTTGGTTTTGGTTTTCCTCCCCCTTCACCTCTTTTTATTTATTTATTTTTAAATGCATCCATATTTCATTAAATATACAGTTTAGAGTTATATATAAATTTTCTAGTTTTCAGTGCTTAACTAAGTGATAAAAATTATAAAACAGTATTAATTTAAAAAAAAAAAAAACATAATATAAATAAAATTTATATATATATAAAAATGCATCAGCAACAATTAGATTACATATGATATTAAACAGATTAACATTAAGAAGAGTGCATGACAAGGTGACTCCATATCTCTAAAACTTTTTACAGGTTTTTAAAGGTATTTTGGGGATTAAAATGAGAAGTGAATAAAAGTAACTGAAGATTATTTAAGTCATCTAATTTTGCCTATAATGTAGTTACTTTTGCAAATCTTCAGGAATTGTCACAAGAATTATCAAATGAAAGTAAAAAAGTAGGATTAAAGGTAAATGGGTATGTTAAAAAGACTAAAGTAATGTTTAATGTATTTGTTCAAAAGATGAAAATATTAATAATGATGAGTTAGGAGTTAACAACTACAAATAACTTGGTCCCATAATTACTACAGATGGAAACATAATGGATGAAATTAATCATAGAATTAAATATTGATACTTCAGATCACTCAATGAAATGATAATGAGGTGCACATTAGGGATAACAAGATGAGATCAAAAATATATGAGTGAGGGAAGAAACAGTTATTATTGATCTCATTGAAAGAATTAAGACACTGAAGTGGAGTTGGGATGGGCATATTGCTAGAAGAGCTGATAATAGATGAACAGTTGAAATCTTAAACTAGATTCCAAGAAATTGTAAAAGATCTAAGCAGACACCACATGTGAGATAGATGGATGAAATAAGGAAGTGTGCTGGAATGGTATGAATAAGAGAGGATAGAGTCAGAGAAAATGGATTGAACTTGGAGAGACCTTCAATCCTACAGTGGATTGATAATGATGATGACTTAAAAAGTGTCTAAATCATAATTAGTTAACAGTTAATAAAAAAGATTTCAATTTGAAAAATAGGAGAAAAATTGTTTACAAAAAATATATATATATTAGGCAAGATGTGAAATATAGTTTTAAATTATAAATAAATATGAACATGTTAAAAAATGTTATGAACATGTTAAAAAATGTTATAAATATTGTATTATATTTATTTAGAAAGCAAAAATAAAATCAATAATGCCAATCAAATATGCTGTTTAAAAGCTTGTATCTCAATCTTAAAAATATAACTTCAGATTAAAATAGTCATATATTAACAAAAAGTATTATATTAAAAATAAACAGATATTTAATAGTATTAGATATAACAATTTTTAGTTAAATGGAGGTAAATTCTGCTAAAAGCTATAATGGAATATTTACAAAAATAGCAAATGTTATGACAACATAAAAAAATAAATGTAACATTCACTATTCCATAAAACAAAGATTTCTATCTTTAAAAAAAAGAATCACCGACTAAGTTACTGAAACCTCGTTCTAAATGTTATGCAATTTTTTTTTTAAAAAAAAAAAAAGAAGAAGAAATCAAATTACATGCATTTCATATTTCCATTTAAAATCACTTCTGATACATTATCTTAATAGAAACTAGATGAAATACACAGGCTTATATATATACCTGTGTCTAGCACAGACTCTTAATAGGAAATGAACTTGCAAAAAAAAAAAAAGTGATTTTGAATAACGTGCCTCATATGTCCAGCATTTACTACTTTCAAATAAATGTGGCCGAAACATTTCTAAGAAAAGATTTATTATACTTTTATTAAACGATCTGGGTGCGCTTTCGGTTAGAAAATCAAATTCATAGCACGTTTAATTAATAAAAATAAATACATATAATTAATTTTTCTTTAGCCAATGTTAGAAACGTTTCGGCCAATTTATTCCAAACAATAACGAAAAGGATAACGAATTCTCTAACAGACTGCTTGATGATAGCATTTAACTGTTATTCAGAATCATCATCATCATCAAACATTATCAATCCACTGCAGGATGAAGGTCTCTCCAAGTTCAATCCATCTTCTCCGATCTTTAGCTTCTCACCCCTGCACACTTTCTTATTTCATCCATCCATCTCACATGTGGTCTCTTTCTGGGTCTTTTTACAATCTCTTGGAATCCAATTTAAGATTTCAATTGTCCATCTATTATAATCTCTTCTAGCAATATGTCCAGCCCAACTCGACTTCAGTCTTTTAATTTTTTCAATGAGGTCAGTAATTCACAATAATATGCAGCATTTAATCAAGCCCTAACTCCATCTCAGAATATGACATATTATGGTTCACTCATTAATGATCATGGTAACCATTAACAAAAAAAAAAAAAAACTTTCGTACCATTATTATTGCTAAAATGTTATAATCTTTTTGTTATAATCTACATAACGAATTTTTAATTATGAATACTAACAAAAATTTATTATAACTTCCCTGGATCTGCATAATAAATGCTCCACGATAAGTTAATCTAAAGTTTAGATGAAAAATAATAGGAAACTACCCTTGGGGATCACAGCTGTCTTTACTAAAAGAAACTTTTGGACTAACAAACATATATATGTGTTTCATAACAGAATATTGCTCTTTTAAAGCACTATTTTTTAAATAACTTATTTTTCTCAAATTTTTATCATAAAAAAAGGTGAAAAATTAAAAATGTATATCAAAAAAATATTTAAAAAGCTTATAAAATTTTAATTAAAATATCATTAAAAAAATTGATATTAAAAAAAAAAAACAGTTCAAAAATATATATATCAAAACATTTTGAAAATAAAAAATTGAATGTGTACAAATAATTTTACAATCTGCAAAATGTGATTAAAAAATTAAATATTTTGATGTAATGATTCTCTTACTCGATTAATACAAACTGATACTTTTCAATGGATTCAGGTTAAAAATACATCACTCTTTCATAATATCAAAAAATTATTGGTAATTAATAGTCTGTTTTCCTTTATGCTTATATTGCAGTAATAAAAATAACTATATGCCTACTAGAAAGTCCTGAGATATTTGAGAAATCTCATGGCAAGCTGGGCACAGCAGTTCCATTTTTATTGACCAAATTGAAGTTCTTTTTCTTTGTATTTTCTTTAACAATTGTTAACTCTTACATCTATCTTTCTATGTTATGGCAATGAAACAGGTATAATAAGGATTAAAATATTTTGACTTAAAAGAAAATGTCAGACAGATTGAAATTTCCTAATTCAAAGTCAAGAAAGTTCAAGGTAAGTGATATTGTCAAGTATAACAGCAGAAATTAAAACTGAAAACTCATTCTAATTATTAAAAACCGGTAAAATTATAATGTTTAAAAGTAAACTAATACTATCATAAGTTTTAACTTTTAAACAGAAAATATTTGTTAAAAGTTTTTAAAATGGTTCTTTAATTGCAATATCTAAGTAAAAAAACATGAGATCTACTTCAAGATTTATTCGTTTTTCCATAAATATCCTTCTTTCTGAATCGCAACATCTAAGTAAAAAAACATGAGATCTACTTTAAGATTTATTAGTTTTTTCATAAATACCCTGTAGATAAGGCACAATTTGAGTTTCATATGTAAATTGTTTTTGGTGATATCTTCAATCATAGCATTTCTGACAAACCAACGAATGCAAGACAAAATAAGCAATTACTTCTAATAATCTCTAGAATAAATAAATAAATGTTTCACACTAAAGCTGCTAAGGATTCAATAACTTCTACAATTACTTCTATAAACACAATTGTCAGATGATGGCAACATATGTTTCAAGACTAACTACTCTTTCATCAGATATCATGTAGATTACAATTGTCCTAAATTACACTACACATTTAAAAAAATATTAAATACAGTGAGAAAATTAAGTAAATAAATATTTCTCATAAAAAAATAAAGATTAATCATATGGTTTTATTACTTTGGAATTGAGAACTGATAGAGTGACTACGTTTCACAGAGCTTGATCGTAGAATTCACCACTCTACCATTGTAATATTTTTCATTAAAGTGCAGCACCTAAACATTCCCACTCCCAATTATAAAGAATACTTCTGCTAATTTATTAATAAAATAAAAAGAAACTTTCCTGCATAAATAGGTATAACCCTCAAATTATCAGACTACTACAATTTCAATAATAATACCTAAGATAGTTTGAAAATAATAGCACTATTAATAAAATCAAAAACATGTAAGAATGCAAGGGTAAATAGACCTTTGTTAAATTTGGAGATGATGTTCTAACATATCTAAATCTCATATAAAAAAAAAATATGGTACAATCAAAAGACCATAAGTTCAATACAGAGAAATATTTACAATTTTCATAAACAACTGCGGTGGCAATTCTGTGAAATCACTATGGTAAATTGTAACCATCAGTGAAAGGACTAGAATTCAAATTTTGTGATATATTTATTTGTTTCAGACCTCAAATATTTTAGCTTTTCAAATAAATTTCCAATTCTTTCACTGTAAAATTCCTTTCAACTGATCAAGTATTATATAATTATAATGAGAATGATTACATCTGGATATGAAACATCCTTCATTATGATTTTACCATAGGTTTCTTGAAAACTGAGTTCAATGTAATCAATAATTATTTACGTGTGTTGAAATTAGATATAATTACATAATTACATGTGCACTTCCTAGCATCTTTTATGCGTACAAATAAACTTATAGTTAGTTAGATTTACAAAATCCTGTCTCAATCTGTATTTGGGTCAGGTAAGAACAATACTGACCTAAACATTTATTGATAGAAAAAGCCATATGCTAAGCATATTAGCCTTCAAGAACCGAGGTTGAGAAATAAAATGCAGATGTTTTTTAGCCAGATTAAAGCTAATCCAGCTAACTCTCTGGCATTGTTATTAAATTGATATATGACAATTCTTAATTGAAGAAGTCCTCAATGCACTGATTATAATGAATAAATATGAAGGTTATATAATCATCTTTCATGATCGATGATACAAATACTGTGAATATATGGGCAACGAGTTCTTAGTTTACTTATATCTATTGCAATAATGACTGAAATGAATTAAATAAAGAATTGATTTAACATAGAGGTACCAATTAGTTTTGAATAAGGCACTACATATAATAATTCAACAATATCCTTCTTACTCCCTCATTATAATTTATCCTTAGATTTAAAACCCTACATACTGTGGTGAACTTAAATATTTAAAAATGTAGTATTAATTAATAACTATTAATTTAAATATTTATTGAACATACACTACAATACATTTTGTACATTAAAATACTTTTATACCAGAATATTAGTTTTATAGTAATAATATAAAAAAAAATTAATTGAATAACAACACCATTATTATTAATTTTTAAATCTAAATATTTACTATATTAAACATTCATTTACTACAACAGTAAAATTACAGACTCAAAGCTAAAGTTCCAAGATCGATTCTCAATTGAGCAATGCAAACTTCTAAAACACTCACTTTAGTCAATTCATTTAACATTGTGCTAAATTTGACATTATGGCGGTGAAATGTCAATGCCTTTTCAAAAAACTAGCTATAACCTTAGTAACTGAAACACACAGGCTTATTATATACCTGTGTCTATATATGTAATATATAGGGTATATGAGCACTGACTTTCACACAACCCACCACTCTCCACATTATCTCATAACACTGATACACTTGAACACATATATGGATGGTTGAAGAGTTGGAGTGTGGAGTAGATTGAAACCTGTCCATTAAAGTATGAGGGCTGGCTATCTTAATATATATCTGAGCTCTTATAACATATATGTGTGGAGATTGGTAGTCTGGACCAACTTATGATTGCTGGTTTAGCATGAAATACGTATTTTGGTGATTATTTATCTTTTCAACATATATGTGTTTGAGTGTATCAGGGTTATGAGATAGTGTGGAGAGTGGTGGGTTGTGTGAAAGTCTGTGCATGATGCATATACCCTATATACTATAACATTAGTCCAAAACACACGTTTCATTTAGCAATTTATATATTCACCGTTTTAGTTTCCAATTATGTTCTGTAAGATTTAGTATTTAAATTTCGCTTTTATTATTATGGTAAAAAAAATCATGAAGTAAATAAAATCATGCTCAAACTTAAAAAAAAAAAAATGGAGCTCACATCAACTAGGCTTATTAATAAAGGTATTTATTGTACATTTCTTAATTTATTTTTAAAACATCTGTATGTTAATTGATTTTCTGTACTATTTTATTATTATTGTTTTGATTTGTATATTTCACATTTAATTTTTAAATGTTACTTAACTTATATTAAAATTAAAAAAAATGGCATCATAAAAATCTTCACAATTTTATCCACATTAAAAGACTATAATATTTGCTGCTTAAATGAATGATACTGTCTTTATATGTGTATTTATGATCTAAGAAATATTATTTGGAATATATTTCAAAATAATAAAAATAAATATATGTAAATCAATGTGAAGCAAACCTAATACCTCCTATTTATTTCCCCCCACATATTTCAAAAGATGCAGTTAATATACACATCAAATATATATAAACTTTAAACTAAACATAGCTTAATGTATATGTAAACAAAGGGAATAAACACATATACATTGAGGTATGTTTAAAGTTTACATATTAAATCTTAATTTATTATTACAGTCAAGGTGTTAAAAATAAGATTCTGTCTCTAACCTTGCATGATTGATTACGAGTTCAATAACTCTTAAATGCCATATTCCATCTGGTTAACAAATTAATTTCACTCCACATTACTAACAAAGATATATTTATAAACATCAGAGCTCCAAAGAATAGGTGGCTTAATTCTACTCTTGATCCTTTGTTCAACATTTAGATGTTTGTACATCAAATATGTATGTATATGAAGTCATTCATATATTGCATATATATATATGTGTGTGTATACATACAAATATTGTATCCACATATTTTATATATAATAGTTTTCTAGGTTTTAAAATAAATTTAATTTTTGAAAATCAATTTAAAGGAAGGCATTTTTCTTTTCAAAAAAAAAAAAGTAATTTTAGACAATGTCATCATGGAAAGACACTCCAATAGATTTTTCTTCTTTCCTTTTTTTTTTTTTAAAAAAAAAATGTTTTTACTTCAGAATGAAAACTGCAGCAAATCTCATCAGAAGAAGTCCACTTCACCTGGTCAACAGGTGAAGAGTTTTAGTGGAATACTAATCAGTTCTATGTTAGATAAGATGCAAAAGGATTATGTAAAAAAAAAAAAAAATGTATAGCTTCTCACAGACAAGATCAAACAAAAAATAAACAGAAAAGTTTTTTTTTTTTTTAAAAAAAAAAAGTAAATTGGAACAACAAGGGAACAAAGCTCACACTAAAAAAAATTAAAAAGGATTTACTTCAAATTGTAATTTAGAAAGCCTTACTCTGATTCATCCAATAGCAATGAATGAGAATGAATTTAATTTTGAGCATTATAAAAGTTATTAATATTCTAAAATTGATCCAAGTTATTACTATACAGCCAAAAGAGATAAGACTATCACTAAATTTAGTTTTTTTAAATGTAATACAAAGAAAAATATGTAGAGCTCTCAACAGTGAGACAAGAAGTATTATAACCAAACTTTGCTATTGTTTGATGCCTCTTAACATGGTTTGACTTTAAAAATTATTATTAGATATCAAGTTGATTTAATTCTTATTAAAAAAATAATTTCTCTAGAATAATATGTCTAATGTTTGGTATGTCAAATTATTGTATGATTTTTATTGTAATGAGAGAATGTGTCCATCTCAATGATAACTCTCTCTCTCTCTCTTTTTTTTTCCTCCATCAATCTTTGTAAGCAGTATTCAATTTTCTAACAAATTGTAATACTCCATAAGTTCAGTTCTAATCTGATCAAATATTTTATTTGTTTGTCTTCTGTTGAAGGAGCTATCAAATTTCTCCCAACTTTAACTTATGGCTACTTTATAAAAATTTAATAGTATTTTACAGCTATAAATTAAATAATACTCCTGGATCGTTGCTTTATAAATATTTTCTTTATTATGGGTTGATAAAAATCAGTGCTATTTATAATTAATTATTTCATCCAACATCCTTTGCCATAAAATCTTTTCCAGATTACTTTATCATGTACATATATATACAAATTGCAATGGTATGGACATGGGATGGGCAGAGGAGATGGGAAAACACCATTCCAATCATCCCAAAAGTATGCAATCATTGAGCATGAACTAAATCAGGATGTACTGTAAATAAAATAAATACAATTTATATCACCAGCATTAATCAAATTAATCATCATCTCTTATGATTGGATCTAAAAGAGGTACACTAATGAAATCTGAGGCTAATTACCGTCTAGTTCATGCCAAACTAAGGGCAATACCATAAAAGCAATTAACCATATTACAATTGCATACACATTTATGAGTGATAAAATATCCATTATAATATTAAAAAAATGCTGGGATCCTGATGCATGCTCATAATCATATTCTGACCAATATTCTGACCATATGGTTTTATGGGTATAGGTGCCACCTACAAACTAATTTCCAGTCTGTATAAATAAATTGCAGTGAATGGACTTAAGCTAGATGTAATATATAATATGCTTGTATTTAAATATTACAGATTCAGCCTGTATTCTGCTCATCCCTCCTTTGTGTATTTAAATGGTCTTGGAGTCCTACATATGAGGAATCAAAATGACTTATGGTCAACATGTCTATGACAACAAAATTGGAAAACAAACATGTCACCATCAGATTTTCAATGATATGGATGGCTGAAGAGTTGGAGAGTGGAAAGGATTGAAACCTGTCCATTAAAGTTTGAAAATTAACGGTGCACTGATTATATTTATATGTGGGAGATGATAATCCGGAACCACTGATGAGGGCTGGTTCAGCACGAAATACGTATATTGGAGTTTATTTATCCTTTTCACATGTATATGAACATGTGTGTTGGATGTATGAAATGGAGTGTATGACTGAAGGGAGCTTGAAAGTCTATGTTCAAATCCCCTATATTAAAACTCAGTTATATTTTTAACTGATGAATAAATCCTGAACTCCAACTTCTTATTCGAAAAATAAAATTTCAAAAGCATTATTTCCATATAAAATGGTAAAAATCCATAGATTTTTTCTTTTGAAATATCTAACAAAATGCTGTTCAAATTTCAGTATATATTCTTATAGAATTATTTGTGCAAAAATATCAGTATTTTAAAATAAATATACGAGATTTGAACACAGATTTTCAAGCACCCTTCAACTATCCACACTATCTTATACCACAGACCAAACACATGTAGAAAAGATAGTTGAGCACGAAATACGTATATTGGTGATTATTTATCTTTTCTACATGTATGTGGTCGTGTGTATCAGTAGTATAAGATAGTGTGGATAGTTGAAGTGCTTGAAAGTTTGTGTTCAAATCCTGTATATTTACAATTAAGCTCCAGGTATATGAAGAATGCCTGTATTTCAAATATTACATACAGTATTTTAAGAGTATATAACCTTAGTTATGGAATATAGTTTATATATAAAAAAATAAAAAAAAATACATAAACATATTCAAGTTAATCTATAATTCCTTAATCTAGGAAAAGTGCAAAAATAAATCATTAATTATTTCCCCTATCCTCGCCCTCTTGTGACAGAAATTTTATTACAATATATATATTTCAATATTAAATTATTTTCATTTTCATGCAAATGAAACTTTCAGCTTGTTTTAATAAATATGATTTTTTATTATTATTCAAACAGAGCAATGCCATAAATTCAGCCTTTTAATCAACACAGGACAAGAAGCATTTGCACATCAAAGATTAAATTAACTTACTTATTACAATTTTATTTTCTAATAACTAGAAAGAGAGGGAATGAAAAAGTAAAGAATATGAATTCATCAACAACGGTTGCATTATAGAGAATAATAGAGGTAAGTCCCGTCCCCGCCACCAGCCTTTACTTTTGCGGATATTTTGTTTACGTAAAAATTAGAATTTCATTATTTTGGAAACTTTTCCTTCTTCAAAAGCTTAATTCGCTTAGCATCTTGCACTGAATTTTATTATTAGAATTCTATAATTCAATTATAAAATTTGATTAGTGTATTTAATTTACAATCATTTGCATGATTCAGTTTTTCCTTGCCCAATTTGAATATTATTTGATTAGCTTTTATTTATTTACTTAGTTGTTTAATCAAATCATGAATTGATATTAATTAAAAGAATAATTTGCCAGCCAACAGCGAATATATAAAAAAGAATGAGTATATTCATAATGAAAAAAATCTTACTGATTAAATTTTAATTATTATTCAGTATATTTTAAATAAACATCAGCTCGTAAGCTTTAAATAGCAGTGTTATGGAGAGCAGATTGTATAAACTATGAGAAAAAAGCCAATAAATAAATTACAAATGATTATGTACAAAGAAATATATATATATATTTTGAAACAAATATATTTATTTATTTCTCAAAAATATTGTCATACATATTCCACCATTTTCCCGATATTTCAAAACCCAGCAGCATATAAGTTTCAACCACTAGTGAATTGTCTTCAGTCATTATGAATACTGAGAATATTTCTCACTAAATGGAAAACATTTATTAGAGCACACTGATAGTATAATGCATGAATGGCGACATCATTTTAACTATTAAAGCCAATCACTAAACATACGTATCTTGACATAAAATGTGATCGACTGAATTGTGTTGCCTTTTATCAATATATTTATAATTATAAATTTATTTAAACGAAGGCTGTAACCTCAAGAATGAGCGCGTAAAAATGCTATAGTAAGGACATCTACAGGTTTTAACCCCTGTAGAGGTCCCTACTATCGCATTTCGCGCACATTCTTAAGGTTACAGCCTTAGTAAATATTAATATATTTATAGAAAATCCATTACTACTATTAAGCTTATTTTATTCTCATCTGAAATCTATTTATTATTTCAGAGATTTAACCAAATATCACAACAATACAAGAAAACTTAGTTTATATGAAACGAAGTATAATTACAGAAGCTTATGTCCAATATATTTTAAAATACAAAATGTTATAAGAAATATACAATTAAAGAAATGGTGATTACCAAGACATTTTGAAAAAAAGGATATAGTATACAACTCAATTATATCTTGGATACATTCCAAAAATTGCAATAACAAAGAAAAAATGCTTTAAAGAAAGTTAGTTAAACAATATATAAAATATCCAAAGTAAAACAATAAATATAAAAAATGTCAATTTTTAAAAATCTTAATAATTAACTTAATAAAATTATTATACTATTAAATCATTTTCCTTTGGTGTTGTAATATCCTGTGTTTATTATTCACACAAAAAAATACACCTTAACAATAAAGAAATATATATATTTTTTAAAGAAAAAAAATATATTTAATTTTCTGTATAGAAATTTCAGAGCATATTACTAATTAAAAGGAATCTAAATAAATAGGTCTAAAGCTTTTGAAAATGCTTTTAGATTGTTCTTATGACAAACCTATTATCAGACAATCTTTGGTTCCATTTATTTTTAAATAAATGCAATATGAAGTAAGAATAATACTATACTAACATAAAAAGACATGCATTAAAAGTAATTGTAAAATTGGGCTGGGGGGGGGGGTAGTAAGTTTTATTGTAAATCAAAACTGCATTACAATTTTGAATTTTGTACAGCTATTTCTAAGTATATTTAGTAGTAATATTATAGATTAGACTATGTAGTTTTAGAAGAGAATAGAATAAATATGTTGAAACAAAAAGGTATATTTATTAAAAGATATCAATGAATAATAGATTATTTGAAAATAAATTAAAAAGATGAGAAAATGGATTATATAAGTACATAAAACCTAAAAAATTATTTAACATATGTTCATAAAAACTGTGAGAGAAAGAAAGGTAAAAGAAAAAAAAAATTGCTGTAAGACATTAAGAAAAAAGATAGCTATGAACTTTTGAAAAGTAATAACAGGAGCACTTGATAATCTAGGATAATATGTGGGACCTGTCTTCTGGAATATGAGTGAGTATAATCATAAATGATATTTATATTGATATCTTTAATATTATTCATATTTTACTTGAAAGAGAAATATATATATATATATATTATATTATATAGAGATGGACTTTGGAGATGCCTCAGGGAAAAGTTGGTCCTATCAAGGATGTCAAAGCAGTGTGAGATGCAGTTCAGGAGAAACAGACTCATTTCAGGTGAAAGTGGGTGTGCATCAGGGATCAGCTCTGAGTCCCCTACTATTTAATATTGTCATCGGTATTCTAAGAGAAGATATCTGCATAGAAGAACCCTGGTACATGATGTATGCTGATGATGTTGTGATTGCAGCCAAAGACATCAAAGAAGCTCAGGAAAGAAAAGAAGAATGGAGGAAAACACTGGAGAAAGGTGGAGAATTAGCAGAAATAAAACTGAAGTGCTCTTCTGTGGAAGTGGTAGAGGGAGCATTAAGTTAGAAGGAAAGAAGTTACCTGAGGCTGAAAAAATTTAGATATTTCAGCACCTGGATGAATAAAGATGGATCACTGGATGGAGAGGTTGTGGAGAGAACTCAAGCTGGATAGAATAATTGGAGAAGGGTGTCTGGGATATTCTGCGATAGGAGAATAGGAACAAGACTGAAATGGAAAGTTTATAAAACTGTGGTGCACCCAGCACTGATGTATGGGGTAGAAACATGGCCGATCACTAAAAAAATAGAAGACAAAGAATGTGCAACAGAAATGAGAATGCTTAGGTTCGACTCCGGTTTGATTAGAAAGGACAAGGTGAGAAATGATGTAATGTGAGAAAATATGAAGTTGAGGAAAAATCAGAGGAAAATGAAAGAATCAAGGTTGAGGTGGTTTGGACATGTTAAGAGAAGAAAATTACATCAGAAGATTATGGAGATGGAACCACTGGGGGGAAGGCCCAGGGGCAGACATGGATTGACTGAGTGAAGAGGGACCTGCAGGAGATGTCACTCAAGGAGGAAATGGCTTCAGACCAAGCAATCTGGAGACAAATGATTCGCACTAGCAACCCCACTTGAAGTAGGATTAATCAAGTTATGGCAGAAGAAGATTATATAAAACAAAACATTAATATAATTGAATAATAATTAGTATTTATAAAAATTGAGTATTTATAGATTTATCTATATAATATAAAACAACTTTTAAAGATTTCATTGAAAAGATATTAATCATCAAGTTGCCAAGTTTTGAATGGCAAGGGTTTCAGTAGCTTTGAATACCTGATATTCAATTGTCAACCATTATTTGATAATTAGCTAGATTGATTACTTGTAAAAAAAAATTCTAATGAATGAAACCTTAATCTGCTGTGCTTGTAATCAAAGGACATAAATGTAATTATATAAGCATATAAACCCACTTTAAAATTTAGTGAGTAAAAAAATATAACTGTTGGCATGAGAGGTTAACAAAAAGAGATTTTCCTGATAGTAATACAAGAGTAAGGCTACTATTTAAAGGAAAGGATAAGGATCATAGAAAGTTAAGCAATTATAGACCGATAGCGATAACATCAGTATTATATAAAGTTTTTGCATGTATGATGGCTGGAAGAGTCGCAAAATGGATGGAATAAAATAATATAGTGAGAAAAATGCGAGGAGGTTTTCAATTGGTTATGCGTATATGAGACAGTTATATATGGTTTTTATAGATATAGCGAAGACATATGATAGAGTAAATAGAAATAGATTATGGGTAAGTTTAGTAAATTTGAGAATAGATGGATCTTTACTGGATCATATTAAGAGATTGTATGAAAATATTTAATATATACATCAATTATGGAATATAGAACCAGTTAAAGTTAAAAAATGGGGTGGGACTAAGACACCTATTTGTTTTTGTTGTATTTGAGAGAAATGGAAAGAGCAATAGAAAAAATAGAAAGAGGGGTAGAGATAGCCTTAATAGGTGGTAAGATAGTATATACATTACCAGGTCTTTTATTTGTGGATGATGTCTTCTTGTGCACAGAAAGTAGGGATGATATGGAAGGTATGCTGAAGACAAGCGCAGGGTGGAATAAAGAAATGGGGATTAAATTTAGTGAAGAAAATTCAAAAGTAATGATTAATACTGGCGAAAGAGAAGAGAAAGATTTTTTATTGGGGAATATAAAGATAAAGGTGGTATACTTATTTGGAAATTGTCCTAAGTAATCAGAGAAATAGCTTAGATGAATGGAAGAAAAAATTGATAAATGAAGTGAAGAAAAGAAAGGGACTGATAACGAAATTAAAAGTGTTTTCATATAATAAATATGATGTAGCAATAATTGTATGGAGGAGTGGCAATAGCAGGGTTAACATATGGTAATGATGCGTTATGTGTTAGTAAATGGATGTTAGATTACTTACAAAAAGTACAAAAAAAAGTAGGAAGACATGCATTAGATGCAGATGTATTGATGGCAAAAGAGGCAATTCAGTTTTTATATGGAAGATGCAAAGAGCAAATTGAAAGTGTTTGGTAGTTTGGAATTTATGGATAATAAGAGAATAGCCAAAATTGTATTTAACTGGGTTATGAGTAAAGGGCAGGCAACAAAATGGGTGAGAAAAGTAGTACAGTAAGCAGAGGATTTGTAAGACTTTATGTCAATATACTTATACAAAACATGGGATGATTGTGTTAGGAGAATTGTTGAATGTAATAGTGGCAAGGAATGGGATAGAAGAATAGATGCATTAATAAGGAATAGGGAATTGGAGAGATGGAGAACTAGTATGACGAGTACAAAGAGTTTAAAATATTTATAAAAGTAAACAGAATATTGGGTGATAGTTAATTTATGATAATAGCAAGGAAAGTAGTTTACTATTTAAGGTTTGAACAGGATCTTTAGCACTAAAGAAATACACACATAAATTGAAAAATGTGGGTGAATTAGTCTGCAAGTTGTGTAAGGAAGGCATAGAAAATATTAGGGATCTGTTAATTGAATGCAAATGCCTGCAAAAAGAAAGGGTACAAATAATGAAGTTGTGGAAGAATAAACATAAACAAAGTGATTATACAGAATCTTAGATTTTTATGCTGGGTTTGGGAAAAGATAAGGTGGATTTAGATATAAAGGCCATGGAGTTGAAAAAATTATGTTATGGAAATGGGATGGAGCAGGATAGAGAAGATAAGGGGAACTTGGGGTGGAAATGGAAAGGGAAGGTAATGTGGATAAGAGGTTTCTCTGGCATAGTGGCTGACAGATTCCTGACTCCAAATAAGGAGGGTCACAGTGCATCGCATCACATTACAACCCTTATTTAAATCTGAGTGCTGAGTGGCTGAAGACCATAAAAAAATAAAAAAAATAGAGGGGAAATAAAATAAAAAAAATAAAGATTATTATTAATTTAATTGTACATATTAGATCAATAATGATTATTAATGAATTAATAAATCATAATGAAAACTTTTGTTTATTTCTCATTCAGTCTTAGAACATATTTCTATGCAAGTGCTAAACACTCATTAGGAATAACATTTTATATAATTTTTTATATCATATGGCAAATTTAAACCTGGGATCAGTGCTTGCAGAAAACCTCTTAGTAGCAACGGTCAGAATTCCATTACAACTGTATTTTTTTTCTTTTACAGTATATGGATCAACCCAGAATCAATCTAATAAATTCCTCCCTCTAGATACCAACAACTAGATACCCATTCATTTACTATTAATATCTACATTTAGATGGAACACATAAAATGATAATAATGACAAACAAGTAACATCAATCACCATTTCAAATTGAGAAGAAGGCCATCATAAACGACTCCAGAATGATTCCAGTAAACTATGTTGAAAAATACAACAAAACAGAAGATGAGAATACCAGAAAAATATATATTTGCTTTATTAATTACAACCAGGCATTTGATTCACTTGATCCCAAGCATAGTTTGTTTTAATGATAATGGTAGATTTTAGACTAAAGATCCACAGATCATAGCCAGCTAACTTTTGGTGCTCAAACTTCCGAGCAATAAACCATACTATTATTTACTTATTCAAATGAAGACTCTAAATTACAGAATGTTCTCAAGAAAATAAAAACACCAGATGCATAAATATTCCAGATAAGCATTTAAAAATTTAAGCAACAACAACAAAAAAAAAAAACCCTGAAAATTACAGGAATCATATATGAGGTGTGAAAATTTAATTCTTGGAATAACCATGTGGTGTCATCCATGATCTAATTGTATCAAAATCATGAGTATTGACATTTGTGTTTGAATATATTTAAGCTAACAGATGTATAAATTTCAAGCGGATAGAGCTATTGAGAAGATAATAAATATCTGTGTGTAGGTTCTGGTATAAAAATGGGTCATTGTGCGCTTATTGTGAGAGAATTTTTGGCCAAAAAATCAATCCACAACTAGACCATTCCATCTATTAACCGGATTTAGCTCCCTGAGATTTTTTGGTTATTTCCAAAATTAAAACCTGTGCTGAAAGGACAAAGATTTCATACTATAATTGATATCCAAAAGAATGCAAGACAGCTGCTCAACAGTATTCCTGAAAATGAGTTCTAGGTGTGGTTCCAGAAATGGGAACACCATTTTAATCAGGGCATAGATGTACAAAGCAAGAATAGTCATTAGTGTACACTTCCATAAGTATATTTTATGAAGGTGCATTCTGGGAATTAAATTGTCACACCTCATATTTAATTTTTTTATATTTTGAGTCAGTGATTTTTTTTTCATTTTCAAGAATTCTTGAAACATTATATTCTCATATGTCATAGCATCGGCCGAGATGCGAACCCACAACCGTCTGCAACCAACTACTTGCTTGCAAGGCAGATGCGATGACCTCTTGGCTAACAACGCCTGACAAACATTATATTCTGTTGTTATATTTCATTATGATTATCAATAAGAGGAACTTTTATTTTTTCTCCATTCTTAATAAGATGACAAATGAGATCTTCGACATTCTTAAAATTTCTAGTCCATAGTGGATAAACTACAAAAAAAATTTAAGGAGACAAGCGGATGATGTTCTCTGAGGCAGCTGGCCAACCAAGTAAACCATCTGATATTGATTGGTGATGGTTTCAGGTTAAGAAACAGATTAGTCAAATAAATGCCAATATGCTGACTATAATATATTTATGATTGCAATTATAGGCAAATACATCATTGGTGAGAAGGTATTACCTTCCTCTAATGGGTGCTGAACCACAGTTTTCTATTAACAAACAAGTAATTTGGAATATTCTGTTGATAATATAAATAGAATAATTTTGTAGTACCAGCATAAGGTTTTAAATACTCTAATTCACACACTTTTATAATGCACACACATTTAAATATGTAGGCAATTTTAAAATTCATATATGCTACCCATAATAAACATATGGTATATTTTAATATAATATGACTTTTTTAAAAAAATAAAACATTAATTAATATAAATAAATCTTTAATAATATGACATCTATTGTTTGTGAAATAATTTCAACCAATCAAAAGTTTACACGTTAAATTAATATAAATCTTAGTAATGTTGTAATAGCAAAAAATAATAGCTTGTAAATAAATATAATAGACACCTCGACAGAATCTTAATGACAATCCGCTTAATTGTAGTTAAATTATCATGAATCACAAAACTTCTAATCTAAATCTAGATTTGTATTAACATATATGTAAGTTTTTAGAGACCATGATGTATATAATCAATGAATAGTGAATACAAATAATTTTATTTATACATGATTGAAAGAATAGAATTTAATATATCAACCACACAATTCTTCTTTCCAAAATAGTTCATAAATATCCAATATATAATAAACAAACAAACTCCTTTTAAAAACTTGCTTTTTATATGACTATAATCATCAATAAAAAAATCCAACATTTCGACTATTTTATATAGTCTTTTTCAAGGCATACTTAATATATATATATATATAATAATAAATATCACATACTCCAAAAAAAAATATGTTTTTTAATTAAAAATTACAAAATATATTCACAATCAAAAATTCATCTTATCTCACTCTCCTTTCCTATTGCAAACAATCACAACATAATCACAAAAACCTTTTTTTTTTTAAAAAAAAATCTATATATAATCTTTAAAAACATTCAATTAATAACCTATTATTTTCTTTTCTCTTTTTCCATTAACATTCTATTTAACTCTGGTTTTATTTCATTAATGTATATACCTTCCTTTATCATTCTTTCAATGTATGACTTAACACATTCCAATGGCTTTATTTCAAAATCCCCATGCTTAAATTTATTCATGTGAATGTAAACAGCAGAATTTTTATGACCTAAATGCTGTTTTAATCTAGTTTTTAATTTATTCTTACTAGTCCCAACATGTCATTTCTACATTCTTTCTAAAACAATCCAAACATTTTATCAAATAAACTGAATTAATAATCTCTAGCCTATTATAGTCCCCATTATTATTAATTAAAAAATTTAAACTTGCTTTCTTTTTATAAATTGGACAAATTGAAACATTATATTTCCAATTAATCATTTTAACTAATTTCTTAACTTTAATAAATCTTTGGAAATATTGAAACCAAC
Organism: Epiperipatus broadwayi; assembly: GCA_028023455.1. Taxonomy (NCBI): domain Eukaryota; kingdom Metazoa; phylum Onychophora; class Udeonychophora; order Euonychophora; family Peripatidae; genus Epiperipatus; species Epiperipatus broadwayi. The sequence goes on along the minus strand of JAQFVV010000035.1, from coordinate 3,992,877 downwards.
ATAAATAACTTTTTCTCTATTCCTAAAAAAGTGACGTTACAACCCAGTGTTTGATTTATAGCATTATAGTTTTTAAATATTTTTTAAAATTATAATACTGATTTAGCATATACTGTTGAAAAACCGGAGTAATCTTTTGAAAGCAGCATTTATTATTTTTCTAATTATCGCTATATAAAGGTTTTATGATTTTTTTAAAAAATGCCTTAACATACATCAATATTTTGAGATTTACTATTACAATGTTTGATTATCACTATATAAATTAGCATTTTTGATTTATTTTAAAGTATTTTGTAATTTTTTAAATTTTCAATGTTCACTTCTTTTTCTTTTCCCGCACTTTTTTCCATAGTGGCACCTTAGGCTATTTAATTTCTGACATTACTCTCTATCTCCGCTCTTTTTAAGTGTTGTGCCTCGGGCTATTTAATTTCCACGTCACTTTCTTCCCAACACCCTTTTTTAATTGTAGTGCCTAAGGTGATTTAATTTTTTGAAAACTGAGTGCTTCTAGTCGATGTCATTTATTGCTTGCATGTGCCAGCAGTGTTTTTGGGTGTTTTCAAATTCAAAATGGCCACCGCGTGTACTATATCAGCACCTAAATTAGTTAAAATGATTAATAGGAAATATAAGGTTTCAATTTGTCCAGTTTATAAAAAGAAAGCAAGTTTAAATTTTTTAATTAATAATAATGAGGACTGTAATAGGTTAGAGATTATTAATTTAGTTTATTTGATAAAATGTTTGGATTGGTTTAGAAAGAATGTAGAAATGACATATGTTGGGACTAGTAAGAATTAAAAACTAGATTAAAACAGGATTTAGATGGTAAAAATTCTGCTGTTTACATTCACATGAATAAATTTAAGCATGGGGATTTTGAAATAAAGTATTTGGAATGTGTTAAGTCATACAATGAAAGAATGATAAAGGAAAGTATGTACATTAATGAAATAAAACCAGAGTTAAATAGAATGTTAATGAAAAAAGAGAAAAGAAAATAATAGGTTATTAATTGAATGTTTTTAAAGGATATATATATATAGATACTTTCTCAAAGACATAAAAATTTGCTGTTAACACACTAGAAGTATAAACATTGGTCAAATATATGTATATAAGTGAATATTAAGTGCTAAAAAAAATCAAAGGCACAGATTAAACATCTCAAATTCACAAGTTTTTAAAAAAACAATTCGACATTTATTTAAAATTTTTTAATATATGGTTAAACATTAGTCTAATTAATTCTATGTCAAAAATCTACATTCTTCAACATTTTAAATATCAATTTTATGATCACCTCTCCCCCCCTTTCACCCTCCAAACCAATTACTGTTCATTTGGTCATCTAGTGAATAAATAAATTAGCAGTCCATAAAACTGCTTTTCTACTTAGATAACTTCAAATCTAACATTATAAATTCGTAAGCATATATCTATATAGGAAGACACAAACGAAATTTTAAATATATGAAATAGTATATTATTTCAGTTTGATGAATTTATTGCTTGGCAGAAACTGTCAAATAATTATTTGAAATTCTTATTAAAAATTTATTTTTCTTTTGCTGAAAGTCATAATTTTCAAAAATAAACACTGACTTTAAATAAAATTCATTCTTTATTCGGTTTTCCAACGTTTTCAAAAAAATAAATAATTAGCTCAAAAATCTGGTCACTATTAAAGACATAATGCATGAGAAAATATCATTCATTCCATATATCAACATCAAATAAATAATGTTCTTAATATTCTCATTCGAACTGTTAAAATATTTTTAGAGAACAGAATATTATTGAAGTCAGTAAACACCCACTGATGAAGAAATCTCTGAACATCACATCATCACCATTTCTTATGCTTGCTTATAACTGTTATTAAACAAGCAAAATTCTCCATACTCACTCAGTGCAGCCAGAGTAATCAATTGATGCCTACTCATCCAATATCCCTAGACAAGTTTCTGGCTTGTGGCCTTCGTCAGTGAGGAGCCTTCTCCTACACAAATACAAATAGTATTACTAGTGTCAGACATATCTTCTCAAAAACTGTACCAAAACATCTAATATGCTCAAGAAACAACTAGCTATTATAGTCATTTCTGAACCTAGTAGAAACAAATAATTTATTAAAGAATACATTTTAAAGCTTCAATTCTATTTAAGTTTATTAGACATGAATTATATATAAGGTTACATGTTACAAACATTAAAATAGATCTTTCTAAACAAATTCAATGTTTCTACATCAGATTAATATAGTAATTTCAATTTTTTTTAAAAAATTATACAAACTGTTTATAAGCATACTCATTACGTAAAGTAATATATATTAAGGCTATAACCTTAAGACCATAAAATGTTTATATACATGCGCACACACACACATATATAAGCCCATTTGGTTTCACAGTTAATAGTATCTTCAGCATATATATATCAAGCTATTGTTAGCTTGATTAAAAAACTGTGTACTGCCCTGTTGCTCATTTTCTATGACAATTGAGTTAATAAAGAATAAGTGCAAGTGGCAAAGCCATCTACCAATTCACCTTTAATCTCCAGTGATCTACATGTTAATTGATGTCATAATTATTCCACAGTGGACTAATTATCTCAAAATAATAAATATGAGATTGGATATCTACATTAGTACTAAAATTAATATCACTGGTGACAGAGGCCTATTCCAAAAAGCATATCCTTTTCATAAATAACAAACATAAAATATAATAATAAACATATTAAATTAATTGTATTCATATATTGGACTATTTACACCATCTAATATAAGTAATGAATGTGTTTAGAAAAATGTAACTTTATTTAAATATTCCAAATACATTCAACTGTTAATAATAACACAGTTACGCACAATGTTGTCTAAAAAGGTATTACTCTCCCCTTTTCTTCAGGTGTTGCTGGCCTGACTAGTAACAATACTAGGATGGGAAGTGAACCTGGACCTTTAGATTTTTTTTTTTAGTATTGAATTTTAAGTAATGCTCAAACCAATTGAGCTACCCTGTCAAAAATCAATAGTGAGTAGATATTTAATATATTTATCTATGAAGTACTACCTGAATTTTCCAATTTTCATTAAGAGCAAAGTTAATTAGTGGTTTCCAGACATTATGTATAATCACACTATGTTGGTTTATGGAGTTATTTGCCATTGACACATGAGCAGCTTTTTTTAATTTTCTTCTTTGAACCTTTTCTTCTATACCCAATATTTTTTGCATTTTCCCAATTGAACATATGTTCATTGGTATACACAGGGTCTGTTGTTATCTTAAACACATCTCTTCTCTCTTCTATCATCAATGTGCTCTTGAAACACTTTTCAATGGGATGACTGGTTTCACCAATATACAATCTTCCACGTTTACATGGTATATTTCATAGATGCAGTTTTTTCTTTTCAATATTTCAAGTTTAGGCTTTGTAGATGTTAGAATTCCTCACAGTGCAATATGGCTCTGGGAAACTGTTCTGATGTTATACTGATTGCAATTTTCTTAATTTGTCTACTATTTTTGATATGTATGGGTACACTACAATACCAATAATAGTTTTTTTCTTTTGATGGTTATCTAAGGTTTTCCTAAAATAACAGCTGATGGATAACTGTTTTTCATAAATTTGTTCTATGTAGATTTTTCCTTTTTTCAAATTGCTGGTTTCTGAATAAACTTATTTTGCTCTGTTCCATAGTGATAATATAACTCCATGTTTTGTGTTTCTGGTATGATTGGATGTATAGGCTAAGTATTTTCTTATATGTATGGGTGTTCTATAAATTGTACTTTTGATTTTGAAATGAGGGAGTCTTGTTACAAGAACATCTAAGAATGCCAATTTTTGTTCTTGTTCTGATTCTATTTTGTGAATGTAATTGAAAGGGATACATTGTGATGTGATTCTAAAAAGTTTGTAGTAGTGCTTCATCATGTGGCCATACAACAAATGTTCATCTACACAGTGAAGCCAAACTTTAGATGGATATGGATTAGTCTTTATGGCTGTAGTTTCAAATTCTTCCATGTAAATATTGCTAACCAGGGATGACAAAGGTGACCCCATAGCCATTCCTTGATTTTGTTGAAAGAATTCTGTGTTTTACTGAAAGATTGAATTCTGTGTTATATTGAAAGGTTGTTTTTATGCAGAATGTTAATAGTTCCATTATACTACTAAGAGAAAGTTGTTCTGATTTGTAAGCTATTATCAACAATTATTTTTTTCCTTACAATAGACAATGCTTCTTCATATGGTACATTTGTGAATCAGTTCTTTCAATGTTCATGTTCTTGATTAATTCTACAAAATGTCTAGAATCCCTGACAATGGATCTTGTATGCCGAAAAACTAAGAACTTCGAGAAAAAACTTGACAAATTTTGGCAAGGTGAATTTCTAGAACTAACAATAGGTCTTAATGGAACATGATCCTTATGGATTTTAGGTAGACCATAAAGATGAGGAATTTTGCTGAAGTAGGATGTTAGTTTACTTTTTTCTGAATCACTGAAGTACCTGCGTTGCTTTCTGGGTAATGTCTGTAACTTTGTTTCTGTACTCGGTATCAGATTTTTTACCAATTTTGTGTTTTGTTGTCATAATCAGTTGTATCAATTAAAATGTTACATTGCCTTTGTCAGCAGGGAGAATAATTGTAGATTTATCTACTTTGAGAGATTTAATAGCTTTCCTCTCATCATAGGGATATGACTTTAATTTTTGTTGCTTGTCAAGTGTCTTTTTTATTCTCCAACATAATCCTGCTGCTTCTTTTAAAGGCAAATTTTTGAGTGACTTCCTCACTAGTTGCCATTACATCTAAATAAAGGGATATTAGAAGGTGTTATGACAAAGTTTAATCCTTTTTCAAGAAAAGAAATTTCAGCATTTTAGATGTTTAGAACTGAAATTTTTAACAGATGAAGCTGGTACACTGCTTAGTACATTATAATTTTTGATATGCCCATGTAGGTTTGCAAGTTTTTTTCATTTAGTATTCTTTTACTTTTCCATGTAATGTAGAATACAATTTTCTTCCTGCTTGAAAAACTCTTATGAAGACTTCATCAGCAAGTTTATTTTTTAAAAAAACATTCTACATTAATGGAATGTAAAGTTTGATACTTGGAAAACCTTTGAACATTTATTCTCACCAGAGTTTCACTTGCTCTCTGGGTAATGTTCTCAGCTCTCTGAGAGTGAATTGGAGGTTTTAATTGCAAACCTTTAGGAATCATTCCTTCAGATTTATACTCACATAAGAAAGTTAAATGATTTTCTACTTTGACCAACTTTAGACATAATTCTTCATAATGTCTAAAGTTTGATATCAAATCAAATCTATACCAAATACTTAATGTCTTCCTGAAGGTTTGTGATGGTGGTATTTTAGTTGTATTTATATATAAATAGTTGTATTTACATCATATAAGTATTGAATGTCTTTAGAAAAATTTAATTTTATTTAAATATTCCAAATACATTCAACTGTTAATAATAGCACACAGGTTAGTATATATGCACAACGTTTTGAAGAGATTTTTCCGTATTCTTCAGATGTTGCTGGGTATGACCAGTGACAGTACTAGCATGGGAATTGAACTTCGACCCTTAGATTCTTGAATATTGAACTTTAAAGTAATGCTCTAACTAACTAAGCCATCCTGCCAAAGGCAGTCCATCAGTAGAAATTTCATATAATTATCTATGAGATTCCTCCTCATTTCTCTTTTTCCTAAGAGCAAAGTTGATTAGTGGTTTCCATACATTATGTATAGTCATACTAGGATGGTTTATGGGGTTGTTGTCCATTGTCATCTGAGCATCTTTTTTAAATTTTCTTCTAAGGTAGCAGACCATATATAAACCAACGAATATATGTTTAATTAGGAAAATACAAAAATATTGGATAGAAAAGAAAAGGTACAAATAAGAAAATTTTAAAAAGCTGCTCATATGACAATGGTGAATAACTCTATAAGTCAGTATGATTATACAAAATGTATGGAAACCATTAGTCAACTTTGCTCTTAGAAAAAAATGGAGAAATCAGGATGAACCTCATAGATAAGTACATAAATTTTTTCTACTGTCAGTTCCATTGGCAGGATGACTCAGTTGGTTAGAGTGTTATCTTAAAATTCAATATTCAAGAATCTAAGAGTCCAGGTTCAAATCCCATGCAAAGGGGAAAATATCTTTTGAAACATTGTGCACATACTAACCTGTGTGCTATTTACTAACAGTTAAATGTATTTGAAATATTTAAATAAAGTTACATTTTTCTAAAGACATTCAATACTTATATTTGATGGTGGAAATAATCCAATATATAAATACAACTAAAACACCATCACCACAAACCTTCAGGAAAATGTTAAATTAAAATTGTAAATAATGTTATAAGCAAATTAAAATTAATTTTGTTAAATGTATACACAATTTTAAATAAAGTATTTTAAATGAATGATTTCAGATCATCATGATATGAATAGAATAAATCAGAAAAAATAATAATAATAGAGAACAAGACAGCATTAACAATTTCAACTCAAATAACTATGACAATTATGATATATCAGTCTATATTATCAAAATATTAATGACTGGGAAAAAGGTCTGGAAATTTTAAAATTCTTATAATTGATATTATAAGTACAAGAAGTTTGTTTTTATAATCGTATGCTTGATTATATGAAACCTTTAATAGCAAATATCACTAATATGTTTTCTCATATTCAAATATAAACAAAAACAACTTAATCTATTAATCCTACACTCCTCCTTAAGATCAAATCTGGATTAAAAACACTGATTGATATAGCCTATAGATATATTAAGTATGCAAAAATATATAAACGAATTTAGATCAACAACATCTAAACATTTTAACATTTACTATTAATTACAAATGTACAATAACAACATTTCACTCTTCTTGCACTTTAAAACAAAATATATTTATTTATTTTTTACAGTTTCGACTGTTCCTTGCAGTCCTCATCAGATTTTATTCTCTACTTTTTCTCTCTTTTCTCCACCATTTTAAAGTGTAAGAAGAGTGAAGAAAGAAAATGGTGGAGGGAAAAGAGAAAAAGTAGAGAATAAGATCTGATGAGGACTGCTAGGAACAATCGAAACTGTAAAGAATAAATAAATATATTTTGCTTTAAAGTGTAAGAAGAGTGAAATGTTATTATATGTTATATAAAAAAAGCAAAAATAAAGCAGGAAAGAGGAAGACAAAGTATTGAAGATTATATTACAATATAAGGAATTATAAATGTAGTAGCTTTTTTTTTAATTTTATGAAAAATATAATTATAGAGGATTTGAATCCAGACTTTCAAGCTCCCTTTAGTCATCCACTCTGTCTTATACGACTGATACACTCCACCACCGACCTCCAATATATGTACTTCATGCTAAAACAGCATTCATCATGTTGGACAGGATCATCATTTCACAAACATATATATAATTAATGCTCGATTTATTTTAAGATAGCAAATCTTCAAATTAATGAATGGGCTTCAATCTTCAATTCTTCAGTCATCCATATCATTGAAAATCTGATGATGGCATTAAGCTCTTGTTTGATATAGGTTTGCTGAAGAGATGGAGAGTGAAGTAGATTGACGTCTGTCCATTAAAGTTTGAAGATTTGCTATCTTAATATAAACTGAGCACTAATTAAATATGATGGTGAGGACTGATGAGTGCTGTTTCTGCATGAAATATGTATATTGGAGATCATTTATCTTTTTTACATGTATGGTAATAGAGTCTATCAGTTGTATAAGATAGAATGGATGACTAAAGGGAGCTTGAAAGTCTGCGTTCAAATCCCCTCTAAATACATCTAGCTTAAAGTATATATACTATACTTGTATTTAAATATTAAAACATAATTTAAGGATTAAATGTTATAATGCAAAATAATGATCATTTATTATTCTTTTTAATTTGAACCCAGATTTTCAAACTCCCTTTTGCCATTCACTCCATCTTATACAACTGATACATATGACCACATACATGTGAAAAAGAGAAATGATCTCCAATATACGTATTTCGTGCTGAACTAGCACTCATCACTTGGTCCAGATCATTATCTTCCATATACACATATAATCAGTGCTCAGTTTATATTAAGATAGAAAATCTTCAAACTTTAATGGACAGGCTTCAATCTTCTCCACACTTCAGCTGTCCATATCATTGAAAATCTGATTATGGCACGTTCAAAGCCTTTGTTTTCCAATTTTGTTGTCATAAAGTTTGAAGATTTGCTACCTTAATATAAACCAAGCATTGATTATATATATATGTGAGTGGGAGATGATGATCTGGCCCAGTGGATGAGTGCTGGTTCAGCACGAAATATGCAAGTTGGAGATCATTTATCTTTTTCGCATGTATATTGTCATGTGTATCGGTTTGTATTTAAATATTACACATTCTTTTTAATGTAAGGTAAAAAAAAAAAATATCGATTACTAAAATATATTGTATATTTAATATTTACAGTATTTTTATAATTGCAACATACAAAAAATAGAATCATTTATTTCATTAATATACTGTTGTATTGCTGATATTAGAAGTGTCACTTTTTAATATATAGTTTATGGCTAACTCGATGTGATATTATCTATAATTCTAATTGTACAGATCCTTTGAAGATAATAATTAGAAAAATCAGAATGATAAAAGCAAGAGACAATAGAATATCATCACAAGATTTATTTAATAGCACATGGGAACTTATTGACATTTGAAGACCAATTTCTACCTATAGAACTTTAATTTGCATATTGTTTTTATTATAAAATATTATGTATTTATTTATTTATTTTTTGGTTGAATAAAGTTTGTTTTTGATAAAAATAAAAAATAAAATTATATCACAAAAAGAGAGGCATTACAAATACTTTTTTTTTTCTTTCTTTCATTATTCAAAAAAAAAAAAAAAGAGCAAAAAGAAAAACAATAATAACTTAGAGGAGATTTAAATTTATAAACAGTTTGAGAGATAATAAAGTTTAGCATTTTTGAAAATAAATTTTAATAAGAATAAATCTAAAATAGCTTTTTAATATTTGTTTATTTAATTTTTTTGATATATTCTATTTCTTTGAAGACTATAACATAAAATAGTTATGTATTCTAAAGGAAGATGTGATACTATACTTACTGGCAGCAAACCACTAAATTTGTAAATTTAAGTACAGTACATATATTCTCAATAATGAGATGAAAAGAGTTTGCTATTATCTAATAAAGCCTCACTGATTCCTCTGTAAAGCCTAAATGAATAAGATCAAATTCCTAATGTTACCATATGTTACAATCACTGCAACTGTTATTATTATATGATAATTCAAACGGTAACAAATATGGATGGGCTATTCACTGCCACAAGCAGATAATTCTTAACTGAAATACTGGTTGACTTCTCTTGAGTCCAGGATTATGTGTGAATGATCACACTCTTTTTAAATTTAACGTATGATAGAAAGAAAAAAAAGAGTTGTGGTCTTCATTTCTTGGAAACAGTAAAGTCATTAGCCAAGCCAGCAGTTGGAAACCATTACTGACATATACTGCCATTTGGTGATAAACTTTAACTCACATGAATTGAAAAGCTATGTAATATTAAAATGCACAAATAGAATGAAATTCCTTATAAATAAAAGATGGAAGAAATATAGTGTAAAGATTGAGGGTATAGACAGAATGCTAAAATTGCTGTTTCAATTTGATGAAAGATATCAAATAGAGATAATTCAAATATACTTCCCATCAAATTCTCATTCTGAAGCAAAAGCAGAACTTTTGTAATGATATACCTATATTTTTTAATAGACCAACGCATATTTTAAAATTGCAATAGGAGATTTTAATGCTAGAATTGAAAAATAATTAAAAAATGAAAGTAGTATAGTATATAGAGTATAATCGCACAGACATTCACATGACCCACCACTCTCCACTCTATCTCATAACACTTTATACACTTGAACACATATATGTTGAAAAGATAAATAAATTAGAAAGAATATAGATAAGTTGAAGATGAAAGTATGGTGGATAAATTAGAGAAAAATTTGCAGAAAGTAAATCCTGTACATGATGAATAATTTATTTTGAAAAAAAAATCCAAATAAAATGGACATATTAAGCATCCAAATAAATACACAAAAAGATGAGTTCTATTTTATTAATAAAAAACAAAATTTCAAGATTGTAATACTTTTAATAGATTCATCACAGAAAGTAGTTATTGATTACAATGATGTAAGATGTTAATGCAAATATAGATAGATAGAATTCCCTACAAAAAACAATATTAACAATTGATGTTGCCTATTTTTTTTAGAAATATTCCAATAAATCTAAGAATCTAAAACAATAATTTAAAATATTAATAAATTTTGAAGATGGCTTTAGGTTTGAATTAAGTTGTTAAAACAAATATTTTACCAAAATCATCACACAGATAGAAAAAAAAACAAAATAAAAATGTAATTAAATCAAAACAATTATAAAAAAAATGAATATGAAAATATTTTGAAATAAGTCTTTAAGAGAACTGAATATCTGGAATTCTGTAAAACAATATAAAATTAGCTAATGAAGAATAAAGAAATATAACTATTAAACATCAAGAAAAACAGTAGAAAAAAAAAGACTCAAATATATATAAAAATTTTGTCTTTTTGGCATTGGAATAAAAATTACTTATATATATAAAAAAGTCCATTATTAATAAGAAATATTGTACAATTAAACCTCATACAATTATACATTTTAAAATGCTTTGCTTTGAATAAAGAATTGAAGTAAACAATTAAATCTGTAAAAAGGGAAATGATCCAGGAAATAATAGAATCCAAAGCAACAGAAGTTGATAATACTATAACAACAATTGTTATCATATCTATATAATAACTGTCTAAAGATATGAATATACAGACAATTGAATAATATAGATAATATGAAGAGCTTTAGCCTTAATCTAGTCAAAAAATAAAATGGAATGAATTTAAAAATGGTATTATCATAATAGATTACTTCCAAGTATTACTTAAGTTTTTAAGAAGTATCAATAACTGTTTGCCATTTTGATTGGATGTGCAATTACGAAAAGGCATTTTATGTTGTTCTCGTGTTAGATTCACTTGTGTCTGTGACATTTAAAAGCCTATCATTTTCCAAATTAAATGCTAAACTAAGAAGAAATTTGATCACTTGGTGTTATGTATATGAAAACTAAAAAGTAGAAAATAAAAAATTATTTTATTCATATAAATGCACTAAACACTACATTTGCTTCAGCTTTTTCAGAATTCTTGGTATTAAAACAGGCAAAACTCTCCATACAGTATTGCCACTCAGTGCAAGCCAGAGTAATCAATAGATGCCAGAAGGCTTGTGCATAAAATCCTCATCTAGTGCCTACTCATCCAATATCCCTAGACTAGTTTCTGGCTTGAGACCTTCATCAGTGAGAAGCCTTGGATCTGAGAGCACTGTACCTAACTCTGACAAAGGCCACAAGCCAGAAACTAGTCTGGGGATATTGGATGAGTAGGCACTAGATGAGGATTTTATGCATCCATTGATTACTCTAGCTTGCACTGAGTGGCAATACTGTATGGAGGGTTTTGCCTGTTTTAATAGCAGTTATAAGCAAGCATAAGAAATGATGATCATGTAAAGAATTCTTGGTATTATAAAATAAAGTGTGGGGTTCACATGTTTTTTTATCACGAAAAAGTTATAATTTGGTGTTTTTAATTTAATATTCTAGGTCATTTTGCCATTATGCAAATATTTTTAAACATGAACATCCTATACTTTTTGCTGCATAATACCAAAAATACTACAAAACCTAAAAAAACTTATCTTTTACATTTTAGTGTATTTATATGAATGAAAGCACTTTTTCAAATATATACAGCATATTTTAAATCAATTATTTTTTTTTATCTTTTTTTTTTTCTCCACTGATCCTTTCAATACATCAGCAATTATTGTCGACTTCTGCCTTTATGCTCAATTTAATTCCTCTTTTGTTTTGTAATTTGCACAATGAATAACCTTTTTTTAAATATATTTTCTTCGACATTTCAACATTGCTAACCTTATTCTTTCAATCTATTTTCCTATACATCTCCAAATCCCTATTTCAAAAACCTCCAATCTTTTATTCTTCTATTTCCTAAATGTCAAAATATTTGCTCCATGTAAAATTACACTCCAAATAAGATAGTTAATAAAATAATATCCTTTCCTTTATTAAAAGCTTTAGCCTGTGAAATCCTTACTCTAATGTTTTAGTAATTATTATCATCAATTAAACCAAATGTACAAACAAAATAATGAGTTCTCTGGCCTTCCATTTAATATGTGTTTATAGCATTAACATATCTCAACAACAGCATTTACAGTTCTGATACATTATGCTTTCTTAAATCATTCCGCTCTCAGACACAGTCTATCTTAAACATGCCTACTTAAAACTCTCAACAATACTTTAACTACGACAGATTAAACTTCTTGTTCTGATTATATTTTTTACAACCACAATAACATTTTTCTTACAAATAAAATAATCATTAAGCAGAGTAAATGCCACTTTTATTAAATTAATAATAAGCATTCCACTAAGAACACATCTTAACTTTATTTTTTTTAAAAAAAAAAAAGAGGTAAATGATGGCAGTGATTTGGCTGATTGACATACAAATATTATATATTGTGAATATAGCAAATTGGAAATAAAACACCTCAAAAAAAAAAGATAATGGGGTGGGGGTATAAAATATTTCCCACATAAACAGTTTTATGGTTTATAAGTGAAATTAATTCCAAAAAAATGATTGCAAATACAAAAATTCATTGGAAAAACTTTTTTTTTTTTTACATTGCATATAAAAGAAATATATTTTATTGGTTACTGATTTTGCAATGACTCGTTCAATTTTTAAAAATTAATTCCTTTATAAGAATATTATCATTTACTGTTACAACTTTTTCAAATTCTATTTATTAATAAAGGACTTTTATCATTTTTCTTTTTTTTTTTAAAAAAAAAAAAAAAAAGAAATCTAACATTTGTAATCTTAATAATAAATTAATGGCAAACCTTATAAAGAGTATGGCTGGTTATTCTAATTCCAAAAAAAAGGAAGACAAATAATGATAATACACATGAATTTTGCAATGACGATACTACAATCCAATCCGTAATTAACAAATGTGTGTGTTCACATATAGTATATAGTGAGCCATTATCCTGTTCATTTGATATTTTATAATGCTTTTACTTCTGCAGTCCTTAGATGTAATCTTTGTAACAAGGTAATAACTGAAACCCAGGCTTATTAAATACCTGTGTCTATATATGTAATATATAGGGTATTTGAGCACAGACTTTCACACGACCCCCCCCCACTCTCCACACTATTTTATAACACTGATACACTTGAACCCATATATGATGAAAAGATAGATAATCACTAATATATGGTTTAGCATGAAATACATATATTGGTGATTATCTATCTTTTCAACATATATGTGTTCAAGTGTATCAGTGTTATAAGATAGTGTGGAGAGTGGGGGGGGGTCGTGTGAAAGTCTGTGCTCAAATACCCTAATATTACATATATAGACACAGGTATTTAATAAGCCTGTGTTTCAGTTATTACATAGTAGAGATGTCTGCCCATCCCTTGTATATGTATTAAAATGGATTATGTCCTGTACATGAGGGGTCAGATTGACCTTAAGTCAACATGGGTGAGACAAGAATCTCAGCCTCAGGGTGGCCTTTGAGCATTCCACCATCAGATTTTCAATTGGATGGAGGTTGAAGAGTTGGAGTGTGGAGTAGATTGATGCCTGTCCATTAAAATATGAGGATTGGCTATCTTAATATATGTCTGAGTACTTATAGCATATATGTGTAGAGATGGTAATCTGGACCAACTGATTGATGAGCTGGTTTAACATGAAATACCGATATTGGTGATTATCTATCTTTTCAACATATGTGTTCAAGTGTATCAGTGTTATGAGACAGTGTGGAGAGTGGGGGGTCGTGTGAAAGTCTATGCTCATATACCATATATATTACATATATAGACACAGGTATTTAATAAGCCTGTGTGTTTCAGTTAAATTAAAGAAACTAAAGATAGTAAGAAAAAAAATGAGCACAAAAAAAAAAAAGATAAAAGATTGCTTATATCAGTAACAGTGTCTGCTTATTGATTATCGGCATTTAATCTTCATATCGGAAGATCATTCACTAAATGCTGACTGTAAATCCCATCATCAACCTGAACTCAGAGCCTGACACGTAATTATCATATATAAAAGAAAAGAAATACCCTAGGAATTTCCTATAATAAAAAAGTTAATGAATTTTTTAAAAATAATTTTTTATATATATTTTTTTAGCCAAATAGGTTAAAATTTTTAACTTCTATTATTATTACTTATCAATCCTACTTGAATTGATTCGTTCTTTCATTTAATATTGTATACTTAAGTGATTAGGCAAACATCTAATTAACTAGACCGTGTAAGAGATGAAAGTTTTCCAAAGAATGATCAAGTAATCTAATTCAACTTGAGTGAAACTGTTTCAAAAAAAAGAAGAGGGAGGAGTTTCAGATGTTTTGATGTTTACCGATGAATGAATTTATTATGAGAAAAAACTCCATTTGGTTTCACCACCACCATCCCATCGGTTTTTTTTTTTTTTTACTCCTTTAATATAAAACTAACCTTTAATATTAACTTTAAAAGATTTATAGATTGGATGAGTTTTTTTTTTTTTAATTTTATTAAAATAGCTATATCAATCCTCTAAGTGATTTTTTTTCTCTTTTAAATACACTCTTTGATTGGCGACTTGTTTGAAAATAAATAAGATTCTTTTAAAGGTGACGTGCGTGTCAATCTCAAAACAGATTTTACTTTTTAATATGTATTAGATTTGACAGAATATGCTGAGGTGAAAGGAATAGTAATGACAAGATATTAGAATTTAAAGATTAAAAAAAAATATTACCAAATCTCATTCAAACATTCTTTTTTTTTTTAATTAAAGCGATTGAGGAATCGCTGATAAATAATTAATACACTAAAGACACAAATGTCTGTACGTGTATACTAATATTATATGTATAGTAAGTAACTACTGCATGTAAAAATAAATGCACTTCAGTGGCACATATTAAAACGTTATCTTCTGTTTACTGCTTAGATATATACATGAACTTACCTTCGGACAAGAAATACAAACATATATTGATAATGCTGACAAAAATTACATTCGGTTAGCTCTTCCAATTAAAACCAAAATAAGTTTTATATGTAGCACTTAACAATTGCATTCTTTCTATTAATAGCAATTACTCTGCTCTTATTGAGCCTGAATGTCGTTCAGTATTAATTTTCAGATAATAAAATATTAAATATCAATTACTTAAAAAAAATTATTATATTATGTCTATCATAATAACAACATCCCAAATGATGGAATATCATATTATTAGCAAATTATGTCTACGTTGGTTTTTTTTTTTTTTTTACTTTCGCCATTTTAAAAGTGAACATCTAATATTTTAAATATAGTATTCCTTTTATTCCGTGAATTCAAGAACTAAAGATTTTTGGCTCGATTTTCAGCTGAATGAAATTTAAGAAATCTTTTAATTAATTTGGTCAATTTAATGGAACTATAGTGCTCAACCTACTCCTAACTGTTCAAACGTCACCTACCCTCCCAAGCAACTAATCATACGGTTATTTTATTTTTAACATTAATTTTCAATTAAAAATGCCCTGCAATGGCTCCTACATAATGAAAAAGATGAAAAAACAATATTAAAGTTTAACAAAAAATCTTAAGAAGTAATAAAATAAAATAATGATGATTGGATATATGAACACTGAAATGTTTCTTCCATAAGTTTTGTTTAAATCTATAATACATAAATTAACTATAAAAAAAAATTTTTTTTCATGTGTCAAAGTATCGGTCGGGAAGTGCACCCGGGACAACTTCTTGTAAGGCGGCTGTGCTGACCATTCGGCCAACAACGCGTATTTTAATAAATGGTAAAAGTTTAAGAATACTTTTTCTAAAAAAAAAAAAATTAATATAGCAAATATGCATGAAAAGTTAAAAAAATAATAATACTGATTACAAACAACCAGGAAATAACTTCCACTCAACAAAAATAGCTATTTTGGGATAAATAAAAATGTCTTATTTTATATATATATAAGATGTTGGTGGCATTGTGGTTAGCATAGCTGCCTTACAAGCAGCTGGTTTAGGTTCGCTTCCCGGTCAACGCTTTGACATATGGAAAAAAAAAAAAAAGACTACTAATGCCAGTAATAATTAATAATGGCAAGTTTATTGCTGGAAATTTATAAGAAGTTTGAGATCCAGAAATAGTAAAACGCGTTATTGATAGACCTTGAGCTCCAGACTTTTATCATTTATGATTGCTCTAAATCACACAGGGCATTGCTACCAATGATGAATACAATCATAAATAAATTATTTTGCATTACTCTTGCAATTTCAGTTTACTTTTATTCTCTTACATTATAAATAATGTATTAAGAGAACTAACTATATGCCACACTATATATCACAGGATGGTTTGTTTTGTATATGCATAGTTAATAAAATTTCGTCCTCAACTTCCAATTTAGTCTCATTATATTTGAATTCAACACATTGAATATAAAAAGATCTAGCTAATGGAAAATCAAAACAGCACTGTCAATTCCTCAAGCATGTCATTAAATAGGAAAGTCCTTCCCATTTCTTTCCTACACTAATAAGTGTGGTTTTAATTTCTCAACATCGGCCCCCTTTAAAGGCCCAAACAAAAGGCCCTCTTCTTTTTTTTTAAAATTAAAAAAAAAGGGGAAATTTTTCCCCCCCCCCCCTCCTTTTTTTTTCTCTACAACCAAAAAAAAGAAAAAAGAAAAAAGGGAAACTAAACAACAACCAACACAACCAAAGAAAGAGTTTGAATTCAATAATAAATTATTTTTATTTTTATATTTATTAAATATATTTTATTTATGGTTGGGGGGTGGGGGTGTTCAACTTTACTAATTTATTATATTTAATTTTTTTTTTTTTATTATTTTTTTTTCTACACTAATAAGATATAATTTTGACATGAAGAATCTTACATTCTGATCCCAATTTAATTCAGCAGAGAGCTTTCTTTCTCTCACTACTGTTATACCATTTAACGTAAGTTTCAGTAATCAAAAGATGCAGATCATAGTGATTAATAAATCCATGTCCAACACTGTTCTGCCCAATTTCCTGATTAGTTCTAGCTTATAGCTTACATCAGTGCAAAGCATTGAATCTGAGATCATTACTCAAAAATGTTAGATCTAATGTACCCTTCCTCTAGCATCCTATCTTTTATCTCTGTTTTACTATCAAACTACCAGCTCAAATTTAAAATGCACTAAATTTTTTTCAATCTATGCCAACTTGCTTGGATAAATACTTCTAGCTGGCATCTATTGATTGTTAAAAGCTTACACTACATAGCATAACAGTAGTAAGAAAAAAAGAATCGGGTGCTGAACTGCAGTGTGTAAGCCAGGATTGCATGATGCTTTATTGGTTTTACACCAATCCTGATTAGGAGAGAAAAAGTAGTTATAATCATTAATAAACTGAGGATACTGCAATATGTGGATATTGAACTGGTTTCAAATCTATATCACTATAATAAATTGGCATAAATTGAAAAAAATGAATATATTTTTCACTTTATATCAATAGCTTGGCAGTAAAATAAAGAGGTGTAAGATGATCAATGGCGAAAAGGTGCAATAGATCCAAAAGACTCAAATGCACCCTTCACTGATGAAAGTCATAAGCCAGACACTATCTGGGCATATAGAATAGGAGAGCAGTTGATAGAATTATTAAGTACTACCATCTGACACCTAATGATTATTAAAGCTTACACTAGATGGCATAACTATTATGAAAGAAAAATGGATTGCTGCTAAATCTTTCATTCTGTCAAGAAATGGATATACTATTTACTAATCCCATATGATGTTAAATATAAAGGTATGAATCAAAGTATATAGATGTCATACAATATAAATATACACTGTCAATGAAGCCATATCACAGATATTTACTGATGCAAGGAAGGTTTTTGCATTTCAAGTTTCACAAGCAAATGCAGCCCTCAATTCTTCAAAAAACTGTTCAACTCTGATTGACCACCTTGCAAACTCAATGGTGCATCATTTGATCAGATATCTTGTCAAATTAAGGTATGGAAAAGAGTAAATTAAAAAAGAAGATTGATTGAGGAAATTAGATATAAGAAATTAAATTGGATATATATTAAGAGGAAAAAATATTTTAATGAAAGATATTTTGGAGGGCAACATGAGTGGAAACAAGAATGGATGGAAATGAACAACCTTGCTGGATGATATGAGATAGAAAGAGATACATGGATTTGAAGAGCTGGAATGAAGAGAATGGTGTGAAAAAATGGATGGTGATGTTGCCACTTTCTGGACCTGTCCAGAGAACAATACTATTGATTGATCTTGCATGCAGAGGTTGTACTGCCTTATATCTAATATCAACTTTATTTTTGTGATTTTGAGTAATTTATAATTGTATATTATATCAATAATCGATGAATGCATGTTAAACACTGAATACGAATACAATCAAACTTAAAATCTGTATCCAAGATAGTGATGATTTCTACATTTTACTTTATTAGCCAATTAATATGACAGCACTATCTTTTGGGAAATCAAACTACTGGAGCCATATATGAAACTGTTTATACATGTAGCCAACAACTATTTGTTTTTGTACATTTCAACTATTTTTTTTATAGATGCTATGCTTTTTAAGTGATACATTAATTTATTTAAGAATAATTTAATCTGCATTCTATCTAAAAACATAATTGTGGGTTCAAATTTTATTAGCTGTATAATAATATAACACATTTTTAACAGGATCATAATCAATATAATTCTATACGTCACTTACTTGTACCAGAATAAAAAATATTTGATGTTGTTCTGGCATGTGTTCTACCTGGATTTATGTAGAAGAACTCATGAAAAAAAGTAACGTATAAAAAAATTAAAAATACAAAATAATAAAGATGCATATATTTCTCAGTCTAAAATTTAAAAAAATAAAAAGGAGAATAATTCTAAGACTAGTAATAAGTTTGGCAAATGTAATATTCATTAATACTAATTTCAAAGTGAATTGACTTTTTAAATATTTTTAAGATAGTGGCAAGTTCCTTACCTTTAATTTTTTTTTAAGGTGACGATGAATTTTTTTCCATTTACTATCGAGATAAGAACTGATAGATATCTCCCTTATGAAATGATAATAAAACTAGAAGGTGAATGCTATTGCATTTATTTTTGGGTAAAGAAATGAAAAATATAGATTTTATAAAATGTAACCAAATCATAAGTTACAAATTTCACAATTTGTTTAATGTTTTGTTTACTAAAATATAAATTACTTTCATGCTTTTATTTAATGAATTTCTTGGAATAATTGAATTATTTTTTGGAATGCATTTCTAACTAAAAATTTTGATTTAATATACTTCTTGTTGACAAATGGTTTGTTTCATTGTAAATTATGAAACAAAACCTATTCATTTTGCATTTAGCCTAATTTCACTTGTTATAGGTTGCTTTCATTTAACACATTTATTTTTGTCAATTAATTTGACAGGGATTATTTTTTGCTTTATTTGCTAATAAATATATACATTTACATATATAAAATACTTGGTACTAGTTTAGTAAGCACTCTGGGCCATTTTTGAAACCAAGGAGAGCCCTAAAACTGTTGCTGTCATAATCAAACAATAAACAAAATATCCCCAAAATTATTAGCAATGTATTCCCAATATTTTGTTCATTCAAAATTAAAAATCAAATTTCATCAAAAAATTTTTTAAAAAAAAAAAAGTTCTTATTTTATTGCAATTTAAAAAATAAATATTAAATCAAATTAAAATGAAAAATATTTATTTTGGAGTTCATACCGTACTACAATAAAAAAATATTAAATTAATTTTACAATGTTATAAAACAACATTCAAATTAAATCAGCGATAAATATTTATTTAATGTACTGTTGATTATTGAACAATAAATACACTTTTTTATTACCTGAAAATGGGGAAGATCTATTCCTCCAAATTCTTCTCTTAGTTTATCATTTGGTAGTGTCATCAATAGTTTTTCGATCCCCTCCCCACCATGTTAAAAATGATCTAGAGCACTTACTAAATCAGTACCAAATACTTCATTTGTTTTTATTGAACACAATTCCTTCAACTAATCACAGAATACTTTTCATATTGCTTCACTTTCTAAAGGACTGATAAATAAATTCAGTAATAAATATATTTTATTTCATATGGATTTTTTTCATGGGTTCTCCTAATGTGGCACCATTCATAGAGTAAATCAAATTCAGGCAGAACACACTCTAGAATAACACTGGATATTCATTGAAAATGAATAACTAGTACTGAATATATTTTAATTTGTATATAAACTGGTGTACCTATTATTTCAGTGATTCAATCATTTATGAAACCAAAAAAGAAAATTAAAAAAAAAAAACGTATATATATTCATTAATAAAATATATATTTAAAAAATATCACCAAGTGAATACATTTGGTCAATAATTTCAGTTATCTTAATAAATCAGTCCAGACTTCTTCCTTCAAGACTTCTAACTTCTTAAAATCTTGAATTTTTTTTCTTCTTTTATAATCTTTACATTTACAATTTTCTCTAATATTATTCTTCTAAAATATTTTTACACTTAATCTTAGCTATCCATCTTAAGTGTTTTCCACATTTTCCTTAGTTCTAATTTCAATTCCATATATATTATATTCCAGATAAAACATTTAACAATTTTTTCTTAATTTCAAATGCTCACAAAGTCATCTTACTTTCTTAACAAAACCTTGTTCTCACTTCCCAAACAGAATTTTAAATATTTAAAGGCATTAACTTGTCCTACAAGAATTTTCTTAATTATCATATTTTACTGAAATATTTATCAATTATTTTCATAACTTTGTTCACTCATCTTTATTTTCACCCAAAATTAGTTATAAATTTCATTACTAATTCAACATTTTATCAAGTTTATTTCTACTATATGCAAGTATTACATAATATCAGTACAGCGAATCCTGCAATATTTAAATATTTTACCATACACAGAACTCTAATGTCTCTGTCTCATAATAATTCTGTATACATTTTATTTCCTTTTTCAAAATATTTTACAAAATAACAATTTTTTTCTACCAAATGTTTTTTTTTTTTTTCAAAATAAATATTAAACTCTTTTTTAAAAAATAAATGTCAATATAATTGCACTTACATTTAGAAAAATACATGTGCATTTTTGGTTTCTGCATCTTTCTGAATCAGCATTTTAGGATTAAGAATTATTCAATAGTCATCTCCTTTTAACAAAATATACATTATGACCATTAAAAACTTCCTGAATCTTTAAAGCATTTATAGGCTAATGATATTAAATGCAAATAATAATTATTTATATATATGTGTGTACACATTATATATTTATTTTTATATAATCAAAAAAATAATATAAGACTGCTAATTAATTCTATATTTTTTTTCTTCTTCAATAAAATTCAGTTTAAAAATATGCAGTGTTGCAAATTTCATATCAGCTGATTTAGAGATAACTCCTTCTGGCCTTCTCCCTAAAATAATGTAAAATAATATATAGCACAATTGCTATAAACTTTTAGCAAGTGAAATATATATATATTTAAAAAAAATTATTAAAAATACATGTCATTTATATTAATGAGATTTATTAATTTATGAGTTATTTAATTAAAAATGTATTTCCCCCCTTTTTTAATTTTTTTAAAAATTAACTAAAAAAATACTATTTTAAGTAAATTCTAACTTGTGCTAAAATAATAATAACTGGTCATAAAAATTTTAAAAGATCTCTATAATTTTGCCAAATGATAGGGACCCAGATTAATAGTATTCTAGCACTATGCCTCAATTAAAATTCCAATTACATCTCACATAGCCCTTTCTAAATTCAAATTGGTACAAAATAAAAATATTAATATACTAAAAAAAAATTTAAACAGCACACAAGATAAAAATATTAATATACTAAAAAAATTTAAAATTTTTTAACAATACTTTAACTGCATAAAAAAATAAATTGTACAATCCTCATATATCATAGAATTATTTTTATATGGGAACCACAATTAGTGGGGGAAAAATTGGTACTTATAAAATCATAACCTTTGTTACAAATAACATCATTTTTAACCATTATTGGCCCATTCAAGGATGAACTTCTCTCCAAATTTAATCCAGTTTCTCTGATGTCTAGCCTTTCTTCTCCACACCATCCCAGCACACTTCTTTATTTGATTCAATCACCTTATATAATTTATTTCCAGTTCTTTTACAATCTCTTGAAATGCAATTTAAAATTTCAACTATCCATCTACCATTATCTCTTCCAGCAACAAGCCCAGACCGACTCCATTTAAGTTTCTTAATTCTTTTAATGATGTCATAAACACTTTTGTTTGTTCTTTCATCCATGTATTTTATTTTCGACCCCTTCTTGTTTTTCTAGCATGTAGTCTGAAGTCCCTCTATTACATTTCTACTAAGAGTATAATTTTCACATTCATAATTACGAACTAGTAAAACACATTTATTAAAAACCTTCCTTTTCAAACATGTATTCATATTTCCTTTCAATAATAAGTTATTTCTTCTGAAAGAAATCCCTTCAAGTTTAATTCTATGATTAATTTCATCCATTATGTTTTCATCTGTGTTAATAATCTGACCAAGGTATTTATAGCTAACTTTTTCTAATTCATTATTACCAATATTGATTTTCTTCTTTTGAAAAAAACGATTGAACATTAGACTTTTTAGCATTTATCTTTAATCCTATTTTGTTACTTTTATCTAATATTATTACTCTTGGAACATTTCCTGAAATTTGAAGCATTAAACAATTACATCATAGGCAAAATATAGATGTCTTAAATAATATCCATTTATTTTAGATTCTCTAGTTTCCCATTTTAATCCACAAAATACTTCTTGTAAAACTGGTACAAAATATTTTGGAGATATGTAGTTACTATGTCATATATCCTTCCCAATATTAATCTTCATAGAATCACAATGTAATCCAATCATTGCTGTTGAATTTTGATAAATATTTTTCAAAATATAGCAATATCTTAGGTCTATATCTTGATAGTCCAATGTTTTAACCACGAATGCTTTTTATAATCTATAAATCCAAACAATAAAGGCAGCTGTTAAAATTCAACATATACTGTAAATGAGTAAGAATTACCCTGGTAAAAAATTTGTATAAATTTGATAAAAGACTGATAGGTCTGTAATTTCTAATATCTTCTTTATCATCTTTTTTCAAAATCAATATTAATACTGCTTTTTCCCAAACATCTGGCACATCTTTATCATATACAAGTTTGGTCTAAAACTTTACCTACAATTTTTCTATTTCTTCACTTAACTTCTTTTAAGATATCGATTATAATTCCATCATTACATGGAGCTTCTCCCTTCATCATAGCTTTAATTGCATGTTTCACTTCATTTAAAATGCTGGGCAACTCAGATGTAGTAATCATAGAGGATACTATTTTTTGTTCTTTATTGCTATATAATTCTTTAAAGAATTCTACCAAACATTATGTCATCTCTCTTTTTAGTAATAGTTTTATCTTTTTTAGTGATTTGCCTTAATAATTTTTGTCTTCCTAATTTTCCATTAACATGTGTTGTATGCCTCAATAATCAATGATCACTCCTGTGTTAAATTTGTTAAGAACATTACAATCTTAAAATATATATTTTCTGTTAGTCAAAATATAATCCAATTTCTGCTATGCTTTCATTTGGATGCTTCCATATACATTTCGTTTAGCATTTTTCTCAAAGTAAGAACTCATAATATTAAGTTTTTCTTTTTTCTACAAATTCCTTTAGTCTGTATCCATTCTCGTTTCTATCATCATAACCAAATGTATGCATAGAACTTTCATTTTTCAAATGTTCACCAATTCTAGCAGTAAAGTCTTCCGTGGCAATTTTAGAATGTTTTGTCTGATCAAAAGCCTTTTGTACATCCATATAAAAAATCCTCTACTTTTTCATCACAATGAGAACTAGTTTGAGTATCTTCCATTAAGTTACATAACTAATCTTGTCACTCTGCCATATCATCAATCTCCACAATGTTGTTCTTCCATTTTTTATTTATAAAGAATCCTACTCTACTTGTGTTTTTAATATTTATGCCTTTGTAGTATATTACATGTCCATTTTTTAAATCAATTACCTCTTCACCTTTCCTTCTCATTTGTTCTTTTTCCAATTTGTGCATTTTTCCTTCACTTGGAAATGATCTGCAGTTATAAGTATTTAAAGAAAAGGTCATCATTAAATGGCAGGCTAGATCTGTAATACCATACTCTACCTTCAGATATTAACTGCCGTCTTGACTAGTGACTTTATAGCCCCCTGGAAATAAGGGCCATAATTTAATTTTATTTTGTCATGACAATAAATATCTATTTTTAAAAAATTCCGTCGCACATACATTCACTCTACTTTCAAGAAAATTATCTTGCTATTTCAGATAAAACTTATCAGGCAACTGAAAAGAAAGACCAAAGTATGAGATAAAAAAATCAATAAACTCATCACATTAGCTGGTGTGTGTAGATGAGCAGCCCATCCACATTCATATACTATAAGAATACTCATATCATTATAACAGCTGCAATGATAAGATCAAATGGAGTGAACATTAGGAATTTGACCTGCTCAGTTCAAGAAAAATAAAAGTCATCTTTCAGTTATCAGCAAACTCCTTCCTGCAACCATTACAAATATAGTATTAATTAATTTCAAGCCCTTTCCCCATATACTTTAGAAGTTACATTTGAATTTTAACAATTTTCTTAAACCCTCTCATTTTATATTCACAAGTCCTAACAAGCTCTTTCTCTAATACTAAAAACCTATTTTATAATCAATGACTTATTTCATCATCCATTGTTCATACATCTATCTTTTTTCAATAACTATCTTATTTCTATTTTTTTTTAATGAAACTATTTTAATACAATATATATATAATATTAAACCTATTCTCACTTTTTAATTAATCAATTTCTCTTTCCTAGTTTATGCCACAGGTCCTTACATATATCTATTTGCCTTTCCAAGTCATTGTTAAATAGGTATAAAGACTCCACAACCTGATCTTTCTTACACACTTTTATAATATATGTCAGATTATTTCTACCACTCCTTTTAACTTTTCTTTAAATAATTTCTATCTTTTACTGAAACTTAGTATGATTTACCACTTTTTTTCTGATGTATAATAGGTATTTCCCACAATATTCTTATTCAATATATTAATAAGACTTTGTTTTTTATTCCAAATATTCTAATATTTTTTCATTAATCACGGTAGCCAAATAATTTATAATCAGAAATAGGATTCCTGCCATATTCTTCAATCTATTTTATTTCTACGTGTACATAACTAATATATTTAAAATCAAATTCCGTCTTTCAGAGTTTTCTAAATGTAAATATTTTCCTTATAATTTCATTATCATTATATTATATTCTTTATAATTTCGCATTAGTCATTTATCTTCCTCATTTGTTCCTAATCCCTTTCTTCAACAGTAATTATCTTTCTTATTGCATCAAATGCAATTATTTAATTGGGTTCATTTTCTAGTTGCTCAATTCAATCCCTCTTTTGTCTAGATTTAAAAAACATATATAACTATTGGATAAATAATTGACCTAATGGTTTACTATTATCTGAACATGATCAAATCTATTTACCACAAAATAGAACATGCATTTTGTAGTTCATCTCAGACTTGTATATTTGTCACATAGCACATTTAATTTTTCATTATTTGTAGACTCCTGCTCACCCCCTCTATAGAGCAAATAAAGCCATACTTATTTATCAATCATGCATAACTGTAATAATAATACTGGATACGCAATAATGATTACCATACATTCAACTACTAAATCAATATGTATCTGAATTATTTAATGTTCTAGGCCAACGCTTCTTAAACTTTTTTCATTCATGACACCTTTTTATCATGAGATTTTTTCGCAACCCCAGATATTAAATAGAAAATAGATATAGAAATAAATATTCCCATAAATAATTTATTTCTTTGGTAAACAATATACATATGAAAATAAGTAGTTTTAGAATTTGTTTTAAGTATATAAAAATTAATGAAAAAAACCCACGTTTTAATGAGACGAATGTGCTTGTTTTTTGCTGCATAACAAATTAAATCTTGGTGAAATATTTGATACTGCTGGATGTAAAGCATCTTCAATGTTTTTCAGCATTGAACAATATTTGGATTTAATATACATAAAAATCATTTCACATAAGTATGTGGTGCTGAATGGCAGAAGAACATTTAATGCCATTTCAGAAATTGTGGAAAATTCAGTCCTAGCTCCAATCCAAAATTCAGTCAAGGATTTTTGTGGAAAGTCAAGTTCGATAGCTCAACAAATTCCTCTCAGGTTTTATATGGCAGATGATTAATCTCATTAATGTCAATCAAAAATGGTCTTTGAATCCAAGATAACTTTTTTGAAATCTAAATTCGATATAAAGTATTTGCAAAACTGTGTTTCTAGGATTTTTTAAGTGATCTATAATAATTTTTGCAATTAAAGTTTTACAATTATTTTTTTCAATTATAAAACTGTCGATAGTCGAAAACATTTTCAATGAATCATTTTCCACCCCATTCTTCCAAATGTTGATCTTTTTAATAAAACCTTCAATTTTATCATTCAAAGTAAAAATATTGCTATTTTTTCCTTGAAAATACAAGTTAAGATCATTTAGCTTTTCAAAAATATCAGACTAAGATGGAGTAAAACAAAATAAACACTTTTCACCTAATAAAAGCCGACCATTTTTCAAAAATACTTTATGTCAAAAGATACAAGATAGTTGACACCAATATCTTTTTCACTGGCATTTAGAGTATCTTCAATGCATTTTTCACGTCTAAATCTTTTTATATTAAATTATTTTCTTATAGTTACACTCTCAATAGTTAACATCGCTATGAGACACACCAGAATGAATAGATACATTTATTAACACCCATGTCACTCATTTATTATAGACAATCTTTTACATAAAAGCATCTATTTTATTTGATATAGTCTGATTCGGATTTCTAAACCGGCTTTAAAGTAGAGTAATGAATAAAAAATAGAATAGTCCTAAATTATTTAGCCTATTGCAGAAAAAATGCAAATAACCCAGGTTGGTCAACCACTGAGAGTTTTAATGTTTTTCTCTTTCTGTTTTAATCCTATACCTGATAAATAAGTAGAGATCCATTTACTAACAAATAACTGAATGGATAACTAGGTATGCCATGACTCTAAATCTTCCACTTCATGAAAAACTTTCAAAGTTTCATCTAAACTAAAATCCCAAGATTTTTGAAGGCACAACCTTGCTCAAGCAATATATCATTAAAAATACATACATGTAGCCATAAAGAATTTTTGCCTAGAAAAAGAGGTAAGAAAGATATATTAACTGGAAACATACAATTTATCAAAATTACTTTCAAAAATATTTTCATTTCTTATCCTGTTGTATAAACATATATGCATCAAGCTTATAATTACATCATTTTGTGAGTTTCATTATTTAATTAAAACTCATTTATATAATTTTTTTTTATTTTTTTTTTCTAATTGAAAGTTAATACGTAATTAGTTTAAAAAATAAACACTAAAAAGGCTTGGCTTTTTATCTTTTTGCATTTATAAAAAGACAAACTCTAAAATTTCAAATATTTTAATTTCTGTTTAAAATAGGTTTTTAGTGATTTTAAACAGTTTAAAGATAAATGAAAAAATAAATAAAAAATCAGTGTTTAAATTTTTTTTTAATGAAATACATAACCATAAAAAAAAAAATAAGATCACAAAATTAAATATGAATATATAGTAAAGGTACAAACTTCAGCTTTCCAAAAGAGGCTGGTTCCATGCCAAAGTAATTATATTTAATGCATGCTGGCTAGAGGTGATATTAAGAAGGTAAATTTAAATATAAATTAAAATAATAAATAAATATTATATATACAAACAATATAAAATAATAATAGATACACAAATAATAAAGATAATAATTTAGTTAAAATAATAAATTAGGCTAAAATAATTAAAAATTTGAAGAAAATAAGCTGTATATACATGTTGAGAAATAATTAATAAAACAAAAAGTATAAAAATAAATCATAAAATTTCATAATTTAGTAATATTTTAAAATGTATACATATTTACAATTATTGTAAATAAAATATAATACAGAAAATATAAATTGATTTATTGTGAAGTATATGGTTATATATGGAGTTTATGATATGTTTAAATCAGATATTAAATGTATATACATTTTTATATATATGAAGTTTATATTAAAGTATAGCATCAAGTTTGTAAAATGTATTATACTTGGTTATAAATAGTTTAGATAATATGTTATACGATGTGTTCAAATATATTTATATGGTAAAGCTTTGAAAAAGGCTGCTGGTTAGTCGAAACTGCAAGATCATTTCATCAAGATAAGAATAAAAACTACTATTATAAAAAGTGTATAAAAAAAAGAGTATTTGTTTAATTATGATATTAAATACATATAATAGTCTTTGTAAAGAATTGGTGTTATTGTTACCATTTTCTAGCAGGCTTTATTTTCATATACTTAATTCATAATAATAATAAAAAAATATTATATATAGTGTAATATTTGGGATATTTAATAACTGGTAATATAAATTCGTGTATAAAATATATAATTATATTTTAAGCTCCAAGTATATAAATTATACTTATATTCAAATATTACAGATTCAGCCTATATCTTATCCACCCCTTTTCTGTGTATTTAAATGGACAAGATCCTAAACATGAGGAGTCAGTGGGTCTTAAAGTCAATATGGGCATGACAATAATATTGCTATCAACAAGAAATTTGGATGTTCCATCATCAGATTTTCAATGATATGGATGACTGAAGAGTTGGATGGGGAGTAGAGTGAAGCCTGTCCATTACAATTTAAAGATTTGTTATCTTAATAGAAACTAAATACTGATATTATATATATATACATGTATGGAATATGACAATGTGGACCAACTGATGAATGTTGGTTCAGCAAGAAATACATAAATTGGAGATCATTCATCTTTTTCACAAATATCATGTTTATCAGTTGTATGAGATAGAATGGATAGCTAAAGTGAGCTTGAAAGACCTGTGTTCAAATCCCCTATAATTACATCTAAACTCCAAGTATATAATTTATACTTGTATTCAAAAATAGGTAAAAGTAAAATATATAAATATGTGTGTGTGGGCAAGCAATATTGTAATTATAATTACTAGGCAACAGAATATTACAAACAAATATTAATACTTAATCATCGAGTGGTAGTTTGCTATTTCTGATCATGTCCTGAGCAAGATAGAATATTTTACTTGTCCATTTATACCTGTCTTAAGCATCATTATTAGAGAGCCTTAGATCTTGTTCAACAGGGTAGCAATCTGTCATACCCCTAAGATAAAAGTCTGACCCAGGCAAAACTAAATTTTTCCAGATTACAAACAAGCTTAAGATTTTTCTTTCATATAACTGGCACATAGCCAATTCAACTAGCAATCTATGTATTGGTCAGAAAATGGGTCACTGATCAAAATTCAACTTTAACTTTGGTGTTTGAATATCACATGATCCCCAATTGACTAATCATACAGATATGAAACATAATAAAAATGAATAAATAAATGATTTAGGAAATAGCTCAAAAATAATAAAAACATTTAGAAGAAAAAATATAGTCACAAGTTAGAAATATTTCAAAAGTTGGAATGCAAAGTAAAACAGCTTTGAATAAAATTAATTTAGCATTAAGATGTAAAAAAAAAAAATAGATAAAACAATGTTAGAATTTTTGAGAAATTTATAATTTTTGCAATTAACAATCACAGTAACACATAACCTCGAACGTGATAGTTTTTCATTATAATAGGATTGCATTTAAATTACAATTTTTGAATAATATGCACTAGTGTTACTAAATGTGTATCTGTTTACTGCCCTCATATAAAGGTGATGTTCAAATTATGTATAGTTATTACATATTGTATTTATTATTTAAAGTTTTAGAATTTTTGCAATACAAAAAGAAGAAAAATCGTAAGCACTTCGATAATGTTGTTCTGGGTTCATCTATAAAAAAATTATACAGGACATACCCAAGGTACTGGTGACTTTTCAAGTAAACCATGATGGCAGCCTGTATATTTGATAAATCTACATTTTGGGCACCCCAAAAAATGTTTACAAAAAAAAATTCCTTCTAGAAAACGTATTTAATATTTACATATTATTTTTTATTACTGTTATTTTAAAACCTCAACCTTTTTTACGTAAACCATTGTACCTTTCACCAAACAAAATGAGAAAAATGTTACAAGACAAACTGATTATATCAACAAAAAAAATAATAGATTCTCTAAAAAGCATTTACTTATCTTTATATGATAAAGTTCTCTTACTAAATTCTCTTGTTTTCAGCAGAATTAATTATTATTTACCGATTTTAAACCCTACTAAAAAATTTACTTCGCAAATTAACTCATTGTGCTCTGACCTCCTTTGGAAAAAAAAAAGTGGTCTGTATCAGTATACATAAAACGCAAAATCCAAAAATACTTAATGGCCTAGGTTTACATTCAATTAATACATTATTAATTAAAAATATAGTTAATTTATTCTACTACATCAAGATTGAATTTAATTACCAAAACATTATTGACACAATCATTCCCACAGATACGCCTCCCCCGAATATTAAAAAAAATTGGCTACAACTTCTCATCTCACTTATTGATAAACAAATGGATTTAAATGAAATTCTTTTTAATAATAAGCACACATATTGGGACACGTTTAAAATGATAAATCCTCAGTTGATATGCCCTCCTAGTTATCTTGAAGTGACTAATATCAATCTTTTTAATAAAATGAGAAAATGGTATTTAATGCCTAAATATATTGATTTTATCATTAAAATAAATCTATCTTCACTTCCTACCAACGATTTCCTTGTTTCAAATAGAGGATTTAAAAAGATTGATTCCTTATGTATTTTGTGTAAAAAAGATAGTGAAACATTTGATCATATTCTTGTTTCTTGCTCGGGACTAAGAGAAGCAAAATATATAATTCAAAATTATTTCAAAAGTCATAATCCAGAACTCTTTGATATCATTCATAATATTAAAATAGGTAATTTCTGCAATATCAGAAGATGCATATTTATTAACCACGTAATATGATTACTTAGATGTCATATAGTTATAACCAATTCTCCATTGGACTCACAACTTTTTATTAGAGATACATTTAATTCTATTCGGAAAAAAGATAAGCTTCTTGCACTCAAAGAAATCTACCTATCTACATGGACTGGTTCTTAGTACAAGAAATTCAGGAAGTTATTAATAAAAATGTAAATTTATACTAGATTTTTTTTGTTGTCTAGATAAATTCATTTGTAACACTTTATATAAAATAAAGTCTATATTCTTTAAAAAAAAAAAAAGCTTAAAAAATATATATATATTCTGCATAATAAATATTTTAAAAAAGGTTTTCACAATGTTTATTGCTCTTCTCAGTGTAATATATATTATGAATATTTATAGATAATTGTTTATAGTGATATCTAGATCTTATTTCTTGATAATAATAATAAAAAAAACAATATTAAGTGATATAAAGTCTTATAATTCAAAAAATAAAATATACATTACTGCATATATAGAAAATATTCTGTAAATGATTATAATGTTACATTTAGAAGATCGAAGAAATATTCCTGAAATATTTTTGTACTAAAGAATACAATATTTGTTGCTAGGGATTAAAATTATTTCCATTTTATAATAACTTTATCATAAGTGTACCACATAAATTTCTATACTTTGTATATTATTAAATATTCTTTGTGTATAATGGTGGATGTAACAATTTTAGTTAGATTAAAATGTACCCAATTATCAAAAAAAAAAAAAAAGTAATCATAGTGGAAAAATTAATTACAATATTTACAATTTTTTTTTTTTGATTAACTTCATAGAAAAATGAAAAAAATATATAAATACAATATTTACACTTCATTTATGTCAGTAGCATGCAATCATATCATGATCATTAATGTATGCTTTTCAGGAGGACAGGATCCTGTACCTTTGGACATAATCCATTGTATCACATTCTGTGATAGGAAGGTTCCTAAATTTAATCATTATGACATTATGCCAAAAAAAAATGCTGAGAAAAGGAAACATACTAAATCGAACCAAAATATGACAACGTTAAGAGCGTCTTGTTGCTTCTCACATTATAAGTAAAAAAAAAATTGAAATAAAGCTTATTAATGAAATTTATCAGAATTTAATCCCTTTTTTAAATTTAACAATTGATTTATTAATTTTATTTTAATTTAACAACTAACACATTTTCAATAGATTATAGGCCCATGAAACTGTACATTTATCAAAAATATGAACTGCCATCTTAGTTTACTTGAAAACTCGCAAGTACCAAAAAAAAAAATGTACAAAAAGAATGGAACGCATGTCAATATTTCAGAATATAAAATTTTATTTGAAACAAATTTACTTAAAAGTAAATTATATTTATTCATTTCATATTTACCAAAATTAGAAATAATGTTCTTTACCTATTATTCAGCATATGGAATACTTTCAATCACTATTATTCTTAATTGAATTTATTATTTTCCGAGACACAGTTTAGTCCATATATCAAATATGTTTCTAAGACCATAAATGGATTTGTGAAAATTCAATATTTCTAATTGCTTATAAATGAACTACAGTGCATTGTGTAATTACTGGACGTATTTTAGAATGCTTTATTATTTATTAAATATGTTTTTGATATGATGTGATAGATCACTTTGACTGATTGGAAGCAGCATCCACTTGACCGATGTAAATATCTATTTAAATGCTGATATAGAATGTATGCCATGATTGGTTCACTAAACAATCAAAAACATCATGATCAACAAAGACAAGTTTTTGAAAAAAATTAAGTTTTACTCATATGAACAATAATATGGTTAGAAGCATTATGAAGATCAAATTTTAATTTTCTTTTACACAAAAAAAGCATTCTATTCCACGAAAAAAAGTAGAGGGAGAAAAATTTCCTTGTATTCTTTAAATTTAACGAAAAAATGATCTTTTTTTCTTTCTTTAAATAATGTAAATATATTATAGTGCTGTCATTTTTTATTTCTTTTTCACATCATTTATAAATATTTAATTAATTGTGTCAATAAAATACTTTGAACAGTATAGTAGCATCTTGCATTAATACTAGCTTGTTTAATAGCAATATGTTATAACATCATTTATTTGAAAGCTGTTTAATAGTTGATATTTAAAAAAAGTCAAAATAAATGCCCTTATAAAATGTTGGATATTGAAAATTAATCATTAATTCATTTATCTGTTTATCTTTGAATGTGGTACATACTTCTCATGAAAAGTATTTTCCTAGGTATATGTATGGAGATAATTTTGACTATGTGCCATAAAAGTACAATTTAAAAATTTATTAACTATTTCATAGAGTATCTGTGGTGTCTAAGTTCTGAGCTTCACTTTTTAGGTGTTACAATGATACTGCAATTCTACTTTTCTACTTTGTTTTAAAGTGTACGTATAATTTATATTATGGTGTGTGATGATTTGTAACTATTATTTTCTCTAACACTGCAATTTTAATGTACTAATTTTAACAAAAATCTAAAATTGTCCACATTCTATGAACCTATATAAACTTTTGTATGTGACTGAAAGCATATTATGACAAAGCTACGAAGGAGATGACTTAAAAATGAGATTTGTGATTGGCTGAGGCTAAATATGCTTTTCAATAATTGTTAATAATTATGATGCAATTTTTTAGTAAAAAGCTTATTATTCAACCAAAAACTACATTATTAGTAGTGGATTGTCTTTGAAAACATTTTATTTTCAACAAGACTACTCTTAGGAAGTTCATTATGGTAACCGAAAACAGCCTCTATTGGCTAAAAAAAAATTGCTTTTGTAAAAACCATAAGTAAAATATTCTTTAAAATTTTTTAAATAATTTATTAACTTTTAAATTTTGTTTTGCTTCTGTGATGATAACTAATTCTAAATATACAATTTTTTTAATAACATAAAATTTTAATATCTAATATTTCATTCTTCTTTTAGACTAGGTAATTACATCCAATGATGACATGCTCCATTGATGCAGGTAAGAACTTCATTTAGATATTTATTTTCATGTTTTAAATATCAAATATTATTTTTTTTAGGTATAAGCATTTGAATACTTAAATATATCTTTTAAAAAATACAAATTATTAATATAATATATAGAAAAAATGATTAACTGTAAAAATAAAAGTACGCAACATGGTGTACTGTTTAATGGAATGTTCGCTAGGTTCTATTCAAAATGTTTTAGGTGGAAAGGTGTTCCGAAATAGTTAATATCGAAGATTTAAAATAAAATAAAAATATATAAAATTCCTGTGGAAAAAGAAATCAAAATGAAAGTCTATGAAGAATGGTGGGCATCTAAGACTTCATTATTAATTTAATTTGCTTAACTTTTGCCTAAAAATGTATGTATTTTAAACAAATATTTTCCTAGATACATATTCTGCAACAATTTAAGTTATGTGCCATAAAAGTAGAATTTGAAAACTGAATAATATATATGATGATTGTATAAAGCTAAGCATTTACACATGAAAATATTAAATCAACTAATGCCATTGGCTAAAATTGAGATATAATAAATCACTATTACCTAAATAGCAATCACGTAAGTTAAATTTTCCACAGTATTTCAGCTTGGAGTAAAGCATTAAACATCATTATTATGTTTTATGAGTATATTTACATTTTAAAATGTTGAATTTCTAAGAATATTTTAGCAAAGGAGCCACTAAAAGGAATGACACCGAGCCATTTACTACAAGAAACATCTAGGTCCTTGTACAGATTCAGAAGTTAGTACAAACTTAAAAACATAGCACTTCATGGATTCATTTAGGCTTAGCGTAGAGAAGAACATTAATTTTGAGTTTTGAGGCAAATTTAAAGAAAATTTTATTTTTCTATTTTATAGTGCAAAAATACTGTCACTGTGGTTTATTACAAGAAAATGGAAGCAAACAAGTCTTCAAACAATTGCATAATTTTTTCACAAATGATTGTCTATTGATAGCATTATCTTCTATTTGCTTCTGAAATTGCAATTGCTAACCATTTTATAGTTTTCTCTTTTAAAAATTAACCTTTTTTTTTACTTCACAACTGATCAATTTTTTAACACCACTTTTCTGGTCTTTGATCAAAATCAATATTTATAAGTGGATGAAATAAATTTTAAAAAAAAACAAAACAATAATTAATTCAGTTGAATAAATTGCACACAAAAAAAGCTAAATGTAAATGAACTAACAAAACATAATGGAGATGTCAAATGCTTTACACCAGTGGTCTTCAACCTTTTCACACCTGCGGACCGGTAAAAATAAGGATAAGGTTCCGCGGACCAGCAAACGATACAGTTTTATATATATATGGAGTTTATATAATAAAAAACTTTTTTTATTATTTTTTTAGAAAAGTAATAAAAAATTTAATTCCACCCCTCCCCCCCCATAAACATCTGTGATAACTAGAAAAACAAATTAATTTATGAATGATTGATTAGATTTTGTTTTCGTTCTGTTTTCTTTTTTTTTTTAATTGGGTAAAAATGAGATGAAAAAATAAATAAAAATTGGTTATATTAATTAAAAGTTTAAACTCTTATTATTTATTATTACAAACTTTTTACTGCCTGACTAGCACACGGACCTACAGAAAAGTTCCGCGGCCCGGCACCAGGCCACGGACCAAGGGTTGAAGAACACTGCTTTACACAAAACTAAAATACCAGGAAATTTTGGATCTATAGTTCTTTCAGCTGATAGCACTTGCAACATTTTATTACTTCAGACAATAGTGCTCAAACATTTAGTGATTCCATTCTTAGTGCTTAATTCTCTACAACTTAATCGGAACTTTGATTTTTTTTAACAATAAGCATGAACCAGATTTCAAATTCTACTTTAATGGTGGATGTTATATGAATGTACAAGAAAACTTTTAAAAAAATACATTTTTCGCATTATAAAAAAAAAAAGCAACAAAATTAAATTAATAATTTACAATGTCCACTATTTTACAAGATTTTTATTTCGAAATTTTTTTTTTTTTTTATGGAAATTTCACTTTTAATTTTTTTTTAAATGTCGACTTTCAAATTCTACTTTTATGACATCATAATTAAAATTATTACATTATACATTATCTAGAAGAATACTTTTGGACAAAAATTATGTTCAGAACAGTAGTATTATTAGAAATAGAAAGAAATGAACTAAATTGACAAATAAGTTTTAGGCAGCAAAGATATGTCATTATTGTACAAATTTAATTTAATAAGAACAAGCATTCATTCTAAAAACCTTTCTGTTGGAGATCTTATTACACAGGAAAATAAATTTAAATGACTAAAAATGTGAATTACAGAAAATCAATTTTTTTTTTAAAAAAATTTCATTTGAAATTATGTTTTAAATTTAAATTAACTATTTATTCCTTCAATTTATATCAGTTTCAGTCATTGTTATGCATTATAAAGAAAAAAAACTATCATGGCGATCATGTGGCATTTTTTAAATTGTAATAAATGAAAGTATTGAAAATAGATCATACTTTAACTTTAATTTTCAGTAAAATAGTAGTATTTGCTTCCTTCTATATACAAACATTTAATCCTATGTGTATATTCCATATGCATTTACTTTTTTTAAAAATTCATCACTACTATATGTAAGTTCTTATTAAAAAAAAAATTGTTTTCACTTTCCTAACAGACTTATTTCAATCTTTAATATGTGAGAAAGAAATATATATATACCTAAACAAATTAAATTATTTTAAATAAAAAAGAAATCAATTATTATGCATAAAAACACATTTAACTGGAAATGAACTCATTTAAAAATAAAATGAAATTGTAAGATTTAAAAAAAAAAAGTTTCTGCTTCATTTCAAACAGGTGAAATTTTAAATTTTTAAACCTTATTAAATATTGGTTAATCAACAAAGCAAGAGAAATGGGGAAGAAGAGAACTGAGAAATCAATATAAAAATAATAATCTGAACTGTGATAATTTTAAAACGTCTTCCTTTACACCAATATATATATATATTTGCCCTTTACTTGTAAGACTTAAATAAAACCTTTTCCCCCCTCTTATAGATAAAACGTCATTTATTTCAATAATTATAAAAACCTAATTGCTTACTGGAACCTTGATCACGAAAGATTTCTTTGAGATCTATGACAAACTGTTTCTTTTTCCAAAAGATGGAAAAGATTTCTGAAAAGAATCAATTAACTCCAAGAGATGTAAAGTACAGATCACAGAAATGGCTCAGAGTGACAGAAGACATCCCAAAATGAATAGAAAACGCTTACCAACTTTTATTAAAAAAAAAAAAACAGAGGAAAAAAAAATTCCAAAGAAAAAAGTATAATAAAAATAAATCAATGTGTGTGTGGGAAGAGGATGGACAAATATATGTATGCATGTGCAGACATTAAAATAACTAGACAATACAATATCATGTGATCATCAACACTAATTTACTATAGCTTATCACATCATAAAATAATGTATTTTAATATTTACAACATGAATGTTAATGAGCCCTTTATGTTATTAAGACTCATATTATTGCTATTCATTAGATGAATTAAAGCTTAAATGAATAAATGAAGCATCTGTGTAAAAATGTCCAGGAATTGAATAAATAATGAGAACACCTCTTATTATCTTTATATTACTGCCATCCAAATATTAATAAATACATGCAGTCCACACTTAAACAATATCAATAACAATCAATAATATCAATCAGTTGTCAAGGCAACCTCCTTTTTATAATAAACGTGGATACCGATCTTTATCTATAATATATGTTTATATAGAGACTAAAGATTGCAACTTGACTAAAAAGAGTGAGATTATTAATTCAAAAAAGTTTAAATAAACCTCATAAAACAGATAGATATAACCTGTACAGAAAGCAGAATAACAAATAGTTAATTATAACTTTCAAACTGCACCGAAACTATATATTACTTAGCTAATAAAGCTAATAGTGAAATCTATAAAAATGATAAAAGTATTGGAGAAATTGGTATCACTTTCATAAGCCTGTAAGAAGGATCACAATTGTTTTGAATTGGAGCCTGATTATCCGAAATATTGTGATATAAAATTGCTAAACTTTTAATAGTTACAAGATCAATAACATCAAGAATAATGTTTAGTCACTAACTATGAAAGAATAAAACCTATTAGAATTAACTGTAGTAAGAAATCAGTGCTTACTGTGAGACGCTAATCACGAAGTCATAAAACAATAGTAGAGCAAAATATTGTGGAAGTTAAACCACACAATACACTGTAATGACTATCTAAATTATGAAAAGTTAGGTCTAACCGCAGCTAAAGTAGAAAATAAATTCCATTTTCCCTATAGGAACGTAAATCAGAAGGGATTGCCCCTAAAGATTTTCAACTAAAATCTCCAGTTCACTTCCAAAGAGCTAAGAGAAATCACTCTGCAAATGAGGCTCCGTTAAAAGAAAGAATAAATGTCCAAAGGCCTTTCATATATCAAATCTTATGCTTCATTAATAACATAATGTTTCCTAAAAAATAAACTGATTGATGAAAACTTCACAAGAGTTTTAAATCAATAGGAAAATGATATTCTAAATTATATGAAAAAATAAAATAATTCAAGAAACTTGTAAACCTATTTGGCATAATCAAATCCTTTCTTGTACCATGTAACTTAGCAACTACATCAGTTAAAAATTTCAGTTCCAAATATCTAACACATGTTAATTCTTCTGCTTGAAAAATAGTTAAACTTTGCCAACACACCATCTAACATTTTATTATTAGATATAATATCTGCAACTAAGAAGTCATTTGAAATTGCCTCTTAAAAAACCCACAGAATTATTCTGGAGAATAAAAAGAATAATTGAGAGATAGCAGCAAAACCTGGTCAATTATTACCTCTGTTGAGAGGGAAGCTAGTAAGTATATGAAGCTAGATAAATCTATAATCTTCTCCTGTTGACAAACATAATGGTAAAGATATAATAAACATTATTGATTATAACAATAAAATATGAGAACACCTCAAAGCATATCAATACAAAAACAAAATAGTAAGAAATCCTATACTAGCTATAAAAACAATATACTACAAGCATTATTCAAAAAGCATTGTAGATATTTAACTAATTCTAAAAAAGATTATCAACATATTTCAGAAAAATTCCAGATCTTTATGTTAAGGCTATAACCTTAAGACCATGTGCCTGAAAATCAACAGTAGGGACCTCTACAAATTTTAACACAGGATTTATTTAAAAGACAAGAGCTGTTAAAATTTGTAGAGGTCCCTGCTGTTGTTTTTCAGGTGCATGGTCTTAAGGTTATAATAGCCTTAATATATATTACTTTATGTAACGAGTATGTGCTTTACAAATTTAATTATTATATCTTTATGTTCTACATAAACTCCATAAAGATCATATTCCATTAAAACTTACTGTTCTAGAAATTCACCATGTTATGATTTCTTCTCAAGAATCTTAGTCTTTTGGCATATAAGGCACAGTTCTCTGTTAAAGAATTTTTAACATTTTATGGATCTGTTATAAATATGAATGATATTTTAGTAATCTTTAATGTGAAAAGCTCATTCAAACATATCCTGTGATAAAAAACTAAACTAAAAAAATATTAAATGATGATGATAACCTATAAATGACAACAATCTTTTCTATTGATAATTTAATTAATCTGTTAATATTCTTCATAATATAGTTTTAATACAATATAGAATACTTACAAAAAAAAATCAACATATGGCTGAGATAACTACTATCATCTCTACAACTCCATCTAAAAATCTGTCATCAATATGTCAATTAATCATTTATTGAATTATTACAAATATTCTAGACACACATCAATAACATATTCTCTTCAGTTATTCTTAACAGAATTAAAGCAAAAATATAAATTGGCATTCTTAGATCACTTTTATGATAAGACTACTTCATAACTAAATCAAACCTGTTTCTAGAAAACCTACCATCACAGGAAAATACCATATATATCCAGTTAATGACAAATACAAAAAAATATATATTTATACTATCATTACGAAACAGAACAAAAGAAGTTAGTTCAGAAACTAATAACTTTGAATAAGGTATCATAAATAAAACTTCAAATAAACATTTAAAAAAAAACTTCAAAGAAAAACCAATAATAGGTACTGTAGTATATCTATATACACCAGGGATAGCAGACAAAAAAAAAATGCATTCAATATAATATCAAAATTGCTAGTTAAAGCTATAGCACATTACAAAACTTAAAATCAAAATACTGAAAACTAAAACTCCATCTATGAAATCCCATTTAAAGGTGGAAGAATATATATATATTGATGAAACTAGTTATGACATCAAAAAACAATTAATAAAACAAACAACGATTAAAGAGGCAAAAAGATCTATCCAAAGTAGCAGACCATGCATAAATGAACATATATTTAATACAGGACAAGAAAAAAAAATAAAGAAGCTGCTCTTATGACAATGGCAAATAAGCCTATAAGTTAATTTAATGAAAGAATGTCTGAAAACTAAACATTAGCCTTGTTCTTAAGAAATTAGAAAAACCTCCATATATAAAATTCCTACTCACTGTTTCCTTGGCTGAGGAATCTAGTTCATTGAAGCATCACCTTATATTCAGTATCTATAAGTCTAAAGGCCGCAGGTTCAATTATTATGCTAGATGGTCACTGGTTAGACCAGCCATCATTTAAAGATTTCAAGATAATACCAATAGAAATGTTTTACATACTTATGTGTGTGTGTTTTTATTAAACATTGAATGTATTTAGAAAAGTATAAATGAAGTTTGAATTTTTCTAAAAATATTTAACAATTCAACTAGATAATATAATTAGACCAATATATTACTAAAAACGTTTTTAATTTCCCAAATAAAAAAATTATACATCTTTTAAATATTGATCTTTTTTACAAATACAATAATGCTGTATTTAAAAATATCTTTCATTTAGATCATGATAGAAACTAGCATCAATTATTAAAACCGCCTTTAATACTTTATAATTCTCAAGTTGTCTTTCCTATTTATATCTGTTTCTAAGAATAGTGAATAAATCATGTTATATATGTGATATGATTGTTACCATATATACAAACGAAGTAAAACCACATCTATGTTTGTCAAGAGGATGGAGAACAAAATAATATGTATATAAAAAAAAAACTGTAATGCTAGAAAACCGTTAAAAATTGTGAATAAAGACAATTTAATGATTATTATTCAAAGAAATATATAGAGACGTATAATTCAGTTTTTATAATTCAAAGCATTTCATTTTCATTGTTTGCAAAATGTGTATATGCACGTGCATATATATATTATAGGATTCCAATAATTAGATATTTTTCACTTCTTCCTTTTTTTATGTTCTAACAATCTAGCATTAATTTTTGAAATAGTAAAATGTGCACGGAAAGATATTAAATTGCGATCATAGTCCAAGATTTTATAGATCTTAAGAAAGTTATGAAATTATTAAAAAAAAAAAAAAGATTAATATTTGTTTTGTTTACACTTTATATCTTAAATCAAAGTACAATCTTTAAAACAAATGACCACCTCTAAGATCATTTTCATAGTGTTTTATGCATGGCATGCGCAGAAAAGTTGTGATATAATATATCTATCTTCAAGATTTTTTTTTGTTTTTAATCAGCACTTAGTGAGTCTTGGAAAAGTTTGATACAGCTTAAATTATCCATCTTATTTTCTCTTTATTTAATAAAATAAAATATAACTAAGGTCATTGATAAATGCTTGTAAAGAATTAAAACTCAAAAATGAGCATTTATAATATTCATAAAGAAATATTACTTTCAAAATAGCATTACCAAGTCTTTACTTAATCCAAAAACGGGTAAAAAAAAATTTCTTACATGGAACTGAAACTTGTTAATAATCAACACAATACAACTCAAGAGCTAGAAAAAAAATAAAAATTATATGAGACTACTTCTGAGATCAAAAACGACTGAAATAGGCAAGAATATGAAGATAATGAGAATTACCATTAAGTAGTGTCTCTTCTTACTTATGAATCTGAAACTTGGACACTTAACAAAAGAGCAATACGGAGACTTCAGACTCGGACTACTCAACTACGTATGGCGAGGTGTATGTAAGGACTAACAAGAGGAGATTAAAAATGAAATAGTGGGTGAGAAAACAAACAGATCTTAATGACATTATTGAAAGAATTAAGAGACTGAAGTGGAGTTGGGTTGGACATATTTCTAGATGAGATGATAACAGATGGACAGCTGGAATCTTACACTGGATTCCAAGAGATTGTAAAAAATCTAGAAAGAGACCATGTGAGATGGATGAATGAAATAAAGAAATGTGCTGGTATGATGTGGAGAAAATTGGCTAGAGATCAAAGAAACTGGATTGCATTTCATCCTACAAATCAATAATGATTGAAAATGATGATGATGAGTGCCTCATGGAAGACCAATAATTATTTAAAACGGTCAACTGCAAGCTTTTGCATAGTTTATTTTTGATAATACCTAACCA
Source organism: Epiperipatus broadwayi (assembly GCA_028023455.1). Classification (NCBI taxonomy): domain Eukaryota; kingdom Metazoa; phylum Onychophora; class Udeonychophora; order Euonychophora; family Peripatidae; genus Epiperipatus; species Epiperipatus broadwayi. Next base: position 3,949,623 of record JAQFVV010000035.1, on the reverse strand, counting down.
ATTTCATAATGACTTTTTCTATCTCGTGTTATAGTTTTCTTAACATTAACTATTATATTACTTCCACTTCATTTTGAAATATAAATTCCATAATTCACAAATATAAGATAAATAACTAAAATGTCTGATCAGATGCTTTTCTTTTAAACAAAATAGGATAGTTTCTTTAAATGTAATTAATACTAAGTCTGCCAAAGTACTCCAAGCTATATTTCCTTTATTCTATTTACTTTTGTTGATATCAATTAATTTTAATTTCATTAATATTTTAGGGGAACTGATAAACTGTATTATATAAAATTAAAAGCTTTTCATAAAGATCTAAACTAAATGGATATTTACATATGATATTCATGAATCATCACATTTTTTTATAAATGACTTATAGTGCAAAAACCTGATATTTTCTTGGATACAATCCAAGATTTTATCTTCGGTCTCTAATAGTGATGGCAAAGCTATGACCCATATATCAGCACTGACACCCTTAAAGATTTCATATGACACACCCCTGAATATTCAAAAAATCAGTACTCTAATATAAAAAAAACTGTGATAATCATGCACGACTGATCTCAGTTAAGGCGAAGGTATATTTTGGTTCATTGAAAGAATTATATTATATAGTTAACCTATTTCTATTTTATTTTGTATAAATGTTTAGTTATGTTTCCTTTCTTAATCTTATAATTTCTGCATAGTCATATGATATTATAAAAACTTAGAAAAATTATTATCAATATTATACATACAAACTTATAAATATGTGATTTACCTAATTTTCATTTGACTTCTCTATGAAATTTATTCATACACGTATGCCAGTCTCTCAACAGAGTAATACAAGTTCTAAACATATTTAAAACCACTTTCACAGAAAATATAATTTGCAGCATTAAATATTGAATTTATTTGCCCAAATAATAAAAATATTTTTATAGTTGCAATGAATTCAATATTTTGTTAAATAATGCAAATAGCAACAACTTACGATGACACTGTAACAAAATCTACTAAATAGCATGATAGAGAGTAAAATGTAAACAAGATTGCTACAATCATACCGATAATAAATCTGGCAACCCTGCTGAAAGAAGAAGTGGTAATCTTGCATAGTCTGTCACTTAAGTAATTTGAGTTTATGGTGTATCATTCATTTCCAGTAACTGTTGGTTCTTATTAATTATTACTGGTTAATTACCACTGTAAATAACTGCATTCTTTTGTAATTTGTGAACCCTTTTGCAATAGTAGCTGGCACTAATAAAAAAAACTAAAATTATCATAGAAAGGAAGTGGAAATTTTTCCAATATGTCTGGACTGAACAATATGGTTCTATGGATAGAGGCAATAAAGTTCTTTGAAAATTGTGTGATAGCTATTAGTGAAAAGAACTTAGAATGTAAAAAGACATTTTGAAAATAGGCACAAATAGCTCCTAGAAAAATTTTTTTAAGAATATAAAGAATACATATCACAACATCTAAAAGTGTCAGATTTGCAGAGACTTTGACTTTAATTAAACTTATTTCCAGAACTTCACATTTAGTAGCCATAAGTTATAGTATTTTACATACTACTGTTGAATATGGGAATATTACAGAAGCTTTTGTAAAGTGTGCACTATATTTATTTGACAACTTTCATAATAAGAAAGCTATTGTAAAGAGCATGAAAAAGTTACAATTAAGTAGGAATACTATTAAAGATTGAGTTATATCAATACTTCTGCCATTGTTTTTCCACTTATCTTGACAAAACTACAGATATTAATTACATCATCAGCTTGATTGATTATTATTGCAAAGTCTGTTTATAGTGATTCTATTCATGAGAAATTGATAACAAATTTACTTCAAAACATAACAGGTAAAGCCATATATGACTATGCCACTAAAGAGTTCCATGAGAAGCAGATAGATGGTTTTATAAAACAATTTACAGAATATGTCGATCATCCTCTGGTTTGTTTCCATTGCATTATGCATCTGGAGACACTATGTGTAAAATCAAGCTTAAAGGACTTGGATAATAATTCCACTTATTTGATAAGTTAATTTTATGTCTGTGTGTGTGTGTGTTTTTAACCATTCTGTAAATCAGGGATGGGGGAACTTTTTCCTGGCAAAGGCCATTTGAATATTTATAATACTATTCTCAGGGCATATAACATTATTGACTTAAAAATTAGTTTATATTTGATCAAAAATTTAATTAATTTACCACTAATCATTAGGGGTGGGAATCTTTTCAACTGGCAGACAAATTTCAACTTTCTCTTTTCAAAGGAGGATCACAATTTTTTTAATAATTAAAAATAAAGAAACAATATTATTTATGACTATTCCACATTTAATGACAATTTTTCCAATTCATCTAGTAACTATTCTTCATGATATATTTATATTCTCAAAATTTCTTTTTATGCTGCAGTCAGATTAATTCTGCAACAGCTAAGATGCAGTCTTTAATAAACACCTAATCAGAAAATGGTTTTGAATTTTCTGGAGGGGGAGGGGGGTGAAATAAGGTAACTTGCTTTCACAACAGCCATTTACTGAAGCTCCTTTTAAAGTTTTCTGCTTTAATTCTCCTCTCACAACAATTTTGTTGTAATCAGAATGTTGTGATAGTATTCTTTATTAACTGAAATGCTTTCCAGACTTCTATAAAAAAAAATATGCAGTTGGTCAATGTCTTTTGAAATATGTGACTTTCTATATTAATTTTTCTTATCTTACTCAATGTAAACATCCTAATAAAAAAAATTAAATGCAAAATAATAATAAAACAAAGTAAGATTCAAGTTTTATTTTTGGTAGTATTCTTCATATGTAAAATCATTATAAAAACAAATAAAATGCTCTCAGCATAGTAATTAAATCTGTAGTCAGATAGGAACATGATATAGAAAATTTGCTTGAATATTGTAGCTTTGACAGAATGAAGCAGAACTATTACAAAGAATGGAGAGAGAAATAGATGTAATTGAGAAAATGAATATTTTATTTTACTTAACTCTTAATTCAAAATTTGCTCTATGTGCATGTTTAAATAGAAGTTTTATGCAAGGCAATTATATATATATATATTTGAAATGCAGAGGGGGGGTGAGCTTTCAGGGGCTTGAATTGGTTCCACAGGCCAGCGGTTCCACATCCTTGCTGTAAATAAAAGTAAAAATATCAAGATATTCATTATAAAGAATATTTATCAAAATGTGATTAGATTGCATGCTGATACTAAAAAGATTAATATTTATAAGACAGGGTGATTCCATCTCTCCAAAACATTTTACAGCAATTTTATAAGAAATATTTTGTGAATTAAATTGGGAAGCTAAGAGAATAACATAAAGATCATTAAGACATATAAATGATATTATTTTTTGTCATTTAATATTTCAATGCTTCAAACAATGCTATAAGATTTATCAGATAAATGGAAAAAAATAAGACTAAATACAAATAATAGTAAGATTACTGGAATATTCAATGTTTTTTTTTTTTTTTGTAAACAATAATAAAAATTAATAATAGCATAGTGAAAGAATTTCACAATCATAAATGTTTTGGTTAAATTAAATAAAAAAAAGTCAAATGGTTTATTATTCAGGAGGTCACTTAATATTTGAGCACTGGAAGTGGAAGACACCTTTAGCTTTTGAATCCTACACTCTATTATTGCATTAAATCATCCAGAACAATCCTTGGTTAATTACTAATAGAGATAGAAACATAAATAAGAGTATGGTTCTCTTCCTTCTCTACTATTCTAGTGTGCCAATTTTTGTAAGCTTGCGATGAGATTAAAATTGCAATACTATCTGGTAACTATTAATTACTCAAGTTTAGAATAGATGGCGCTAGAATAATAGAAATAATGTTCTTCTTTATAAGAGGTGGTGCTAGAATAACAGAGACAATATTCTTGTTTACATTATAAAAAAGCTGAAAGAAACAAGTGACATGTTTAAATTAAATGGAAACATTATGGACCATAGAATGAAGGTATAATGAAAAGCTTTTAACAGAAGTACAGTGGCTACTATATCCACTATCTCAAAATCTGTTGATACATCTAGCCAATATTTGAAATAAATAATAATAAATTAGAAATATGTCAAATAATAACATGTTAGTTTTCTATTTCACAATGCAAACAACACTATGCATTATTAATCTTTAAAGAGACACCCTCTAACATAAAGCATCTTGTGCAGTGTGTACATATTACTTCTGTATATGCATTATTTGAAATAAATACAAAAAAAGACATTATGCATTGCTGTAATTAATCATAAAATGTCATTTATTGCAAACAGTTGTGCTTCCTGCAAGTATAAGAAACATGTAGTTAAAATTACAGTAGAGATATTAATTTAATATGACTTAAGGACTGTACCTTTTGCATTTATCAAAATCAATTTTGATTGCAAGCAAAAAGAAATAAGATTAGTAACTTTATTTTTGTTTTATTTTTCTTCCCCTTAATTTAATATTTTAACTTGGATTAAATTTTCTTCAACTATTTTCTTCAAAATTTAATTTTCATTAATTATAAATAATGCATTTTTGAGTATTATACAATACTTGACTTTTCTTTCTTTTCTTTTGTTTATAACTTAATGCAATTGAGCATTTTTTAAAATCTTTATCTTTAATAAATAAAAAGATACATCTCTCCCTATATATATGTTAAAAATTTTGCAGTATTATTATTATTCTGTAATTTAATATATCAATCACACAGTTCTTCTTTCCAAAATAGTTCATAAATATCCAATATATAAATAAATAAGCAAACGAACTCCTTTTTAAAACTGGATTTTTATATGACTATACATTTCAACTATTTTATATAATCTTTTGAAAGGCACATTAAAATAAAATAAAAATAAATATATATAATAATAAACATCACATATTCCAAAAACAAAACAAAAAAAAATATTAAATTACAAATTATAAAATATATTCCAATCAAAAATTCACCTTATCTCACTCCCCTTTCCTATTGCAAACAATCACAACAATTTCCTTTTTTAAAAAAAAAAAAAACCTATATATATCCTTTAAAACATTCAATTAATAACCTATTATTTTCTTTTCTCTTTTTCCATTAACATTCTATTCAATTCTGGTTTTATTTCACTAATGTACATACCTTCCTTTATTATCCTTTCATTGTATGACTTAATACATTCTAAAGGCTTTATTTCAAAATCCCCATGCTTAAATTTATTCATGTGAAAATTTCAAAGTGGATGTATTATAATATTTTCATAAAATATATTGCATTATTTGAAAGAAATTGTGTTAATAATTCTATACAGTTTATTAGTAAATTAAAAGTTTTTTTAGAAGGTAAGATTTTTAAAAATTTGTTTTTTGTAAAGTTAGATATAGTTAGTATGCATACTAACATTGATCCAGAAGTTGCTATTTGTTATTTTATGAATTTATATAGTAAAAGATAAAGGGGCAAAATTAAAAATTGAGGGTTTTCTTTTATATGAGATATTAGTGATCTTATTTTTAAATATGGGGATTGGTTTTATAAGCAAAAAGAGGATTTAAGTATGGTTAGTAGTTTAAGTGGTTTTTTGGCAGGAATATATATGTATAGGTTTGAAAAGCAATATTTTAATTATAATAGGAATAAACCAATTTTTTATATTAGATATGTTAATGACTACTTTATGGTTTTCAATGGTAATAAAAGAAATGCAGATGGTTTTTTTAATTATATTAATGGTAGAGTTGAAAAATAAAGTTTACTATGGAAAAAGAATACAATATGGATGTTAGAATTTAAAAAACAAATGATAGGAATGGTAGTGTTATTATAGAAACATCTGCATTTAGAAAAAAAACATTTTTTGGATTATCAAATAATTGGTTTTCAGATATTGATAATTATAGTAAAATTAATATTGTTAATAATAAAATTATTAGAGCAATTAAGTTATGTTCAAATAGTAATTTGTTTGGAAATGAGGTTGATATTATTAGGAATGAATGTTTTATGAATGATATTATCCTAGAGGTGTAGTTGAGCATTCATTTTCTAATAAAAATATAAATAAAATAAGAAATAGAATGGGATTAGTTAGGGATAGGAATAGAGAAAGGGTTATTTGTGTTGGTTTTAATTTATCCAAAGATTTATTTATTAAAGTTAAGAAAGTAGTTAATATGATTAATAGGAAATATATTGTTTCAATTTGTCCAGTTTATAAAATAAAAGCAAGTTTAAATTTTTTAATTAATAATAATGGGGAATATAATAGGTTAGAGATTATGAATTCAGTTTATTTGATAAAATGTTTGGATTGTTTTAGAAAGAATGTAGAAATGATATATGTTGGAACTAGTAAGAATAAATTAAAAACTAGATTAAAACAGCATTTATGTGATAAAAATTCTGCTGTTTACATTCACATGAATAAATTTAAGCATGGGGATTTTAAAATAAAGCCTTTGAAATGTACTAAGTCATACAATGAAAGGATGATAAAGGAAGGTATGTGCATTAATAAAATAAAACCAGAATTAAATAGGATGTTAATGGAAAAAGAGAAAAGAAAATAATAGGTTATTAATTGAATGTTTTAAAGGATATATATAGATTTTTTTTTTTAAAAAAAGAAAACTGTTGTGATTGTTTGCAATAGGAAAGAGGAGTGAGATAATGCAAATTTTTGATTGTGAATATATTTTATAATGTTTTGTTTTTGGAATATGTGATGTTTATTATTATATATATATTTTAGTGTACCTTGAAAAAGACTATATAAAATAATTGAAATGTTGGATTTTTTATTGATGATTATAGTCATATAAAAAGTATGTTTTAAAAAGGACTTTGTTTGTTTATTTATTTATATATTATTATTCTATTTTTTTATTGCTTTTGTTATTGTTTTAATATACATACTTAATTTTATACTTAAAATATAGGTGTAGGCACACATTATTTTTTACTATAAATATAAAAAAAAGTGTTCATTATTATCCATGAATCCACATTATGCATTAAGGATCATGGAAAGAAATGTAATAAATATGGTATTATCTTTATAAACATTAAAGAAATATATATATATATATGTTTGAGAGGAAAAAAAACCTTTGCCAATGCTTACTTAAGGATTTCTGAGATTTGGATATTTAATAGAAAAGCAGACTGTAATCTGTGGAATGAAGTATGAAAAAAGATGTTATGATTAATGAGGAACTAAAGGCAAAATATAAGAGTGGAAGAACAAGGAGAATGAGAAAATTAAAAGTCTGAAAAGCTAAGCTGGACTAAAAAGATGAAATTTTAAACTGAATCCCCCCAAAAATGTAAAAAAATGGAAAAAACTATGTGATATAGAGGAGATAAGAAAATTTGCTAAAATTATGTAGAGAAATTATGAATGTAGTAGCTGGTTTAAATTTAGATAATCTTATCTTGTAATGATTACTTATAGCTAAAAATAATGATGACCAAATATTTCATTTGGTTAAATGTGCATCAGTAAAATGTTCATATAAGAGCATTAATAATTTGTTGTTATTTTTTAGATCTTACATTACAAAATCAAAGCCATAAAAACATAAGTGTGAATTTACTAGATTGACATAATAATTTGTATAAATGTTTTGGAATAACTTATCCCAATCATCATCAATTTATCAATAAAAACTAATAAATGAATGGTTATTTGCTTATAATCGTGTGACATTCAAGCTTTGAAAATGACAAGGTTAGGCTTTGATCCAGTGATCAGCTCGAATTCTACCATCACATGTAACTCAAAATGCATTCCTTTGCCTAAAATAAAAAATTCTTACTTTCCTTCTTTCTATCACTATCTTACATTATTTAAATTCTCCATTTCTAACAATAATTGTCTTAAGTCTTTTGTTCTACCTATTTTTAAAATAAAATGTTGCTACATTGAAGCAATTAAATAAATGTTTATACTAGTGCCTTCTAAAAATACTTCTACAAAAAAGTTGAAGATTTATTTTTTTACTTTTAAATATGATTAGTAAATGTATATTTATTTTTTCAAATCGTGACTATTCCTCTTTTCAAACTTTATCTTAGAAAAATATATATATATTTAAATTAGCTTAATAACACACATGCACACACAAAAAAGTGGAAATAAAAAAATTATATTCTCACCCAAATTCTGAGAGCAGTTATATTATCTTCACTCTATTTTAGAGCCATCTATTGCTATTGAGAAATTAATTAAGCATACAATAGAGGGCTCTATGATAGGATGAAAATAACTGCTCCTGAAAGCATATGAAGTAATGTAATCATATAAAACTTATATTGTTCAAGTTAATATGAAAAGATAAATATAATATAATAAAACTCAAGATCACTGACCCAGCTTTTGGCAGATTGCTTCCAGAAATACAGCAACCTGCTGAAAGAGCTCTTTAGTCTTATTGTATTAAATTTACTTTTTCATATTAACTTGAACAGTACAAGTTTTGTATGATTACATATTTTATGAAAAGTGTATAATTTTTGAGATTTACATGAAATAATGCAATATTGTTATCAATATTGATGATCTTAGCCGAAGACATTTCAGTTATTAGAGGACCAAATTCTAAAAATATATCGAATCTGACAGTCAATGTAGTTGTGAAAGTGAGTTAGCTGGGATTTCAAACTATAGAGGGTTTTTTTTTATTTCAGGAGTTCAAGTAAAAGGTGGCTGCTAGATATATAAAAGCATCATTTCCAAATTTGAATCTTAATCTTTACTGATAAAGGTAAAAGTCAGAAGCTAGTCAATCCAGAGATGGAGATTTTAAAACTCTATGCCATCTGATACCCACTGATTACTTAAGATTACAATAGAAATGACTCTTTGATATGATGTAGACAACTGCTTTTAAAATATATTATGACTATCCAAATAAATAATGGTATCACCACCATGTTCACAATTAGAAAGACATATCTGGATATCCTTTGGCAATAACCAACAGACTTTTAAGTGCCTAGAAAAAGTGTAAATAATGATTTATCCAACCTCATGATATGTTTTCAATCATCCAATGTTCAGTTCTTACACTCATAACAATACTGATTCCATATAACAGTTTTCACAAAAGATATTACTAATTTTGAAATTAAAACACAGCTATAAATGTTCTGCTTCAGAAATTCATAAGAGACTATTCTGTAGATATTGAAATTCCAGATGGGTGTTAACCTCTGCCCTACACATCCACCATTTCCTATCCATTAATACTCAATCACAGAAAGAATCATTACTATCAGATCTTAAATCACAACTCAATAATTTTGGATAATGATGTTCTATGTGATTCTAATTTCTTCTCACATATGAAACAAAAATGGTATCAACTTCCTGTTATATATTTCTTTCTATCGCCTTAGAATATTATCTGTAAAATGAAAAAATTTCACAGTGGTTATACTTACATTTGCATGATGTTAAAAATAAAATTTTGATGTAACAATTGTTCCTATTATTTTTTCATCTGCTCTTTCTATATATACATTGTATGGCAGTAGCATATCTTTCTATTATGCTCAAAACCTTGAGATTGAAATTGAATGAGGTAAAACTTTTATAAAATTTCCAGATTCCAAACAGGTTTAGGATTTTTCTGTCAAGCAACCATCTTACAGCTAAATCAAAAGCCCATCCAATATCAATCAATATGGTTATCTTGCTACCCTTAGCTAGAGCATAAAACAAAGATGGAAATCTATTTAAGTCTCAACATCCTGCATTCAGCACGTCTTATGAGTGATGCTTACATCTTACCATCCCTTTGCTGAGATGGAAAGGAGGCTGTTGAAAAGGTCTTTTCATGCAATGGTTCATGAACAATTTCTTTTATTTATGTATTATAAATATAAAATGATATCTTAATATATTGAAAGAAAAATTATTTCAATAATAAAGGAAAGTACAATAGGTACTACTTTAAAAAAAAAGTTGACATTACGAAGTGTGTGGAACATTCTGCAAAGAACTATATAGAGTATTTAAAAAAACTAACTTCTACAATTACAATATTTTTTAAAACTCAACTGTTTAAAGAAAGAAGATATATAATTAGGTATATGAAAAATGGGGAAAATCTAATCAAATCATATATTAAAAGAAATAAGAAAAAATAACAATTATGAGTTGTCATTTTATATTGCATTTGTATGTTACAAAAAAAAAGTTTTACATTATAATCATTTCTATTATGATTAAGACTTTGGAAATCATGGCATAAACTTAAGACTATTGTCAAATTCTAAACAACATTTAACAAAATACAACAGTTATAATAAGACTCCATAGTATCCTTAAGCAGATTAAAGATTTTATCTGTTCAAAACTTTTTATAAAGTTTTGTGGTAAACACTTTATGGATTAAAATAGAAAGCAAATAGAAATTACATAAATCTTCTAGATATTGCACATGATATGGTTGTTTTTGAAAATAATATTCCCAGCTGCAATTACAAGAACTTTTAAATAAAAACAAGGATTAAAGATAAATAGTAAAAGATTAAAAGTAATAAACAATGATTTTTTAAAAGGAAGAAAAATTAAGATTAATAATAATAAATTAGAAATTAATAATTATTAACATAGATGGAATTAAACTAGGATAAAATGCATTTAGTAAAACTAAAAATAATTAAAAGTAAAAATCCCTAATCCCTTGAAAAGAAAGCTATTTAATAAATATGTTTTATCAATATTTAAATATGGATGTGAAAATTGAACAAATCATAGAAGACTGATACATCAACCCAAACAACAGACTATGAAAAAAAATGTGTATTGTGATTAACAAGTATCATTGATATCATTAAGAAAATTGAGACTGAAATGGGACTGAGCTTGATGTTTCCAAAAAAAAATGACAATATACAGGTAATAAAAATCTTAAACTGAATCCCAAAAGATTATTAAAAAAATCTTTAAGCTATAAAAAAACCAAATATGAGATAGATATGGATGTTTGGAGTGGCGTAAAAAAACAAAAGAAACAGAAAACTATATTAAGCAAATCTGGACAGATAATAATTAAAAAATATAAATAAAATTTAATCCACAAGTTCCAAATATTCTACAATATGCATCATTATATCTTAGGCAACATCCTCTTATAATGATTAATATGGCTATAGATTATTGTATTATATTTAGCTCAGATATACACTTTAAATTTTAATTAAAGATCTATATATCAATTATTATTAAATACAACCACATAGAATAATTAATCCTACTCCCTCTTTTTCTTCATATGTAATCTTGTTCAACCCCATACATCTTAATCATGTGAATAAAGACATGAAAAAGGTAAATAATCTCCAAGAGGCTATTCTTATTGAACCAACAATCTTTAGTTCATGTCATAATCTCTCACATATCTGAGTAAACATAATGAAGCCATGTGAAAGGTTGTAATCTGGATCAACTGAAGAATGTGGGTTGGTCACTTAACATTTTCATGTATGTTTTAATCATATGATAGACATGGTGAAATAAGAGTTTGTCGATCATATAATACTAAATCATCTTTGCAAGTTACTACTGTTACACAATGCTTTATTTACCACCCTCTGTTACAGTTTACACTAGAGTTTGTTGAATTAATTAATTATCATGAATAAATTATTTAAGAAGAATTGGAAATAATTACAATAAATCTATATAGTTATTTAATTCTAAATATAGGTATACTTATCAACAGACGCCAAACACATTTTTCAAACAAATTAAAATGTGATTTCAAACCAAGTGTTCAGATAACTCATATTCAACGTTATTCTTCTTACCCAAGATAATGATACGATCTGAACACTATAAGATTTTGTTTTGTAAAAACAAATACAATTTTTAAAAATGAAAAGAAAAGACAACTTTTTTAGGGGGTAAAAATGTGATAATAATAATCCAAGAAGAAAATAATTTTCGATGTAATATTTATTAAGTTAATTTTCATTGCAATGTCAATATAAAAAAATATTGATGCATCCTCTAATTTGCATATACAGTTTATTTAAATATCTAATAAATAATATAATCAGGTTTTTTTTTTCTTGGTTTCATATTACACTTACTCGTAACTTATTGTAACATAAATATTTCAAATGCGATAATATCTAATTTAATATCTAAAACACGTAATTAAAATAACAAATATTAAACTTCTTTAAAGCTATTTTTAGTAATAAAAAACATTAAAATTTAAACCAATAAAATTATTGGTAATAAGTATATATAATTGCATTTTCATTCGCAACTTCTTTCATCAATATTTGAAGATAAAAAAAAGCAAATATGTGCAGATTATTATTTCTGCCTAGAAAATATATAAAACGAAACAACGTTGTATCAATTTTAAAAAATACTCAGTAACTAGCAATTCTTTTCAACTGGCATTAATCTTTCAACTGTTATATCATTTTCTAAGGTAATTTCTCATGTTCCATTAGAACTTCTTTATTGTATACTATAAATGTGAAATGTTCTGCCTGAAGATTTCTACCTTCAGTAAGTAATAACCTTAAACATCATAAGTGATAGCTTAATGTTGCTTCATATATACTGAAATGTTGCTTCATATATACTGAAATAAAAATTACTAAAAAAAAAAAACAATTTCATTTTTATTAATAGTTCTAGTTCCACATTTCATTTATAACTTCAGACTGTTAATACATATTGTTTTTAGGTTCCACTTACCCTTTTTGTAAAACTTTTGCTTTCTTTATTATTTCTTTATTATTATTATTTTGCATTTGGCAAATTAAAGAAAAAACATATACCAGATACTTATTTTCTTCAGCAATATTCCATATTAAAGTCAAGTCTTGCCAATCTTTCTATTCCTTACTCATATAAATGCACCACACACATACAAACCTTTCAAAATCTAAAAAAAATTTTGAATTTTCAGGGACTATTATATTTAAAATGTACATGATTTTTCAACTTTTTATCTCAAAGTAATTTTTCATTTTCACTAAAAATAACATTTTGTCTTTTTAGCCTGCAACAAAAAATTCAAGTTCTGGCTGATAAAAAACTTAGAAATTTTTTCAGGTCACAAGCAGGCTTAGAATTCTTCTTTCACCTGACCCACATAGCTATCTAATATTGCTCAGTAAATGGGTATCTAAAGGGAAAGTCTCAGATTAACCTTGCATTGGTCAGATAAGTATTAATGTGTGGGCTGTAAAAACTATGATTGTAATATGATGCCGCCATTATCACTGATAGGGAGGCATCATATTTCTAAGGGTACAGCTGAGGTCAGGATTTATCTTTAATAAGATATATAAACAAAAATTTATAATTAGCAAGATAAAGAATGAAGAAAAGGTTTGGTATCATTTGAAGCTTGAGGAATCTCTCTGAAGTGATGACTACATCAGCTGTTGAATCACTAACAACCCCTACAGCTTTATAATAAACAGGCATATAAATAAATACTAAATTTTGTAATTCATTTTGTGTTAACCATGCTAAAATCATGATATATTATTTTATCAAAGCATGATTTCATTTTAAAAAACTAAACATTAATTAATAATAATAATAGAACTTTAATCAAATAATATATCACTTTTAAATTTTAGTTAGTGCACATCTTAGTTCAAATTCCATATCTCGAGTATTACGAACGTAAAAAATTCAGACTATCCACGCAATATATTTTCACAATAGCTAGAGATATTAAACACCTGAATCTTTATATAGGTCCATGCTGACAATTCAAAATATAAAAAGTATGATTATTTACACTTCCACAAGACATGAAAAGTGAATGGAAACTAATCTTTATCTTGAAAGAGAGAGATATAATAATGAAAATAATGAGTTAACAACACATGCTTTTAAATCCATGTGTTTAATGTCTTTGGTTTACTTAAAGAGCAAAGGTAATTTGCAAAATGCATGAATAGTGAGAAACGATCTGAATTTTTTGTAATATAATGCATTTGAGATAAGATGTGAGCTGGTAAAATTTTAAAAACTTAAAATAGATCACTATTGATAAATGAAGAAATAGTTATCAATTATAGTTTACATTTTAAAGTTAATATATAATATACCAACAATGCAATGCAGCAAAAAATAATAGCAAATCAAAAAATATGTATCTAAAGCAGGAAAGTATAAATCTGATATCAAAATTTTAAAGACAAGATTCTTAATTGCATATGTTTTCATTAAGCACTATTATATGCTGCATGTTCCAAAATTCTATTTATTTCTATAAGCTATGATGTTTCTGAGCAAATAATAATGAATTCAAATAACTCCAGAAACAAATTGCACTATTATTTAATGAGAAGTGAATGCAAAATTTAACAGACCTCATAGATATTATAAATTCATACCAACAATGCAAATTTTAAAAAAAAAACGAACATACATGATCAACCTCCTCAAAGTCCACAATTCAAGATCAATTAATGATGATACTATGATAGCCTATTTTCTTACAATGAAACTAAATCCTAAAAATCTTTATGCTGATTGTTCATTGAAATGTAAATGTCAAAAAGTAGTAACATTGTTTGAAAAACGTACAAATGACATTGATAAAAAATTCAGCTCCTAGTAAAATTAAGCAAAAATTATCTCTACCAACAGTTAGAATTTTGTTAATATAAATACATACAAAAAAAAAATTAGAAACAGCATATGAATTTAGATCTTTAAGATAAAACTTTAGCCCATTAATTCATTATCATTAAAATCCATGGGGTTAGCCTTCGTAGAAAAATTTCAATAATCTCTCCATTTTGTAATCAGTAAATGCAAAATAGCTCCACTTATTCTTTAATATCTTCTGTTAATATTCTATGGAGATTTCGTTTGTACCTTGTGTAATACCAAAATTTATAGTTTTAGTTTCCATCATCATTCATTTGATACACATGGTCAAAGAATTGCAACTTCCTGAATTCTACTCTGATAGAATTTCTTACTTGTGGGTAATTGTCACAAAAAAAAAAAAAAAATTCTTCAAATACATGTTTGAATTAAATATAATCCTGGAAAATATAATATATTTAGGACTATTAGATAGTGATCGTACTTAGAATTATAAAGAATGTATCATATAACAAATGAGATGAATTGAAAAGAAATATCTAGACAAAGTAAATAATTTACCCAAGTCATTATATATTAACAAACAGTAATGATAAAATAAGAATGAATTAAAAACTAATTTAGTCCCAATTTACTAAATCAAAAATGACTTTACATCTATCTGATCAAGAACATAACATATGAAACTTAATTTCTTGAATTATGACAAGTTTTCCAAACAGGAAGTGTAGTATATATTTTGATAGGATAATTGTGCTCCAGAAAATAAAGGTTATTTGGGTATTTTAAATTAGGCGGGAATATAGTTTGATTGATGTCTTCAAGGTATTTATTGACCTTAGATCAGCTAAAAGCAATTATAGAAAAGAAAGCATCGGTACATTATTCAATGTTACTGTTGAGTCACAGTGACCTACTTATCTAACATCTTGCCTGCAATTAAGTGAAAAAATCAATAAATTTCATAAAGCTCATAATTCTCTTAAATATATATATATAAACATGATTTGTATTATGCATGTGTATGAGATCTTATTTGAAAGGCAATTCAATTTTCAATAAAATAGTGGAAACCACATGCGCCTAAGCTCAAATAGCTTTTTTTTATAATTTTTTTTTTGGCATATATAAGATAGACCTTTTAGAAGAGATTGATAGATACATTTAAGTATATATAATTACTAACCCATTCACAGAACAACTAAATCTAAAAATGTTACTATGATAATTTTCAAGCCAGATCCCCAAAGAATCATTTAAATGAACTTGCAAATAATGAAGACTTTTCTTATATCAATGCCAATTTATTTGTCAGATAAAAAATTGGTGGAATGGCATTAATGTAAGAAAGATGGATGTTATTGCAAATTCACTTAAACCATTCTTTGGGAATCGGGAAAATTCTGCTATTATCATAAAAAGATTTGTCTGAAATATGATTGATGAATACTATTATTCTATCATCTTAATCAAAATTTTATTAAATTTCTTACAAAATTTCTATTTTAAAATGTAATGTCACAACACTTTGTGAATAAATTCAAAATTAATAATTTTAAAATTATTTAAATTCACTGCTTTTTATTTTATTTTATGACAATTATATTTTCTCAACTCTACAGAATTTTATACCATGTTAGCTTTGTGAAACATGTAATATTTTATTTCTGACATTATATAGTTATTTTGAGAATAACATTTACCAAATTTATAAATAGTCAATATGGCGCATATTGCACTGCATAAAATTAAACTAGCACTATTTATAACATCAACACTTTTTATTTCATTACTAAAAATTTTTACTAACCCTTTTCAAATTAATCCTACAATTTGAAATAATTTTTTTTCTCTTTAATATATCGAGATTTAATACAAATAAAATATTCATTCATGATCAAACATGCAATCTTTATAAAAAAAAAAATGAAATATTTAAAATGTATTATTAAAGACAGTCTATAATTATATAATAGTTATTTAAATTAATTTTATATAAATAAAATATTCACACAATCTAAATAAAATATAAAATATTCAAAATTTCTATTAAAGATAGTCTATAATTATATAATAGTTATTTAAATAACTTTATTTTTATTAAAATAACTTCCTTTAAAAGATTAAATGCTAAGTTCCAACATATTAGCTTATTTAGTAAACATCTCCATTGATATAAAAAATGTTTTCTTTATCAGAATATAATGTGGCTAGGGTGCACAGGAACTTAATTTTTTGATTATACAATTTTTTTCTGGTCCTCCCATTCCTGTTCATTTTCATTTTGATCTTGACTTCAAAATTTTCAAAAATGCTCCCTAAAAAATAGTATCACCCCTTAAAGGGATTAGTGAAATAGACCTTTGTAGAATATATATTGAGGTGTTATTTTTCCACCTCATAATAGAATAATAGATATTTTTCTTTATATCTATTTTTATTATTTATAAGTAAAATGTATTTAATTGATAACGAAAATAGATGGATAATGCTAAATACACATATATACTTATCAAGATCTATTTTATAATTATACTTTTGGTATGTTAGTGGTGATGGTGGGGGGAGGTGGAAATAAGATATGCTTCATTGTAAAAAAAAAAAAAGTTAAGTAAAGAATGTAAAAAATTTTAAAAATTGAAGGAGTTAATTGCATATCAAAATTTATCAATAATTTGATAAAACCCAGATAAGAAAATTAGAACTGGAGCCAAAATAACAAAAGAAAATATTTTATTGTTGCATGGCTATTATAAATGTTCCTAAAATTACAAGTGAAAAAGTTTTAATAAGAAAATGGCAAGTGAAAGGGGGGGATACAAAAAGAAATGGCGTTTTCAAAAGACTTTTTTTTACCTTGTTTGAAGAAGCTTAACTATGCTTTCTGGCTAGATCAACCATGATTCCTCCCAGGGAATTCCTTTCCCATAGCAATCTCTACATCTGAAGAAGCACAATACCACATCCAGTCCATGCCCAAAGCTAGTCGGAGAATTATGTCAATGTTCAGTATTGAAAAGAATATATCACACATAATAGCAGATTACTGTTAAGAACATAACTCTGTTCGAATAGAATGATTTGAAAGCTGGTCAAATGACATACATAGCTTGTCGAGTATGTTGAATTTCGCCAAAGGAACAAAAATTCCATTTTATGATTGGGTAAATAAAAACTATTCTATAAAGTGCAATTAAACTCATTTCCTTAAAATAAAATTGGCAGTGCAATAGTTCATAAGCAATGAAGTGTATCATATAAATAAGTTTTAACTTATATGTATTATGTAATTCGCTTTCTTGTATAAATATAATTTATATATATATATATCATGTTCTTGGTTATTATTATTATTTAATCATTATATAGTTCAATGGAGTCAGATTCAATCTGATCTAACTTTTATATATTGTAAATAGTAAAGATCTCATAGATTTGCTAGTTTTCTAAATTAGCTTTGTTGGAGGGGGACTTGGTATTATTAGTTATTACCATTTTGATGTGTGCCCAGGCCGTGTTCTTTCAATATAGGGATGGATCTTGTTAGCAGGTTTAAGCCATTTAATCTCTTATGTCTAGATTAATTAATTTTGCTTAATGAATCAAACAAATCAAGATAAAAATTAAATTTATCCCAATGTTTTAAAATAATCGACATTTACTTTTAGATCAATCTTTCTCCTAAAGAAAAAGTTTTAAAAAAAAAAAAGAATATAAGAGGATTTAGTTATTTTTAATAGTTAAAATTTAGTATAATTAAAATTTATTATCTCTCTGAAGATATTCAAAAGAAAAAAATCATTAATGTAACGGGCACATAAGTACGTTACATTATTTTTTATTAGTAAACATAAAAAAAAAAAGTTCGCCAATAAAAATTTCTTTTTTAAGAATTAACCCTTTTCCCGCCTCTTATGAAATAAGTTTGCCAATAAAAATTTCTTTTTTAAGAATTAAAAACTGAAAATTAAAAATCATCTTAAACTCGCATATATATAAAATCGCACAGATAAATAATTATTAAAATAAACTTTATTAAAAAAAAGAGTAGTTTAAAACTAAATTTTCAGAAAAGATTTAGAGATAAAAATATATGTTTAAGTTTGAAAACAAGTTAATTAATTTTTTATAAATGGAAATGATTATTTTAATTAGTAAAGTAGCCTTTTGCCATTTAAATGTATAAGCATCGGTCAGATAGGAAAACAATAGAAACTTGTAGCAAATGAAAGAAATCCATTGGGAAATCGGACCTCAACGAAAAGGTTTTCACCATCATGACATAATGTTGAGTTAATCCACAAAATTATTATAAAAGGAAAGGTTTGAAAATAAGAGTTTATTACGAGTGGACAGATATGTGTTAGTGCGGAGTTAAAGGAGAAGGGATTGAAAGGACGCACTCTTCAATCCCTTCAGTTCTGCTAGGAAGAAAGAGAAATGAACTATCGTTTTCTACATTGAGGACCAGCTGGAGCAAAAAACCTCCGGATGAAGAAATAAAACAGCCAACAGAATACCAATCTTTTTGGACAGCGTGGGAATTCATGTTCAAATGGCAAGTAACAGACAAAGATGAACTGTTTTAAACCATAAGAACTTTATAATTAATGAACATTAAATTAAAAACTTTCCATATTTAAAATAATTAAGAAATAGAATCCTATATGACCAACGTTATTTATTAATTAGTTATAATTTTATTTAATGTATTTCTTTTGTAAAATCATTTCCATTTATTTATTTGTTCTTTAAGTTTTATTATGATTTCTGTTTTTCATTAAACTAGTTATATAAATATTAAACTTAAGTCGGGCGTGAATGGCTATATAGATTTGTAAAGTTATATTAGGGGAGGGTAATCTTAGGTTATTCGTTTTGTAGTTGAATTAGGTCAATGGATTGGATATATTGGTGTAATTAGTAGATGTAATACGAGATTCGCTATGGGCAGAATCACTATTATACGCCGCACACATTCGTTTTGCCTATGGGAGGAATTATAAGACGGAGACTGCAGTTCCTTCCTATGGAGTTTTTTTTATTGCTCTCATCAGATAGATGTAATATTCCTATCTGACGAGAAGCAGTTTCTTCTCTTAACCTAATTGTGCTGCCGTATTCATATTACATTGAACATATCGATATATCAGATGGATTGAAGTTTGGTTTGACTGCGAACCTTTGGCCTAAGGTTAAACAAGGATTGAATATTTTCTTTTCAAATGCAAATCTATGTAGTCTATTCAGACTCGACACTCTAAATAAAGATGCATTAAATTTAAGTTGGGTATAGACGCTTGCATGGGTTCGTTACCGGTTGATTATGTTTTTGGTTTTCATATTCGATCAAAATATATAGACATTCGGTAAATACTGATACCTTACGGTGAGTATCTAAAATGTATTTATTCGGATGTCTTTTAAGTTATTGGTGTTAATGCAAGCATCTTATGGTGAATGCCATTGGGTTACTTATAAATTTCCCTCTGCAATTGACGGTATCAATGATTTTGTATTTTGATCGTTTATGTTTGTTTTGAAAAGTTTTTGACCGCAGAATCTATGTAACCGATCTATACTCAACATTTTTAAACAAATCTGTGCGAACTTAATTAAAATGTAAACTTATAATATTATAAAAATTAAAATGTAAATTTAAATTATAAAATCAAATTAAAATCTAAAATAAATATACTAAAATAATAATGTAAATTTTATATAGATATGTGCGTAAATAAATGTTTGTATGTTAATTACTGGCAGTGGCTTATTTTATTCTTTTTTAAAATTATTCTTAGATAAGAATTTTTTTTTATGAATATAAATCTCTGCTATTCCAATGAGCTAGTGACTTGGGCTAACGACCGGAATCAATATATATAAAGAAAAAAAAATTTTTTTTTGACTTACGTATCTGCCTACTTTATAAATTTTTCTAGGTTCAAATGCCTAGATGGCGCCCTGTAGTGTAGATCACGTTAAGTCCTATTCTCCGGATTGTTATAATAGGGATGGATCTTGTTAGCAGATTTAAGCCATTTAATCTCTTATGTCTAGCTTAATTAATTTTGCTTAATGAATCAAACAAATCAAGATAAAAATTAAATTTATCCCAATGTTTTAAAATATTCAACATTTACTTTTAGATCAATCTTTCTCCTAAAGAAAAAGTTTTTTTAAAAAAAGAATATAAGAGGATTTATTTATTTTTAATAGTTAAAATTTAGTATAATTAAAATTTATTATCTCTCTGAAGATATTCAAAAGAAAAAAAAATCATTAATGTAAGCCAATATTTGTGTCTAATGTGATGTGTATCATATAAATAATTCAATACATTGTTTTATTGTCCTATAATTTGTACACAGTTCACCCTATATACTTTATTGGCTTCACATACAGATCTGAAATTAAAGATAGCTGCATATATATGTATGTATTTTATATAGCAATCATATAGATATTTATTCACCACACTTGAATTTTATGTCACTTCCCTGTGATATATATTACTCCTGTGGTTGAGATACTCATGGAAGCTTTTGATTTGCTTCATATCTTCCCATGAATTATATTTTAATTTGTATTATGGACTAGTTAAGCGGCTATTTATTTATTGTAGTTGTATATTTAAGGTGGCATAGATCAAATGTACAGTATATAGGTCTAAAATTTGTAAGGGCCCCATGCGATGTGAACATTTATAGTTAATTTTAGCTGCTTTGTTACTGCTTATTTTTTAATGCAGGTGTGAAATATACATGCGCATATCTTAACTCAGATTACATCTAATAGAATCATAAATAATAGAATACTTCATAGTCTTCAGAGATAATATAGCATTATCAAGTAAAAGTTTAGTGAATATTTAAGGTTGCTAGATATCAAATGCACTATATGCTGATATACAAAAGGGGCAATTACAATTGAAATACATTTGTGTTGAACTATATTTTGAACTGTAAATAAACCTTGTTTTGTTTATTGTTAATTTGTTTTGGCATTTTTTATTCTTATCTGCTCTGCCAATTGACATTTCCAAAGAATCTCTGCTCTCTGCAATCTAGAGACAATTTTGAATATCTGAATTATACATAAGATCCTCACTAGTAAACTCTGGTGTTGGATATTAAGTATTCCTACTATTTTTCTATATACATATAATTTTAATCAAGAGTAAAGTGGAATTCGAAAGCTATCAAAAAGTAAATAATTTTCAAACAAGAAAACAGCAAAACTGTTAGAAATCTAAGTGCAGAATATAAAATGACCAAATCGACGAACACAAATGCTGCAGCAAATATCATTGACTGATATAGCACACATTATGCACAAGAATTTCACCACTATGTCTGGAGGTTTGTTTATCTTAACAAAGGTTGTTTATATTTTATGTTTTATAGTCTATATATAAAAGATTTTTTTATGCTTTTAAAAATTTTATTATCGTTTTCACTAGGAAAAAATTGTTTATGCTTTTCAAATGTACATGTAAAATTTGAATGAAAAGTTTACATTAAATTAAACTATATGCTTAATAAATAATCACAACGTTACTATAATAAAATGATAAATAAATAATGAATCCAGAATCATAACTGGAGATGGAGATTACATTATTCAATTTTTAAAAAAAATTAAATCGGAACAAATTTTCAAAATATTATCAACAAACTTTATAATCCTTTTATGTTTAAACCGTTTATGCTTTATATAACCAAATTTTCGGGCCCGTCTCCTCTCTATTTTCTTTAATGGGGTTTTTTTTGGGTTGTTTTAAAAGTTTTTTGAAGTTGTGCCTTTCCCCTTCTTTTTAATAAAAAAAAAATCACAAAAAAGGGGCCGGAAAAAAAAAAAAAATAGTAAAAAAAAATAAATTAAAAATAAAAAAAAAAAAAAAAAAAAAAAATAATTTAAAAAAAATTTTTTTTTATTAAAAAAGAACAAAAAATATGCTTTAAAGGTTAAAGGTGTAACAATTTAATTCCCAGAATAGCCATGCAGTATTCTTTCTGATATAATTATATCAAAATCATGTGCGTATTCATGTTTGAATAAATACATGCATAAATTTCAAATAGATAAAGCTTGTTAAACTCTTCAAACTTTAAGCTTTCTGGTGATCTCTTTTTCTGCCGATACTAAACTGATAACTTTCATTTTATGGCTTAATAAAGATACTTTATAAATTTTCTTAAATTTCATAAAACTATTATGCTTAGAAAACATTCTATTTCATGAAATATTGTACCATGTCAAAATTCAAAAAGGATATAAAAAAATGAAGAATAAAATGTAAATGCTTTCCACATAACCTAAAAGACATTATTAATAATCATGGATTACATACAACAGTGTGAAAAAATGGTTACCACCCGTTTCATTAATTTATTAAACTCATTAGTTTTAATGATTTTATTTGTTGTTTATTTACCTTTTTTTTTATTGGAATTATTTTTTAACATTCAGACAATTATTGATAATCAAATCAAAAATATAAAAGTTCAATAGATAAACTGCTTATAATAGAAAACTCATTTAGTTTTGCTTGATTAGTTTTATACAGAAAAGAGCTTGCAGTTAATGTAAAGATAACTTTGTAATTAAATTTCACATATTCATTTTGAAAATTAAACTTCTCAGAAAAAAAAAAAATTAAATGATCCAAATATTCTAATCAATATTTTGTTTTGTAAAAAAAAAAAAAAATCAAATATTTTATGTTTTGTTTATATATTTATATAAATGTATGATTTAAAAAACAAACAATCCCACTGTGAACAAAAATGATATAATGTATATATATGTACACTTATTTATACATTGAATAAATATGTATATCTATAAATAAAAAGCCATATTTCTTAACAGTAATTATATCTATAATCTAAAATCTCAAATGGCATATGAAATAATTGTCAAAGCATTAGATGTTATAAATAATAGAATTAAATAATATAAAGAATGATAATCAAAATAGAAAATCAATATCTTAACTCATACTGGTCTGATTTTAGCCCAGCTGAATTATTAGGTACAACAGAACTCCATTAACCATATACGTATGAGTAGTTTCATACTTCACTAGAATTGGAATTATAATGGAATCATGAAAAATGAAGATGGTTAAATGGCCAGCTAAAATAATTACTAAATTAAGACTAATGCTTAATTATTTTCAAAGTACTTCTTCAAATTGGTTTTTGATTTATAGATATAAAATAATTGTACTTATAGCATTCCAATTCAAGTTTCTTGAATTGACTGGTTTCATAAATCAATACAACCTTTAATCTCCATTTCATTCCCAAACATGTTGAATTTATCACAAAATAAGATTCAGAGATTATACTATCATAAAATCATAACCAATATATATGAAGAAATCATGTGTAGAGAACTAGTATTTTTACAACAACATTTATTTAATAAATTAATTGATTAATACAAAAATATATGTAAATCACTATTTATAGAATATTATTTCAGATATACATAAAAAGAATAAATTAATGACTATATGTTTTCCTGGATGTACTATGTCCTCACACTTATTGAAATGCTCGAATTTAATATGAAAATATTTAAATCACATGATACTTCAGTATATCAAAGATTGCTCATGAAATAACAATGAAAATCACAAATATTAACATATAGTGATAAGACATAATTATTTTAACAAAAATAAAAATAGAGTCCGTTCTTATTTAAGCTTTTTTGAAATAATATAGTAAATAGCTGTGTAATTTAGTTTATACATAAGGGTTTGACAAAAGTTCTTCCTCAAGCAGAATTCAATTCACAGTATTTACAACAGTAAGATATTTTGATTAACTTATTTCTGGCTCATTGATGTTTTTTAATACATAATTCTTGCCTATTTTCAAGATGAAATTTATATATTCGGATAAGTTGCATCTGGCTTTATCTTAGAATACAGTCAACTATAATTTAAACTTTTACATTGTTTTTGGGCAGTCATTGATAGCAATATACAGTACATAAGATGAATGATCCAAAATGATCAAAATTAAATGAATATGGATGTTAGAAACAGTGATAACCAACAGAAGTTCCATTACAGTCAGTGCATATTAGATAATGACATTGATTCTCATGCTGATTCTCTTCAATAAATTCATGATTAAGGTTCCCAATTTATATTTATCTTCAATTCCAAACTACTTTGACATTTCTGTTTACATTGTTTTCATTTAATTGAATTTAACAGAGTAAATAAATAAAAAATAATTTTTTTAAACTATTTATCCCCCTTCCATTTGTTTACTAGAAAACAAGCCTTGAACATCATATTAAAATCCATTTAACTGTTGTTAATTAAATAAAAATAATTCTTAAAACATTTTTAATTAACTTTACAAATACAACATCATACATGTGTAAATTTTTCAAACTACTTACACCATTTTTTACTTGCTTACTAGAAAAAGCCTTGAACATCATATTAAAACCCATTTAACTGTTATTTAAAAATGATTACACTAACATCTGTTTTAATTAAAGAAAAATAATTCATAATATATTTTTAATTAACTTTACAAATTCAACATCATACATACAACTTTATTCTAAACAAAGGAAGTCTTTATAAATCAAGAATCTCATAGAAAAAAAAAAAAAAAGCAATTATAATAATCTCCTTATAATAAAAAATTTAATTTCTTGCTGCAGAATCAAAATAGACAATAAAAATTAAATACTCATATTTGATATTAAAAAAAATTAATGAATAAGTATATTTCTAAGTATATTATTAATAAAAAATGCATTAAGCTATGTGTGAATATAGTATATATTAAGCACATCACAGCTGCTATGTTTTTAAATTATATTTAATATGGTGTCATTTAAAAAAAATGGAGTATGATATCTTGCAAAATCATGATTCTTTAAAATGAAACAAATCTAGAAAAAATAAATTTAACATAATGTGTATTTCTAATTTATTTTTGATGTACTTCGTGTGATATTATCAATGTTTTTATCTACAGAGTAAAATGGATTTTTTTTTTATGCTGTGTTGGCACATTTCAGAAGAGTCGGCCATTTTGTTTTTTTTCCAAAGTGCAACCAAATTAGATAAAAATAGTTTAATAAATATAACATATAGTTGATAACATAAGTGATTTTTATAAATATATTATTTTTAACTTTTTAGTATTGGGATTTTTTTTTGTAATTATTCTAATTTTAATTAAAATGAAGAATAAGAACTATGAAATAGTCTTGTTCAATATTTGTAAGAAAATTCTCATGCATTAAAAATCGATTTCAATATTATTTTGTTTATAAAAGAAGTATTTTTTAAAAAGAACCTTTATTATATTTCAATTTACCACAAACGCTTTTTAGTATAAGCTTTTTAAAAATATATATACATTGCTCACTCTCTCTCTCATGCACATCACTGAAAACTTACTGAATCAACATTAATGTGTTCAAAATATGGCTTGCCAACAGCTTTAGATTAGATAAACCAGTGCATTGTCATATTACACTATCATTGATTTCTTATACATACAAACTTTGAAAAAAAAAACCATTTGATAAAAGAAAGTTAAAAATCGATTACAAAATATTTATTTTAAATAAACAAACAAGCAAACAGTTTCTAGGTTAAATAAAAGTATTAAAAAACAAAACACAATGTAGTAACTAGAGGGATTTGAACTTAGGATTTTCAGACTACTTTCATCCTCCACTCTATCTTAAACAACTGATTAACATGACCACACAAGTGTGAAAAAGATAATGATCCCCATTATATGTAATTTGTGCATAACCAGCACTCATCAGTTGGGCCAGATCATAATCTCCGACACATATTTACAATCAGTGCTTGGTTTATATTAAGATAGCAATTCCTTAAACTTTAATAGTCAGGCTTCAATCTTCTCATTCTTCCAACAATTCAACCAACCACTTCATTGACAAACAATAAACATTCCATCATTAGTTTTTCAATGAAATGGATGGTTGAACTGTTCGAAGAGCAAGAAGATTGAAGCCAGTCCATTAAAGTTTAAGGAAATGCTATCTTTATATAAGATGAGCACTGATTGTATATATGTGTGGAAGATTACGATTTAGCCCAACTGATAAGTGCTGGTTCTGCACAAAATACATATAATGGGGATCATTTGTTTTTTTTCACATGTGTGGTAATGTGTATTGGTTGTTTGAGATAGAGTGGAGAATGAATAGTCTGAAAATCCTAAGTTCAAATCCCTCTATTTACTATAGTAAACATTCAGTATACTAAATGAATAGGTTAATTACATATTGCCTTGGAAATAGGTTACATCACAGTATAAATCCAGCCCACTTTCTCCTATTAATACAAATGAATAATAATACTGACATAATGTATACATGGGTACAATACAACATTAAATCCACCAAGGACTTTGAGCATTCCAGCATTGGTTTTTCAATGAAATGGACGATTGAATTGTTGAAAGAGTGGGAAAATTGAAGCTTGTCCATTAAAGTTTAAGGAATTGCTGTCTTAATATAAGTTGAGCATCGATTGTATATATGTGTGGGAGATTATCATCTGGCCCAACTGATGAGTGCTGGTTCTGTATGAAATACATATATTGGGGATCATTTATCTTTTTCACACGTGTGACAGACAGAGTGGAGCATGAATATAGTCTGAAAATCCTAAGTTCAATTCCCTCTTACTATAGTAAACATTCAATATACTAAATGAATAGGTTTAACTATAATATAGTATGTTTTTTTTACGAATTCCAAACTCTACACTATTTTAAATAACAATCTAAAAAACAAGGTAGTATTTCAAACTGTATTAAAATAAAATGGTAAACAATCAATGCCAACAGCTTTACCTCAAATAGGTTCAGTGTCTCTGCATGTTTATTTCTAAAAACAAATCTAGGAAGCTCTTTTCCACAAAAGCTAAAAATCAGTATCATTACTAATGAGAAAATAATTTTATGATGTCATCAAAAATAGTAAAATGATTTGGAATCTCTAACAGGCATTTTGAAAAAAAAACTCTCTACAGCTTTCTATCACCTTGAGCCTACGAAATAAAAATCCAATATTTTGCTTTTTTCATCAAAATAAATAATACATATAGCAAATTTGAATAATTTACCAGGCTCAATAAAGCTAAGACAAATAATTTTTACTATGTAAAAACAACATTGAAACATAAATTAGATAATGAACCCACAGAATAAAAAGAATTATGCTTTTTAACTGCAGTACAACAGATTCCACAAATAAAATACATGAATCCACAATTGAGATTAGCCTCAAACATTTTCAACAAACACAAAAGAATTATTTACTCTGTCTTCAATATGTCAAATTCATTTCTTTATTGATAATAATTATAATGCATGAAAAAGTTGAAGTAAGCAATTCATTAAAAATGAATGAATAAATATATCATCGCAAAGATAAAAGAGAAAATTAAGCACAAGTATATCTGCAAAAATATGAAATCATTTTCATTAGTAATAAAGGATAGAATCACATTTTTGTCTTCTTTATGGTCATATTGACTCTCATCTGATCAACAAAAGATTATCCTAAAATTTTTTTACTCTTCAAACCAGTAAAGAGCTGGATAATTATATAAATGATAAATACTAAACAACTAGCTAGACTGGCTATATGAAATTTACAGCTATCTGAAAAATAATCGCCCCATCTCTACTCCAGATTTGAACCCTACCTATTTAAAATTTTGTTATCAAGTTAGAACATAATCGTTAAGTTTCTCAAACCAATATGATAATATAAACTACATCAAGTGGAGCATTATAAAAGTTGGTAATGTTATCTGAAAACCATGAATAGAATCTAACCATCAAAATGTTCAAATTCATTACAATAGTGATCCATTCATACAGAGTAGTGATTAGATGAAAGAACCATGATATAACTCAATAAATCATTTTTGTTTTATCATCCCGTTTCACTAATATATTTGAAGTGAAATTACAAGTTTCCTGCCTTACACTGTCTGGTTCTCAGATTCATAATAAGTTTCTATATCAAAGCATTCTCACCAGAAATTAATAGCTTTGACATAGCAACATGAACACAAAGGTTATAATGAAGCTCGAGAAGTATTGTTTTTGTAAACAAGTATTTGTTGAGTTTTGCAGTGATTGGTTCCATTATGGCAGTGTATTTTGAAGAAAATATGTTGTAATGTCAGTTAATTCCTCTCAGTAGACATTTCAAATGAGCAGGTTTTGTTCTCTCATTTTAGTGAAGACAATCAACACGATTAAAACTTTGATTTTGAATCAATGATGAGTCTAAAGACATGCAGGAGAAGCAAAAATTGATTCTGAAAGCAGTCTAATCATCTTCAGATAACTGGTGCATATGAAAAATTATTGATAATTATATATATAAAATTATGCTAAATAAAAATTACACTTTAATTTTATATGTATATATATAATTTTGTGCATTATTTAGGATCTTAAATTATAAATAATAAAATATACTTATCTATTTAGTATTCTTCTATACAAAAAGCACAAATTGTATTTATAAGTTTAAGAATATTGTTTTCTTTAATTTATATTTCCTAATATGTTTTATAAGCCAGATTTTGTGTTTTTATGACTGAAAGTCGATTCATTTTTGATTTTATTAACATTTTTTGCAAATGATTCTATATGAACAATGCCCCAAATTAAATATTTTTAGTGAGTCACTGTGAATCTGGTACACAGTATCCAAAGTATGCTCAGCTAAATATTACTAATATCACTGAATTGTTCCACTCTGTGTGACACATAATGGACATTCATAAAAAATAAAATGGAAATATTTTTAGAAAGTATTTTCAGTTTTAATCATTTAAACAAAAATTTTGAATATTTAGATTTAAAAGTTATGAAAATGTGTCTACTTTTCATATAGTACCATAGTCAAAGTTCAATTTTAATTCCAAAAAATATAAAATAAATATTTAAAAATTAATTTTTATAATAAATTATTAATAAATATAAACCATAACTGAAATTGAAAAAAGTAGACTTACTTGCTTTTATCAGATTAATTTTTTCAAAAAAGTGATGCTTTAACAAATATTGTCTGAAGTTTTACAATGATGGTATTTTTGCCTATAGCATCAGTGTTTCCCCGAAAATAAGACCAAGTCTTATATTAATTTTTGCTCCAAAAGATACTATAGGGCTTATTTTCAGGGAATGTCTTATTTTTTCACATACAAAAATCTATATTTATTCAAGTATTTCTTCTCTTTACAGAAAGCTATAAAAATCTTACCACATGAGACCCCACCCCCACCCACACTCACACACTTCCTTTCTTGCACTCACTGAAATAACTTTCTTTTTGCACTCATCTTATGTGATGATCAGAAAACTCCATTTAAATTTACCATTCATTAAGTGTTAATTGAAAATTTTTGGTGGTTAATAAAAATAATTACATTAAAAAGGTTGTCCCCAATTAAAAAAAATTAACAAAAAAAATAAAAAAAGTTTCTTTATTTCAAATATTACATTAATATTAATCCATTATAAATTTGAATAAAAATAATAAAATTTTTATATTAATAAAAATTCATTTTAAACATCCAAATTTTTAATAGCCTTTTTTTTTTTAAAAACTTTTTAAAGGAAAAATTAATTAAATAATTATTAAAAAAAAAAAAAAAAATATTACCATTTATTTAATGCATTAATGTTAATAATACTGTTTATTTATACATTCGCTACTTTATAATTCAATATATCCATCGACCGTCTATGTGCCTGATGATTTTAACTAGGGCTTATTTTTTTATTAGATCTTGTTTCCAGGAAACCACAGTATGCATTGATCTACTTCCATCATCTACATTAAAAAAGTTCCAAGTTTAATTTATACTTTTCTAAACAAGTTCATCTATTAGTAATAATAGGCCAGTTAATTTGGAACACAAACCTATATGTTATTACTAACATTTGATTATATTTAGAAAAGTTTGAAATAGTCCAAAATTAACCTACTGTGACAAACACAGTTCTAAATTAGTAAATTATTACTGCCAAAATCAGATTTTTCCAAATAGCCATATCAATTTTTTTTAGAGTCTCTATCTATTGATGAAAAATAAAACTAAAGTTGAAAATTATTCTACAACAAATACATGAATTGTGAGATAAACAGCAATGTTAATAAATCGTAGCTGAATCATGTGATGCTATTTAAACAAAGGCTAATGCAACTTCCATGAAATAAGTTATCAAAAATAAGTAAATTAATTAATCTTGGTTTTTCAATAAACCACTTTGATAGATTATAAAAATAAAAAATATTGACAATTAGATTAGAGAAGATTGAGCTTTTCATTTTTGGAGTTTGGATTTTTAAATAGTGAGAAATGCAATAACAAAATAACAGGCTCGCTGCTTGCTTTAGATCTGATATCAGAGCTATTAAATAACGTGTAAAAAAATTACTAGATCAGTTACATAAACTGCCATTTTTAAGGATCACTATCAAATGTCTTAATAAAATTAAGCATTATATTATCATTGGGAGAATTTCTGCTGCCAATAGACAAAAAATATTCTGTCACGTTTGAAATGTCTTACCATTGTGAGAAGAATTATAGCTAGCTATCTTAAACTATATCCAATATAGAAAAATTAAATATATATATAAATGAAAGTCCTTCTAAAATTTGTTCATTTATATATATATTATAAGAACCATACAAATGAATTCAAATCTTTGTATTGGATCAATAATATAATTTAATGATTAAATGCCTCTATTAAGGAGCAGAGGTCTTTGAATCAATTTCAAATCTGGAACTAGAAACTTCTTATGAATTTTGGAACAGTATAGCCATTTAATTATTCAATGAATAAGTTTAGCATAGTAATATCTTTTAAGTAATGTATTATTCGTAATTAACAGAATATAATAATTTAGAAACCCTATGTATGATCAGTAAATAATTATTAACATTTATTTTACTCTCTCTAATTATACTTTTGCACTGTAGAAAATAAATATATTAGAGCATCTTGACTCAATTTTAATAATTTTTAAAAACCTTGAACAATAATACAAAAGATCAACTAATTTATCAAAACTAGTAGATTGATGATGGATCTATTTTTAAGTAGACATTATGATGATAAACACAATTTAAAATATGCATAATTTTTAGGCATATAGTCAAATTGTAAATAACTAATCAATTATATGTCATTTATAAGTGTTTTGTTTATTTCTAAATCAATTAAATACTACTATTTTATTAACTTATGATACTTCTTTCATTTTCATTGCTACAAAATCTTGATTAATCCTCAAATCACTGTAGTTTCATGTTTTCATGCAGAATTAGCCCTAGGATATTATAACAATGTATATGGTGGATGCATAGCTATTTTCTTTATATCACAGATTTCTGCAGCATAAAACAAATTATATTACTTATATTAAAATCGATTATACCATGACATATATGTATTCAATTTATAAGTTTACAGCATTTAATCAATTTTAACTGTTGATATCCCGCTCTACATTTTTCATAATTCCTAAACTTGATGAATCTTGTCTTATTTTTTCTTTGACCAAAAATAAAATAAAATGAAAAGAAGAGAAAAAAAATCTATCTCAATTTAAATAACTGAATTTAATGTTTTGCCTACCACTTTAATACTTGACCAAAAATTTACTTAATCACTTTTCATAAATCATTACCAATGGTCTATATTATTTCCTCCTAATAAACAAAAGAAGAAGTAGTTTATATATTTATGGCTATTTATTGTTTGGAATTCGTATTCCCCTATTGTTTGACTGAAGATGGGTGATGGTAGCATTTTTGTTCACTTAAATGGACTACTTCCATCATCTAACATTAAACATTGAATGTCTTTAGAAAAAAATTTAATCATTATTTAATTTTTTCAATTACTTTCAATCATTAATAGCAAACAGATTAGTATCTATACATTTTGAGTGATATTATTCTCTCTTCTTTAGGTTTTACTGGCTTGACCAGTGATAGCATTAGCATGGAAATCTAACCTGGACTTTTCAGCTTTTGAATATTGAATTTTAAGGTAGCAATCTGACCAACTGAGGCATTCTGCAACTCAGTAGAAATTTTATATACTTATCTAAGGTTCTTCCTGGTTTCTGCACTTTTTCCTAAGAGCAAAATTAATTAGTGCTTCCAGATATTATGTATAGTCACACTATGGGGTTATTTGCCTTTGTACTGTGAGAAGACTCTTTGAATTTTCTCCTTTATACCTCTTCCTCTCTATCTAATATTTTTCTACTTTCCAAGTGAACATATATTCAGTGCTGCATACATCATATGCTACTTTATAACACATCTGTTTTCTCTTTCAATCACTTTTCAATGAAATGATCTCTATTCTTCCATGTTCAAACAATATTTCATACTTGCAATTTTAGTTTTTCAGCATTTCAAGTCTAAGCTTTGGAAAGTTAAAAATCCTCATAGTGTGGTATGGCTCTGAAAAGCTGTTCTTATGCTATAATGATTATGTATTTTTCTTAGTATGTCTGTTATTCCTGGTATGATGGCTACAGTACAGTACTAACAATTGTTTTTTTTTAGTTTTGATAATTCTTTTTGTCTATTTAAGATTTCCTTAATGACAGCTGATGGGTAACCATCCTTCATGAGAGTTTGTTCTATGTACATCTTTTTTTTCTTTTCATCAAATCACTGATCTCTGAACAAACTTCTTTTGCTCTGTTTCATAGTGATAATGCAATTCCATTATTTGTGTTTTTGGTGTGATTGAATGTAAATGCTAAGTATTTTCCTCTGTGTAGATTTTAAACAATAGTTTTGATTTTTCCATGAGGGAGACTTGTCCCAAGAACATCTAAGAATGCCAATTTTGCCTTATTTTGATTCTATTGTCGATTTAATTGGAGGGGGTATGTTGTTGATATGCATCCAGGATTTTGTAATAATGCTTCATGATGTGGACATACCACAAATGTATCATCAACATAGTGAAGCCAAACTTTAGGTGATATGGAGTAGTATTTATATTGTCATTTCAAATTCTTCCATGAAAATATTCTTAATCAAGGGTAACAGTGGTAGACCCCATAGCATTCCTTGATTTTGTTGATTTTTTTTTTGTTCCATGCTATATTGAAAGTTGTTGATCAAGCAGAATGTTAATAATTCCATTATACTAACAATAGAAAGAATTGTTCTCATTTGTAAACTATTATCACTATTTAATCTTTTCTTCATAGTAGACATTGCTTCATCCCATAGTATATTTGTGAATAAATTGATTGTTGCCTTTGACAGAATGGCTTGGTTGGTTACAACATTACCTTAAAATTCAATATTCAAGAATCTAAAGGTACAGACTCAATTCCCAAGCTACTATTTCAGGTAAGGCCAGAAAAACTTGAAGAAGAGACAAAAATAATAACATTATTTATACACTATCCTACTATTACTAACAGTTCAATGTAATTGGAAAATTTAAACAAAGTTTAAAATTTTTTCTAAAGATATTCAATGTTAGATATTAAAATGATCCTAAATTATTCCATTATTATTTCATGATATCTTCAAATAATTCTGCATCCAAAATATTTAAAGGCATTATTTAATTTCACTTATTCATATAACAAAAAAGAAACTATAATTTCTAAATAGTCTACAGCAACATTGCCATCTCTGTGGTAGCTATGTCATCAGGCTAGCCAAAGCGAAGTAATAACGTTTGTGATTTTCATTACTTGCTTTATCCTCAGGCTAAAAATAGTTAATACCATTTAATTAGAATGACTAATGGTTGAATACCTAAAGAAAATTCTAAAGTTAGAAATCCTTAACTACTTTAAAAAAATGTTTTAATTTCCACTCACATACAAACCACTGGTCATGCACAGCTGATGAATGAACTATATTATATATACCAAGAAACTCTTCACTAATTCATATAAAGATCTTACGTACACATTCCTATTTATAAATTATTCTTACAGTCCTTTTTTTTCCAGTCCTACATCAATATTGCTTTGGCCTTGTTCTACAGGATGTTATTTTAGTCTAAACCATGATGTGATTGCTAATAGTAATCACTGGAAAAAGTAAAGGCTTATAGCTTGTAACAAAATTTTTATCATCATAAATAACTAAATTCATGAGAAAACTATTCAGTTGTTTTATCCATGATGTCTTCTTATATGTGATATAACTTTTTTTGGCATATTTTACATATACTCATGAGAAATTAAAAAATTATCTATTTGAATATTATTATGAAATATAATATATAAAAAAGAATGTAAAATATTAATAGATTTTAGATGATGGCTGCAGGTTCTGCTCAAACAAGAGATAAACAAAAATGTTTTTTTTTAAAAATGCAAAAAGGAGAAATGGTGTATTATCAATACTGTTACCAAAAAATAATCATCATCAACCATTATCAATCCACTGCAGGATGGTCTTTCTGAGTTTAATCCATCTCCAATCTTTAGCTTCTCTTCTCCTCATCACCCCTGCACACTTTCTTATCTCATCCATCCATCTCACATGCGGTCTCTTTCTGGGTTTTTTACAATCTCTTGGAACCCAGTTTAAGATTTCAATTGTCCATCTATTATCAGTTATTCTAGCAATATGTCCAGCCCAACTCCACATCAATCTTTTAATTTTTTCAATGAGGTCAGTAACACCTGTTTGTTCTCTTACCCATACATTGTGTTTTGGATCTCTTATAATATATACATAAATTTACATTGTTATAATAATAATCAAACCTTTCAGGTTTGGAAGTTCATAAAAAGTTTAAGTTCTGGAAATGACAGCCAGACCATGATCCATAGACCTTAAGCTCTAGTTTGTTCCCCTACTTCTGCATTAAATTACCAGGGCAATTTATATCATTTATAAAAGGAAATGAAATATGCTACCAAATTATTTTATTTAAAGGGAATTTTTTTTTTTTTTTAAATTAATCGAAAATATATACTGTGTATATATTTATTTGTTTTAGTTTTGAATCAATTTCTTATCAATTCTACAATAAAGAGAGAAAAACATATCATTTATTATATTTTTTTATAACATTTAAAAAAAAAAAAAATATCAGGAGAGGATATTTTAGATCCCAATAGAAATTTCAATTCAAGTGTTGAACTATAAAATAATTCAAATTTTTTTTATAACTAACATATAAATTATAAGAACTTTATTGTATATTTGGGAGAAAATGAGAAGGCTAGAACTTTGAAGCAGAGTAGTGAACTTTAACCACTATTTCTTAAACTTATTAGAAAATAATAAAATGTAAGCATTTAAAAAGGATTAAAATTCAATCCTTTAACTCGTTTCTTATAAATGTAAATAATTAGCTGAATTCTGACCATGTTGAGCACTTTATGTAACAAGTTTCTAATGAGTAGAGATTTTTGTAGTTTCGATATCAATCACTAAATCACATGATACTATGATTTATATCTTTAACTTATCAATCTTTTCTTAACTTTTTTTTTTATGCTATGCAGACGGCTGACTTTCTTATTCTATCGCAGATGACTGACTTTCTTATTAAACATTTTTATCTTCACTGTATTTTTTTTAACAAAAAGTATTCAAAAGAAATAAGTATGACTCTAGTTACTCTGTTTAATATCAATTCTGTCAACAAAAAAAAAACCTCTGTATCCCTCTTTCTTGCCATTCTCAAAATGTTTATAAACAAAGCAAAACTCTCCATACAGTATTGCCACCCTGTGCCAACCAGAGTAATCAATGAATGCCAGAAGGCTTATGTGCTAGTATAAGATAGTGATCATGTGATGCTCAAAATGTTATTCAAAAAATATAAAATTAGAAATTTTTTTTGCTTAATAATACCTTCATGCAAGTAGTTATAAAAATATTTCTCAAAAAAAAAAAAAAAGACCAATAACTTCAATGCTCACAACTTCATAAGGAGTTTGAGCATTAGAACCGTAAAAAGCACCAGAATTGATCCTGGAACTTCCAATCCCAAGTGGGATGGTCTACCAACCACATCAAACCACACAGAATATTTCTTTTAATAGAATAAGAAATCCGATATATTTACTAATGGTATGTGGTCTCTGGAAACAAGGCAAGCTATGCTTCTTAATATAATTAGAGTTTGTTTTTTATTTTTTCATATTTATCATATTTCATCCGTCCTTTTAATTTTTTTTTTCCACAAAAAAATGGCTAAATCAAGTGTTTATTTATCCTAGCTGGTCTGCTTAGTAAATAGGGGTCATTGTTTTAGAATGAAAAATATCCTAAATTTTTTGTCATGAATAGAATGACTTTTCCTACCACACATTTAAATGCTAATAAAAGCAGTTTTCAAATTAAGTTCACCTAAGAAACTACATCTGTGCATCGTACTAATTCAAAGATATTCATAATAGCCTACACAATATTTTATTCCAGTGGAAGCAATTTTTAAATTAAATACACACAGAAATAAAAATTTATGCTGGTACAGTGGAAAATAGTTTCAGACATTCATAATAGCTTTATACAGTATTTAGTTCCACACCAAAACAAATTAATTATGAAAGTTGTTGTTTATGTCATGTTTAGTAAATTGATAACAATAAATTAATAAAAACTTATTTAAAGATACTTTGAATATACATAAAAATACCTAAATTTTTTTACTGTATTATTTACTATTGTGTTTATTTTTAAATTGTATGTTTACCATAGATAAACATGTCTTTTTCTACTTTTTTATTTTTTTTTTCATTTATGTTATACTAAAGTCAGTTTATTGTAAAAAAAAAAAATTAAATTGGGATATTTGATTTCTGCCCTCCCCCCCCCCCCGCATCTTACTTCACACAAAGATGTGAATGATACATTTTACTGACTAGTAAGTAACAAACAAATATTATAAATAAATTATAAATATTGCTGACAGGCTATTGTTGCTTTTATCCATATAGTTGTCATAAGCTTTCTCTATTTAGTTCCATTTAATTGCTTTTTAAATCATCAACATTTAAAGGTATATGATGTTAATAAATTTTTCTTGAATATATAAATATTTCAGATCTAAATTCTTACTTCCACAACTAGTATTGCACTGCGCCTTAATCTTGATTATACTCAACTTTTTCTGCCTGAATAAAGTTAAAAACAATAATAAAATGTCATCAGAGCAGAGAACTATTTATAAAAGAAATAATTGAAGATTTGTTAGATGAGAAAGATAGACTGACTTAATTTTTAAATAAACTAATTTATAAATACTATTTTACAAATAAATCTTTAATTACAAAAAAAAAAAAAAAATCACTGCTTCCCTTTTCTCTAATATAACCACATGCCACTGCTATTTATTCTATCCCAACTAAATTCACAAACTATTTTTTTCTACTGGCTTTCATTACTGAATAACAATTCCAGAAGCCAGCTTTATTTCTTTTAAATATCCAAGTCAATGTATTGAATTATAGAGGTTTGATATTAGCTTAGCAACTGTATATTTTTGTATCAGTTCTATTAAACTGTATGTAGCTTGGCTTAGAATATATAATTCTTTAACAAAAGATCACGTGCTAACATTTAATACATATCTGAATCACTAAAATATATAGTTCATGACCTAGTGCTTCATATACAATTCCCAGTTCATGCTATAAATATTTTTTAAATAAATAGACTGTAAAAGCAAGTTGGCATGGATTCACTACTTTATGGTGTTTAAATTTTTGATCATTGGTATACATAGCATAAAAAATAATCAAGTTTACTACTGGACATGTATTCAGAAATTTAATGCAACTCACTAACACAAGCCAAGTCAGAAACTAGTCTACAATTTCCTTATTATCATCTAATATCCAATGCCTATTCAAGCTTACAATAGAGTAAACAGAGCAATTCCCATTTCTAATACTGATGTTGAATGTAAGCTAGGAAAATTAGGTGATGTTTCATTTAAATAAAATATTTCTAGTAAACAACATATTCTAAAGTCGCATTTGGCTGATAAAGATTACTGACACCACACTTAGGAGCTGGATCACACAGCCTGGAATTTTATTCACTAATTTAAAGACATTCATTATCCATCAATAATTAATGGTTAATTAGGATGGCTATCAGAAAAAAATTATAAGCTTGTTTCAGAAGGTCTCAGCTGTTTGTATTCTTAAATTATGATACAATAATTGCTACACCCACCATGTAACCCTATCTTTAAAAAATCATAACTCATATTCCAAAAATAGTACAATGATTCATGAATTCTCTCTGTCTTTTTCAATGATGCCTATAATCTTTTAATTAGGATGTCATAACTTTATGATTTCCTTTCATAAATAAGCATTATATAAAAGCTGCATAATTTCTCGTCATTTACTAATTAGAATTTTGCCTTCTATTAACTCTATATCTACTATTTATACATTAATTATTCTTCCTTAAATAAATAATCTATGATTTATTGCTTGTGAATTTATATGAAGTTCAAGCACTGGGGATAACAGAACTGGAACTATCCATGGGTTT
This sequence comes from Epiperipatus broadwayi, assembly GCA_028023455.1. Taxonomy (NCBI): domain Eukaryota; kingdom Metazoa; phylum Onychophora; class Udeonychophora; order Euonychophora; family Peripatidae; genus Epiperipatus; species Epiperipatus broadwayi. The sequence continues at coordinate 3,910,398 of JAQFVV010000035.1, read as the reverse complement.
TAACTCCAAAGTTCACCACTTAATCCCTGCATTAAACAACACAGGGTGTTTAATTCTTGCCTAAGTATTTTTTTTCTATTTCCTCTTCATCTGTTTTTCATCTTATTAAATTGTTAAGTTTTTTTGGTTCATATCCCATTAAATTCTTGTATTTCAAAAATAAAGTGTTTATTTTATTAGAATATATTAGAACAATGGGGAAAAAAAACGGCGAAAAATAGTAAATATGAGAATTTAAAAAAAAAAAAATTGATCTATTTAAGAATGACAAGTTTATAGTAAAACTTACGATGAATACAATCAAATGGGCTTGAAGAGAAATGAAAAGATAGTGTAAAAAAGTATTTGCAATAATAAAAAGAAAATTGTTAAGTGTAAGAGAATAATCTGCCTTAGGACATACATATATACATTTGAATGAATAATATTCATATTGAGTATATTATTACCCACGGACATTCACGTATAAAAACTACTTGCGTTAAATATATTTGGTATACACACTAATGTTTTTCTCCGTATTAGAAAAATTAATGTGAGGTACACTAATACCGGACAATAAATTCTATATTTTCTTTTACATTAATAAATGTTTAGCATATAAACATGTACAATACAAACAATTAACTGAGATAATTAATTAAATACTTTCGTAACAAGAAATTTTAAAAAAAGATAATTACAGGGAGTGATTCATAATAACTATATCTCGAAACTGTAATTAAAAGGCTTTAGATTTTGTCAAGAAGTTAATCAGAACAATGTCGAGGAGAAACTATAGAAAACAATCTTAGAAATTATCAACTGCCTTTGCAAACATACTCAGAACATATATAATAATAATAAATTACAACAGTACAATAAAATTTAATATCACGGTCAATAAACAAACAATTTTAACTAAAACTTGACTCTTTACTAAACTAATGATATATTTCTCAAATGCGTTTTATAGAAGTAAAAGATTGGTTTGAATGCAACGTAAAGGCAATACAAACGTCTAAACCTTCCATGCCAAGTTAGCATGCTAAACACAAAAGTTATTAAACTACTTACCACATACGACGAGCCATTTTCATCTTTAAACTCTTGTGTATCAGGTATAGAGAAGTGCATTTTTAATATTAAAGTTTGTTCCAAAATGCGTTCGGTCTATAACGATACATTTCCATTACAGGCTACGATGACATACTCTAGTTACCGCCCCTTACGCCATATTGGTTTGTATGACAATCATGTGACTACTTAGCTTTTCCAGTCTTCCTTTTGGCTAATTTTGCAACTAGTTGCATTGAAATCTTATGCATCAAATCAAATTCACTAAAATTAGTAATTTTAATTACTACACAAAGTTGAATAAATGTTTTTTTTAAAAAAAACTCCTAAATATTTAAATAAACTTTCTTAAAATTATCGCCGTCGTTTCGTGGTCAGAGTTGATAACGCACAAAGTCCTTTAATAATGGCTCCCATTGCTGCCACTAAGCCTAATTTTGAGCGTGATTATACTTCTCCTCATGGAATAAACGCAATACTTCTTGGCCCTCCTGGGTCAGGAAAAGGAACTCAGGTATGAACCTTGGATTGTGAAATATATTTAAATTTTATGTTATCGCTTCTGTTGTCGGCATGTAACGTTATTCCTTATTTAGCTCGGTTTATAACTTTTCTTCTATATTAAAAAAATACGTTACAGTATTTGTGTATATGTTCTATGTACAGTTTATAGTTGCAGACTATATTCTGTCGTGTAGAAGATCTTTAAAAGAGAGTATTGTTTCCTAACTATGTACAGAAATGAAAACTTTACTAATTAATTCCCCCCAAAAATTTTGCATTGAGCAGCGAGTTAATTATTTTTATTGATACTATTATTTAACAATATGGTAGGCTGTTAAGTGGCAGTTAATGTGTAGCCAGACCAAAAATGTATAGGGATTAGTCTGTGTTATAGAAATATGATATCTATATACAAGCAGCATTACCTTATAAAATAATTAGCTTTTAAATAATTAAAAATATATTATTGTGGATTTGAATACTACTATTGTTTCATTTATTTTATGTTTTAGTTTCAGCCACTACACAACTTTAATATTACATGTATGAATCAAAAATAAGTCGGCGTTAAGAAAGTACTTGCAATACCATTAGATAAGTGTATCTTTTGTCTAAGATATCTCGGATATGTCAACCTGCCTTAAGCAAATAACATATACCTATAGATTTCGAATTTTTTAGCGCAGATATAGTTGTCAATCTAATTCATGATAAGAGAATTTTATTAGCAATAAAGCAATAGCTGGGTTAACGATTAACATTAGTGTATATAGTTGCGGTTGTGTACAACTCTCCTTCCACACCCACATTTATAAACAAATAAGGATGTCAAACAAATCACATATTTATAAATACTTATTAAATTTTTTAATCTTGATATAATGTGAATATCTGGAATTTCTTGCCATTTGGCAAATGTTTAAAATTACTTCGAACATTTAATATATGTGAAAAATAGATACAAAGATATTTACAAAATAGTAAACCAATACAAAGTTGATAGAACAGCACTTTGCAAGAACCATTATTGCTATAAAAGTGCTCAGTTTTTTTTTTTAATTTTAATGATTTAAAACATTGATAATTAGCCAAATATAGGCTATATATGGTATGGTTACATTTGTTTCAAACTATTTAGCAGAGTAAACAGTTCAGATTATAAATTGTCACCACCCAAATAGATAAACTCAATCTTATCAATTTTTAAAAACTAATTGGATTCATTAAGCATTACATGATCACATTTCCAAAGCTCCTCACTGACGAAGGCCACAAGCCAGGAACTAGTCTGGGGATATTGGATGAGTAGGCATTAGATAGGGATTTTATGCACAAGCCTTCTGGCATCCATTGATTACTCTGTTTAGCACAGGTGGCAATACTGTATGGAGAGTTTTGCTCTGTTTAATTGGATTCATCCTCAGGGCCGGCGCTGGGTACTAGGCGCCCGCATGCAAATTTGATTTTGGCGCCCCTGTCAATATGTATGTTTACTAAGGTGACCCGACCGTGTCCCGTGGCGTTTTAAAAAAGTCATGATTTTTAGAAAGAATGCACGATGTAATGCTATTTTTGATATCAAAAATAGCATAAAATTGATTGTTAAATTATATATTATTTCATATAAACGGTTTGTATGAAATAATATATAATTTAACATGGCAAATTTAGATGTTAGAAAAATTTGCAGAAATTTTAAAAATAATGTGTTTGTTAAAAATAGACAGAGTGATTCAAATATATATATATAATAAATTTAAAAAAAATAATGTTTGAGATTAAAATATTTAAATGTTTAAAATAATTTTCGAAAAACATTTACATATTTTAATCTCAAATATTTTTTTTTTAAAATTTCATATTTATTATTTGCGTCACTGTCTGTTTTTAACAAACCCATTATTTTTAAAATTTTTACTAATTTTTCTAACCTCTAAATTTATGCAAATATTAGCAAATTTAATAATAAATTTACAATTTATAAATGAAATAATTTTAAAAAAAGATAATATTACAAACATACATATTTAATTTATTATTATTAATGTACGCTATATCTATATAAACGCTCCATATAAACCAAATTTTTAATCATCCCCCCCCCGGTCAATGGTGTCCCGTTTTACCAATGTTAAAATCTGGTCACTTTAATGTATACCACCTGACCTACATGTTATAAATATTAGTGTACAACATCCTACTAAGGTAAACAACAAAGTCAATGTAAATAAATAATTTTTAATATTAAAAAAAAAGAAAATACAGTTAAAAAAAGTAAATGCATTACAAAACATGTTATAATTATAATAATTTTATACTCCTTGACTTCATATTAATAAACCTTGATATGATTGTATTTATTTCCAGTTCTGCACAAATATCATTTTCAATAGCAATTAATGCCAAATTAACTAGCCGTTTTTGTGACATAGTTGTTCTCAAGTAAGTTTTAATTAATTTTAACTTAGAAAAAGAGCGTTCACCGCTTGCAACACTAACAGGTAATGTTAATAATATTCTTAAAGCTATTGATAAGTTTGGCATAGATAAATTATTAGAAACTATAAAATTAAGTGTTTCGGAAGGGTTTTGAGAATTTAAAAAATCCTTTTGAAAAATATCTCGAAAAGCAATAATTCGTCGAATAAATCTGTAGCATTAATATCTTTACTGTTATCAAATTTCAAAATATTTTCTAAATCTTTGCATTTTGCTTGTAACTCGCTCTTATTAATTTCTGATATTTTATATAGAAAATTGAAATTATTATAACATGCTTCGAGGAGTTCAAAGCGTTCTGTTAAAGAATTAATCGCTACATCTAAAAGTGTAAAAAACATGTTTATTTTAAATTTTTCTTCAGGTATTTGAGGTGTTTCATCCTGATGCTCGTAATCAAATTGACGAGTTTTTTTCCGTTGTCGAACTTCTTTGGCAGTTTTAAATTTTTCTCTCCATCAACCTCTTCGCTAAGTTCATCTGCAATTTTGAGAATGTTTTTGAAATTTGAATCTGATCGATATTCTAGTAAAATTTATTTAGATTTATGATCGATTCTAAAGCAAGTGAAGCATTCATATTTACATTTTGGAGCATTTTACTGACAGGATTTATTTTATTTAATATATCATGCCAAATTATTAAAGAACAAATAAATTTGTAATCCTTAAGGTTAGTGCAGAGTGATTGAGCTTCATGTTGAATTTCTATTAAAAGATTCGTTGTTCATTATTTCATAGAGTGCATCATAAATTTCACCCAACTGATACCGTAGAGGCCGGATTGCATCAATTCTGCTTTCCCATCGTGTTTCTGATGGTTGTTTTAGAGTTAAAGTTTTAATAAATTTTAAAAGGATTGACCACCGTTTATAAGATGATGAAAAAAAATTGTATATTTTTTTGAACAATTGCAAAAAAACCAATTGTATCTACATTGACTTTAGTGGCATCGTTTATGATTAAGTTTAAAGAATGAGCAGCACATGGTACGTAAAATGCACGAGGGTTTTTGGTTAAAATCAAATTTTGAAGTCCAGCCTTTTTGCCTTTCATGTTGGCCCCATTATCATACCCTTGACCACGCATGTCTTCAATGGGAATCTTCCATTTTTCCAGTTGTTCAATTATTGTTGTACATAAACCTCGTCCAGTGGAATCTGTTATATCTATGAAACCTAAAAAGTTTTCTCTAATTTTAACCGTTCCATTATTACAAAAAACGAAGCGAATAATTATGGTCATTTGTTCAGTTTTACTTGCATCTGGTGTAAAATCTAAAATAATAGAATAATATTTGGATTTCTTTATCGATAATAAAATTGTTTCCCTAATTGCTGTACTTAAAATTTCCAATAATTCATTTTGGCTATCTTTGCTCAAATAATGTACTCTATTGTTTTGATAGGGCCCTCTCAACATGATTTTCCATAACGGGATCAAACTTCGCAAATAATTCAATTAATTTTAAAAAATTTCCGTTATTTTTTTCGTATAATTTATCAGATGATCCGCGAAATGCTAAATTTTGACTACCAAGGAATTTGATAATTTCAATCAGCCGTTCCAAAACACTCCTCCAATGTTTCTTTTCCATTTCATATAAATTTTGAGATTGACAATCAATAGTAATTTTGTTTTTTAATCTTTTCTCAAGTTCATTCCAATTCAATAAACTTTTCATGTGAGCCATACTAGTTTCATGTCTGTGTAAAGTTGTACTTAAATTTCTCCAATTATTGTATCCTTCTATGAGGCTAGATTCAGTAGATCCAAAAACTTTGCAACAAAAGCAAAACACAGAGTTCAAAATTTCGGAATAAATAAGCCATTTTCGAAAAACTACTTCTCCGTTTTCTATTATAATATACATCAGAAAATTTACGGCCATGTACATCGTTCGGATATATAATATCTTTCTTTTGAACAGGCCCCATTTCTACTAAAATAACACGTAGTTTGTCATCGATTTTATTCCATTCAGCTGGATCTTCTAAATTTGTACACATTTGATATGATATTGGCACAATGACTTTGTTGTCACTTAACTGTTTCTTACTAAAATCTTGTTCAATATTTTCAACAGTTCCCTGTGATCTAGATGATGTGCACGGTTCTGGTTCTTGTTGAGTATAAGCTATTTCAGAAGCAGTTGATATTTTAAGATATTTATTAAGTGATCCACTTTGTTTTTTAATGTTTGCTATTTTTTCAGCTTGGCGTTTACGATTTTGTGCACTGGATAGTTTTTTCTTAGTTTTTGATTCCATATTACTTTTACTCATGAACGCCACTTTAAAATAATTTTCAAATGTAATAAATAAATAAATACGGACTCTAATTTATATATTTACATCATGTATCTTAATACTTAAGATTATATATCGCTAATTTAGATGTCAACACAAATTACTTCTTGCAAAATACAAAACTCTATACTGGAGGGGAAGAAGTTGTTTAACTTGTTTACCTAAAAAGGCAGCTAATAAATTGAAATATTCAGCCATTGACATTAAAAATGGTCAGGTTTTAAAATAACTCAAGTGTCCAGTTTTTTACGCTTGATTGAACATTTTAGTTTTACCATTGGCAAGATTTTCTTTTGTTATCATATATTTTTCTAATTAACACAAGTGGCCTGCCAGGCCTGATTTGCGATTTCAATAGAAAATTTCCTGGGATTATAATTATTGTTTACAAGTTCTTACTAAGATTTTAAAATTTGCGATAAACATCATAAGCAAACGTATGTAATTAATTTGCAAACCTAATTAGTATGCAAAAAAAATAGACTTTTGACAACAATTAAAATATATAAAATAAAAAGTAAAGTTTACTGGAATTATACCTATAATATATATTACATACACGTTCGAATATTTATATCAAATTATTATTTAAATAAAAAATTAGAAAATGTTTTATTTTGCAATATTATAATCGTTTCTTAAGATTTCAAAATTATGTACATGATCTAATATATATATATACGCATATACATACATAAGTTCTAATTTATAATACTTTTAGTGTGTGTTTATTTATATATTTGCTAGCAGAAAGTTAGTTATAGTTTACTATAAGCAGTACTATATATATATATAAACATTACAATATGAAATTTGTAATATAATAAACTTTATGTTTAGTTTATTGTTCATGATAAATAATAGATTTGATTGTTTTATATTTTTAATATTAAGCAGAGCTTGTGTGCAGGCCTGCTTGTGTGTGTCATTTAATAAGATATAATATGACTTCATATGATTTTCAATAATCTACTCTCAATAATTTTTGTAAATAAACATTTGAGAATAATATTCTTCAAATGTGAGTATTTTTGTTAGTAGAGTTTTAATTTCTCAGGGATGGCGCCTTCTTTTTCAGATGCTAATCTCTCAGTGATGGCGCCTCCTTCTGCCAGCGCCCGCATGCGTTGCATGCCCGCTTCCGCCGGCCCTGTTCATCCTATTCTGAGCACAGTTTAAGAAAAACTGATTGGAGATTTAACTTGACAGAAATATTATAATCCCTCATTTCTTTTTATGAAAATTTATAATAAAGAAATGACAATGGTGGTAGCAATTCCATGTTGAAGCAAACATTCTTTTTCACATCTAAAATTATGATGTTGATTACATTTTGGCACACATAAAGAAAGATGGAAAGAGAATATGCAAAAACAGAATTTATAAAATTCAGTCAAAAGTCTTAGTTTTCCCATGTGGGCTTAAGAATAATTTTTTTGAGAAAATAATATTAATATTGTCTTTAGAGTAGACAAATCAGATCAAGATGCATCTTCCATAAAAAATATACTCTTAACAATCAACACACAAAAAGACTTTCCAAACAGGCTGATGCTAACTTTATTAATATCATCTCAGTTTACATACATGAAGTTCACTATATGAAAGAAAGATATAAAAACCTCTGAATTTTTTTATTGTGAGAAAACAAGATTTCTAATAGAAAACTTATTTAAGTTACTCTCAATAAATGTAATATTGAAGCTCAAAAATCTGCAAATAGCCTTTAAAACCTTGAATTCATTCACTACCTTTTTAATGTATTGCATTAGTGACCTTCAAAAAACCAAATAGTTGCTGTAGAAATTAAAAAATTGTAGTATGTAAATAGTCTTAATAAGGATATATTTGTGAAGTGTTACAATTAGAGAGTTGTTAAATCTTTTGTTTGGAGTATCACTCTAAATGAAGCAGAAATATGAATTTAGAGAGGAATGAATGTGATAAGTTGGTAAGATGTGAGAGTAGTGCATATAAGTTGAAAAAATAGTGAAAAATCAGTGTGATTTTGAAGCAAGATAATTATGAAAGATGTTTAGTACTACAGGAAAGTTTTGTCACGTGGAGAAAATATATTGCATGACATGTGAGATCTGTTTTCAGCAAATAATTGATGATTGATTGATAGTGCCAATACTACATTAAATATTCCTCAATAAAGATATAAAAAAAAATGTGAAATATTCATATTATGGAAATATCTAATGGTATGTTGAATCTTTCCTAAAAACAATGTCTAAGCATCTTTCAAATTATGAATAGCCATTTGTAACAAAGTACTAAAAACAGATCATTAAAATATGCTTTCTTGAAATTTCTGTTTTTTTTTTTATCTATCAAGGGTTTCGTTTAAAATAATTTTAAGCATGGAAGAGGAGAGAAGGCTGACTAACAGTATTTGGAGTGTGTTGCTAATCTTACATGAACATCTCATTTGAATGCTTATCAGTTGTTAACTAGGTTTCTGTTTGAAACTCAAATATTTCTATGAAATATTTCTGGAACACTCAAATTCACTCTTTAGCAATGTCTGATATAGATATCAAGAGGAAAATGCCTTGCAGAAAATATACAAAAAGCTATCAAATATAGTAGAATTATTCCTAAAACTATATAGTTTCATTGCCTCCTCAAGTCAAAAAAATATAACAGTAGAATACCTTTAAGAAATAATATTGGATTTTTTTGTCATTCACCAGAGATTGTTTTTAAAATTTTTTTACAAATACTTTTTTTAAATAGCTGACTCCCACTATTTAGAGATATGTAAATAGCATATCTAATTAATCAAGTTGGAATCCTTACAAAAATAGAATTATGATAAGAGACTTCCTGCTAATACTATGTCAACTTTTTTTTTGTTCAGACTTAATACTAAACCAATAGATATAATATATTTGAATACTACTCTCATCAATAGTCTGATAACTAATCATATTACTGAGCTCATCTCCTTTTTCATTTAAAATTTAATTTAATTTATTTGAGTCCTTATGGTCAAAAACAACTGGATCAACTTATTCATACATCTGAAGAATTGAAAGTGGTAATAGAATCACAATATTATCTATCATCATCACTGGTTGGAATCTACAAATTTCTATATAAATTATTGTGAATAATTGCTTGCAAAACTTTACATATTAAATAAATATAATAATCTAGCAACAGGAATTATATGTGGAAACTATGTAGACAGATGTAGCCTGTTACCATATGATAATTTTTTTGTATATAATTTATTTATTTATTTACAAACTAATGAGATTTTAAGAACATCAAATTCTTGAAATGTTTTAATTTTCAAGAATGAGAACATGAAAATGTACATCATGAGATTTCCCAAGAAGTTTTTGCTTGTACAACATTCAGTATATATTTATAGAAAAAATTATATATATTTTTGAATTTAAAATGCTATAATAATAATGAATTTGATAGATAAAGTAATAAAATTTAAAGAGTAAATTTTCAAAATAAGTCTGAACTTTTTTGCTGGTTATAACATTACAAAAATGTAAACAAATAAATAGTATTTTTGAAAAAAAAAAGTGGAATTATTTTTATATAATTGATCATTCAAACAAATGCACATTTTATATTGTGCTATTTTAAACTAAATTTCTGTATCTTGTAGCTGAAAATGTATACATATTTTATTCACATAGCCAAATAACATAATCAGTTATAATATTTCCCATAATTCTTAAAAACAAAATGGAATTTCAATTTCTACTTGACTAGAATATATTTTAGAATGAATTTATTAATTGTGAGATTGCTTTATGCTTAACAATTGTTTTCTAAATCTCTTTACATACTTATATGTACGCCATTAATTTAAATTTTGTGTTTGTTTCTCACAGGAAATATTGCTGGAATGTGTTAACGTTTTAAGTAATTGGTGTATTTATATTTGAATTTCAGCTAACGTTTGCAATTGTTTCTATATATATATATATACTAAATTCTGAATTCACGTTACTATTATTAGTCTTGAGTAATTGAACTGTTGGTAGATAATGAAATGATGTTCAGATATGAGAAAGAAGTGTGAAAAATAATTATGAATATCTTACTAAACGCATCATGCTGCCTTGTAAGATGTAATGTTGACTCATCAATGTTTAGATACAATTTCTGATACAAACTATCTTTTTGTTGTTCTAATTCCCTCTTTTTTTTTTTACTTTATAATCTTGTCACATAAGTTTGTCTAGGGTCTAAAATCTTGAACTTGTCATGTCATTTATCATTTCTCTGCACTAATGATAATAATAACATTCTATACTTATGCATCCACATTTCTCGTTTATATAGTTTTATATATATAATAGATTTGGAAGACAGAGTTTTTAGTAATTTTACTTGAGATGATAGAATCAGTAAAATGGTCATTTTGAAATGGATTTGAAGTAGTTGTGTTATGCATAGAAAATAATTATGCAGTTCTATTTATAGATTCTCCACAAATGTGGAAATTCTTACTTAAGACAATCTAAAATGGTCTATCTTGTAAAATCTAATCGACTGCTTGTTTAAATACTAAAAATAATTATAATATCAGTAATAGTATTGCAGCATAATATATTATAATCAAAGTAAGGTTTTCATTTTTTCTAAATGTAAGTACATGAAATATGCTAATTTTATTTAATATATGAACTCTTCTAGATGTCTATTTAAGAGAATACTTATAGCTAAAATATTGTCATGGTATATTTACTCTTAGTGAATTTTGTCATCATTGAAAAGGAAGTTTTATGCAGGTAGATTAGATAGTCTAGTGTTTGCAAGTATAATTTATTGGAGAAAAGAGGCTGCATAGTATTAGATTTGGTAATATATAACCAAAAATTCGTTTTTGCACAATAAGTCTTCCCCATTTTATTATTGTTTACATTCTGATAATAAATTTAATGCATGTGTTGATAGGAATAATAAAATATTCAACAAAGTTATTAAAATTGATGAATTTGAAGAAAACTTTTGCACAATACAGGATTGATATTCAATAAAAGGCTAATAATATTTATAAATTGTTTTTGCACAATTTATCTGTACCCATTTTATCTTTGTTTATATTTTAACACTAATGCATATATTAATAGGAATAATAAAATACTAAATAAAGTTATTGAAATTAATGAACTAGAATAGTCTGTTGTTATTAATTTTTTGCATAACAAATTGACTATTACATAAACTTAAGACACAATAATCATTTTAAAGGTACTTGGATATTTCCCATTCTTAAAACTGTGGCATCTTGTGGATTATGCTAGCAATCAAAATATACAGTAGGGGATAGGTTGTTAAGCACCATTGGTATACTTCAAGATATAAATTTAGTGTAATTTATAATAGGTGTTACTTCAATTCTATCTGTAGGAAATTTGATGTTCATTTTTTAAAAGCAATCATTTTCCCCCTAAGTTTCAACAATTGTTAAATATAAAAATTATTGTTCTTAATTTTCAAGTTAGAATTTTCTTAAAGAACATGTTTAATATGAATAAGTCTAATCTTTGGTTCACTAAAAAGAAAATTGTGATTGGTTAATGATATGGTTGGGCAAAAAAATCTATATAATTCTTTGCTCAATTGTAAAATAAAAGGAAATGTAGAATTTTAAAAATTAAAACAGGCAAAACTCTACAGTATTGCCACTCAGTGCAAGCCAGAGTAATCAATGGATGCCAGAAGGCTTGTGCATAAAATCTCCATCTAGTGCCTACTCATCCAATATCCCCAGACTAGTTTCTAGCTTGTGGCCTTCGTCAGTGAGGAGCCTTGGATTTGAGAGGATCTAGGTGCAGTGCTCTCAGATCCAAGGCTCCTCACTGACAAAGGCCACAAGCCAGAAACTAGTCTGGGGATATTGGATGAGTAGGCACTAGATGGGATTTTATGCCCAAGCTTTCTGGCATCCATTGATTACTCTGGCTTGCACTGAGTGGCAATATGTATAGAGATTTTTGCCTGTTTTAATAACAGTTATGAACAAGCATAAGAAATGGTGATCATGTAATGTAGAAATTTAAAGATAGAAAAGACTTGAGAATGATTAGTGGATTAAAGCTTCAAAGATACAATCATTTTGATACATTACAAGTAACATATTGGCTTGAAAATGCTAGGTGTAGACTATATAGAGTGATTTTCATCTAAGGTAAGCATTAAAATACTTCATTGACATTATATCAAAGTCAGAAATGGAAATCTACAAAGAAACAATACAATACAAACTTGATGTAATTATACTTTTGAGTATATTATTCCTCTAATTATATTCATATTCTTAATTTTTCTGACTTCATATTGATCTTTGACTAAATACATTCTAAATTCAGTATGACTACTTTTGGTTCAAGCCATCTAGCAAATCAAATAATCTCTATTGAACAAAATTCAAATAATGTAGCAAATACTATATTTATAAGCCTCTAATACAAATTGTTTCTACCTTGTTTTCCAGAGCTATCTATACTAATATTTATATATTTTTAATTCTCACAATAGCTTTTGTGGATATGCAGGTGAGGATAATGCATGTTTTAACTTTTAGAAAGAGTGGCTTTAAAGAATAATGCCAAGCAAGGATGAACATTTTAATCAGGTAGATAGAATACAAAATTGTTTATTTTGATAAAAATATTTCATCATTGCTAATATTGGCATTTTTCATACTTAAGGTGGTTTATAATTTAGACTAAGGTATCTTATTTCCATTATGGTTATTAAAAAACTAAAGACACCAAAATGTATAGATTCTTAATTAGGTTCAGATTTGTATAACCATACAAGTGAATAAGCTTGGATTGAAAATGTATTTTTGTCTTATAGTTAATTAAAAAGATGGTTTCTGGAGGTTGCATTAGATCCAAAGATCTAGATTCAGTATTCTCAAATCCAAGGCTCCTCCCTGATGAAGGCCAATGGGTAGATCTGATGAATAAGTACTAGATAGTGACTTTGATGCACAAACCTTCTAGCATCCATTGATTATTTACTTCAGCTTGCTCTGGGTGGCACTACTGTTTGGAAGAATTTGCTATTATCTTATTCTTCTTGGAATTCACTTTTTCATAGTTAAAATCCATTTATTTCTGAGGTAAAATTTAATGAAAAGTAACTAGAGATCTTGATATGAATATTAAGAGAATTCTATCCATTCTTTTTTGTTATGATAAATTTAACAAACATATCTACAATTAGCAGTTCATTCTATTTGGGATAAAACAGCAGTGCTCATTATAATCAATATTTGTACACCAAACATTTAGACATTGCAGATAATCACAAAGACTTTTTTTTTTTTTCAAAATAGGATTAAACTTTATTGATATAAAATGTTTTACAAGGTAAGCATTGATTTACGTAGTATAATATGGAGATCTAAGATGATACATTGTATTTTTTGTCCATAGCGTTCCCAAAAGTTGATCAACCTGTGACAGCTCGGAGCATTAATCCACGAAACCTAGGTTACAATTAAGAATTATTTGTAAAGTCTAGAGTTCAAATATGAATAGCATTTTAGGAGTACAATATTGAAAAATCCAATTTGCAGCAGATAAATTGAGGAATAGGAAAATACTTGAGATAATATAAAATATGAGCTAGGTCAATCTACTGTTCTGTTCTCCAGAATGGCCTTGAATATCCCCAGAAGAGAGCAATTCAGCATACTTTGGAAGACTTATGGAGAACTAGAAAAAAAACTAAGCTTTGAAATGTCTCTGCTGAAAAGCATTCTAATCCATCATGAAGAACCACATGAACAGCAAAGGGCTAACCCTATCAGTAATCACATTGGAAATAATGGTAATAAATAAGGTGAATCACTTGTCATTAAAACCATTAGGCCAAACTTTGCAATAACACATGGATAAAATCATTTATAAGAATAATGCTAAAAAATAACGTTATTTCTCCTTTCCTATGAATGAGAAAATCAATGTCGGAAACAATCCCCATAGCACTCTCATCCCAGCTCCATATTCAGCAGAACTAGGATTTAGGCTCCCGGGTCCCCTCCCGACCACCAGACCCTCTCATCTACTCAGCAAAACTGAGTGAAATGAAGAATTTTCATTAAAAGGCAAAATCATATTAATCTTTTGAAATTTCAATAGCTGCCATATAATTTGCACAGCGTTTTTATAAATGTTGAAATTATTCTTACTTGTGGTAATATGTTGGCATAACTTGTATATGAAAAGAGAGATAAGAAACTCCTCTTTTAAATAGGAGTAGTTTTAGAGAAAATTAATTCCCTAAACTAAGAAAAAAGGAACTAAAATGGGGAGCCAGTAACAGAGTTAACTGGAGTCCTTGGCTTCTTCTAGCGGACTAATCACAAAGTCTTAATGATTCTAGAAAAGGTGGAGAGAGATCATGGGAAATCAAATTTCTATGAACATCAGTTGAAAAGCCTGTTCCTTTTAAGTAAATTTAGTAGATGTAAAAACACTTCTAAAAGAACCACCATTAAGATTGCTAATTTTATATATCAGGCTTCTAAGATCAAGATTACAAGAAGCAGAAAAGCCTTTATTAGAACAAACAGATCTAAGTTTCTATTTGTCAATATTTTTTCAATCTAAATATAATAAAACCAGTTGATGTTGATGAACTTGCTCCTGAAAACCAGAAAAGATCCCAAGCAAACAATATTCTTACAGAGTTTCTAAAAAAAAATTTAATATCTAAAGTTTAGGTGTAGTTGGCAAAATTATTCACCAATATTATTTGTGCAAAAATTACTACAAAAATTTAGCATGAAGACAAAAAATATTTTAATCATAAAACTTAATAAATCTAACAATTATCCATGCCTAGTACTATCACTGATCAAATTCAGTAATACCTGAAGAAGAGAGAAAACTACTCAAATCATTGAGTTGTATATTAACAGTTGAATGTATTTGTAAAATTAAAGTTTGAATTTTTTTAAAGGACTTGTAACCATTAATTTTAGATATTGGCAATAGTCCATCATATAATTTCAAGTAAAATATCATTATCACTTACTTTCGTACAAACGTGTGTATCTAATATTTTTTCTTTGCATGCAAAAATTTTTGAGGGCAACATAAATTGCAAGGAGGAAAGCACAGTAATTTTTTTCACACTCTGTCCATATCACATTTTTTTCTTGTACAATTCATAAATACAAATTATCAAATACTTTAATATTCAAGGACATGTTTAATTCCAGTTTAATTAATGAAAATTCATAGCATATGCATCTGTTCAAATCTTTTGTTTTATTATTATATGTACTTAATTCTGGGACTTTATGACATTAATATTATTTAGTTATTAATAAAATTGATATTGTTAGTAAGAACATCTATTTTTTCCCCCATTATTGTATAGATATGTGCATTTCCATATTAAAAGCTTATTTACTTAAGGGCAGCTATATATGCATGATTTCTAACAAAAACATTTATAATTCACATTAGTAACAGAAAGTAATAACTAGGAAAAAGTAAAGTTTTTTTTTTTTTTTCAAAGAATTCAAACACACATCTGTATGAACCTGTATTAGAAAGGTTTTATTCAGTATTTTTGCATTTAAAAAGCTGTCTTTACTAGATGCCCCTTTGACTGACCAAGAGAAGATTGGTTTATTGGTACTTGATGTATCTGGAAATATAACCATTAACATTAGAAGAATTCCCGTACAAATAAAATGGAGCTTGGTTTGTTATTATTCTATACTTTATAGCTGACTAATTTTCCAAGATAATGAGAAAAATTAGTATTACCCTTATATTACATTTTGTGCACTAACATTTGGTCAAGTTTATAGAGCGTTCCACATAATATTTCTCGTTAGCTGAACCATTCCTTCTCTCACTATAATTTGGCTACCCAAATGTGGGCTTGATATGTCACTTATGTGAATCATATAGAGACTTTTTGTTGAAGGAAGTAATCACATACCAAACAAAAAAAGAAAGTATTATGTATTTACACGGAATGAATTGGAGAAATGGGGGGCATACAATTATCATTAAAAAAGCAGATGAAAAATAAAATAATCTTAAGGCAAGTCAGATAAATTAAAGAGCCTTTAAATAAAATAGACCAAAAGTCTAGCAAAGAACTAGAAAAAGAGAAAATATTCTTTCAAAATGGAAAAGTGAACTGCATAGTAGAGATAATAATTGGTACACAATTAAATGGAAATAAAACCAAAAAAAATGCCAATGTATTTAGCACAGATAATTACAAGATCTTATGTTTAAAAAAAATGGTAGCAGTTGAAAACATAAGGGTGCAGGAAAAAAATACTGCAAATAATGATGTAGATATTGCAACTGAGTTGAGAACTTTGCAGTATGAAAAATAGAGAGCCATGAACAAAATAACTTAAACATGAGAAAGATTTACAAGGAGAAATAATAAAAGCTCAATTTGACTAATTACTCATCAAATTTATGGAAGAAACTGAACAAAATATTTAAAGAATATAAGTTGGACAAATCCAAAACTAATTTATACTCAAGAAAGCTCAAATTGAGTTCAAAGGTTAAAGATTCTACACATATTGAAAAAGTTGTAGGAAAACATTAAAATGATTTAGTGGCTACACTCTATTGTAAAATTAGTGTAATAGTCGTAGAAAATGAACTCCCAAACTATGATAGATGAAGATTAAAGAAAAGTCAAAGGTAGAAAATCATCTCTGGGAGATAGTTGTGCAAACCTTGAGTGGAAAAACAATTGCTCTGAGAGTTAATTATGATCAACTCAAATTCAGAAGAAAATAAAAATTGCTGTTAAACAGCAATATTTGATTTTTGATAACAAATAACCATAAGATGATAGAAACTTACCTGAATATAATATTCTCAATGAGCATAGTCTTCATTTAATATTATGTCTTTGAAGGAAATACTATTTGATGGGAACAAAACAATGGAGTAGATATATAGATCAGTGAATCTATAATTAATGCTAAATTGGAATTTTCAAAACCGGAGCACTTACAAGGTTTATGAAAATTAGAATATAAATTTGTTTCAGAAATAAAAGGCAGTAGATTTGAAAGAGTAAAAGAAAGAAGCCAAAAACTGAAAAAGTATAGAGTGATTATAATAATTATCTAGTATACAATAGTGCAAAAAGCTGAAGAATTTATTTGTTTATCATTGCATACATACATATACAAAAATATATATTTAAAAATATATACAAGCAAAGCCAAGTTTTTAAAAAGTGATTAATGATTTAGATACCAATCATAGATTATGGACAACAAGTACGAAGCAGAATTGATATGGATGATAATTAGAAAAAAAAATTATTGTTGGTAATGCTGAAAATGGGCTCTATATATGCTTGGATTTCAGAGATTACTTGGGTAAAATGATTTTTGAATGATATCAGTAAGTTTCGGAGGTATGTGTTCATTAAAGGTCATTGAATTAGGCATCAAACTATTTGTGCTATTTTCAATACAAAGAAATAACTAGTTCACTTCTTTGGAATTAAGTCTCAGATGAAAAAGCTTTGGACTTATCAAGTCATTTTGCATAGATTAAAGTCCTGACTCATCCAAGATTCTTTGTGCTTTGGCGTAGATTATGGAAAGTAAACTGAAAACCTTTTGTGGTCAGTTTACTGGGGTGTACGCATGCATAGATTTTTAGCACTAATTTACAATTCTGAGGTGCCACCAGATTCCTCTATGAGGGGCATACTGATATTGTTTAGCATGTAATTAATAGATGGTTAGAAAGGTGGATGGGTTTGAAACTTTTATCCATCATTACTATGAATATCACTGATGGAATCTTTCCTTTGGAGAAAAATAATCAGTTGTCGGATATATCCAATACAATGTATCTTTTAAATATGCAGTAAGAAGAATGTGATGACCAGCAAAGACTTTGAATACATTCATTAATATATGATGGTCATAATTTCAATATATGAAGTTGAGAAATCAAACTTACTTATTAGGAAAGGATAATGGTAAAAAATAACAAAGAAAAAAAATCCATAATATAAAAACAAAGTTGCCATAATGATACAAAAGTATAACAGAAACAAAATAGATCTTGAAGAAAACAGAAAAGTACAGAGTTGAAAAATGACTAATTTGCTCCTCATTCTACAGGGCTTTTTGTGATAGTTAAAAAATAGAGTCATAATGTTGGGTATACAAAACTAGGCAATAGCATATAGTTAGAATTAGAAGTATTGGTGTTGGAATCTCATTACTTTAAAATGAGTTAAAGCAAAATAAAAAATGAATGTTTATTAAATTTAATATATGTCTTTTTATGTTTGAGGGACTAGGTTTCATGTTTATTTATAATAATTATTAAAAATACTAAACTATAGTGAGGAAGGAGGCTTCTCGATTGTGTAAAATTTAAAAGAAAATGGATAGCAGTCAAATGTAATATCACTTTTTATTTGCTTGCATATTCTGCTAGATTAAAAATATAAATTTAGTTTACAAAGAGTAATAACATGAGTGTTATATAAATATATATATCTATAGAAGTAGACACATTTCAAGGGGTGTATTTGTACTATTAAAAATCCCCTAAAAAAAAAAACAATTATTAAAATTTGTATTAAATTCATATTTAATCTATAAAAAAAACATCTGTTATAAGCAAATTAACATGTTTTAATGGAATGATGTAATTAACTTGTTTGCTAAACACCATCAAAGTGATTATCAATAATAAGATTTTCCCCAAAATACTCTGGCAGATGAGAAGGCTATCATGTAATTTTTGGAAAACATGTTTTTTGATCGGCAGATGATTTATCTATAAAAATAGAAGGAAATAATTTTCAAATAGTTGTTACAGAATTGGAGTAGTGCTAGAGAACAGATTGTTGAAAAGTGGATAACACTTGTTAACTAGCATTGAGAATAAGCCAAATCATTGAGTTAAAATTCAATTATAAAACAGAAGTAAAGACCAATCTTACAACAGCAGCCATAAAATACCTGTTCATCGATGAAGTTAACGTTGAAAAATTGTTTTTAGTATCTATATCTTAAATAACTCTATGGATTATGTTGAAGAAGCTGTTATGGGTCTACAAGATTATTGGATAGAATCCCCTAGAAGTGTGCTGACCACCAGTCTCATGCTATGTAGTACCAGAGAGAGGAAAGGATATCATGTTAGAAGAACTTACTGTTGCCTGTCTGACATGTTAACTTAACCTACAATAAGCACAAACATATTAAATTACTGCCTAAAAATGAAATTCAGGATTAAGCATAAGGATATATTCATGAAACACAAAGCCATAAATAATGGCAGGATTCAGTCAGTTTGGATTGGTTTAATACAACTGCTTTCTAAAAAGTTTGTAGATCGACAAACTATTTTTTTTGTTTGAATGATGTTTGTAATTATATTTACCTGGTTATTTCATAAAACTGTCATCATAAGTATATTCGTGCTGTAATCCTAAATGATCACAAGCTATCATGAGTTTATTAACAATTATTTTAATGTTCAGATTTGCATTGTGTAAGCTCTAAAATAATTGTGAGCATGTTTCTGACAATTTGGTAGTTTGAAATCAATGTACAAACACTTTTATGAAATATATTTTTATTTCCATATGTTCGTTATCGTAACAATTCATGTTTATTATCAACAAAATAAAACAAATTTATATTTTCATTATGCTTCTATTTTGTCTATATATGTTTATGATATGAGAATGCCCGATGATGTATGCTTGCATGAAATGGCTTTGTTTATAGGTGCAGACATAGAGAAAGAATTCATTTACAATTTGGAAAATGTCAATCCACAGACATTGCTGTCAGTATCTAATCTAATTAAATTGAATCTTAACCTACTAAATGTTTTACACTTGAGTGTTTGGCACTCTTCTATATGGTTAGTTTGCGGTAGACTTTTGCATCAATAAATCTTGCTATTCGTATAATAAACTTGTTTACTGAGATTTGCATAAAAATTTAATCTAAAAAATAGAGATTGTGTTCTCAATTATTGAGTTTTATTATAACTCACTTTTACTTGGAAATTTAATCAGTAAGCAATAGCTATAATAAAATAAAATTATTTTTATTCATATTTGTAATAATCCTTAAAATTAAAGATCTGAAAAGGTAATGTTATTTGATAGATTTTTTCAATTAAAAAAAAAAACATTGGATTCTGTTGATTCTTACCCAGTTTCAAATGATACATGGAATCACACTCACTTTTAAGAGAGCAGCACATCAATAATAGAAACAAAAAAATAATAATAGTTCTGGCATTGAAAATGATCTTCTTGACTGTTGGTTTGTGCACCAATACAAAAACTTTAAAGAAAATTTATATTTTTATAACTTTTTTTTTTTTACGTAATCCAATTTTGCAGCTCTTTGTCAGTAGTACACCAAACAGATTATTAAATTATTTGATCCCACCACTGTTTATAAACCAAGAAAGACACTAATAATCTTGCTGGAAAATTCAAATAATACTCTATCTACTTTAGAGATCATTACCCAAGAGAGAAACAAAGTACTGTATTTAAGATATTCTATACACGACTTAAAAGATATAACTATAACAGATATGTGTTCAATTACATGTGAACATATTTCAAACCAATTGACCGTTAAGAGTTAATGCTCTATTCAAGTTCTAAAAATACTAAAGTTATTATAGTAATTAACAAGTTTGTGATCTTTCTTTATTTTTACATTCTAAATATGTGTGTATAATGTTTGTCTTTTCTTTGTTTATAAAAATTTTTGAGAGAAATTTGAATTGTGCAGAGGGAAATGGAATAAATATTTTTTCTTTTTCTGTCTCCAATTTCTATTTTCTTCTCCCACCAATTTACTAATAGTATATACAAGCGCTTTAACATGCTCAGTGAAGAAGCTGTTAATGGTAAGAAAACAAAGGAAATTAATGTAGGCCAAGCACTTTCAGGTTTGTCCCTCATAATCATAGCCAAAACAGATTTTAAATTGCTGTTGAGATATTGATAAATGGTAATGTATATAAATGCATATGTAAATTAACTTGTCCATTTTCTGGAGATAGTGAAACGTGTCACATCTATTGATCATGTTGTTATCATTGATGATAAAATATGCTTTTATCTTCCTTTTGCAATTGTTAGCCTCGATGCACACTATTTTGGAGTTGAAGGGTTCAAACATATGACCGGCCTGCTTCTCATGTTCAAAAAATATTGAGATGTTATCGTTGTTCTTTTTTGCTCTTCTGTATGTATACATATGCTGAGCAGCTCGGTCTCCCCATAATATGTGGCACTGCATCCAGCCTGAGGGCATAAAATGTTATATACAACTTGGGGGGTTTGAGATGGATCGATTCTGTCCTTCGCATTGTTAATGACTTTGTTAGCATCCAATAACATATGAAAATTATTAAATGCTTTAAAATAATGGAAGTTCTTAGCATGTGCCAATTTTATTATTATAATATATATTTTTAATTTAATGACATAATACATTATTTTGTTATAAATAAAAATGTCTACTTTTTCCCATAATTTTTTGTATAGATGTGCAGATTTTATCTCCATATGTCTTAATTAAGGATAGTATATGTTTGCAATTCATTTCAAAATCATACATCACTAGCAACCAAAAATATTTTATTTTATTTTTAGAAGAACTCAAATATAGAAGTGTAAGATTAGTTTTCCTGTTAAAAAAAAAAAGTGGTGTTTAAATCGATTTTATTCTATTTATGTACAAAGAAAACTATTAGAGAACCTTTTAGTATATTTGGAAATGTAATCATTGCCATTAGATAAATCGTATCAATGTAGGGGCTTGGTTTGATCACTATCATTCAAAGATAATTAAAAAAATGGTATTATCCTTATGTTATAGTTTGCACACTAACATGTAGCCAGGCTACATAAAAAACAATATTTATCATTAGATTAGTAATTAAAATAATAAATCAAAATATTAATAATTTGTATTAGTCATTCACTAGACTAGAGATTATCCATTTAATGAATAATATTTCTGTAGTGTAATTTTCATTACAGTACTCTTGTGCAAGGTAGGGACTGGTTTCTATCCATTTTTGATACCTTGTTGAGGGGTGTAATCATAAACATATGATCAAAGACATGTTAAAAAGAGGTATGATTCCCAAGATTCACATTTCGTGGTGAACCAACCCTTGGCAGTTGTCCCAGACCATAATTCTCTTATACATATTTTTATCTTTGTTTAGTATATATAGATAACCATTTACTACAGTTTAATTGATAAGAAACCAATCCCTACCTTGTGTGAGAGTGCATTGTAGAAATATTATTCACTAAGTGGATAATCTCTACTCTAGCAAATGATTAATAAAAATTATTAATATACTTCCATCAAATGATTTGTGTCAAAGTTGTGGGGGCAGTAAGTTTGCCACTTACCAATTAAATTGGCTATCTATATACACTGAACAATGATAAAGATATGGGTATTGTGGTCTGGCCCAACTGATTTGTGCTGGTTCAGCACCAAATGTGCATCTTGGGATCATACATCTTTTTCACATGCCTTTTGTCATATGTTTATGATTACACCCCTCCACAAGGTGTTAGATAGAAACCAGTCCTTACATTACTTGAAAAGGCTGTAGTCAAAACTACATTACAGAAAGATTATTCATTAAGTGGATAATCTCTTGTCTAATGAATGACTAATAAAAATTATCAATATACTTCCATCAAATAGTTTGTATCAAAGTTGTGATGACAGCAAGTTTGACATGTCACTTAAGCTCTAATAATTAGCTATCCATATATATTGAACAATAAGAAAGATATGTGTAAGAGATTGTGGTTTGGACTAACTGATGAATGCTGGTTCAGTACAAAATGTGCGTGTTGGGGGATCAACATCTTTTTCACGTCTTTGGTCATATGTTTATATTACATCCTCCATAAGGTATTAAAAGTGGATAGAAACCAATTGCTAACTTTGTGTGAAAATGCTGTAGTGAAAATTACATTACAGAAATATTATTCATTAAATAAATCAAAATAGTTTATTTTTTATTCATTAAACTTTCTCTTTTTTGTTTAAAATATAGGTCAGTTTATTCAATGATTCTTAAAAAATGTAAAAGTTTGAATGCCCCCCCCCCAAGCCATTTGGCATGAGACTAATTACAATATTGATGATGAGTTAAATAGAGCTATTGGGTTAAAATTTAAAAAAATTAAGTTTATTAATTTATAGATATTTATTGATTTTTTTAAAAATATGTATAATATTAATTTATTTACTAATAAAATTGTCTTAGGTATATATATTATTTTATACATATTGAAAATAGACGTATTATATATGTTAAATTATTTTTTTACAATCATCCATGAACTTTAATATATATAAGCCTTGGCTTAAAGGTAAATGTCACAAACACAGGAGTTCTACTTTACTTAACTAAAAGACTACTGCTAAATAGATTTTTGTATACTATCTAATAATTCTTGATTTTTTTTTTATTAAATATTCACTCCTTTCTCATTATGTTTATGTGATAATATTGTGCCTTTTTTTTGGGGGGGGGGGGTGCATTTTAAAATTTGTCTTTTTGTTATATTGTTCCTTACAATTTTGTCTAAGCATTATAAACTTTTAATATTGGGTTACTTTAATATTTTATCTATACATTTATTTAAATGAAAATTACTATGGTTAAAGTATTTTGTTTTTAAAAAATATAGTCTAAGTAAAATGTATTTTTTAAGTAATCAATTTTATATTTTAAGCTTGAAAAAAAAATTGTTTTGTTTGTGTATTAAAGTAATTTATAATAGTAAGATAATTAACTATAATTATTTTTATAGTAAGACATTTTTATTTCATTTTAAAAAATTAGTTATTTTTTTTTATCACTCACAATTATCATCATATGATTTGAATGACAAATATTAGATTATTGATGCAGAATGAACAACTAGATCAAAAAGACACATAATAATAGTAATAGAGCAGTACACCTAGCCAATCAATGAGAACTATGATTCTGGTGAACAACATTGAAAGCGCATTCATCCATATCTGAAGAAGTAGCTATTTCATATGAAGAAAATATTAAAAAAAAACTTTTCAGTCACAAACATTAAAAATGTTTTTCTAAATAAAATTAATAATAGTGTTATATTTAAACTAATAATAGTTGAATGACATTACTACTTGGGAATTCATAAGAAATTTTTACTCTGAAAGTGACATCTGGGCGTAATCTAAGGTTTTTATGCTCCAAAATCTCCATATCTACCACTACATTAAACCATATAGGTGTTCGCTTTTTAAAAGAAAAAAGGTGTTTTTAAGGGTGGTTGATATTTCTTTGATTGCTTTTTAGAATATTAGTATTTCCACATCCATTAACTATCGTTTCATATAAAGATTCCTATTTGATTACATGTATGAGTAGTTTTCGGTTATGCTGTGGCTGCTAGGTGATGCTGCAGAACCATCAAGAAGCCTGAAAATAATAAATTTCTATACAAAAATGGCTGAAATCAATGGAAAATTAAAATGCTGTATCCGTACTGTGACCACTAGGTGACGCTGCAGAACCACCAAGAAGCCTGCAAGTGATACATTTCTATACAAAAATGACTGAAATCGATGGAAAATAAACATTTATCGCAGGAATGCCCAACCTGTGGTCCAGGATGGCTATGAATGCGACCCAACACAAACTTTTAAACTTAAATAGTACAATTTTTTTTTTTAGTGTGACTAAAATAAACTTCCATGTGTTCTTAAATACTATATCAAATTCCTACAAGTTTTATGTTGCCCTCTTTTTTTTTTACTTTTATAATAAAAACAATATTTAAAAAAAACAAAAAACATGAATAATGTTTTATTACTTAGATCTCTACATTTTTTTATATTAGTGATCACAAATTTGGGATCTGCTTTATGATTTCAACACTCTCAGATTGGATTGATGCTTATTATTATGTGAGGAAATTTTTGCTTACCTATGGTGGTGGATATCATGAAAAGTATTCATCGCATGTCAGCTTTTAGTAGTGTTTGTATATTTAATGTGTGGCCTTTGACAACTCTTCTTCCAATATTGCTCAAAGATGTCAAAAGATTGGACATCTTTGTTTTAACATGTTTTATCAGAGATGTAAAATGCAAAGATTGTTGTATCTTGATGAAATTCATTTTGTTTCAGTAAAATAATTAGAAATTACCAAACAAGAGGATTCATCATTATCCTAAACAAAATGTTTAGTAAAAAATTGTGATAAATATGTGAATCTTTACTAGAATCAAAACAACTCTTCGAGATGAAAAATTAGTGAAATGTTTAAGCTTTTGTGCAGAAAATTAGTATTCAGAAATTTTTGCATGATTTCATTAATCTGATTTTCTAGTTTTTTATTAATATATATATTTCAAAGGTTCATTAATGAAATAACTCAAACTTGGGAGTCCAGATAATCTTATAAGATGTAATTAAAAATATTATCCAAATTTGGGCCATTAGAGACAATTGTAGGAATATATCCAAATAATAAATTATTGATTGTTTCAATGTGTTAGCAGTAACTCTGAAGCTATGTTTAAAAACATTAATATGATTGAATTTCCAATGATAAATTTATGCAAATGAAGTAACAAAGAATATTAATAGTTCATAACTGTGAGGGACCGCATGTATTGATAATAGAAATACAATTTCTGTCGTTTTTTTTTTTTCATAATTCTCTTCAGAAATACATTTTTGATATATAAATACTATAGAACCCTCTATTGTCAAAATTTAAAAGTAATATGTATATGGCAATTTTATATCATTATTATTATGTAAAAAAAAAATTATTTGAATGTTAGTTTAAAATTTCATCAGTTAACTGTTGTATTTATTTTACTAAAAAATATATATCTGAAGAGAATTATATAAGAGATAACAGAATATTATATTTCAAATTGTTTGATAACTATTAAATTGGATGAATTTAAATAATTTATTCTGTAATATATATATTTAGATACAATGGAAAGTTTTTAAAAAATGTTGTTTGAAAACTACACCATAATTTAATATATATATATATTTTTCATTAGTTATACAAAAGAATTTTTTAAATAGTAAAGAATATTAAAATACAGTACTTTTTTTTTTTCATATGTCAAATGTGTTGACCGGGAAATGAACCCGGGCCAGCTGCTTGGAAGGCAGGTATGCTAACCACTAGGCCACCAAATTTATTAAACTTTTGCATCTTATTTTTATACTGTATTTAGACTTCAAATGATTAAATAATATTCAAGCATTAGAAATGCTAAAGAATAGAATAAGTTCATTTTAACAAATTGGTTAAACAAATTTTATATCTGTGAAGGTTGCAATGCTAGAAATAATCCAATGTGATTAAAAATCACCTATTTGGTTCCTTAAAATAATTTAAATTCTTAAATACAAATATATTGTCTATACTGAACTTAATATAATTAGAATGGATTTGAGCTCAGACTTTGAAGCTCCCTACAGCTATCCACTCCATCTTATACAACCAATACACATGACCACGTACATGTGAAAAAGATAAATGATCTCCAATATACATATTTCATGCTGAACTAGCACTCATCAGTTGTTCCAGATCATTATCTCCCAGACATATATATATAAAATCAGTGATCAGTTTATATTAAGATAGCAAATCTTTAAACTTTAATAGACATGCTCTACTCTCCAACTCTTCAGCCATCTATATCATTGAAAATTTGATAATGAAACATTCTAAGCCCTTGTTGATGCCAATATTATTGCCATACCCTTGTTGACTTTAAGTCACTCTGTCTCTTCATGTTTGACCTTGCCTGTACTCTGCCTATCCCTCTTCTGTATATTTAAATGGACATATACATGAGGAGTCAGAGTGATTTAAAGTCAACATGAGTATGATAATAATATTGGCATCAACAAGAGCTTTGAGTGTTTTATTAGATTTTCAATGATATGGATGGTTGAAGAGTTGGAGGGTGGATAAGATTGAAGCCTGTCCATTAAAGTTTGAAGATTTGCTATCTTGATATAAACTGAACACTGATTGTATATGAGTGTGGGGAATGATGATCTGGACCAACTAATGGGGTCATTGTATCGGTTGTATAAGATGGAGTGGATAGCTGTAGAGAGCTTAAATGTCTGAGTTCAAATCCATTCTAATTAAATTATAAATTCTGTAAATAATTGTAGAATATTGTGATTTTTTTATTGTTTTAAGGAGAAACTAAAGATATGTAGATCAAGGGTCAGTAAATTGAAGTTTGATGACAAAATTTTTTAAATTATCACTAAAAAAAATGTTTAAGCAGGTGAAGAATATTTTTTTAGTAAAAAAAAATTTTAACTTTTTTTGCTCCTTTTATTTTACAAAATTTAATTTAATGAATCTGATTTAATATTACATCAGCATCATTTTAATATTCATATGGAAAAATGTAATGTCACTAATGTCATCTTGTACAAATATCACTTTTAGCCAATATTATCAAACTGCAATTAACAGAGTTTGTAATTTCACAGTGATTATTTTATATGCTATTTTTTTATGATCAAGACACATCAGATATGTTTTTAATTGTTATTTCAGATTTTAAATAATTGTAATTTTTATAAAGTATAATTCTCCTAGAATGAACAAAAAATAATCAGGATAATGAAATATTTTATAAAAAATAATTTGCCTTATTTATAAAGAAATGTATCCTCATTTAAAGAATATATCATAAAGAGGCATTTTGGTACAAAACGTTCAAATTATAGCTCCGACTTATCAGCTGAGAAGACAGTAAAGAATAAATTATTTATGCAAAAATTTATTAGCAGAACAAAATATTTTTATTAAGTAAAATTCTGATAGTAAAGTAAAAACAAGTTTTATTATTGCTCAAAAGATAACCAACATACAAACCAACCCCAGAATTGATTGATCTGCAATATAACATAATACTGCATGAATTATATAAGAAAAAAGAAATATCACAATTTGTAACCATTTAAATAATTCTTAATTTGCCGACATTGAAAATTGTGCTGCAAAATTTTTGATAGTTTTTGATTTCATATATATTTGTGAACAAATATTTTCTATTGTGGTCATAAAACAGACATTCTTTAAGAACACAGATCTTTGAACATTTGAAAGTATCATTAAAATAAATATTATAAATGTAATCTGGATTTTTGACAAAAAGTTTATGTTTTTGCTTTTTGTGATTATTATTGGAATAAAAACTCCTGTAATTTTTAAGTGTAGCTACTATATATATTCCATTGATGCAAAATTCCCCATTCCTGCAAAAATTTGCTTATCTCTGACTGGTGAAAGAATGCACCAATGATGTGTTTTGTTACATATACTCAGTCTTTGACCCAGTTATGAGTACATTTAACAAAGCCATTTATTGATGCATTCATTAACCAGTTTGAAAAATCTATAACAGGAATAGGAAAACTTTTTCAGGAAAGGGAAAGTTTTGCCTATTTTAAAGGGTGATGTTGTATCAATAGAATATAAACAGTAGCTTTGCTTAAAAATTATACACGGTTTTTTATTCCAAAACTAATTACAAAAAATATGCACTTATTTTCAAAATACAGATTATATTATATAATATTTATTTTTAATGACACTTTCAAATGTTCATCAAAGATCTGGGTTCTCAAAGAATGTTCATTTTATGACCACAATAGAAAATGTTTGTTCACAAACACATGTGGAATCAAAAATTGTCAAAAGTTTTGCAGACGATTTTCACTGTTAACCCAATGAAGAATTATTTAAATATCACACGATAACCATTTCTTATGCTTGCTCTTAACTGTTATTAAAACAGGCAAAACTTTCTATACGTATTACCACTCAGTGCAAGCCTTCTGACACCCACTGATTACTCTGGCTTGCACTGACGGCAATACATATAAAGAGTTTTGCCTGTTTTTAATTATTGAAATGGTTACAAAATTTTGAGATTTCTTCTTTCTTGTATAATCCTTGCAGTGTTGTGTTATCCTGCAGGTCAATCAATTCCAGCATTAATATAGAATCAGTAATAAGAAAATAGATTTATTATAATTGATAAGAATTGTTTTGTTTTACTAAAATCATCAAAACATATTAAATTCATAGCATAGCGCTAAGAAGTTTTTTCTCTGTATATATCAAATTAATTGTTGGCATATTTTTCAATGACTTGAACATATAAAAATGATTTAACTGACTTAATTTTTTGTTCAATAAATACCCTTAACTTTGTATGGAAAGCATTGAAATTCATAATCATATAATGGATGTACTGTTTTTTGCTTTGAAATATCAATTTTAAATGTTGTAAGTATTAAATCAAAATAACGTTACTATTTAGTGCCATTAAATCTAGAAAATCATCGTATTAATTTCTAAAATCCATGCAATTTTTCTTTTATGCCTCAACAGCTCTTAAGAACTTTTTCCTAGTTTAATCATAGCAAATTTTGATGACACATCAGTATATCTGTCTATTTAAGAATAGGTATCTTAGAAATTTGATATCTGCTGTACAGTTTTTTATCAATATCGTTTTAACTAGATCAATCTTTCTGAACGTTTGATCGTAGGATATATGTTCACAAATGCAATAATTTATATTTAATAAGATATAATTAATTATGATGATTCTTAATTATTTTATTTTAAAACCATATTGGATATGCAGAAAACTTTTATTTGCCATTGTGGAACATCTTTTTTATAGGCTTTATTAAACCTGATAAATTTGTAAATATGTATGTGTGTAAATAATATATGCAATTAATTCTCTACTTAAATTGTAAGAACTATTTTTTCTTTTCATATTCATAAGTAATTATACATTATGGTTTGACCATATCCTATGGTTCAACATCTATCTCTTCGTACAGATATAGATTTATAAATTATTCACAAATCACGTTATAAATATATAACAATTTTAATAATTCTTCAAACATTTACAAATCCCCCTATATTTATGTTTAAAAAAAATCAATAACATAAAAAGGCACTCTAATAAGTATCATTATTATCAAAAGTATTTTGACCTATGGGCGGGCCTAGAGACTACTCATATTATCAATTCATCCATTTTTTCACTCCATTCTCTTCACTACGCAGCTCTTCAATTCCATGTAGCCCTTCCCATGTGTTATATCATCCAACATTATGTAACTCAGTTTAAAATATTTTTTCAGCTCATTTTACCTTTTCTTATCAATTTATTAACCCTTTTTGTAGTTTTTCTATTTTTTAAATATATGTATATTCTAATCTAATAAATAATAAATAAACTTCACCTTGCCATCTTTTTTTCTCCTGATCATATCATCTTCTTTGTATATCTATATTCCCTTTATTTTTTTAAAAAAATTTCAAATTAACATACTTTATTTATCAACATAATTTATATATTTTCTCTTTACTAGAATATTTAAATTCAAAAGTAATTAAAGTAAGTTAATTAGTGGGTTTTTTTTAAGTAATAAAACGTATATGGGAATACAAAAGGAAGATGATAAAAAAATTAACATTAAAATTTAAAGGAATAGATGAACTTAAAAAAAAGTGGAGGGAGATTTTTTTTTTAAAAAAGATAGGTTGCTTGTAGAAAATATAAAATTATAATTATAGGTAATGAATAATATTTCTTAGTTTAATTTTCACTATACCACTTTCACACATGGTATTACATGTCTGTGATCATATATTTATGATTATGTCATCTGCAAAGTGGCATTTCTAACCGAAATTTTTGATTAAATTAAACCTGTGTGCTCTGCCCACATGCCATTTTCTGGTCTATCGTAGAGGGTTCTCATGCTTGAACCCGGTCTGCCCTTTATATAAATGGGATGATGACACAATAATACATTCTGAGCCATTGCACATTCACTCCAATAGGACAGAGACTTTATGGCATCCATATACAAATCTAGAGTGCCTCTCCTCATTGGATTGATTTCTAGCATATCCAATGGGATCTTTCCATCCATAAGAATCATAATTTTCTGTTGTTTGCCTATTGGTCAAATAGGTGTGCACTCATTTATGGCCATGCCTTGGTTGACTGTAAGAAATTACTTCTGGCAAAACTTCAGGCCATCAGAAACAGAGATGAAAAATTAGCTCCAATATACATCTACAATGCTACATGGAGCCTTGTAGCAATGGACAATTTGTGATTGAGCAGTTGATTTTTTTTATGCCCAGACCATTCGTATTGGGTTATGTAACCTTTATTATAGTGTCTGTTAACAACATAACTGTTATTGCAATAATGTAATTCTTTGAGCTCACAATAAAATTTCTTGGTAAAAAAAAAATGGATAAAAACCAGTCTCTATTTTGTGTGAGAGTAGTGTAGTGAAAATTGCACTACAGAAATATTGTTACATTTTTCTTTTCAACTGTCAAACTCACTCCACTCACAACTATGACACCATCCACTTCAGATAAATACAATAATGATTATTACTAATCATTTACTAAACTAGAAATTATCTCTAGCACAGATATAAACTTTAAAACTCAGTTAAAGATTAATACATCTGAATTTTTAATTTTAAACATACACACGTCATGTGTGTATATGTTTAAAATTAAAATTCAGATACATGTGTGTGTGTTTAAAATTAAAAATTCAGATATTTAATCTTTAACTGAGGTTTAAAGTTTTTACTTGTGCTAGAGATAATCTCTAGTTTAGTAAATGATTAATAATAATCATTATTGTAGTTTTTTGAAGTGGATGGTGTCAAAGTTGTGAATTTGACAGTTGCAAATAAAAATGTAACAATTTATTATATAGATAAATACTTTTTATATAATAGAGATATTTATGAGAGATGGTGATTTGGGCCAACTGATGAGTACCGGTTCAGCATGAAATGCATCTAGGCGGTCATTTGTCTTTTATTGTATCTTTATTTATATGAATTTAAAAAGAATGGGCAAGTATGGATGTTGTTTAATATACCTATAAAGAAATATTATTCATTAAGTGGATAATTTCTAGTCGAATGAATGAGTAATAAAAATTATTAATATAGATGTAATTATAGGGAATTTGAACCCAGATTTTTAAGCTCCTTCAGCAATCCAATCTATCTTATGCAAACAATACACATGATCACACACGTGAAAAAGCTAAATGATCTCTAATACACATATTTCATGCTGAAGGAGCTTAAAAATCTGGGTTCAAATTCCCTATAATTACATCTAAACTCCAGGGATATAAAATGCACTTGTATTTGAATATTAATATAGATGTAAATAATTTTGTAAACAATTGGGGGGGGGGTCTGTTAACATTATTATGTAATTATAATATTGTGAATTTTTAAATAATTTTTGAATTCGTATGTAGTTGTAGAAATATACCTTGAAAATGATCATAGGGTTTGTTTGAAATGACATATATGTATGAATTTGGAAAAAATGTTGTTTCATACAACTTTAATATAAGAGTTGTAAAGAAAATGAGTATGTAAAGGATTTTTTTTTATATTGGAAGTATTACCCTGCAGTGTTATAAAGCCATCTTCATTGAAGGTGGGGGGAGGGGGTTTGAAGGGGCTTTCCTCTGTAACTAGCTTTTTAAAGAATGTTTGTCTTTAAATAATTATTTTAAAACCAAAAAATTTAAAAATAATTTTCTAACATTTTATCATTATTTAAACTTAATTTTTTATTCATTTAAAATACTTGAATTGTTTTGTTTTTAAAAAAAAAATAATAAATAAAATATTAGATAATAGAATGTTTATAAATAGCATTATTAAAATTTTATAGCTTTTTTTTTTTTTTTTTAATGTTTTTGTAATGGGTTTTGTTCTTTTTGCCTTTTTAGTACCTTTAGAAAAATATAAAGTAAATAAAAATTTAAAAGCTAAAATTATTTAACAGAAACCATTCTTTCACACACTTGTATGTATATTTGATGTAGGAAAATAGTTAAAAAGAAAAACTATAAAATATTCCTCATGACTTGTTAGGAGGTTTGATGACCAATTTTGAATTTTGCAACTAATATGCATGTTTAATTAATAATATCTTAATATAATTACATTGAATAGTATGGTATATAATAGTAGATTATGATTAAATGGATATCTGATGATAATATAGCATTATTAATTGATATATGCAAATATTAAATTAAGATTAAATGAATATCTGATGATAATATGGCCAATAAATATCATCCAAGGCTCCTCACTGACAAAGGCCACAAGCCAGAAACTAGTCTGGGGATATTGGATGAGTAGGTACTAGATGGGGATTTATGCACAAGCCTTCTGGCATGCATTGATTACTCTTATTTGCACTGAGTGGCAATACTTATAGTGAGTTTTGCCTGATTTAAATGATAATATGGGATTTATTAGTTGATATATGCAAATATTAGATTAAGATTGAATGAATATCTAGTATTAATATATTATTAGTTTATATGTAATATAGATAACAAAATAAATGTGTGTTATAGATACAATATGTAAAACTTTAATATGTGTTAGTATTAAATATGCACACATTATATAATTCGAATATGATATATTCAACAATTATCTTGAACAATTCTATAAATAATAACAATTTTATTAAATCTTCAAACGTTTTTGAAGGCTTACCCTTCATTATCAAGTTGATATGTGCAAATATTACATTAAGATTGAATGAATTTCTGGTAATATGGCATTATTATTGATATATGCAAATATCAAATTAAGATTAAATGAATATCTGGTGATAATCTGGCATTTTTAGTTGATATATGCAAATATCAGATTAAGGTTAAATGAATATCTGGCAGTAATATGGCATTATTGGTTTATATATACAAATAATAGATTAAGATTAAATTAAATTTCTGATAATATGGCATTATTAGTTGATATATTCAAATATTAAAATAAAATTAAACGAATATCTGATGATAATATGGCATTATTAGTTTATATATGCAAATAATAGATTAAGATTAAATGAATGTCAGGTGATAATATGGCATTATTAATTGATAAATGCAAATATTAGATTAAGATTAAATGAATATCTGGCAATAATATGGCATTATTAGTTGATTTATGCAAAGAGTAGATTAAGATTAAACGAATTTCTAATAATATGGCATTATTAGTTAATATATGCAAATATAAGAATAAGGTTAAATGAATATCTAATGATAATGATATTATTAGTTTACATATGCAAATAGTAGACTAAGATTAAATAAATGTCTGCTGATAATATGGCATTATTAGTTGATATATGCAAATATTAGATTATGATTAAATGAATATCTGGTGATAATATGATATTTTTAGTTGATATATGCAAATAGATTAAGATTAAATGAATTTCTGATATGACAATTATTAGTTGATATATTCAAATATTAACATAAAATTAAAGAAATATCTGATAATAATGTGGCATTATTAATTTACACATGCAAATAGTAGACTAAAATTAAATGAATCTCTAATGATAATACGGCATTATTAGTTGTGAGCATACACGTAAACCAATTATTTGCGAGTGGTATCTTCATTATTTACAGATTTATAAATAATTTATTCGCTAGATATATTATACCCTCAAATAGTTTGCTTCAAACTTATTTGCATTACATTATATATAAATTTAACTTCCTCATTGAAGTTTTTACATTCAAATAGATGTCATTGCTAGCATCCAGGAAGAAATCAATGTCATGTCCAGAGATAGGTAAAATGAGACCAGTGGAAAATGGCTTCTGGAATTCTTGGATAATTTGAAATTCCATTACACTTATCATCATGATATATAAATCAGTATTCTGAGAAGATTAAGTAAGGTGAAACAGTTTTATTAAGATATGTTCGATATAATGTGCCATCAATTAGTTTCACAAAAATTGTATTCATTATTGTTTAAGCATTAATTTATATTTAGATGTCCAGATGGACTTAAGTGCATATCAGTGGATGAATATTGAAAAGGTTTTCCACATTAAAACTATTACACATTTAGCATCATATATAACATCACATGATCACCATTTCTTATGCACATAACTGTTATTAAACAGGCAAAACTTTCCATACAGTAGTGCCACTCAGTGCCAGAGTAATCAATGGATGCCAGAAGGCTTGTGCATAAAATCCCACTCTAATGTCTGTTTTAATAACAGTTATGTGCAAGCATAAGTAATGGTGATCATGTGATGTTTAGTGGTTTACACCAATCCTGCCTAATAGGATAGTCATGGCTATGACTGTTAAAGAGCCAAAGACACCAAAATATAGGGTACTGAACTGAGTTCAGACCCATATGGCTGTATAAGCTATTGAGCTTAGATTGAAAATATTATTGTTTTCAATTTTATTCTCATACTTTTATAGTTAAGTTGAGATAAAAGGTGGCTGCTGGAGGGTTGCATTAGATCCTAAGATCTAGGTGCAATGCTCTCAGATCCAAGGCTCCTCACTGATGAAGGCCACAAGCCAGAAACTAGTCTGGGGATATTGGATGAGTAGGCACTAGATGGGGATTTTATGCACAAGCCTTCTGGCACTGAGTGGCACTACTGTATGGAAAGTTTTGCCTGTTTTAATAACATCATATGCAATCAAAATACTAATATTTTGCTAAGAAATGAGCTATGATTTCATAATCATTGAAACAGAAAATACAAGCACTTTCAAGTTGAATCTATTTATCAAGAAAGTTCTAATAGATAACATGCAAAAAGAAATTATGTTCAAATATAAGCACTCTTTGTGGAATCAGGGATGTTAAACTTAATTATTGCAAAAATCAGAACTCCAAGATAGTAAGATATAATGGATATTTTGTATTGCTAGCATATTTGCTCATTTCTTACACCTGCATAGTTCACTGCAGAAAGAATTTGTGTAAGAAACAAGTTATTTTAACTTGGACAACATCAAATTTACATCCAGCATCATATTGCTGAAGAGATATAACTTGTCTTCCAAGATATGAAGAGTTTAGCTTGATTATACATTAAATAAAAATGAGGCAAATCGATTTGAGACTTCCTCATTACATAAGATCTGAGTGGTAGTAAGAAAGTACTCTAGAGTCTGATTTCCATACATCTATTATTATTAAATTGTTGCTCTGTCTGGTTTAGTGCTTTAGTACAGTGGTGGGCTCTACAGATCAAAGTCTATGAATTACAGCTGTGCTCTATCACTACGATTTCTGAAACTTCTTATCAACTTGCAAATCTTAATTTTAACCTGATGACCATTCTTTAATGGGTAGAACAACTCAGTAATGCTATTAGTAGTAAAAGTACAGTTTTGTTTGAATTAAATAAGTTCATAGTTTCTATATTATTATTCTGTTCAATTAGCATGCTTGTCTTTGTTTCTGAGTATGTAAATGATATAACTTAAGCAAACTGACTAGGAGTATAAAATCAACGGGAGATCGTTATCTGATTGTGATCACCAAGCTAATAATTTTTTTTAATCAAAATGGGCTCTTAGTTTTTGTAATTTTTCCAGAGCTCCTAAAATGCATTGCAAATTTATAATGTGTGTAAAAGTGACAACTCAATAATCAAGATAGGAAACAGGTTTTATGCTACAGCTTGAATAAGGAATATACAATCATTGGTTCATTTTTTTTAATTCCTTTAAATGTGGTCAAATTTAACCTGGGGAATAAAGCCTGCGAAATATGAAATTTATGATTACTTTATTTCTCTTAATTGGCTAACGCACCTATTAAATTTT
Source organism: Epiperipatus broadwayi (assembly GCA_028023455.1). Taxonomy (NCBI): domain Eukaryota; kingdom Metazoa; phylum Onychophora; class Udeonychophora; order Euonychophora; family Peripatidae; genus Epiperipatus; species Epiperipatus broadwayi. The sequence goes on along the minus strand of JAQFVV010000035.1, from coordinate 3,873,201 downwards.
GATGATGATGAAGAAAAAAAATTTGTAAGTTGTTGATTACATTTTTGAGTCAAAGCACATTCCAAATCTCACATGACCTCCCAAGCAGCACAGTATTTTTGTTTATGATCTTAGCTACTCGTGAACAAAGCTCTTTTTACAGCATAGTAAGCTGGTATGTTGTTCTATTACAGGGGTCCCCAACCCTATGCCCGCGGGCACCATGGCACCCACAGACCATTTTACGTGTGCCCGCTGCTATCCGAACACAAAAAATTATTTATCTGTTACAAATTTAATTTTTAAAATTTCTTATAAATTATTATATTATATTGTAATCAAATTGTAGGGCATACTACACTTTTACAGCGTAAAAATATAAACGTTAATTATATGTTAAAATTTTATTTTTGAAATAAATATTTTTTTATACATTATGTGTATTGTTAACAATATCCAACTATAAATTTACATTGAAAAAATAAATAGTGCCCGCCACCTGGCCGGTATTATAGAATATGCTCTTAAGTGCAAAAAGGTTGGGGACCCCTGTTCTATTAGAATAGTTGTATCTTGTGAATAAAGAATTTTTTTAATCAAAATTTTCTAGTGAAATTTGTCATAAGAAAAGTTTGATTTTTAGCATTTTCATTCTTGCTATTTAAACCATTTTCTACAGTTAACATTGATCCAGATAATTTTTGGAATTTTTTGGTAGGGTTTGTTTATTTTTTCTTATATGTCAGAGCATCAGCCGGGAAGTGAACCCTGGGACAACTGCTTGTAAGGCAGCTGTGCTAACCACTCCGCCACCAACACTTGTTTATTACTATACAATGCCACCAACACTTGTTTATTACTATACAATGTTGCATTCATACTATTACTATACGCAGAAATATTGGATGTGTCTGTTTTCATCATCAATTCTCAGCTGCCTTTTATGAACCTATAAAAAAATTTGAACAGGAATTACATTTTTCAATTTAAACTTAATGGTTATATCATTTTTAAACAATTTTCTGAATAGGAGCAGCAAACTTATTTCATAGAAAAATTTATTAAAGATATATTTTAAAAAGAAATAAATTATTTGAGTATTGCATTGTGTTTTATTTGCATATATCGAATTACTAATTTATTTTGACATTTATTTAATAAATTGTAGTAACAAATGATAATGGGATGTTAGAGATTATATCTTAGGTTAAAGGGCGAGCATTCAGTATGAAATGCATTTTGGGTCATTTATCTTTTTTAGATGTCTTCATTTGTATGTTTCAAAAACGTGATAGAATGAGATAATAATAATATACATGGAAAAGAGATATGAAGTTGAATTAATGATATATGTTTATGTTCAAAGGAACATATATATTGACCTTTAACTGGATTTAAAGTTTGTCTGATTTAGTAATGATATGATAATCTTTAACATAATAACTGATTAGTAATGATCAGTAGTATATTTATCCAAAATATATGATAAAGGGGTGAGTGCAGGAAATTAGATACTTTAAAACATCATATGACCACCTTTTCATATGCTTAGACAAGCTATTAAAACAATAGCAAATTTCTCTACATAATAGTGCTATCTAGTAGAGTATAATAATCAATAGGTGCTAGAAGGTTGTGCGTGTTAATTCATATCCAGTGTCTTTCATCCATTATCTCCAGACTAGTTTCTAGCTTATGGCTTTCAATAGTGAGGAGCCTTGTATCTGGGATTAGTGCACCTGGATCTTTGGGTCTAATGCACCTTTCGGCCCCTACCTTTTTGCTTAACCCTAAAACCATCGGCCCAAAAGGAAAACACAATAGTGCTTTCAATCTAAGCTAATTTGCTTGTGTATTCATGCAAATCTGAATATAATTCAGTATCTACATACTTTGATGTCTGTTTTTTATTAATCACAGTTACCAGCACTCTTTGGCTAGGATTAATATTAAACCATTAAAACATCACATGAACATCTTGTGCTTACTCAAGCTATTAAATTTCTATTAGCAAATTTCTCAGTACAGTTATGTCTCCTAAAGTAAGTTGTAGCAATCAATAGCCAAAGACTGTGGTTATTAAAAAACCAAAGACATCCAAATTATATAGATTCTGAACTGAATTCAGATCTGTGTGATTATACAAGTAAATTAGCTTAGATTTGAAACACTTAGATTTAATTTTGGACTGATAGCCGAATAGTTAAGCAAAGAGATAAAAGATGGGTGCTGAAGGAATGCATTCGATCCAAAAATACAGATGCACTGCTCTTAAATCCAAAGCTCCTCGCTAATAAAATTCATAAGCTAGAAATTTATCTAGGAATATTGGACGAGAAAACACTGGATAGGGATTAAATGCACATTTGAGCATGCTTTGATTACTATTTCTTGCACTAGATGGCACTATTGCATTGAGAAATTTGCTACTGTTTTAACTTTGATACTTATAAATTAAATTATAATTATTTATATATTATAAAGAAAAAAGTTTCTTGATATTTAATAGAATGTGTGAAAATTAGTCCTGAAATTCGTCACAAATTACTTGATATTAATGATCTTTGTAACATTTGCCTCTAGCTTTTGTCTTCTTTGAATAAGTGTATAGTTTGTAGATTGTTTTTGTTGTTGTTGTTGCAACTGAGTTTGTGCTCTCTTGCACTAAATTAGGGACACTTTTATAAAATCTTTTTAAAATATTACATTAAAATTTTTCTGTATATCTTTTCATCAATGGAATGTGCTCAAGTTTACGACTGGCATAAAAAAGATTTACATTTCTAAATATCATTTGTTTAATTCATTGAGAAGGTAAAAAAAATCATTAATTTTGCGCAAAGAGGGGGAGGGGCGGGGAACTACTTTGAAGACGTAAAAAAATTTTTTTTTATTTGAAAAGTTCAGAAATTTTTGATTATTATGTAATATGCTAATAAAAACTTAATATGAAAATTGTTTCTAAATATTATGAATAAAATAAATTTTCATATTAAATTTTTATTCACTTATTATATAATCTTCCAAAATTTCTGAAATTGTGGTTTAGTTCACTGGCAAAGTGTCAGACTTTGAAATGTAAGTGCGATGCAGTGTCAGGAATCTCTCAGCTACTATACCCAGAGAGACCTGTTAGCCATCTTCCCTTTCTATTCCCCACTCTGTTTTTCCCATATTCTCTATCCTGCTCATACCATTTCTACAACATTAACTTTGTCCACTCATATAGCCTTTATATCTAAATCCCTCTTTTTTTCAAATCCAGCATAAAAAACCACTTTCCGTACAATCACTTTGTTTATATTCATTCTCCAACAACTTCATTATTTGTACTCTTTCTGATTGCAGGCATTTACATTCAATTAACAGATGTCTAATATTTTCTATGCCTTCCTTACACAACTTGCAGACTAAATCACCCACGTTTCCATTCAATTATTTTTATCATGAATAAAAATGAATGATAATTTTTTTTAGTTGTTATTGTCTGTTTTCAGGAAAAAGGAATATATGTTTTAATTCATACATTGTTTTAGAGAAAAAAACATTTTAATATTTCTCATTTATGTAATTTATAGATTTGATGCGGTAAAATATTATTAGCATTTATAAATTAACTACTTTCTAAAAAATTCTGAGATTTAATATGCATGTATAGCATATAGAAATCATCATCAACCATTATCAGTCCACTGCAGGATGAAGGTCTCTCCAAATTCAATCCATCTCCGATCTTTAGCTTCTCTACTCCACATCACTCCTGCACACTTTCTTAGTACATCCATCTCACATGTCATCTCTTTCTGGGTCTTTTACAATCTCTTGGAATCCAGTTCAAGATTTCAATTGTCCATTTATTATCATCTCTTCGCAATATGTCCAGCCCAACTCCACTTCAGTCTTTTAATTTTTTCAATGAGGTCAGTAACACCTGTTTGTTCTCTAACCCATATATTGCTTTTTCGATCTCTTCTTGTTACTCCCAACATGCATATCTCCATACTTCTTTGAGTGGCTGAAAGTCTCTGTATTGCTCTTTTATTAAGTGACCAAGTCTCAGATCCATAAGTAAGAACTGGTAAAACGCATTTGTTAAAAACCTTCATTTTCAAATACATAGGCATATTTTCTTTTAGTATCAAGTTATTTCTACCAAAAGCACTCCAACCAAGTTTAAGTCTATGATTAATTTTATCCATTCTGTTTCCATCTGTATTAATAATCTGACCAAGGTATTTGCAACTGTTAACTTCTTCTAACTCATCATAATTAATCTATATTTTCATATTTTGAGAAAATCCATTAAACATTGTTTTAGTCTGTTTAACATTTATCTTTAGTCGTACTTTCATCTGATAGAAATACGCCCATTATTTTTTTTTTATGTCTCCAAGCAACTATTTTAGTTACAACTGCCAAACAAAACCATTTTATTTTATTGTAATCATAATTTTGAAAAAAAGTAAATAAACATCAAATATATATATAATATTATGAACCACATAGTTATTCAAAAAAAAAAGATTGCTATTGATATGTAATACCTTATATTTATATACATGCAGTAAAATGTATAAACTCTATACCCATTAAAGGTATGAATAAAGATTTGAAAAGATAATTGATCACCACCGAGATGGATTTCTGATAGAACCAGCCTTCATCATTTGGCCCAATTCCTTGCCCACACATGTCGTCGTTATCATAATTTAGTATTTATTCATAATAATCTACTACAAACTTAATTTTTAAGTGCAATATTACTTAATTCCAGTCATTTACCAGCTGACAACTTAATTGTTTTCTTGTTATAGGGGAATCATGGAAATTAAATCTTCTTTTACAAAAGTTATAAATACATATATATTTATCATTCTTAGCAAAGTTTTTTTTGTTAATAATTTCGTCTGATTATGAGTTAATTTTTCTTTACAAATTTTTCAAAATATTATGTAGTTTTTTTTATAAATAATGACACCAGATGACAATGCAATTAATTTCGCCAAATAATACATATCAATTAGGGAATATAGAATGAGTTAAAGTTTAAAATGAGGTGGGACTTAGGCAAGGATGCCCTATGTCACCTATTTTGTTTTTGTTGGATTTGAGAGAAATGGAGAGAGCAATTGAAAGACTAAGAAGAAGCATGGAGCTACCATTAATAGATGGCTAGGGAGTATATACATTACCAGGTCTTTTATTAGTGGATGATATCTTCTTATGCATGGAAAGAAGGGAAAATGTGGAAGTTATAAACATTACTGGGTCTTTTATTTGTGGATGATATCTTCTTATGCATGGAAAGAAGGGAAAATGTGGAAGTTATGATGAGGACATGTGCAAGGGTGGATAGAGATGGGGATTAAATTTAGTGAAGAAAAATCAAAAGTAATGATGATTAATATTGGGGAAAGAGAAGACAAATAATTTTTATTGGGGGAAATAAAGTTAAGTGTGGTTAATAGGTATACCTATTTGGAAATCCTCTTAAGTAATCAGAGAAATTGCTTGGATGAATGGTTGAAAAAATTGTTAAATGATGCAAAGAATAAAATGGAACTGATAAAGAAATCAACAGTATTTTCATATTATAAATATGATGTAGCTACAGTAGCATGGAAGGGAGTGGCAGTAGCAGGGTTTACACATGGTAATGATGCATTATGTTGCATGGAAGGGAGTAGCAGTAGCAAGGTTTATACATGGTAATGATGCATTATGTATTAGTAAATGGGTGTTAGATTACTTAGAAATTAGAAAGAGTAGGAAGACATGCATTAAATGCAGATGTGTGGACGGCAAAGGAGGAAATTTCAAGAAGAAATGGGATGATCAAGTTTTGATATAAGAGATGCAAAATGAAAATGTTTGGTAGATTGCAATGTATGAATAGTAAGAAAATAGCCAAAATAGTATTTAATTGGGTTATGAGTAAAGGGCAGGCAACAAGATGGATGAGAAAAGCAGTATGGTATGCAGAAGATTTGGATAAAGAATTTATGTTAGTATACTTATACAAAAGATGGAATGATTGTGTTAGGAGAATTGTTGAGTATTATAGTGGCAAGGAATGGGATAGAAGAATAGATGCATTAATAAAGAATAGGGAGATGGAGAACTAGTATGGAGAGTAAAAAGAGTTTAAATATATATATAGAAGTAAATGTAATATTGGATGCAAGTTAATTTATGATAATAGCAAGGAAAGTAGTTTATTGTTTAAGGCTCAAACAGGGTCATTACCAACAAGGGAATATGTACATAAATGGAAAGAAAATCATAGAAAACATTAGGCATCTGTTAATTGAATGTAAATGCCTGCAAGCCGAAAGGATACAAACAATGAAGTTGTGGGAGAATAAATGTAAACAAAGTATTTATACAGAAAGTGGGTTCTTGGTTTTTATGCTGGGTTTGGAAAAAGATAAGGGGGATTTAGATATAAAGGCCATAGTTTTGACAAAAATTATGGTGCGGAAATGGGATGGAGCAGAATAAAGAAGAGTATGGAAAAACAGTTGGTGAATGGGAAGATAAGGTGGTTAACAGGGTTTACTGGGCTGAGAGATTCATGACTTTGATAAAAGAGCAGCCACATCACATCATGTTTTCATGGTCAATTTGTAATTGGTATTCATTCAGGTAAATGGGATTGATAGACCAAGAATTAAGCTAAAAGCAAAAAGTAAGATTTATACTTAAACATTGAATTTGATTTCAGATTTTTCAGGTTATATCGCTATTCTTTAGTTTAATCCAAAGGGCCAATTCATTCTAATATGACCTATGTCAATAAAAATTAATAACTCCCTGGTGATCACTTATTTAAATAATATTCTTTAATGTTTCCATTTCAGCTAATAGTTTTTTAGATGATAAAAGACTTCCCAATGCTTAATATTTGCTTTAGGACAGCCATCTAATTGGTGTCAGTAAACAGTTACTTGGATTTTTTCCCCCACTTTACAGGCATTGGTGAAAAAGATACCATACATCTATAAGTATTGATCTATGTTTGATTAAATTAGACATTATTTTAACTAAAAAAAACAAGTGTAATAATTCCTATCATCAGCCTTTTTTGAGATCAGAATTATAAACATTAATCATTATTGAAAGATAACAACAACCAGATGAAACTTGATTACCTAAATCAAATAGAAATTTGTTGAACTATGTAATTTTTAATCTTTAACAGCATGAAAATTAATTTTCAGGTATAGTATTTAATAATAAATATATATACTAAGCCTATGTAATTCAAATTTGCATATGTTAGTTTATTTGCATAACAAAATGGTTTCTTTCTTCTTTATAACCTAAAGTGGAGTGCACTTTTGGTGAAGTTCATCGTAATCATAACTTTGATTATGTTGAACTTTCACTGAAAGTGCACTCAGCTTTAGATTATAAAGAAGAAAGAAACCATTTCATTACACAGGTGAACAAATGTATGCAAATAAAGACAAAAATCAATAAGCATATGTAATATAACGTAAATCTGTCAAATTGATTGATTTTCATTACATTAACAAGTATTCGTTTGAAGTTTATTTTGCATCATTTTCTTTTTTATTATTATTATTCAATAATAATATTTGCAGTTGCCCACTGAAGTAAATTGAGCTTATATTCATAAAAAAGGATTCCATTATATATAATTTTTCTATAGAAATGGTTTCAAATGTGAAAATTTGAAATCCAAGAAATGGAATCTTCAGAAATTCCATTGCCTATACCTTTACTATTTTTTTTTACAATAATTTCAAGACTCTTCTTCAAGATATTTATAAAAATTATAAGAGAAAAATCATGAAATACATTTAAATATAAAATAACACTTTCATAAATCTTTTAGTTATTTTAAATATGCGACTTTTTTCGCATGCGTTAGTGAAGCTATAATTATGCTTAAAGTAATGTGTAATAGGTCTGCTTTCGAGATTTAATGTTTGAATCTCATAGCTTTGTTAATGAATACTGTTGTGATTTATAGTATTCATTCACAAAGCTATGAGTATGAGATTCAAACATTAAATCTCGAAAGTGCTAAGCAGACCTATTACACATTATTTTAAGTATAATTATAGCTTCACTAACGCATGCTAAAAAAGTCGCATATTTATAATTACAATTTTTACTAGTGAAGAGAAAAAGAATTTATTACATAAATCTTTTAGATATTCTGTATCTGAAATTGAAAAGTAAACTGTTATTTAATGAAATTAAAAAAAATCTATTCCTCTTCTATTAAATACTCTCTTGGTCATTAATTTTAAACTACTAATTTTGCAAATAATATCTGATCACCTTTATGGTATATATCATAAGTATAAACATTAGCTTGCGTTGTTATGAATTGAGGTTTAAATGCAAAATGAAAATGAATTTTTTTTTAAAAAAAACTAAGAATTTTATTAACCTAGATAATAATTTTAATTTTAGTCTGCATTTTTTTTTTATGTTTCACAAATCTGAAAAGAAATTTGCTTATGGTAATGGGAATATTTAGATTTTTAAATTGACCTAACCACATACTAGTATGGTTACCTGATCTCATGATCAGACTGAAATAAAGAAAATCTTGAAAACTTGAAGAAAAAATAATGCTGGCTGAAAAATTCTATAAATCTATTGCTCAAATGCTTATTCAAAGCTTTATATATATATATCAATGTTTATCAAAATCAATATTCATTACTTGGTAACAATGGCCACATACATAGTACAGGGCCAGAGTTCTTCATGTATATGTTCAAATACGTAAGTAGAAAATTTATAGAAACAACTAAATTTCAATAGCAATTGATATCAAAATATGAAATACCATGCTTTTGATGAATGCAAGATTTATGTTTTTCAAAGTGTTTACACTCCTAGTGGGAATATTCATTACTAATAAATGTAATTTATTCACTCTACTTTGAACACTTTTTAGCAAAAAAACTTTTTATTGTATTTTTATGTATACATTATCTTATGTTTTGACTGCCTGCAGTCTTCTTCAGAGCTATGATATGATGAAACAAAATAAAATACATAACTATATAAATAATACCATAAAAAATATAAACAATAAAACAATACAAAACAACATAAAATAAAATATAACAAAACATAATAAAATTCTAGGTATTATTCATATGAATGAATTTGATAATAATATAAAATAAAAATGCTTTATTTTTTTAACAGATATGTAGATGATTATTTGATGATTTTTAATAAAAGCCAAAGACAAATAAACTGGTTTATTAATGATATTAATAAGGTGGAAGAAAATATAAAATTTGCAGTTGAAAAAGAAGAAAATAATGCAATTGCATATTTGGATATAATGTTTCGAAAGAAATTGATAGATCTAAAATGATATATTCAAACAGATATTTATAAGAAAAACAATATTGGTAATAACATAAGTTGTTTCTCCAATATTGATAGGAAATATAAAATTAGTTGTATATATTCAAGATTATACAGGGCTATAATGTTATTGCTCAAAAAAGAGTAATAAACAACAACATTTAGTAATCAAAAAGTTAAAAAAGTAATTTCCCTATACATATAATTAAATGAATTGAAAAAACAAGTATAGGATAAATATAATTGGAAAAAATGAAGGAAAGAAAAATAAAAACATATAGGAATAAAAAATAATGTAATGAAAAAGTTTAACAAAACTATAAAGAAGATTAATAAGAAATGCAAAATGATAATTGATACCAAAAATAGTTAATAAAAAAAGAGAAAACCCATTAAATTTACTGGATAATAAATACATCAGATATAATAAATAATTAATGGAGTATATATGATAAAATACAAAGAATGTGTAGATAGTGGGGTTGAAAAGAAATAGGTGGGAGAAATCAAAAATTCTATAAAAACAAAGTTAAAACAACAAATGTCAGATATATATATGAAGGACAAATTCTATTGAAAGTTAAATAAAAATGATGTTACATACACACAATATTAAAGAAAGGGAAATAAAAGAAGCAATACTAATAAAACCAAAATTTAATAGAGACTATGGGATTAGGATGATATCAGTATAAATATAATTTTTAAAACAAATATTTAGAGAAAAATATATAAAGAGAAAAGTAATTATAAATAAATGATGGGTTTGTAAAAAGATTTACATAGAAGTATAAACATAAATATATATATATATAGACATTACATATTAATGAAATAAAAACTTAGCATAACATTCAAAAATAAACTAATATAATTATAAAGGAGAATTATATAATAATAGTAATAAAAATTAAAATGTATAAATAAAAAGAATGTTATGGAAGTGGTGAATTTTCGAACATTACTAATAAACTAAATAAATGTAAAAAAATTTCCTTCATTGCCTTTTTTTGTAATGCTTTTTATTTTATTCATTTATCTGACAGTTTTGACAGTCTATTGGCCTTCTTCGTAGCTATAAAATACAACTACATTATCATTATTACTTGCTTATTTATGGAATTAATTGCCTTATTTTGAAATCTTTTCTGTAATACATGTATAATTTTTTCAGTATTTATTAAAAAAAAATAATTTACTTATTATATAAGTATCAATATGTCATTTTTTAAAAAAAAATTAATATGCATATATTTATATATCTACATATATATATCATAGTTTTATTATTTTATACATTGATTGTAAAATGCTGTAACTTACATATAAAAACAATAATAATGTACATGTGTATGTTATATATGATCATTGACTGTGTAAATAAGAAATAATGTAATGCATTTGTATTTTACAGTTTTGAAGATGTCCATTAGACAATCAAACAGGCAGATAACTGAATTAAATCAAAAATTAATTTTTAAAGATTTATTTAAAATAAGCAGTCCAAAAGAATGAAGCAGTGTTTAGCATTTTGAAATACTAATAGTCTGTTTACTACAATGCCTTTAATTTCCGTAATAGTTTTTTAGTATCTGCAGCCATATAAGTTCTTTATTTACTAGGGAATGTAAGAATTAATCATAGCCAGGAGTGTAAAAGATATTAATAATTTTTATGATTTCCAGAATTTTAAACGAGCATTTTAAGATAAATTTGAGCATAGTTTTCATGGCAGAATTAGATCATGTTTAGATTATAAGATATAATTAAAGATTAATTTTAGATTAAATATATTCCAAAGAAATGCAATGCTGATTATTTCCATTCAAAAAATGTAGCAAAGAATAAAATATATTATAGAATTAGATATGGTGTTGAAGTATTTCAGAAAGGAAAAATTTCTGCAGAGGTTACGAGATAGCATTGCAAAATATCAAACAAAAAAATAGAGCTGCATGTATCTGGACATATTTGTGATTCAATGTTTTGTTTATATATAATCATCACAAAACTCAGTTCTAGAATAGTTTTTTTAATCTCTTTTTTTCTTTTCTTTTTTGGATTTGGAATGATAATATCATTTAGGAATGTTTTCTGTTGATAATATAATATATATGATAAAACAAAAGTAGAATTGACCATTTATAATTTACTATGCCAGTGTTAATTATGTAAATAAATATTGTTACAGCTAGCACTATCTCTAATAGTATATACATTTACTTTTAGATTTATATGCTATTCAAAATAGTGCACATGCTGTTAGTTGGCATAGCTTAGTATTTATTTTTATAATTAGTATTCATATAAATTTTATAAGCTTAACTTTAATATTATTTTGTTACATATGTAATTTAGTAAAATCACCATTAGTTATAACTACATTAATAAAAAATTACATGCTATTTTATATATATGTAAAATTTAAATTTGATATATATTAAATACAATAATATTAATATAATTCAACTTATTCTGTTAGAAGTACTTTCGACTACATTCCTTTTAATTTTTGTCAACTACATAACGATATAATGTTGAATAATCAAATTAGGCATTATTTTATAATTCCCATAATTCCATTCAGTTCTCACAATTATGTTATTTTAATGTTTGATGATTTATGATTCATTAATACATGACAATTTCTCAAAATTAATATAGCTTTTATTTTTCGTTTATTGTGGCAACGTTCAATTTTGTATAATTTTTGTTTTTATAATCAAATTTAAATCCGTATTTACAAGTTTTATTATGATCAAATATAACAGATGCCGACTATCTATTTTCATCTTTTCGTAATTGTTTATCTTTTTGAACTCTTTTCTATAAAAGCATGTGCTCTTTTATTCTTTTTTTTTTAATCTCTCAACAAATTTAAACTATTACCCACAATTCTCAATTGCATTTCATATACTCTTAATATTACAAGAACTTTTAAATAAGTTAATTGCTTCAGAACCATAAATTTTTAATAATAAAGATTCTTTAATTTTTCTTTTTATATAGGCCACACTGTTAGTTTTGATGAGACTAAGATTGTCTTCTTTGAAAGAAATTAAATAAAAGAAAGAATTAAAAAATATTAAAAAATTATTCTGAAGCAATTAACTATTTAAAGAGTTCTTTTAATATTAAGGGTATGTGGGAGGTAATTGAGAATTGTGGGTGATAGTATATATTTGTTGATATGTTTTTAATCCTTTGCACATAAGAAGTCTGCTTTTGACAGAAAACCAATGGTTGTGTTATGGAGTTTATTTGCTTTGGCTAGTCTTGTTTAATTTTGAATTTGGGGTAATTTTAATTATTTTATTGACTAATTAAGCTTTAGGTCTTAATATATATTGTAACCATTTCGCTACCTTGCTGCACTAAAAAAAATAGATAGTTGTCGTCGGTGCTCCTCGAGTTTAATTTAGAATTATTTAATTAATATGGAAATAATGTTTGATTTTTCCATGCATGTTTTTTTAAGAAACAGTAATTCAATTAACTAAATATTTTAAGTCTCAAATTGATAGTATGAAAATTCTCAAACATTAAGTTATAAATGATTGTAGAAGTGAGAGAAATTTATAAAATAATGTAAACAATTTGTTTTTTCCCCTCTCACTTCAGTAATTATAAATTAATTAGTAGTTTAATTTAAACCAAGTGATCCATTTGATAATTTCAAGTGACCAGCTTGAGTTTCTCAAATTGTAATATATAAAAATAAATTATAAAACATAAGCATGAAATGAACGCTTTGAGAAAATATAAATAATAAGATTAACATTTTGGTTTAATTACAAAATTGTAGTAAGGAACATGGATGGAATACAGCAATATTGTCCAAACGAATCATCATTACTCGACAAGCATATCATTCTCTCAGTTGTAGCACTTGTTCAGTAGCATGAATATAGTTATTTATGCAAAATAATTATTAATTATTCAAAAAAAAATTATCATCATGGACAAACAAAAAGCAAAAAAGAGATTATTTCAAGATGTGTGGACTGAAAAATGTGGATGTATTAAAAATGGTCACAAATTGATATGTACTTAATGTACAAATATAATTATTGCCAGAACTTACAATGTTGAGCGACACTTTTTTCAAAATGTAAAGATGTGAGTGAAATGCCTAATGAAGAAAATTCTGAATGCATTGCTAAACATGTATCAAATTTTGGAAAACAAAATAAATTGTTAAAGAGTTTTATTACCAGCCACATTCACACTACATTTTTCCAGCCTTGATGCAATTCTTAGCATTGTACCAATGTAAAACCATTTACAGATGTCAAATTTTTGAAAAATGCATTTATAAATTGTTATGGACACTTATTTAATAACTTCACACGAAAGAATTAAAGAAATGCCATTGTTGGCCAGAACAGTTCAGTGTTGCATTGAAAATTTGGCCAAAAATATTGAGGAACATATCAAAAATGATTTATTTAGTGATGTAATTAGCATTGCACTCAATGGAAGTACTGATGTAAATAGTATTGGTAGGCTGGCAATTATTATTAGATTTGCATCAATAAATAATTTGAGCATTAATGAAGAACTACACGTTCTTGCTTCTATGAATGACATGACCAAAAGCACCATTTTCCACCAAATACAAGAGTTTACAAATTTTAAAAATGAGCAAATTGTTTTCCATAACAACTGATGGTGTTCCATCTATGAGAGGAAAAAATGTTAGATTTGTGAAACTAATGGAAAATGAACTTGGCTGCCCACTTTTATCGTTCCATTGTATCATACATGAAGAAAATTTATTTGCAAAGGCAACTATACAACCACTTAAAGATATAGTGGAAAAGTTTGTTAAGATTGTAAACGTGATAGTAGCACAATCAGTATTAACACAGGTGCTTCAAAGCTGTTTTCAAGGAAATTGAATTGAAATTTAGAGATTTACTGTTAGATTCTGAAATATGATGGTTATGTTGAGACAATGTTCTTACCGATTTGTAGATTATTTTGATAATATACACATTTGTTTACGAAATCAGTGAAAATGATCTCTAACTAAGACTTTTGTTCTTAACAGATATAATGAACCATTATAATGATTTAAATGTATATCTCCAAGGAAATAGCCAAATAATTTTGAAAATGTACAAGGAATGGAAGAGTTTTTCTTCAAAATTAATATTTAAAACTGCCAAAAAAACTAAAATATTTCTCTTTTTTTGTTAAAAAGCCAATATGAGAAAGAAAATATCAATGAAAGCAATCTAAATATGTTTGAAAGTTTGATTTTGAACATTAAAAATGAATATGAAAATAGATATCAAAGTTTTAAGAAGCATGACAAAATGTTTACATTTATAATAAAGCCCAATGAAATAGAAGAAAATATTTTCAATATCCTAAAATTGACAATTTAAGTTTAGAAATTATTGATTTTAAAAGTTTAACATTGTGGATGGATAGACTTTTTGGAAAGATTTAGAAAAAAATGTAAGATAATCAGCTTCTCATGATATCAACATGTTTGGGCATTACTTCCTGTGAAGTTTTCATTCTTGGAAAAAAATGATTTTGCCATTTTGTCCATGTTTGGTTCTACATATAAATATAAGCAAATATTTTCACAAGAAATTTATTTTAAGTAAGAATGAGCAGCGTAACTATCAAAAATTCAGACACTTGTATTTGTCTTAAGATGACTAAGAAACCAGACTTGATTAAATGACATCACAAATTTAGCATCAGGGATGCCATTGATAACAAAGAGAATGTTTACAAATAAAGTTCATAAATTAATTAACTAAAACTTGACAATTATATTTGTTTTTATAATAATTAGAATTAGAATTTTGAATTTTTATGTTAAAAGTTTAAAAGCATATTTTAATTATTTTTGCAATAAAATTTATCTTATTATTTACTAAAAGACTATTTTAAAATGAAAATACTACTGACCCAAAACATCTTCTTAATAGTCACATTTTTGGTTGATTTTGACTTGCAGCCACAAAAGGTTGCTGTTGCCTGATTTAAATTATGAAAATGTCCTAAGAGGAAAATAATTTTCTTCTTTTTGTAAATTATTTAATAAATTTTAATCTTAAAGAGAGCTAAAGTTTTATGTTTAATACTAGTTTTAAAAAGAAAAGAAAAAAAATGAGATTGTAATACTTTTGGTAAATTTAACTGTTAATTACTCAGAGTTGTTTTTTTTCTTTATCTCTCTTCCATACCAATAAATCAAATCAGTGCAATTAACTGATTATCTTGTTTTTCTTTTTCAAGAAAATTTTTTAATTAGAAAAAGAATGCCAAAAATTTTGGGATTATTTTACATTTTTGATTTGCTTTTCAATGTCAAAGTTTAAAGAGTGCAATAGCTGAACAGTAGTGTTTATAAAAATGTACCTACTTTGTTGTTATAAAAATTGTTATGTAGGAGACAGATTATGATTGCCTTGTAAGTAAGATTGTTGTATAAAAAATAATAGGGGTGTGTGAATAAGTCAGAAGACCTAAGTGTCTGATAAGAAATTATTCCCAATTTGGCTGTTGAAGAGAACAGTCAAGTCTTGATGTCAACTGCTAAAGAAAAAAGAAAGTCATTTAAGATGGTGCATAGAGCAGCAGAAGTTTTAATTAAAGTGTTAGCATATTATGAATTATAAAATGGTTTCTACAATGAAATTCATATGCTAAGTTAGCTAAAAGCTAGACATCATCTTCCTCCATGTAACCTGCCTTTACTGGAATATAATGTAAAGAAGTTACCCCATAAAATATTCTGAAACTTTGTCTTCAACCAAGAGCATGAGTCCCTGTCTGTGTTAGTGTCATCTGGAAATTTTTTGGAAAGAAAGCATAAAATTTTGCTGCATCTAACCTGAAAATACTGCAAACCTGGAAAAGTATAAATTAACCACATTGATGTGTAGAAGCCTTCAGGAGGAAAACTCGACTGGTAATTATAATTGGAAAGTACTCTACAGAAAAATAAAACTATGCTTAAAGATATTTTATATGTACACTATATTTTTATTAATAATATATTTTTTTTAAAAAAATTTATATATATATAAAAGTAATTTTTTTTTGTAAGAATTGATAATTTTAATATTTTTGTTAATGTTTTCAAATTGTGAAACTTTTTTTTAATTTAAATTTATTTTTTGTAACATGTTTTTTTTTCTCTCTTTTCATTCATCTTTTTTTCCTGAACATTAATTAAGCTAAGTCAAAGATTGTGATTTTTGACTTTTTTTTTGGAAGATGTTGTTTTGCCAACCCTTAGTTATTTTAAAGAAATAACTTAACGAATTAAAAGTTAATTTAATGAATACAAATCCATTTGGTAATATAATTTTTATGAAACTGTATATTTTATTGTTAATCAATTAGTTATTAAATAATTGTTTTAAAATCATTTTTAGTCTTTATTCCCTCCAATCTCCTGTTACATGAATTGACAGTATATATGGTTTTATTTCATGACAGCTTAGTGTTCTGGGATTTTTTTACAATTATTTCAATAAAACTATTTACTTATAGTAGGTTAAACCTATGAATTATTTAAGGTGATTTAGACTAAGCTGCTTTATTTATTCATGATTCGCTTATAGTAGTAGCTAGATTAGAGCATAACAGTAAGTTATTTGTATTAGGGATTTAGGTTGGTATTTGGACTCTGGATAACACCAGATGGTGCAAAGGTAGATCCTCTTAAGTCCAGCCACTACAATTTATATATTATTAATTAGAAATTAAGTTTATAGTTGGCCAGTATATTAATGGTACTATATGTCCAGGGCATTGGTGATGATCAGCATGTATTTGGTACCTCAGCATTATTTGATTTTTTGGGATTAGCACCTGAGTCTCCATTTAAATTGTTGTGTTGTATTGTTGCCTAAGTTTGGCAGTGGCTAAATAATTAGACTGGTCTATAGTAGACCCATTTCAAATTTAGTTACAAGGTTGACTGACTTTTTTATTGTTGTTCACTCATGATGATGAATGATTATTATTCTCGGTAATGGTGGATGAACTTATTAGTTTTTTGCTGATTTCTCATGCTCATTATATTCATTATCATTTATATTTTGTTTATTTGGTGGTGATGATGATGATTTCCCATCTCTTTATAATTCAGCTCTAATGTGATATACTGTTACAAATGTTTAACCAATTGTGGTAACTTGTAACTCTAGATTTTCCCTTATTAATCTCCTATCTTCTGTACTATTACAAATGGCTGCCCAACTGTGGGGCCGATGGTGATCAAGTACTGGTGACCATTACTACAAAATTTCTACTCAACTTGATTTCAAATATAACCATCTCTGAGAAAAGAAAAAGTATGCATTTTATGTAGAATTAATATAAAAATTACTGTGAAATATGTGACAAGAGTATTGATTATAAATTATAAAATAGTAGTTTTTATGAATATTTAAGGAGTTCATATTTAAAGTAGACTATAAAATCTATAAATTTTTGGAGATTGAATTGGGTTTTTGACTGTTGGAGTTTGTTTATCTGTACTTTCAGTTTTGATGATGGATGGTGTGGTCATTGGCTTGAGAATACGTTTTCATGCAACTCCAAAAAGTGTTCTATCTCAGGCATTGTTCCAACCCACTTCCTGATTTCCTATTGTTTATCATGGTTCAGTTAATGTAGTTCTGCCACAATCCCCAACCTCTAAGTCTCCCAGAAAAGAAACAAGGCATAGTTCTGTAATTTTCAGCTCCTATGACTCAAAAGAGCAGGGATTTGCAAATATTTTTGCGTAATTATTTTTGTTTTACATTGGATATAACTTATAGTGTCTAAATTGAGATAAACCTTTGGGTGTTCCTGCTACATTGTTTACTTATAATCCAGTGACTGGATTCTGTATAATCCCAGGATTGGAGGTCGCTATGCTTTTTTTTTCTGTCAGATTCTCATCAGATCTCTAAGATAGGTTTTGATAAATGGTTCTTAACATGAACTTGTTTTTGTACATACATATATACTTATAATAAAATATAAAGGAAATAGAAATCAGTCACACACACATGAACAAGATAGTATTGCAGAATAAAGCAGGGGAAATAAATTAATAAAGTAAAGCCAGATATTGAAACAATATGGTTTAAATAAAAGCATATTAAAAGTAATAATAATAATATTAATAGTCTAGTTAAGATGAAAGGTTGCATGGAAGAGGATGTGATATTAAGCTTATTTTATGAGATATTTTAAGTTTATATTTGTATTTCCTGTGTAAAAGTAACACAGTTTTTAGGTTTAGAAAGTGATCCTACACTTATATGCTGACAAACGTCGAATAAAAAAATGAAGGAGGCATGCTCAAGAAGAAAACATCACTCAGATAAAGGTGCCCAGAAAACATGATCATGTTAACTCAGATGTTGCAAATTCTGAAAGAAATTAAAAAACAGACAGAAGGTAATAAAATGAGAGATCAACAATGAGTAGAAGATAAAAGAAGAGATGAATAAACAGAAGTGAATATTAAAAAACAAAAAGACAATAAAAAGGGAGGACAATAAAATGAGAGAAGTACAATGTAGAAAACGAACAAAAGAAACTCAAATGTTACAGAAAATAAAAGATGAAATTGATAAAAACAATAAAAAAATAGCTAATCAAATAGCAGACTGAATTGATCAAGTTATAGAGGAAAAAAGAATGAGCCAAATTATTCAGAAAGATAATGACAATATAATCCAAATAAGTGAGGAAAATACGAAACATTGATGAAAATGATATAAATGAATATAACACGGATGCTGAAGCCACTAGTATTGATGCTGATGTCATTCCTACTGATGATCAGCTAGATAAAAACATGAAGAAAAATGTGATGAACAAAAAAATGAAAATGTCATGATAGAAAAGAATTTAATGGATTCTTCAGTGAAATAAATGTAAATAGTGAAAATGATATAAATGGAGAATAAATGATGGATGCATTGAAACAATGTGACAAAAATCCTGAAAATGAAGAAAAGTTTTTGGACATGAAAAATCAGAAGTTTGAAGAATATAAAGAAGGAACTAAAGTGACAGTTCAAAAGGTACAGTGAGACATAAAAAAGTAGAGAGAATCAAGTCTTACCAGAGAGTTATAGAATAGGTACCACAGAGACCTATACTGTTTTTTCAGGTCCAGATATTTCAAATAAAAAGTACTGACTGCTGGTTCTTTTGAAGTAAAATTTGTTAAATATAAACTATCATAATAGGTTAGACCAGATGATTTTGTATATTGACAAAAGATGTGTTGAGCTGATAGTGTAATTGCTATGGCAACAATCTCATGAAAGATTAGGAAGAGGAGATTTTGGCTCTCCTAACATTCAATATAAATGATTCTTAAAAATGAGACATAAATGTAGTATAAAGTATAGAGTTGTTGGAAGAAAGAATAAAGATAATCCAAGGAAGAAGGAAGCCTGGATGAGAAGAAAAATTAATAATAGTCCAGAAAAAAAATCTGAATAAGTCATCACTCATCCCAGTCCAACTAGAGTTAAAAAAAAACTACTTGAATATTTTAGCTTATTGAATGAAACTAATCTCAATTTTTTTTTTATGTGAAATGAAATTGGCTGAATCAAACTAAAATATCAAAAAAGGGGTTAAACTCAATTTCATTTTCCATATTATAGCAGGCTAATGTAATCACTTCACTACATTGGTGAACTAAAAAATAGATAGTTGGCAGCATGCTCCTCAAGTGAAATTTAGAATTGGGTCTTCAATTATCTAAATATTTTAAGTCCCAAAATGGTAGTATGAGAATTTGCCAACATTAAATTTGTTAAATAATAAGGTTCTACAACTTCTGATGATTCACACCGCATGATGGCGCTGTTGCTATTGCAAAACAGATATACCGTTACCAGGGTTTTTAAAAGAAGATAGAATTTTTTTAAATATTTTTTTATTTTTTTTTTACTGTTTTTTTACTTTTTTTAATGTTTTTTTTTTTTTTCAAAATAAATCTATAACTGATTTTTTTTTTTAGTTTGTTGTGTTTTTTTTATTATTTTACTAGGTTTATTTTAATTTTTTAAAAACAAATATAACTTTTTTTTTGGGGGGGAGGGTTAAAACCTTCAGTCTTTTTTTAAAAAAAAAACTTTTTTTCTTTTTAAAATATTTGGTCTTTTTTTTATATGTATTAAAACATTCTTTTTTTTTTAATTTACTGGGGGTTCAAAAACATTTATTTTTATTCATAAACAAATGCATATAATGTGCTTTTTTTTAAAAAGTATTTTGTTTTTTGGATTTACATTTTTTGATTTTTTAAACAAAAACATTTCATTATTTCTAAAATAATGCTTGCAAAACAAAGAAAAAGTAACTTTGATTTCATATATACACAAACAATAACATTTCACTGAAAACTTCTCACAAATTGTGTGACTTTTGTGTGAACTTTGCCGAATCGTGATTTACACTCATTTATTAAATTGTGCCACCTAACAAGGAAATTAGGGACATTTTCGAAATAGTTATAATTTGTAGTTACTCATACAAATTACAATACATTTAAAATGAAAAACTTTGAACTGCATACTGTTACACTTTTCCTGATTACAACTACATATACTCTCATATATGCTGTTGAATATTCAATACTAACATCTATATAGACTGTCACAACATGTCGCTGATAATGTTCACATGCTAGTGATATTGGGGAAGTCTTGACTTCATCAACATTAAGTGTTTGAACAGTTACTAGGCCATAGGATCTATGATGAGCGGCCTTGTAAACAGCATAGTTCTGTGTTTTTGCATAGAAACAGTGCCATCAAGCAAACCAGTAATAATAATATGATTTTAATATATGAATATTTTAATGAGTTATAAATGATTGTTGAAGGAAAAGAAGTGTATAAAATAATGTAAACAAGTTCTTTTTTTCTCTCGCTCTTCAATAATTATAATTAATTAGTAGTTTTAATTTAAACTATGAAAATGTCCTAAGAGAAAAATAATTTTCTCCTTTTTGTAAATTATTTAATAAATTTTAACCTTAAAGAGAGAAAGTTTTATATTTGATAGTATTTTTAAAAAGAAAATGAATAAAATATGAAATGTTAAACTTTGGTAAATTTTATTTTTAATTAGGCAGAGTTGTTTTCTTCTTTATTTCTCTTCATTGAAGTCAGTGCAATTAACTGATCATCTTAGTTTTTTTTTCAAGGAATTTTTTTAAATAGAAAAAGAATGTCAAAAATTTAGGATTCTATTTTAAATTTTTGACTTGTTTTTTAATGTCAAAATTTAAACAGGGAAATAGCCGAACAGTTGTAAAAATTTACTTAATTGGTTGTTATAAAAATTGTCATGTAGGAGATAGATTGTGATTGGCTTGTAGACATGATTGTTCTAGAAAAAAATAGTAGGCGATTAAGTCAGAAGACCCATGTTCCTCATAAGAAGAAATTATTCCTAATTTGGCTATTGAAGAGAATAATCAAGTCTTAATCTCAACTGCTCAATAAGAAAGAAGCAGAAGTCTTATTTAAGCTTTTGCATTGAACAGCAGGTGTTTTAGCCAATATTTTAGCATACTATGAGTTTAATTATACAATGGTTTCTACAATGAAAACCATATGCTATGTTAGCTAAAAGTTGGACATTATACTCCATGTAGCCTGTCTACTGGAATAAAATATAGAGAAGTTACTCTATAAAGTAATTTGAAATCTTGTCTTCAATCAAGTGCATGAGTCCCTGTATGTATTAGTGTCACTTGGATATTTTATTGGAAAGAAATGGATACAATATTACTGTTATTAATCTTGAAATACTGCAAGCCAGGAAATGGACAAATTAATCATGTTCTTGGGTAGAAGCCTTCAAGAGGAAAATTTTACTGGAAATTATATTTGGGAAGAACTCCACAGTAAAATAAAACCATGGTTAAAGATATTTTTTGTGTGCGTGCTATTTTTAGTAAATCTTTTTAAAAAAAAGTTTTTTCTTATATAAAGGTATTTTTTTGTAAGAATTGATAATTTAAATATTTTTATTGTTTTCAAATTTTGAAACATTTTTTTTAATCCATTCAATTTCCTCTTAAAATTACATAAGTTTTTTTTAAATTTAACTTTTTGGAACATGTTTTTCACCCTTTTCATTCATTTTTCCCTTCTAAAACTTAATAAAAGATTAATTAAACTAAGTCAAAGATTGTTATCTCTTTGATTTTTTTTTTTGAAAATGTTTTGCCAACTCTTAGTTATCTTAAAGAAATAACTTAATGAATTAAAAGTTAATTTAATAAATTTAAAATTTCACACTATTATGCCAATTTTCTTTTATTTATTGTTAATCAATTAGTTATTAAATAATTGTTTTAAATTATTTTTTAGCCTTTATTTTTTCCAATTTTTGTTACATGAATTAGCAGTGCATGTGACTTTATTTCAAAACAGCTTAGTGTTCTACGATTTTTTTTTTTGAATTATCCTAATAAAATGATTTACTTACTATAGGTAAAGGTATGAATTATTTAAACTGATTTAGAATAAGCTGTTTTATTTATGTATCTTTTGCTCACAGTAATAGCCTATAGAGTTCTTACTTTCTGAGCTATATTAGAGCATAAGAGTTAGTTATGTGAATTAGGGATTTAAGTTGATGTTTAGTTTCCAAATAACCCAGGATGGCACAAAGGGTAGATCTTTAAAAGTCCAGGCACTAACAATTTATTATTAATTAGAAATTAAGTTTATAGTTGGCCAGTACATTAATGGTATTATATGGACAGGGCATTGCTTATGATCAGCTTGTTTTAGTACCTCAGCATTATTTGATTTTTTTGTATTAGCAATCAAATCCATGCATCCAAATTATTGTTTTGTATTGTTGCCCTAAGTTCAGTGGCTAAATTATCTTGGTCTACAATAGACCCATTTCAAATCTAGACACAAGGTTGACTTGATTTTTTTATTGTTAATCATTCATGATGATGAATGATTGTTATTATTCTTTGTAATGCTATGTGAATTTATAATTAGTTCTTTGCTGATCTCTCATGCTCATTATATTTATTATAATTTCTCTTGTATTTAATTTTATATTTTGTTTATTTTGGAATGATGGTTTCCCATCTCATAATTCAGCCCTAATATGATGTACTGTTACAAGTGATAACCAATTGTGGGACATTGTAACTCCAGATTCTTCCTTATTAATCCCCTATGTTCTATAGCTGTTACAATATACATATTCACAATCCATCTCACATATCACTTTTCTGTATCCATTGTCTGCTTTTTAGTTTATAAAACAGTGCTATAAAAATAGTTTTTAGGAGTTCTTTTTTCAAACTCATTTCTTTGCATCCAATTGTTGATTAATCATAATTCTAAAGCAATATTTTTTTGCACAGATTTTTAAAAATTTGAAATAGCATATATTTAATAGTATTTTTCATTAGTGTATATATATATACTCACACACATTATTCTCAGTTTGGATAATTTTCATAAATTATAAATAATAAATTAAATGATAGTGCAGTTGCCACATCCATTGTAGAAAGTGGTATAAATTAATAAATAAGAAGAGGAGAAGAAGATAATGATGATGATATGTACGATTCTTTTCAACAGATATATACATTTGTATATAAAACAAATGTTTTTTTAACATTTTATAGCCATATATCTACGATATAAATTAAGATTATAAACAAGAATCATTTTTAAAAAATGAGAATGTAAAGAGCATGTAATATTTATGTATGTATGTTTAGGTGTGTCTATATAAGTTCATACACACTTCTCAAGAATATAATAAAACTTATTGGGGTTTTTTTCTGTTTTATAAAAATTGATTTGTTTTTCATTATTTCATATAAAATAGTTCTTTTTTTTAAAACAAGAGACCAATTATTTTTATTTTGAATTAATAATTACATTATCATTTCATTATGCTGGCAGAATTGCGGCGATCACTAATTTTATAGTCTGAGGCAATTTCCAATGATATTTTTAATTTTTTGATTTACCCATAGTTATTTACTGCACATAGGTTTCAAAAGGACAAAGATCTGTGTGCATTCTAAAAAAGTAAAGACAAAGTATATATTTAATCTTTAAATGTGAAGTTGTATATAAAAATATATGAAATTTAATTAATTTATGTTTAATGAGTAATTGATAATGTTTGGCCTGTCACATGATTATTTAAAACTTAATCATTTAAAATATGATGCTTTTTATTTATAGTGGTAAGAAAAATTCAAATCAGTTTACTGAAAGTGTGGAAATACCATAAAATTTGATATATGCCTAAAATTTACAACCTTTTAATTAATTTACTAATATTAACCTTTTTTTATTTTCTGGATAGCATATAAGTGAAGTAGAAGATGACTAAAGTGACAACACTGTATATACTAAATAATTTTAAAATTTTCTAAATATATATATATTTAATTTCATTGCTACTAAATTTCTTTCAAATTTCTTTTGCATCTAGAAAGAACATAATGTTGATATCAAAAAATAGTTAATTCAAATTTATTTGGAGTTATCTAATGGATATCTATTAAGTAGAAAATCTGAAATTTTCAGACATCGATGTCTTTCAAAATAGCCATATGGGACTGAACTAAATTCAGATACACCATATATTAATAGCTTTAGCAATATAAAATCACCAAAGCCTTAGTAGAAAAAATAAAATTACAAAAAAATCCAATCAGATGTTACATGACCTAATTTAAACAAGCTTATATTACAAATGTTATATAAAAAGCTCACAAATAAGCTTGAATATCCTAGCACCACTGAGGAAGCGAGAAGCAGAAACCAATCTGGGGTTGGGGATATTCTGCAAAGCTTGTCAAGATCTTATTTACAAGCTTTTTGTATAACATTTGTAATACAAGCTTGTTTAAATTAGATCATGTGATATCTGACTTGATTTTTTTGTAATATTAATGTTATATATATGTACACCCTTATTGAAAATAATAGGTGTGAAATGTTTTGAATTACTAAATCAATTGTATTTTACATTTATTTCATATTCTTATCTATAACTTTTAGTTGATTTCTAATTTATCATTTTCCCATATTTTTATATTTTCTAGTTGCTTGAAAAATAATTGATCAAGAATTCACTCTATATGAAATAAAAGTTAAATTTAGTTTAAATGTCAATTACAAGACTTCCAAGCACTTGCAGAATCCAGATTTCAATAGTGAACTAAAATAAATATATATTGTATGAATAGTAGGTCAAGGCCAAATTAAGTTTGAATTCTATAGTTGTAAAGCACAAGAATTTTTTTTTTAAAAAGGTTTATTAGATACAATAGAAAACTTTACATGTAAATACCTTAGATCATAAATACATTAACAAACAAATTTGATTATCGATAGAGTATAAATTATATGACAGCAAAATTAGCTCAAAGAACAAACACATGTATATATGTATACATGTACAACACCAGCAGCAATAGCCATTTGAAAAGAGTATTGTCATTGCGATCCCTTAGATGCTTGTAACATGATTATTTTCTTGTTGGAATATTTGTTCACGACTTCACAGACTTCATCTCACATATTGGGAAAAACAACTTTATCCCATGTATCATGAAACAGGAGATCAGGTGACATTGTGCAATCTCTAGCACTTCTTAATGGTGTTCTTCACTGAAAGTGTGATTTGGTGTGTTAGAAAAATAGAGTCTAATATCTCAAAAGACACTTCTTAATGGTGTTCTTCACTGAAAGTGTGATGTCAAGTGCTACCTTATCCATGACAAAGTCCCTGATTGGAGATAATGCTGGACAAGAGTAGAGCACCTGATCAAAGCTCTCTTCATCATGACCGCATAGCTGACATTGGGAGCTGAGCCTTTTAAAAGCTCTTTTCAACACCAAGAACTGACTGGTAGGAAGAGAATCCAAATTCATTTTTAGGATGAAGTCAACGTGCTTTGTCTAGATACCAATATTTGGCCCTTCTGACAAGTAATTTATTATTTAACCCCAGTATTACAGTGAGAAGAGTCTGGTTCGGATATTTGAGATTATATACCTGCCAGAATGCACTTTTTCTATCCAGTACAAGCGGTATCCCATGTAGCTCATTACTCACACTCTTCCAGAGGGTGGCCAATCATAGACTGTCAAGAGGAGGCGGGGTGTCAGTAGGCTGAATCATAACTGGGAAACATAGCTTCAGTAACTTTTGAAAAATAGTAGCCAATACTGATAAGGATTTTTGAAGGTACAGGGTGGTAACCGAGTGCAGGCCAAGTCTATTTAGCTCTTTGAGTCTGTGAGACTAGGCAATGCTGATGGCCACCACTCCATTCTTCCAAAATAGCCTTGAGCATTGTGAGTTGATTAGTGTCTCAAATTTTTTAGTAGGTTTGATGATTGGGAAATAATAACTAAGCCTGGGAAATATGGTCATGTTTAACAAAGCCACTTTACCCGAAAGCGATAACATCACTTTAGACAAGAAATCCATCACCCTTTTGATTTTGAACAGTAGTGAGTTTTGAACCTCTCTAGACATCATCATCTGCGTAGACAAAAAAACTGGAATCCCAAGAAAAGCTGTGGCTTTGCAGAAAAGACCGAGGAAACGGACTTGCCAGATTTGATATTCCACATTGATGACTTTGTGAAATTAATTTGGAGGTTGAGTCTTAATGAAGGTATCTAATGTACTTAGTAATGTTGGCAAATATAAAGAATCTGGGAGGAAGATAGAGACATCATCAACAAATGCCATGTGTTGAATAGTTTGTTTTAAAGCTGGTACGTATATACCCAGTAGCCTTGCTTCCAACTCTCTCAGAAGTCGATTTATATAGGCAGCAAAACACAAGGTAGCCAAATGTGAGCCCTAAGGAATTGAGACATGTAGCCTGAAGCCCTCTGACAATCTGCCATCCAATGAAGTGAAGATGGACCGGTTTAGTAGCAGATTGCCAATTATACATATAAATACTTTTGGTACATTATAGTCTTGCAAAACTTGCAACAATTTTGAAGGTATTACTTTATCAAAGGCGGATGAAAAGTCTAATTGTATCATTATGGGTTTGGCTTTCCTATGACATCTGACATGCTTTACAAGTAGAAGGAAGCATAGAACAGCTTTGATGGTCGAGGATCCCCTCCATGTGAACTGAAATTTAGATATATGGTTATATATTTGATCCTGAATTCAATCTTTCACTATAGATTCTATGAGTTTTATAAGAAGTGGGGTCATTGAGATAGGTCTGAGATTGGTTAATTCTGAGGGGTTTATTTGTTTTTTGAGTTAGGGAACCAATGCTACTGGATACAAATCTGGAATGTTTTGAAATTCCCCAGCCAATGTGTCAATCAACTTCATTCAATGGGAACTGTATAGTAACTGAAGTGAAGAAGCACAAACCTGGGAATGCCATGAATACCCGGGTGTATGCTCTCAGCATACCTCTGCAATTTTTGTACAATGTGCGCATCAGTGATACTGTGGTTAATAGAGATGGTCTCCCTCCAGATATTGCCTATATCAAAACTACAACTTTGTAGGCTAGTATGAAAGTGACCATGAATGTGGTTCAACATAACAATTCTACTGTATTGATACATGTTGACAGTAATTTTTGTAGGTGTGGGCCTACGAGCTGCCCCAAGTGCCCACCTTATGTAACCACGGGTCTAGTTATGTCAATTTGACAAAAAGATTTTGGACCTTTCGGTGGCCACATATTGAACTAAATTCAGCTGCCTACTCACATATTGGGTCTTGAGTTCAAGTATTTGTTGTGTATTTGGGTCCATTAGTGTAAGATCACTTATTACATTTCAATTGAGCAAAATAATATTTTTTTATTTGAAATTGAACCAGGAACTTTCTTTACCATCAAGATAATCTACTTTCATTGTTCTGTTAACTGCTTAATACTCACTTTATAACAGGTTTATTTTAATAATATGAGAATAAATCCAAATAATCAAGTTTATTTAGGTAATGTTTTAATTTTGATTCATTGCAATTGTCTATATATAAGTGAAATGTAAAAAGAATATTGGCTATATAAATATATAATGATTAATAATAGTTATTTATATACATGAAATATTGTGGAAGTGAACTACTGTTGACACATGTGCTACAAACAGACACACACTCTCCTATCAATAATTATTTTAAAAGCATAAGTGGTCCACCTGTGCTTAGAGCTTATTTTTAAATAAACCAACAATTATTAATTGTGCTTAAATTTAGGGCTTGTTCTTATTGGTAGACTGGTTTTTAAATCAACATATTCCTTGAATAAGCTTAGATTATATATCACAGGGAAGAGAATGTTTTTCGATTTTCCTGAAAACATTACTTGGTATATATGTAATAAGCTCTAAGCATAGGTAGACCTATGCTGTTAAAATATTTATTGACAGGAGAGCGTGTGTTTATTTTATAGTGTATGTGGGAGGAATAATTTACTTCCACAATACTTTATATATATATATATATATCACTGTATTATCAATTATTACATGTATACCAACTAATAAAGTTTAGTATTGTGTGTAGTTAAAAAGGAGAAACTTTCTATTTCCTGTGATATGTAATCTGAACTTGCACAAATAATATACTGATTTAAAAATCAGGCTCATAATAAAATCAAACCCTAAATTCAAGTATAGTCAATAAGTGTTCGTTTATGTAAATGCTAAGCTCTGCACATAGATGGACTATCTATTTATTCATAGGAGAGGGTGTGTCTATTTTATAATGCATATATGAAGAGTATTTTACTTCCATAAATATTTCATAAATATTTAATGGTGAATGTGAAAAATATAGTTATTGCCATTTTTTTCCACTGCATTTGTTATCCATCAAGAATATACTATAAAACAGGAGACATTTTAGGATCTCCTATTATAAATAATGATTCAACAAAATGTAACATGACATCTGCCTACACATTACTATTTCTCTTCTAATTCTTTCATCTATTGGAATCTTGAGTAAATGATAGATGCCAGATGGTAGCTCTTAATAAATCTTTGTCCATTGCTGCTTTGTTCATATATCTAGATTAGTTTTTTAGCTTATGGTTTTCATTAATAAGGAGCTTTGGATCTGGATTGAGTCTACCTATGTTTTTTAATCTAGTACACATTTCAATCACAGTATTCTATATTTATATGAGTTCAGCTGATCATGGTATTGTTCAATATTACAAATTAATTAAATGCAAGTAAAATGGCTGCCCAAATTACAGAAAAAAATAAGATACTCTCAACAGTTAATTTATTTTTTAGCTGAGTATTAAATTCATAAAATAAAAAAATTTACATAAGTAAAATCACAAACTAAAGACACATTCTAAAAGTTATATGCTTAATTATTTTATGAAGGTTGTAATAAGTAAAGATTGATACTGTATTCACTGATAGTGGTTTAAAAAGGAATACAAAATAATACATATCTTCTTATAGAGAAGAGAGGACAACATGGATATGTAACTAATAAACATAGAAAGTTAAAGGTGATTAAAATATATGCAAATTTCCAAATGTCAGAAACAAATTTTTGTACTTAAATAATGGAAATTAAAATAAATGTATCTATATATAAAAAATTATATTAAATGCTTTTATTGACCATGCACAAAAAAAGAGAAAAAAAGTGTTTCTCTAACCACAATTGCGGTTTTTAGATTTAACTTGAAATAAAAGCCTGGGAGGTCCAGAAATTAATTAAGTCAATTCCTTATTATAAAAATAGGGATTGCCTTATCTCCCCCCCCCCCACCATGCTTTTATTTCAAGTTAAATTTAAAAACCTCAATTGTGGTTGAAAAAACTATTATTTTTTCCATTGTAATGCATGGTCAGTAAAGTATTAATATTACAAAAAAAAATTATCTCTTATTTTTTTAGTGTTGACACAGTAAATGAAAATGTAAAATCATATACTTTAAATTGACTGGATATTTATAGTTGATATATACATTACTGGATATTTTTGTTGTAAGTTAAAATGTATACTGTTTATATGTATATCATATTTAATATATGTACATAATAATATGTATATAAATGATTAAAAATATGAAATATTCTTTTAAGTTACTTTGATTGAAAATTTTTTATTTTTTAAAAAATGCTTACTAAAACTATATTGTAAATGAACCTCACTTAATATATGTAATTTTACTTTAAATTAATTTCACACATATAGTGCAGTTATATTACTAGAAATTTCTGCAGTAAGATAATATGTATATTCTTTATGTATATAGCTAAGAAACAAAGTCACCTATTTTAAAAGTGTGTCCTATCACTTTCATAGATATTTTAAATAAATGTACAAAATTTTAACAAGTTATAGTGAATTTGAATATATTAAATATCAATTTTAAGTTTTTAAAAAAATCTTTATACTGCCCTCTAGCGAGTTAAGAAATAAACAGACAAACATATTTTTCAACTTCAATAAGCATTTAAAATAATAGAGATAAAAAAATGTATATTAGGCAGTTTTATTGACTGTGCACTAAAAATAAATAAAATAATTGTTTCTTCAAACACAATTGAACTTATTAGATTTAACTTAAAATAAAACCAGGGGGATCCAGAAATTAATTAAGTCAATCCCTCACTTGTGGGATTAACTTAATTAATTTTAAATCAATTTCTTCTGGGATTGATTTAAATAATTTGAGGCTGCCCACATTTTTATTTCAAGTCAAATCTAAAAACTCCAATTGTGGTTGAAGAAATAATTGTTTTATTTCTTTTTAGTGCACAGTTAATAAAAGCATTTAATATAAAAAAATTACTTTATTATTTTTAAATTTTTAGTATTGAAACGGAAACCTCCAATCCCTTTCCGTTTCACCATCAACCTAATGACCTACTCGTCTGAACTAGTTTCGAACCTAGCTTAAATGTAGAAATATTTTAAATGTAAAAATGTAATATATAAGTTGAGCGGGAAAACTTTGCTACAATGGCCGCTTGAATGGCATCATCCATTTACTTACGAAAACACGCTATAATTAGACAGGTTTGATAAAATTATAGCGGAGAAATGCTCATAAATTATTATAAAATGTTTTATAAATTTTCAGTCAATTTTTAATTATATTCGCTATAATATTCGTAGGTGGATGATAATTTAAACCTTGGAATAGTGGCAAAATGATTTATATATATATTTAAGTTAAAATAAAAAAGATATACTATAATGTAAAATGTTTTCTTTAAAATATATTTAACGGCTTTCTGATTTAATGTTTTACATATATAATTGAAACTAAAGTATTTTCTTTAAATTTGCTTTTTTTTTAAACAAATAATTTGGTAAAAACAAATATGTTAAAAGTTATTTATTTCAGTAAAATAAAAATCCGTTTATAATTAAAAATGAGAATTTTGTGTAAACAAGAGATCAATTAGTGACTGCACCCCGGGTAAAAAGTAAAATCTAGTTTACTGATTGATTTTTGTTTGCAACAAAATACTTTATCATTAAATCAGAATACCGTTCCTTCTGCTAAGCTTTAACATTCTATAACACCTAAAAAGGAATTTAATTAATGAAACTGAATCAAATTATATAATTTATATATTTTAATAATTTTAAGTAATTAAATGTAACACCTCGGAGACGTTATCTGTTGCAGAAATTGGATTATATTATTTTGGTTAATTAAAAGTCAATTGGTCCCGAGGCTAATGAAATTCCAAAAAGGTGTTAAAGTTTAGTCGAAATGTATAAATAGGGCTTATTTTAAGCGGGAAGATAGACTCCATCTTGCTGTTAAATAGCTGTTAATATCAGAAGTCAAAATTGTTTAATTTTACCATGGCTGGCTAAAGTCAGGCAAGAATTGCTGCAATTCCCGTGAGGGAACGCCGAGATCAATCCATCAAATGCCGAAGCAACAACCACACCAAATAAAAGATGTCATAAGCCGCTAAAAGAACTTGCCTTCGTTCCAACACCATTTTAAATTGTCTCGCAACTGAATAAGAACATGCCATAAGCCGCCAAAGAACTCACCTTCGTTCCAGCTCGAATATCTCCAGTTCAGCTATAGGAGAACTGTTTTAATATTATTTAAAATCGCAGAGCTCTGTGTGAATTTCAACAACAATCATTATTTCTTCAAAATCAGGTTAGCTAACCATATTATTGAAATTTCTTTCTAAATTATTTTCCAAATAATATTGTAAATTCTCTAAAATGAAATACTTTTGCAAATTTCTTTATTAATTCAATATTGTAAACTCTGTCTAAATCGTATTTGAAATCTATAAATGAAATATTTTTGCTAAATTTCTTTGTTAATTAATATTTTGCTATATAATTTAATCACTGCAGTTATATTTTGCTTTTCTTTTGCTTATTTTTAATTATTGTTAATTATGCCTATGTTTCGAAACAGCGTGCATTTAATTACCAATATGTTTTTTTAAAAAGATATCATTTAAAATCTCCGTATTATTATTTATATAGCGTCATTTCGTGCGCTGTTTCGAAACCCAAATTCATATTTTTGTCATTTAGTAAATTAATTAATATAAATATAAAATGTGGCTTTTCAACCTTTATTTATTATGTTACTAAAGATTAAACTAGCCTGGAGTGCAATCATAAGTATATTTTTTTAGTTAAGTATTCGTAAGTCCCCTATTAAATATACTTTTCCCCCTTTTAAAAGTTTAGTAGTTATAGATAACTAAAGAGATTGAACGGGATAAAGTAAAGTTTGTATCTATATATTCCTGTCAGTAGCATATCGTATTTCTCATGCTACAGAAGAGTTGGCTCTTTTGATCAAGCTGATGATCTAGTGTTCATTTAATATATGATCTTTAATTTATAATATCCTTCGGCTTGGTGGATGTGGGATTTATTAATATTTTCTCGTTGTGCTGTTCTTTTTGATATATATATAAGATGGAGCCACGGTAAGTCCAGCCCATCTTCTCTTATGGGTAGTGCAGTAGTGAAGTCTGAGCTACGGGCCAGATTAGCATGTAAGTCCCCCGCCTCTGAACCAAATAAAGGTTCCCCATTAGCAGCATGACGACCGGTTATTGGGTAAACCGTTGTTTGTCACAAAAACCCTAAAACTATTCTTCCATCCGCAGAGCCACTTTATTATTATACTTTACTTGTGCCTAGCATATTAGTAAAATCGTTATAGCCAACTCTTTCCTCCCTAATATGCAATCTTCGGCATTGAACCGAAGCATTCTTGAAAACCCGTTCGATCTTAAGCTATCTGGGATGCTTTATAAGCCCATAGTTAATATATAAATTTGATTATAGTCAGATGTATTAAGTTTCACTCCAGACTTGGTTTGATTTCACGTAAAAGAGCCACTCGAACTGATTATGAAAGGACATAACAAATAAGTTAATGTAGTGATTAGTTGTATAGCAGGATATTTGGCTCCATTAAATCATAGCCACAAACCTATTTGCCAACATCAATTATTGTTCAAATAGTCTAGAGAATGTTACTTTATAAATGAAATGCCTGTGTGCATTTGCCAACAACAATTGTCAATAAATATATTTTAATTCATCATATATCCGTTTCTGTCTCATTATTAGATCAATCCAATTCACTAATTGCCCATAAGTATTCATTAGTAAAGCCCCTATTATTTAAATATGTTAGATTTTATCTGTGGAATGTCTAGTATTTAAGTTGTTTATATATATGTTTAAGTCCATGAGTCTTATTGTTTTCTCCGATTTGCTAGTGGGCCGGATGAAGAATTAAATCTCGTGTGCTACCATTGCTATGTTATCCATTGGGTGTTAGATCTGGTGCTTGGAGAGTGGATTCGAATCCAGGCTGGTCCCTGACCTAAATCTCGGGCTTGACTGGGTTTGAAGTACATTTTGTGAGTTCCAGCTCGTGTTAGATGGATAAGCATGTTTTGACTGGCACAGTATTGACACAGTAAATGAAAATATAAAACTATATCATACTTTAAATTGACTGGAGACTTATAGTTTATATATATTAAGATGGTATTTTCTGCGATCTCATATGGTAAATACATATATATTTAATTCCGTAGCTATTTCATTAGTTTATAAGTAGAATTTTTTTTTTAATCTCAGTAAGAAATCAGACTTTCAGGTTTGATCTTTTTTTTTTTTTAATTTATTTAAGTTGATTATAGTTCAAGATAAAATAGTTGTCTTGAAGCATAAGGTTTTTTTAATAAAAGCTTTTTTTGTTGAAATTCTGGGGGAAGGTGGTTGGGGGGGGGGTAGAAAAGGTCACAGTTAAACTCTATTGTTGAAATCCAAGCTTAATACCGATTTGTAATTAAAAGTATTCTAAGAGTCTAATCAATGTAAATTTTGTTAATTAATCAAGAATTTTAAATTCCGAGAGAAAAAAGGGACAGAAATTGAAGTGACAAATTTTTTCTAAAAATAAACCAAAACAATGAGAATCCTGTTTAAAAAATAAAATTAATTAAAAGTGCAGGGAGAGGGGAATTGAAAAAAGTATAAATTACAAAGTCTTTTATTCAGGATTGATTATCAAACACTTTTTATTGGAAGTTATTGCTGCAAGTTGCTATGAAAATGTTCTCTGGTTAGAAAGAATCAAGGACTTTTCTCCCAGGGGAAACCATCTCCAGAGCTGCACCTGAAGAATGCCGATGAATCTCCACCTCCAGAAAAGTATGAAGCCAACCAACTAACCGATGGTTTTTCCAGATGAAAAAAGGACTTAGAGGCTTCGTGCAAGAATTTTCTGGAAAATGTCAACTTGTGGGCTGTACCCTTCCGATTAAATTTGACAGACTGATAGCTGCTCATTATTTTAGGAAATGGATGGTTGATGCCAATTTAATCCAAATTAAAAGCAGATTAATGAATGGGTAATTATAAACTTTATAAAGTGAACTTTACTATCATAATATTAGCAAAATACAATTGTAGACTCAATCGGTTGTGTTTTATGTATATTAAACCACTGAAGATTTGTAAAAGTTTCAATAATAGAGTATGGGCTTATTTTGAATAATTTATTCATTACTTTTGATATTATTTTGGAGAGGGTAGGCTTTTATATTGACTTCTTTTTTATTATCTTTGTTATACTCATGTATGTAGTTTTGGGTTCATGAATGTGAACTGCTCGATTGTAGAGAAATAAAAAGTAGGATTTAGTCAGTTTAAATTTTGGTCACAAGAAACACCAGACACTTATGCTGTAATATGTGGATGTAAAAGCAAAATCGGTAGACATAAGAAAACAAAAAATCTTTATGCTATCCTTTAGTGGTTAAAATTAAATTATTTAACATTAGCGATGGAGAGGTTTTGATTTAAGCTATATGCAGTTAACTCACTATTATATAATATACCTGGACTGAGGACTTGTGCAAGAATTTACTGGAAAATATCAACCCATGGACTGTATCCTTCTGATTAAATTTGGCTGACTCACCAAGTATTTTGGGAACTGGATGGTCAATACCAATTTAATTTAGATTGACAGCAGATTAATGAGTGGGTAATTCTAAACTGGTAATAAAGTAAACTTTTACTAATGTAAAATTAGCAAAATACAATTATAGACTTAATCATTTGTATTTTATGTATATTAGCTACTATAGATTTGTAAAAGTTTCAACAATAGAGTATAAGATTATTTTGGAATAATTTATTCATTATTTTTGACATAATATTGAAGGAGGTAGGTTTTTATATTGATTTTATTTTTATATATATTTTTATTTTATTATCTTTGTTATACTCATGTGTATGTAGATTTTTGTTTCATAAAATGTGAACTGCTCAATCATAGAGAGCTAAAAAAATAGAATATAGTCACTTTAAATTCCAGTCATAAGAAACACCAGACATTTACACTATAATAAATGGAAGTAAAAGCAAAATTGATGGACATAAGAAAACAAAAGATATTTATGCCACTTTTAATGGTTAAAATTAAATTATTTAATATTAGCAATGGAGAGGTTTTGAGTTAACAAGCTATATAGTTAACTTACTATTATATAATACACCTGGTCTGTCACCCCTATTTGGATGAGATACCAACAATAAAGTTGGATCTTTGTCAGTCATAGGTTAGTGATGGGTATGTTACTTCAGGAAAGATTATGATAATGTTAGAATAAGAGGATCATTGAACAATTGGTAAGGAATTGCAATTATTGGAAAATGTTATTTTAAAATTGATCGAGTCAGTTCAGATTGCAGTTAGATTGGATTTGAAGGGGAAATAAAAAAAGAAAAGTATAATAAAGATTATTGTATATTCATACTTGCATGTATCTTGTTATTTTAGTATATAATTATATTACTGTCAACAATCGCATCTCTGGAGAGAGAATTTAATTGGAATTAGTAGAGTCCATGAAAGATTACACTATAAAAGATTATGTGGTTGTTTTAGATATATAAATAAATACTACTATCATGGAATAATCTTGGTCTAGTGCTAGGTATTAACTTAGTGGTGCCCTCTTACCAGCTACTATAATCTGTGTAATTTTGATAGTTCTATGGCTCTAAATTCTTTTGTATCACCACTATATACATAAACCACTAGATGTTTCTGCTATAAGTTAAAATGTATGTCTCTTATGTATAATACCATATTTAATATGTGAACATAATACATATGTATATATTGTAAATGAAGTTCACTTAACACATTTTACTTTAAATCAATACCACATACATAGTATATGTAAGTCATTAAATATTTCTGTAGTAAATTTATATATATAC
This sequence comes from Epiperipatus broadwayi, assembly GCA_028023455.1. Lineage (NCBI taxonomy): Eukaryota > Metazoa > Onychophora > Udeonychophora > Euonychophora > Peripatidae > Epiperipatus > Epiperipatus broadwayi. The sequence continues at coordinate 3,836,055 of JAQFVV010000035.1, read as the reverse complement.
TCTTAATGATATATGAATTTCTATTTTATACTTTTTAATATATATATATTATATTTAGTATGTGTACATAATTATATATGTAATAAATCAGTAACTAAGTTTTCTATTTAAATTGATAGATTTATTTTAATTTTAAAACATATGTTATTAAAAAAATGCTAAAGAAAAAAATTGCCATCTTTTTTAATTTTTCATGATTATTTTAAATAGGGTGAGTTTTCTAATTTTCTTTGTTTTAAAAAAACAAACATTGTTTTAAAATAAAAATAGAAACAATTTTAAATAGAAAGCTTAGTTATTGATTTATTATACATATATAATTATGCACACATACTAAATGTGATATATACATTAAAAGTTTAAAATGGTTTTAAAAATGTTATTAAATTGAAAGAAAACAATTAAAATTGCCCTCATAATCATTATTTAAAACAAATGAAAATTCTAAGAATAATGGTTAATTGCAATATTTGAAATTACTGAATATTTTTCATATTTTCCCCATCCTTTGTTTCATATCTAATCAAACTAATTGACATATTGAAAAGTATTTCAAATGGATTAAGGTGATATATCTTAATTATATATCAATTTTCAAGAAATTTTATTGGATGTAAATATATTAAACCTCAATTTATTAACAAACAAATAAGCAGATTTTCCAAAATCAATAAAAGCATTTAAAAAGCTTTTTTGTTTTTGTAAAAGTGTGTGTTGATTTGGTTAAAATTAAATCTAATAATGAAATATTGATTAAAAACAGCTAATTAGTGGTAACAGATTAAAATGAAGCCGGAACAATGAAAGAAAATTGATTATTAGTAATTATCAGATTAAAATGATGTAACAACAAATTTAAAAAAATAAGTTAAAGTGATGGGAAGATATGTTCTCTCCCTTGGCGTAACTAAATATATTGAAGAAGAGAAAAGTAAATATGAGATGAGATTCAGAATGCATATAGTATTGTGCAGCTAAAAAAAAATAAGGAACTGAAAATATGGGGAAATTTTTAAAATTATAAAAATAGTTCTCTCTAGTTGAAGTAAATTATTGACCAAGTATTTTTCATTACTATTCTAAATGCAACTATAATGACAAATTTTTGGATAATGGAAACTATCAAAGCTATGGGCTAAAACTACCAGAAATATACTAGTTATAAGCCTAAATTATGTAGATTTTTCCAGTCCTGAAACAATTGTGGTGATTATAAAAATGATGATGCTGGACATCTATAGTTATTGCCTACCTGCAGTGGTCATGTTTTCTCATTGTTCAAATTTATCAGATCTACCTATTGAAATAGAAGATACTGTCATCATGAAGTTAAATTCTGTGTGAAACAACCAATAGCCACAAGTTTCATTTTAACTGATACCAAAGTCAAGCACAGAATAAGACAAATGCAGAATGGCAGGTTGTAATGTCAAAATATACGTGTGATTAATATGTTTATTGTGTTATCAAAGAAGTAACAGCAAGATCTTTTTTATTTTATGTATATAAATAAAGGCCTAAATTTTAACACAATTTTACTATGTTAAAATATTTTATGTATAGATTTTTATTTATTATATACATTATCTTAAATTTAAATATATATAATTATTAATATTGTCAAAGAATATACATATTCTATATTGTTTGTTACATATTGTTATATTATTATTATGATAATGATGATGTTTCAGAGAAAATCTTCATTTGGTCTAAAAGGTTGCAAAATTACATATTGTTGGTTTATTACAAATTTTCAAAAAGTTAGGAAAGGAATTGACTAGGTAGGAAACTGTTCATTAAGATGACTTCATTGCATATATCATTTTCAAAGTGGATCCAAATTTCTATTTAAGTATTTTTCCAACTATTTAATTATTCCGCAGGGTTATTTGATTTTTTTTGGAGCTGGTTTACTATAAACTAATTTTTAGCTCAAAAATTTATACTGTATTCATCTGTTTGTTTTTTTTTTGTTTTTTTTGATGTGTTGTTTATATATGTGTGTTCATTGCACTGCAAGTTTATATTGGGTTTAATGATGTCCTAAGTATTACATTTATTGTTTTGAGTTTGTGATTCAGATCCTAAACCTTGGTTTCAAAGGTGACCACATGGCTGCAAACACATTTAGTGGAGATATATTGTATCTTTTCCTGAACAATTCAAATTTTATGCAGTATGCTGCTGAGTGGCAATGAGGATTACTAGCAAGAACAAAAGAGCATCTTGAGCACCAGAAGGCATGGAGGCTGTATGTTGCAGCATGGGAATGTTGCCTTTTTTGTATGTGTTTATGATATCCTCAATTGCAATATTAACCTTTCTGTATATATTAAGCATCAGGTGTCATATCTTTACCAGTGCAGTACAGTTATGAAGTAAATGATCTTGTGTCTCCTCTTCACTGTGACAATAAACTGGGTCTATAGTAGGGTAGAATCTATGAAATCTTAAGAAAGTGTGCATTGGGTAGAACATTTAGATTGACTTTTAGCAAAATATCAAAATTTGGTTCTAATGGCCACTTTCTGTACCGATGAAGCAGTTTCTGCTTATCAATCCTAACTGCTGATGGATAGGAATTAGGCGTTTGGCTTGGATATTGGATATTGTAAATTTCCCAGTATGTGCACTTATAGACACTATTGAATTTATTTGGTTATATATAGGCTTGAGTTCTTCAATCAGAGTGTATAGGTATTCATATGATGGGGATGGCCTGTCTGTGGGCATTATATTGATCTCACACACCATGTATGGAAATCTTTTTATGAGTGGAGTCCAAGCCCATTGCAGATTGGCAGTCTGATTAAATTTTTTTTAAAGAGATGGTCACTGTCTTCCTATTCTGTATTAATTTATTACAGAGTGATGAGATGGCTGATATGAATATCTTAGCAAATTTAATAATAGGTGTGCAGCATGTAACTTTTGTAGTTACAAGTTGATTATATAATGCAACCATGGTATAAATTGAGAGGGATGATCTTTCAAGTGAGGTTGTGATTTTATTCAGCAACTTTCTTCAATTTATTTTGAATTTTCTGCCTCATTTCCTTTGGATCCTAGGTAGAAATGAAAACCAAGAAATTTCATCAGCTTACCATTATAAATATCAGTATATTGTTTGCCTGTGTATTAGGACCATGCAATTGTTTTATTTTTGCTAACTTTATGTTAAAATTGGAGGTGTAATCATGAATTATTTCTTAAAGTATCGGTAGATTCTTTTTAGAGGGAAGGAACACACTGATAACATACATATAAGCTACACACAATATATATAGTCTAGTGTTTGGGATTTGAATTCCCTTTTATTTTCCATTGTATCTTTATTAATAGAGGGTTTGTATATAGTATGAAGAGTAACATACTGAGAGGGGATCCTTGTTGGATGGATTAGCTGGGTATGAAAGGTTGGAGATTTTCTCCCATTCAGTGTGATGTGGATTTCTTGGTTGAGTACAGATTGGCTATTATATATAGAAGAGACAGAGGTATTGTATTTTTAGTATTGAAATCTGCCTCAATATTCAGTTGTACTGTAATTGGTGCATATTTTTTTACTATTTACTATTATTATTACTACTACTATTGCTGCTGCTGCTGCTACTATTACTATTATTATTATTATTATTATTATTATTATTATTATTATTGTTATTATTATTAATATTATTATTATTGTTGTTATTATTATTATTATTATTATTATTATTATTATTATTATTATTATTATTATTATTATTATTATTATTATTATTATTATTATTATTATTATTTGTGTATGAAGTAGAAGGAGTTTATATTTATCAGAAATAAAGGCCCAGTAAATAGATTTAAAGGGCAGAAGTTTTAATGCCTGTCATTATAAAATTTTCAAAAGCATTAACCCATGTTTTGAAATGTATATATTCCCAAGGGTCTAATAATATCTAAAGAATATTAGTATGTGTAATTATAAACACCAATCAAGATTATTTTAAGTAAATTGTTATCTAAATTATTTAGGTGTCTATGCTATTTTCATCTTATTGGTCTCATTCTGAATGCATACACACACAATTTCTGTTGATCTGAGAAATCATGTTCTTTGAACTGGAAAAATGCAGGAATATTGATGGTAGCATTGGGATGGTGTTGCCAAAATATATTTTATTCATAGATGTTTTTTTTTATTTAAAAGTGGCACTAGAAGTTAAGGAATGACATAATTCAAACTCCATGTAAAAAATACTTTTGGATAAGGCTGAAATATGACCCTCTGAGAGATAGTTTGGTATATGTTGATCAGGAAGTATAATCTGGGTATTTTATGTAAAATAGGTATATAAGTGTTGTATGCTTTATTCAGAAGTAGCAGCATCAATCTTTATTAAACTTAAGAAATTCAAATTTGTATTATACTTCCTTAAATTTTATAATCATAAAGAAAAGAGCTTTAAAATAAATGGTTTTTTATGTTTTTGCCATAATAACTAATAAATTATAAAACATACTTTGGCACAAAAGCACAAGAGTTGTTTATTAGTTATGTTAGTTCTTCGTGCTGTATAATATATTATTTAGTAAAAGTCTTACTGCCTGGTGTTTAGCACATTTTCCTGCAATGGTCACAACTTGAGATTCAAAACAAGGTGAGATCTAAAAATGTTTTCATGTTTCAAGAGAAACTTAGAATTCCCTCCCCCCAGATAGATGGCCTATAACCAATCCTAAGTAATTGGTTATTATTTGGTAAATGGTTATTATTGAATTACCTTCAGTTAAAGGGTAAATCATTATCTAGTGATTTGACTTGGTTTATAAATATTACTCTTTCTCTCATTGTTTTTCTATAGAAAGGTGTTGGAGAAAGTATTGCCTTATAATAGGCTATTTTAAAAATGGTTTACCATTTAACCTATGAAAAAATATGAATTTATTTTTAAAAAACTTTCTTTTGTACAGGCACCAATTCTTGCTGAAAAATATTGTGTATGCCATTTATCAACTGGTGATATGCTGCGAGCAGAGGTAGCATCTGGGTCATCGCTGGGGAAAACTTTGAAACAAGTTATGGATGCTGGAAATTTAGTAAGTGATGATCTTGTGGTTCAAATGATTGACCAAAATTTAAATAAACCAGAATGCAAAAATGGATTTCTATTGGATGGATTTCCACGAACTGTTGTTCAAGCTGAAAAGGTAAATAACTTATTTGTCTGCTAGTTCAATAAGATTAAAAAAAAGTTATATAATTTAAATATTTATATATATATATCCATGTGTGTATTTGCTGACTGATCATATATTCGCAAATGTAGTCATACATTGAATCTGATCAAATTTGTATTTAGTCTTTGAGGATACAAGATTAGCTACAAAAGACAGAAGCTTTTTTGTGTGTTTCAAATTGTTAAAGTCATAAATACTCTTCTGGATATAACTATATTAATAAAGGAAATATCCACATTCATCTATAAATTGCATATCTTGAACAGTCATGCTATTCTCACCCATGAAAGGAATTATTGAGAATAAGACATAATAACTAAATGACTTTGAAAGATATTTGATCCATTTTTCTTTTGTGTTTTATCCAATATTATAACAATTAAATGTTCAACTACTAATATAATTCATAATGATGGAATGCCATTCAAAGAAAAAATGAAATCAATCTTGGTTTTCATTAGATTTGACTTTAATTTTTCTGCTAACGTACCATTATGTTAGCGGTCCCCAATCTTTTTGCACTTAAGAGCACATTCTATAATACCGGCCAGTTGGCGGGCACCATTTATTTTTTCAATGTAAATTTATAGTTGGATATTGTTAATAATAGACTTTTTATGCTGTAAAAGTATTGTATGCCTTACAATTTGATTACAATATAATACAATAATTTATAAGAAATCTTAAAAATTAAATTTATTTGTGATAAATAATTTTTTAACATGTTGGGATAGCGGCAGGCACACAAAAATGGTCTGCGGGCACCATGGTTGCCCGGAGGCATAGGGTTGGGGACCCTTGCATTATGGTATAATCAGTTACAATGGATTTAATAAAGGAGATTTTCATATTTTTTGTATGGTAATATTTTTTGCAATATAATGATCCTTAAGTATATGAATCTCCATATTTAAAGATTTTCAACATTTTTTTTCGAATATTTCATGTTTATTATTGGACAAATTTAATAGAATAATTAATAGTAAAATTGTCCAATGGTTTAGACCCAAAGTCTAGTTATGCAATAAAAAGTCTTATAATAATCAATGCATTGCTTTAGGGGTTTCTGGGCTTTTGCAACTACTAGCACAAATTTTGTAATATTGCTATCATTGAACATAATCTATTTAAAAAATTTTTTTGAAGAATTAATAGTCTTTAATTCCAGCTATTGTCTTGGAAAACTTCACACTAATTTCTGATATGTATGTGTATGCTTGAAGTTTACATACATATAAAAGTATAAATTAGTAATGGAAATAAATAATAAGTTATAAAAGAATTAATGAATTTTAAGTATGATTCTTTTAAAATAGGAAATAAAAGTTATTTATAACTTTGCTAAGATTAGAAAAAAGAATATTTTCTAAAAGTAAAAGCAATTAAAATAATGAGAATAGAATGCAGTATGATAATAGGATATAGAACAATTAAAGGAATTTGAGTTGAGATTTCCTTCATGATTATAAACTGTAAGCAAAAAAATAATTTTTTAAAGTCAGAGATGTAATGGTTAAATTCTTGTATCCAGCATGTGAGCAGTGAAAGGAAAAATCACCTGAATGGATGGATGAAATACTCTAGGGAATGAAACAATGAACAGTTGTAGGTGAGTTCAATATCAATGAGGTGAGTAATTGGCCCTTATACATTTAACATATAGAGAAATATCTCTTCATAAAGAAAATCTAAAAATATAAATACAAAATTGCGACAGTTTTATGTTTCACTGGGAAAAAGGGGTGGTTGAAATTACAAATAGGCTTGCTGCACACACCCCTCTAAAAATGTTGCCAGGTTACATTTCCATGACCACTCAAGTTAGGGAGGAAAGTATTAAAGATTTTGATTGGTCACTTCGGAATCTAGCAAAGAATTGCATATACGATTCATTTTTAGATGTCCTCCTAAAACAGTTCCTTAGAGACATAAACAGTGGCAACAATTACTGTCAGTCACTAATTTAGATTACAGTAAGGCCATAAAGTGTAGTACAGTTTACAAACTCATCCTGCAGCAATCGAAAGAATACGGGTGTGGGAAAAAGGAAACAGAAGTTTATAAAACATTTAACTCAATTGAAAACAAAGTCATTAACAGTAAAGAGAAATTTGATAACAGCAAAAATTCATTCATATGCTTTCGCTGCAGGGGAAAAAGTCCAGTAACTGTTATTACAGATGTGAATACTGTAAATACTGCAACAAAAGAGGACACATGGAAAATATTTGCAAATAAGAGTTCAGCATAGAAAGAAATGATACTAATAGTAGTAATTATATTAACTAAGTTTTAAAATATGGCAACAATGGATGATAAAAATAATGATCAAAATTAAAATATATGAACAGCCTATTACCATGGAAGTCCACAGTGAGAGCAGCCTATCACTAATTACTTCCAGGTATAAGAAAAGCTCCATTATACATAAAACTGACTTAAAGACATTAGATGTAAACGGTAATGTCATTAGAATAAAGGGCTTAGTTGAAGCACCAATATGTGGAAATAAGGGCAAAATGATAGTACTACCAATATATGTAGTCATGCATCATCTGTCAAAACAAGTTGTAATGATATGCCTGAATGATGGGGAAATATTAAGAAAATACATAAACCAGCTGCAAAAAGGTGAGCTGGAATAGAATGCCCGAGTTAGTCAAAACAGAAGCCAATGAAGTGATGCAAAGTGAAAATAAACCAGAAAAGGAAAACACTTTTGATAGTGATTTACAAACAAGTACATTTTCAGAGAATGCACCAAGGGAATCTGAACATTATTCACAACAGCATGCTAAAAGGAAAATAAAAAAACCCAGGCATCTTAATGACCACGTGCTGAACTAAAGATTAAAACCCAATCTCTGAACTTGGAGGGAGTAATGATTTATGGATATGCTTAAATGCACATACATATAATGGTATAAATTTCTAATAGAAATAAATAATAAGTTATAAAAGAATTGAGGAATTTTGTTAAGATTAGAAAAAACAATATTTTCCAAAAGTAAAAGCAATTAAATTAATGAGAGTATAATGCAGTTTGATAATAGGATATAGAATAATTAAAGGAATTTGAGTTGCGATTTCCTTCATGATTATAAACTGTAAGCAAAAAATAACTCATTAATTAATGTCAGAAATATAATGGTTAAATTCTTGTATCCAGCATGTGAGCAGTGAAGAAAGAATCACCTGAGCGCACCAATCATCTTTAGAGAATGAAACAATGAATGGATTCAAAGAAAATTGGATCAAGAGGACACTTGATTCTTGGAGCTTCACCTGTGCACACAGACTTATAAATGGCCACATAATGTCACCCGAATGCACAGGAACTTCAACTGCAAAGAACTGGCCTCCGAACATGTGAATAGCCATCTAGGACTCACATAGGTCTTATTGATCTTCAATATTATTTTTATATGCCAACAGGTCAATGTATATATTGTACTGGATGAAAGATCTTTGATTCGCATATACTGACCACACGGGTGCCACTAGTCCGAAAATAAGAACTAGACATTTATTTTAAGGGTGGACAGGACATGCGAACCTGAATGCGCCAGACTAAACTCAGGGAGAAACAAGACATCTTATGGATTGTTTAGACAATTGAGAAATAAAAGTACCAAGACAAACGTCAGCCAAATAAATTTAAACAATTTATTAATTTTATTAAAAGTTGGATAATAGAGTAAAGACATCTAGCCACGAATACAAAAGTGACTTATATTAACATACGCATATTTACCAGAGAGTACACATGAGTACGGCAAACACGAAAACATTAAACATTTTGGCAGCAAAATTCTCTCACCTAAAAATATAAGAAATAGGTAGGATAATAGCTTCCTGCTGGCAATCCATAAAATTACAAAAAAAAAAAAAAAAACAACTCTAGCTTCCTGATTCAGAGATATTAAAACAGTTACGGTCTTGTAGGAAATCAACAAAACCAGCATGGACGATAGATCAGTAGCATTCTAACTACTGACGTTATAACGCTGCAGGACTGCTGCGCGTAATACTACTTTTAAAGCAAACGTGGTTGATTTCACATACAAGACAGCAAAAAGATATTTGATCACGATCTTACGTAATCCAGAAAGAAATGACTACTTTCAGAAAACTCGAAGAAATAATTTGATAAATAGCCAGCAAAAAGATTTTGTTGTTTGCAAAAAGCGCAAACCAAACGTGTTTAAAAATTCATTATTTTACAACAACAACTAAGGGCCGGTGAGTAAATAAAAACTACGAAAACTGCCAAAGCATTTTGCAATAGTTAATGAAATCATTAGGCATATATTAAACATATAAAATACAATCTCTCAATGCACCCCCTGATAAATGAAAATTGAAAACAAACTTGGAATCTTAAAACTAAGATTCCAAGACACACTTTAAATACTAGAAAAAGTACATACAGATAATAAATAATTAAAAATAATTAATACAACTTTAAAACATACTTATCATTAGATTGAGCGGAGATTTAATTAAACGCAATTTATTTACCCTGGCTAGAATAAGAAAAAGTTTATCTTACGATAAGGCAGAGTTCTAGTAATTTTCTGACGAGTGCGCACTTTTAATAATAGTTCATCTTTCAGGCGACTTCTCTTTATGACAAAGGCAAGTGTCGAGGCAAATTGGGGATCCGGCTTAGGTTAGAGTTTTATGGCATCATGAAAGAACAGCCTAGAGCCCGAGGCTCGTCCTTATTTAAATTAGCAATGCATCTTATTGCTTCCAATACATATAGCAGCGTTTGTTGACATCACGAAGGCAAATTTGAAAAATCTCTTAAATGTTCCAACTGCGATTAATATGAAATTCCACAGATTAATCAGAATGCCTCTTAGAAATCAGAAGCTGAACCAAGCGCTCTTAAAAACCTTGTTAGTCTAGCATAATAGCAACCACCTCTTTTTTTGGCGGGCTATAGTTACCTCGCTACATTTCCCGCGAAAAACTTTCCTTATTGTCAAATTCTATACCACAGGCAGGGCAAATATTAATTTCCCGCTCAATCTAATTTAAGAATTCCAACCAGGGATTATTGTAACCAAAATAACAAATACAAAACTAAATCTCCGCTTTTAGAATTAACTTTAAAAATGATTAAAATAAAAGCAACAGGAATATAATTAGCAAGCTTGCCTGTTTTTAATCAAATTGATTAAAACAGGCGGTGAAAGTAAACTATTTTAAAATAAATCAATTCTATAAACAAAAATTAAAATGCCCTATTTAAATATAACTGAGTATATGTTTAATACAAAAAACGTTTTTTTTTTTAAATAATAATAAAAAATTTTAACATTAGATAAGATTTAACAAAAATTAAGTTTTTAATTTAGGCAGTAAAATCCTTGAATCGGATATCAATCCGGTTCAACTGCCTGAAGATATGATAAAAAAATAAAAAAAACATTCCTGTAACTTTTTTCTTTTTTTAACTATAAACATTTTAAAAACTACCCCTAGAAATTTGGCTGAACGTTTGCCTCGCACTCATGAAAAACCAAAACAATATTTCATTTCTTACATTTATCCATTCTCATAAATCATTAACAATTTTTCTTTTTTGTTTGTTTGTTTTAAAACAATCCGATTGCTAAAAGCTGAACCTTTAACTTTTGTCCGGCGGTTCTTTTACTCCTATTACTAACTTTCTGGCATGGCCTACTTTCACCCACTTGTCCTTTTTTAGCTTATAAAATTTTCTCTTGTCTCTTTCCCGTTCAGTTTTGCTTTCTAGCATATATACCTGAATCTTTTTCTTAATGAAACTTCCCAATTCTTCATCTTTTCCTACTTTATTTTTAATCATATCAACACTAGTAAATGGCAAAACTTCATTTCCTACAGACTTTTTACATGACTTGCGTACGATTGCTTTATAAATGGCTTTTATTTTTGCTTTAAAATCATATTCCAAAAACTTTTCCTTAACTCTTTTCTTAGTTTTAAATCCCTGTTAACCACTAACAGTTATTTTACTCAACTCATTTTTAACCTCTTGAGGTAACTCTTTTACACTATTTTCAACCCCTAACTTATAACTGTCTCCAAGATCTTTCTCCACCGCACTATATATCTCTCTCCACACTCTACTTATTGCAAACTTTATTTCCACCCTCTCTGTTCTAGTACTATTCTGTGCTACTTCAATTTCTATACTCTTTTATGACCACTTTTTCTACTTTCTGATTCTCTTAATTCATCTTATTTTTCAAATCCTTTTCCATCTCCACTTCTTTTTGTACTTCCTGAGTTTCTTCTACTCTTCCTGTCATTTCTCTTCTCATTTCTTTCATTTCTGCTCTCAGCTCCTCCAGTATTGTTTGTTGACTCTGTTTTATTTCTATATTTTGTTTTGTTATATTTTGTTTCATTTCCAGTAACTCTTGTCGTATTTCTTTCATCTCAGCTTGCTGACTTTGTTTCATTTCTATTATCAACTTTATCATCATCTGTGTCTCGCTCTCTTCTTTTTCTACTATCTGGGGGTATTTAAATGAAACAGGGCTCTCTTCCAAACCTGCCGCCCTGTCGCCTTCTTCTTTAACTTCCATTTTACACAAGACTAAATTGCTATCCAAACTTCTTTTTTTAAAACAAAAAAAACAAAATCAAAAAGCAAATAAAACACTATTTATTTATGCAAGAAGACAATGATAATTAAATTTAAAAAAAATTCAACTCCGAAAGATTCCTCCCACAAAAAAAACGCTATTTATTATTTATTTTTGTCATATGAAAAAGACGAAACCCCATTCTACCAAACTGCTCTAACAATAGATGCCACAACTAACAAAAACTGATCTCTGCCTACTATATCTTGCCTCTTACACCTAAAATCTTTCTCAACAGTCTAAACAAAATCTCACATGGGCTTGAAAACTCGAAGCCCCACGTTGGCTGCGCTAAAAATTAATATATATGTACCGGACGAAAGATCTTTGATTCGCATATACTGACCACACGGGCGCCACTAGTCCGAAAATAAGAACTAGACATTTATTTTAAGGGTGGACAGGACATGCGAACCTGAATGTGCCAGACTAAACTCAGGGAGAAACAAGAGATCTTATGGATTGTTTAGACAATTGAGAAATAAAAATACCAAGACAAACATCAGCCAAATAAATTTAAACAATTTATTAATTTTATTAAAAGTTGGACAACAGAGTAAAGACATCTAGCCATGAATTCACAAGTGACTTATATTAACATACGCATATTTACCAGAGAGTGCACATGAGTATGGCAAACACGAAAACATTAAACATTTTGGCAGCAAAATTCTCTCACCTAAAAATATAAGAAATGGGTAGGATAATAGCTTCCTGCTGACAATCCATAAAATTACAAAAAAAAAACAACAACTCTAGCTTCCAGATTCAGAGATATTAAAACAGTTATGGTCTTGTAGGAAATCAACAAAACCAGCATGGACGATAGATCAGTAGCATTCTAACTACTGACGTTATAACGCCGCAGGACTGCTGCGCGTAATACTACTTTTAAAGCAAACATGGTTGATTTCATATATAAGACAGCAAAAAGATATTTGATCACGATCTTACGTAATTCAGAAAGAAATGACTACTTTCAGAAAACTCGAAGAAATAATTCGATAAATAGCCAGCAAAAAGATTTTGTTGTTTGCAAAAAGCGCGAACCAAACGTGTTTAAGCATTCATTATTTTACAACAACAACTGAGGGCCAGTGAGTAAATAAAAACTACGAAAACTGTCAAAGCATTTTGCAATAGTTAATGAAATCATTAGGCATATATGAAACATTTAAAATACAATCTCTCAATGCACCCCCTGATAAATGAAAATTGAAAACAAACTTGTAATCTTAAAACTAAGATTCCAAGACACACTTTAAATACTAGAAAAAGTACATACAGATAATAAATAATTAAAAATAATTAATACATCTTTAAAACATACTTATCATTAGATTGAGCAGATTTAATTAAACGCAATTTATTTACCCTGGCTAGAATAAGAAAAAGTTTATCTTACGATATGTCAGAGTTCTAGTAATTTTCTGATGAGTGCGCACTTTTAATAATAGTTCATCTTTCAGGTGACTTCTCTTTACGACAAAGGCAAGTGTCAAGGCAAATTGGGGATCCGGCTTAGGTTAGAGTTTTATGGCATCATGAAAGAACAGCCTAGAGCCCGAGGCTTGTTCTTATTTAAATTAGCAATGCATCTTATTGCTTCCAATACATATAGCAGCGTTTGTTGACATCACGAAGGCAAATTTGAAAAATCTGTTAAATGTTCCAACTGCGATTAATATGAAATTCCACAGATTAATCAGAATGCCTCTTAGAAATCAGAAGCTGAACCAAGCGCTCTTAAAAACCCTAGAATTGAACCACTTCTTTTTTTGGCGGGCTATAGTTACCTCGCTATATTTTCTGTGAAAAACTTTTCTTATTGTCAAATTCTATACTACAGGCAGGGCAAATATTAATTTCCCGCTCAATCTAATTTAAGAATTCCAACCAGGGATTATTGTAACCAAAATAACAAATACAAAACTAAATCTCCGCTTTTAGAATTAACTTTAAAAATGATTAAAATAAAAGCAACAGGAATATAATTAGCAAGCTTGCCTGTTTTTAATCAAATTGATTAAAACATGCGGTGAAAGTAAACTATTTTAAAATAAATCAATTCTATAAACAAAAATTAAAATGCCCTATTTAAATATAACCGAGTATATGTTTTAATACACGTACGTTTTGTTTTGTTTTTTTTAAATAATAATAAAAAATGTTAACATTAGATAAGATTTAACAAAATTAAGTTTTTAATTTTGGCAGTAAAATCCTTGAATCGGATATCAATCCGGTTCAGTATATAATGTGTAATGTTTAGCTAGAAATTGCTAAGAGTATTATTAGTAAATTGCATTTAATCTCAACTTAATAGACTCAGAAGTCATTACTAGGGAATTACTATCATTAAATTAGTTTGGAACAATTAAGTTCCCAGACAAGATCTGGCAGTATAGTAAGTCTGGAAATAACAAATTTCTGAACTGACCAATAAGAATGAATAGAGAAGGTCAATTCATTGTCATGCAAATAGTATATTGTGTACACAGATTCATTGACTACAGTGAATTCATCAAATGATTTCAATAATATATATATATAAACAGATATTGTTTTTAAGATCTTAAAATTTAGTATTTTCCCAGATTCCAGACCAAACTTTTCTAAATGATAAAACTCTCTTAATAAGAAAGTTTTTGTCTAGATAAAACTTATTTGGCAATGCTTTCTAGATATATTCAATGATAACTTTGTCTACATGGATTAAGAATGATTAGTTTTGATACATCTTGATATTTTTAGCTTTACAAATAACTTTCTTTTTTTTTTTTTTGATTAAATAAACAAAGCAACACTGATACTTGATAGGATTTTATTACACAGATTTCAGGTATACTAACTGGAAATGTCTTTTTTGCTCTAATGGTTTATCAAAAGTTCAGATGTTTTGAAACATAATAGTAATACTTATTTTTATTCAATTATATTCCCAGTAATTTGACAAATGCTTAGTTGAATCATAAGGGTATGGGAATTCTTATGCACTAGGAGACCATCAGTCATTCAGAAACTAAAAGTAGTAGAAATATCGGAATAAAACTGTGTGATCATTTGAAGTATAATAATAATGTAGTATACATAATTTATAAAGTGTGGCTTCATCAAACCATGCTATATGATTAATATTACTTGCTCAGCCAAAGAGATAATACATTCTGGAAATAGCGTCAATTGGAAATTATTACTTATTTAAAGTTAACCACAGACTAACTAAAGATAGCAAACAGAGTTAGATCTTGAAAATCACTTTATATAATATTTTATATATAATTTGTGGTTATTCTGTATATATTATTGAGCTTAATACTTCACTTATGTTAAATAAAAATTTTAAAATGCAACATGAATGCATCTTCTATTGTTCCAGGTCAGGATTTCTCAACTTTTTTTTAACTATCGTTTCCCTCCCCTGAAGGATTTTTAGACAAAATTTTTTGAAATCGCCCCCATGAAATACTAAACAATAAAATACTTTATATTTATTCTCTTTATTTAATCCCCATAGCCCATGTCACTTTAAAATGCAGTTTGGGATCAAAAAAATAACTTCCAACAAAGAAACAATAAATCAATACTAACTGTTAGAACATCACATGGTCACCATTCTTTAGGCTTACACATCGATTACTCTGGCTTGCATTGAGTGGTGCTACTGTATAGAGAGTTTTCCCTTTGTGTAATAGTAGCTGTTATTTAAAAATCAAAAACAGTTAACTGAAACAATTCCTCAACTAAATAAGAAAATAAATAATCTATGCCAACCATGCACCATTAAGATAGAAACAAAAAATTATTTGTGTAGTTCCAGCTTTGAAGAACTCCTGATTGTAATCCCAAGATTTTTTCACAATCATTTGCCCAAAGTTTAATTTTCAGCCCCATTGAGAATCCCTGATCTAGGCTGATAAACATGCAAAGAATTACTCTATCAACAGATTCAATTATTACTAATCTATTGCAAGATGAAGGTCTCCACATTTAATCCAGTTTTTTCCAATCCATAGTCATTCTTCTTCATGTGGCACCAATGAATTTCCTTATTTCATTTGTTCATCTTACATGAAGTTTCTTCTAGGTCTTTTACAATTCTTCAGGGTTTTGTTTAAGACTTTTCTCTCATCTTTTTATCATCTCTTCTAGAAATATGACACCTCAGCTCCATTTCAGTATCTTATATTTTTCATTGATGCCAATGATATTTGATTATTCTCTTATCCAAGTGTTTCTTTTTTGATTCATTCTTGTTACTCCCAAAATACATCTCTCCACACTTTATTCAGTGATGCAAATGTTGTGAGTTGCTCTTCTGTTAAGTGTCCAAGTCTCACATATATCCAAAACTCAGATATATAAGTAAGAACTGGTAATACAAATCTTTTTTTTTTTTAAATCTTTCATTTCAAAAACATGGGTATACTTCTTTTAAATACGAAGTTATTTCTACCAAAAACACTGTCCATCTTTGTTCATTGTGTTTCTATCTAGATTAATAATCTGATCAAGATATTTGTAGTTATTAACTTATTCTAGTTTACCATTTCCCACCTGTGGTCGCGTTCCCTTGGTGGTGCTGGGGGGTTGTGGGTTGGTACAAAAAATTATCATGGAAAAAAAAAAAAAAAATTAAATAAAAAAAAAATAATTTTTTTTTTTAATTTTAAAAATTTTTTTATTAAAAAATTTTATAAAATTGTTTAAATGGTAAATTTTTTATTTGTAGATTAAAAGTATGTTAAGAAATTTTTTAAAAAAAAAAAATAAAAAAAAAAAAAAAAAAAAAAAAAAAAAAAAAAAAGGGGGTTCTAGACTATCAATCTTAATTTTTTTTTCTGAGAAAATCCATTGAACATTATTTTACTTTTTTAGTATTTATCTCTAGTCCTACTTTTTTATTTTCGTAACTCTTGTGATATTTCCTGAATCGCAAAAGCATTATTTGCAGAAACAACCACATCATTTTCAAAATCTAGATGACTTTAATAATTCTTAACTTCCCATTTTAATCTATAAAAATTTCTTGTAAAACAATTGTAAACAGTTTTGGAGAAATGGAATTAGCCTGATACATCAATATCAACATTAATTTACTTAGCAACACCATGTAATGTAATCACTGCGGTTATATTTTGATGAACTATTCATCAGAATAGGACCTTTTTTATATATTGATGATCTAAAGCTGTAATCACTGTAAAAATGCTTATAGAATCAAATGCTTTCTTATAAACCATAAATTCAAACATAATGATAATTCATATCATTCATTGATTTTTTCTAAAATTTCTTTCAGTACTTGTACATAATATGCTGTGTCAAAATCATTTCTAAATCTTTTTTGGTCGGTAAGAATTCAAAGTTCACTAGATAAGTTGGAATATCTCAGCTAAGATTTTATATAGAACTGATAGAAGAATATATATATATTTTATAAGCAGAGGAAGTTTGATAAGCTCTGATGAAGACTGTTGGACAGTCGAAACTATAAGGAAAATATAGAAGTTTTTTAAGTAAATTTGTTTGCATTGAAGTGTATATGAAAGAAATATTATAAGAAATATATATATAAAGATATGAAGATATGCAAAAAAAGTGAAGGATAAGAGAATATAACTGATAGAAAAATGATGTCTGTAATTTCTAATATATTCCTTATTATCTTTCTTGCATATCAATATGACTACTGCATTCTTCCAATCATCTGGTACTTCTGTAACAGTTGGACATCTGGTATCTGGTTTCATCAATAATTTTTCTATTTCTTTACTTGCTTATTTGAAATTTTCTATAACAGTTACATCAGTTCCTGAAACTTCTCACTCTGTAGATTTAATATGATGTCTAGCAATTCACAAGATGTAGTCATTATAGTGGTTTGTTTTTGTATATATAAGTATTATATACAATAGTCAAATATGTTTAAAAATATATATATACAAGCAACAAAGATTACAAATTATAAAATTATTATATACATTTCATACATTTCATATCCTTTTTTTTTTTTTAAATAATAGTTCAATCTCTTTTTCTTAATGCTGAAATAACTTTCCCAATGCCTGTAAATTGTTTTATACTTTTGAAATATTTCTTCTCTTCTATAGCTTTCTTTGCCACTTCATAGTTATATTTTCTTACACAAAGGCAAAACTCTCCATACAATAGTACCATTCAGTGCAAGCCAGAGTAATCAATGGATGCAGAAAGGTTTGTGCACAAAATCCCTCCTATCTAGCACAAACCTTTCTGCATACATTGATTACTCTGGCTTGCACTGAGTGGTGCTACTGTAAGGAGAGTTTTGCCTCTGTGTTATCAGCTTGCGTAAGCATAAAGAATGCTGATCATGTGATGTTTAGTGGTATATTTTTTTACATTGTTAAATTATTTTACACAACTTGAGATATTCTTTTTTTTAATAGATCAATTTTAAATATTTTCGTATTTTCTTTTTTCTTCATATATCATTTTGACTCAGTAGAAAATTTACTAATAATTTTTTTTTTTTTTTTTGTATCACCTATCTTTCTTGTAGTTCTTTTGAACTATCTTCAAAGCCTTTTATTATACTAAAACAATTTGCAAATTCTAATTTAAATCCGTTGCAATGTTTCTAAAAATTAGGAATATGAATACTGCTTGTTATGTATGTGTGTGTATGTTTAAATACATTTAAAATGGTTAAAGTGTAATAGGATGAAATATATACGTGTATATAAAATGTATACACACTAATTTAAAAATTTATCTTTTTAAGAATAGTACACTTAAATAAATTCTAATGGTATTCATGATCAGAAAGATTTAATTTCTAAGTAGATGAAAAGAGCAATTAGTAATGAAATTCTTTTAATAAAAATATATACTGTTAACAATTAAATGGTGGTCAGTTTCTGATCCATTCAGTGATAACAACTCTAGAAATAACTTTTTAATAAAAGTAAAATTTCTCCGATTCAGGATGTATCTCAAATAAATGAAATAATTACCTTATCGGCAGAATCTGAAAAAAGAGCCAATCAGAAGAGTATTTGGACAATCAATTGATAGAAGCCAAATGAGAAAAAGAAACACTTTCTTTTGGAAGCTGCTGGTGTGCAGATGGACATTTAACCTTGTTGCTGGATATCATGTATATATTTTAAATTGTAATATCTGTTATTAATAATGTAAACCTCTTATATAGGTATATTAAAAACTAATAATTGAACTTAGTAGTTGTAGTTTTTACCACAAAAGAATTTCTAACTTCACATGATCACTATCTCTTATATTAGCACATAATTATTATTAAACAAGGCAAAACTCTCCATACAGTAGTGCCACCTTGTGCCAACCATAGAAATCACTGGATGCCAGAAGGCTTGTGGATGAGTAGGCACTAAATAGGGATTTTATGCACAAGCCTTCTGGCATCCATTGATTACTCTGGTTGTCACAGGGTAGCACTACAGTATGGAGAATTTTGCCTTGTTGATTTTCTAACTTCTGAACAAGAATCCCGCTTCAAGACATAGCACTGACTTATCTTCAATAGTTTTTATTTCTAGTTTTGCATTAAAATGTATATTACATTTTACACTAATTGATAATCACTTTCTCTTGAGATCATTAGTCTTCAAGTACATATTTTCTTCTTACTCAAAATATAGTCCAATTCTATTGTACCTCATTTGGGTGTATCCATGTCCATTTTTTTAAAGAAAGATTTTATAATATACTTTTTTCCCCTGAAAATTCTACAAGTCTGTGTACTTTCTCATTTCTATTTTGACAATTAAATTTACCCATAAAACTTTCATCTTTCTTCTTTTTTTCTTCAATTCTAGCATTAAAGTCTTCTATGACAATTATCAAAAGCATTTTGTACATACATATAAAAATCCTCTTCTTCACAATGAGAACTTATTGAGGCATAAGTTTGAATTAATTGCATTTGGTAACTTCCATTAAGTTGAATAATTAATCTAGGAAACTATGTCTGACATAATCTTCAATCTCCACATTGTTATTCTTCCAATTTTTGTTTACTATAAATCCCATTCCATTTGTGTTTTTCAATAATTTTTTTTTATAGTAAAGTATATATTCACTGGTCAAATTAATTGTCTCTTCACTTTTTCTCCTAACTTCACAAAGTCCAACAATAGAATCCCATATAATATAAGATTATTCTTCTTCCAATTCAATTATTTTTCTGTCACTTGAAAATAATCTGCAAATGTAGGTAGCTGAATAAACGTTACCATCATATGGCAGTGTTGGGTCTGTAATTAGGAGATTTGTAGCACCTTTTCCCTTTAACCATTTTGTCAGATGACTTTTGCTCTCTCCTGAAAATAAGGATCATAATTTAGTTTTGACAGTCATTATAAATATCTACAAAACAGATCATTTACACGTCCATTAATTCTTCCATCAAGAAAACTCAATTACATGACAACTGAAAAGAATGATGTTGATATTTCTTACAACTCTAACTAAAAATCCAATAAATTCACTACATTAGAGTGAAGGCTATTCATGTTTGTTTGCCATGTGAGTAATCACATAATAATAATAGCTACGATAGTATGAATGTATGGAGTGGATATTTGCCCTGCTCATTTTTTTAAGATCTCAAAAAGGAATCATAGAATCTTTTATCAGTTTACTGGAAACTTATTTTTTCCTTTTTGAAGAAGCTATTGAATATTTGATATTTTGATATTTATCTTCAAGTCCATAAATATTTCAAGGAGTTTAATATATATAACATGAGTATATTATAATATTAAATGTCAGATGTATATAAAATAAAATGGGTAGATGCATAACCATATATGAGTTGAGTATAAAACAGAAATCATGAATTAAATACCATCATCATCAATAGTATTCTGTCAAATGGACAGGTTCAGAGAGTAGTCGCATCATCAATTCATCCATTTTTTTATTCCATTCTCTTCATTGCCCAACTCTTCAATTCCATGTTCCTCTTCCCATCTCTTATATCTTTCAACAATGCCAATCTTTTTCATCCTTTCTTCTTACTTCCACACACCTTTCCCTCCAAAACATCTTTCATTAAACTATTATTTTTTTTTTAAATATATGTTCATTCCAGTTTCTTTTTCTCTCTGATTTTCTCAATCAATCTTCTTTTTTCATTTACTCTTTTCAAAACTTCTTCATTTGTTATTTTATTCATCCAACTGATTTGTTTCCATTTTTTCCATATCCACATCTCAAAGGTTTCCAATCTGTTCCTAGTTTTATTACTAATTAAATAGAAGATGAATAAATAGGAATAACATGGGCTTTGAACATTCCATCATCAGATTTTCAATGAAGTGGATGGCTGAAGAGTTGTCAGTTGGAGTAGTTTGAAGCCTGTCCATTAAAGTATGAAGATTGACTATCTTAATATAAAGCTGAGCACTGATTGTATATATAGTTGTCAGTTGGAGTAGTTTGAAGCCTGTCCATTAAAGTATGAAGATTGACTATCTTAATATAAAGCTGAGCACTGATTGTATATATGTGTGGAGATAGTAATCTGTACCAACTGATGATTGCTGGTTTAGCATGAAATACCGTATATTGGTGATTATTTATCTTTTAACGTGTGTGATCATTTGGGCCAGCAATATGAGATGGCTTGGAGAATTGAATTCAGGTCGGGTGAAAGTCTTCGAACCCCTATATATTAAAATAAAGTTGTAAAGTTTATCATTTTAATCTTACTATGAGTTATTCTGTTTACATTATTATCTTATTATTTATTAATTAAAAATGAAGGAATGAAAGGTAAATGGGAAATATCCTGTGATTAACTTCATTTCTGTAATCCCAATTATAATTAAATAATAATTACTAAAACCACTAATGTTTTGAGATAAATTTTCAATTTATTTGGATCATAACAATTCGGAGACTGTTTACAAATTAAAATTACAATTTCCTTCTGAAACTATAAATCCCAGTAGGAAGTCTTACTGTTTATTTTATTATCTTAGCTTTCTGCATTAGTTTAATTTTTCATTATAAACACAACTTATTAAAATTAAGATTCTGGCTGATTTTAAACTATTTAAGTTTTGTTATTGTTTCAAATGTAAATATAATATTTTTTGATTAACATAGCGAGTACAGATAGTTTGAATATATTGCATACAATGTATATATATATACTGAGGATAAATTTGCGTGTAGGCTGTATAAAATATAGCTTAATGATTATACACTTTATGAATTTTACTATCTCAATATCTTTTTCCAAAATTAATGAAAATATAAAATATTTTTACCAAAAATAAAAATTATTATTTCTTATGAGTATAATTATGTTTATGTATAATTAAAATATAACCTTGATTGGTTCACATATGAAATAAAAATTTGCCTTCGTTAATACAGTAACATGAAATAAGGATTTGTCTTTATTAATAAATTGATTACTCAAGTTTACCCTAGGTGGCAAGAGTGAGGTGAGAGAGAATTTTGCTATTGGACTACAAATAACTAATTTCCAATATTTTGCTATTGGACTACAAATAACTAATTTCCAATATTATTTATTTGTAGTCCAATAGCAAAATTCTCTCTCACCTCACTCATGCCACCTAGGGTAAACTTGAGTAATCAGTAGTTACTAAATAATAATGCTTAATAAATCTCTTATCCAGTGATGTTCTAGTTAAAGTCATCCAGACTATATTATCTTTTATCATTGAAGAGCTAATTTCGGTGAAGAGCTGAGTGAGAGTGTGAATTTTTTGGATCTAATATACCTTTTCCTCAGCAGCTGTCTTTTATTCCTTTGTTTTTCTATCAAACTATTAGCCCCAATTGAAAAAAATAAAGTTTTCAATCTAAGCCAACTTTTTTATATAATCATATAGATCTGAAACTTGTTCAGTATCTATATATAATGATGTCTTAAAGTTTTTAAGAACTATAAATGTTTTTATCCTTTGGCCAGGATTGATGTAAAATCATCACAATGTCACATGACTCCCAGCTTCCTTAATGCTACTTAATAGCAAATACTCTTTCTGTCATATACCACTTATGCTACCTATTGTAAAGTTGAGTGATCAATAAATGCTAGTGTTTAACAATTTCTTATCCAATGATATTATATTCTTATCTCCTTACCAGTTTCTAGCTTGTGGCTTTTATTAATGATAGTTTTGGATTTGGAAGTCATTAACTTGTATTAGGGGGGATTGTTGACTATACCAGATATGATAACTAAGTGAGAAAAAGATAATTTGGCTACTGGAAAGCATTGTGTATATTAATATCATGAAATGTTTTGTTAGTTATATTTCTGGGAATCCACTTGTTTTTCATAATTTATTTATTCTAAGAAAGCTTAGCAATTAATATCTTTTCATATTCATAAAATTTGTTCATTTTTCTGCACTGCAGATTATAATAACATTGAGAAAAATGAAATTCTTATGTAGAACAAGAGCAATTTAAATTAAAAACTTAAATTTAATTATAAGATTTTTTTATTAACTTTAAAGATGAAAATACATATTTAGTAATGTAATGAAATTTATTCAAATATAAATGACAGTTATTATTAATACTGCAAGAATAAAAAGATGCTTTATTAAAAAATTCCAAATCTAATGGGGATAGATCCAAGCATATAAATATTAATGCTATTTTTATATCAAACAATTGCCCCAATATTTTTTATCAATATGTGTGCCTAGTTTGGGTAAAGATCTCATAGTACTTTTGTCTTAGGGCCTTACCAATTTTAAATTCAACTTTATATATACTATGTATATATTGTAATGAAATAGAAAGGTAAGAACAGAAAAGCAATATTCACTAACAAGTTACATTTAAATGATACTAATACTGTTTTTTTTCATTTAATTTTTACTTATTTCCCATTTCATTATTATAATTACAGGTATGTATTTGAATGATTTCATTTATGTAAATTTTCTGGATTAGATAAAAACGTACAAATTTTCTCTGTCAAATTGTCTCATATTTAAATTATCATGTGATCATCATTTCATATGCTTGTACAAGCTGTTAATAACAATAGCAAACTCTACATACTGTAGTGA
This sequence comes from Epiperipatus broadwayi, assembly GCA_028023455.1. NCBI lineage: Eukaryota > Metazoa > Onychophora > Udeonychophora > Euonychophora > Peripatidae > Epiperipatus > Epiperipatus broadwayi. Next base: position 3,812,102 of record JAQFVV010000035.1, on the reverse strand, counting down.
CACCATGTGCAAACCCCAGTAATCAATGGGTGCAAGAAGTTTCATGCATAAAATTCCTATCTAGTGTCTATTCATCGAATATCCTCATCAGTGAGAAGCCTTGGATTTGAGAGCACTGCACTTAGATCTTAGGATTTAATGCAACCCACCAGCAGCTACCTTTTAGCTATTTAATAACTGTCAACCTAAATATTTAATAGATGACTGGTGGAGAGTTGTATTGAATTCTAAGATATAGACGCAGTGCTCTCAAATCCAAGGCTCCTCACTTATGAAAGCCACAAACTAGAAATTAGTCAAAAATATTGGATATGTAGGTACTAATAGGGATTTTATGCAAAAAATTTCTTACATCCATTGATTACTGTAGCTTGCATATGGTGTCACTACTGTATGGAGATTTTGCTACTGCTATTAATAACCTGTGTAACCATATTATATGGTGATCATGTGTTCTTTTGGTGATTTTATACTTATCCTGCCCATGCGATAATGGTAACTGGTTTTTGAAAAACCCAAGACACTAGGATGCTGAACTGAGTTCAAATTTGTATGACTATAAAAGTGAATGAGTTTGAATTGAAAACATTGTGTTTTTCATCTTAGGCTCCTAACTTTGTAGTTAACTAAATAGGTAAAAGGTGGCCGCTGGAGGGTGGCATTGGATCCTAAGATCTAGGTGCAGTGCTCTCAATTCAAGGCTCCTCACTGATGAAAGCCACAAGCTAGTCTGGAGTAGTGGATGAGTAGGCATTAGATAGGGATTTTATGCACAAAACCTCTTGCGTATATTGATTACTGAGTTTGCACTTGGTGGCACTATTGTGTAGAGAGTGGATTCTTGATTTTTATGCTGGGTTTGGGAAAAGATAAGGGGGATTTAGATACAAAATCCATGGAGTTGACAAAGATTATGTTGTGGAAACTGGATGTGGGAAAACAGGGTAGGGAATGGAAAGGGAAGATAAAGTGGCTAACAGGTTTCTCTGGGCATAGATGTTGAGAGATTCCTGAATCTGTATAAGGAGAAGTCACAGTCCATCACATCAGATCATGTTACTATTATTATTTAAATTATTTAATGTCTATGAAAGAGATTATTTGAAATTTTAATTTTTAATAAATTGTGATTATTAATATATAAAATAATACAGTGCATTAGGCTAATTGAATGAAAACATTAATGTGATTTAATAAAATTGATATAAACAATTCAAAACAAAACAACACTCTCCATATAGTAGTGCCATCTTGTGCTAACAAGAGCAATCAATGGATGCCAGAAGGCTTGTGCATAAAATCCCTATCTAGTGCCTACTCATCCAATATCCCCAGACTAGTTTCTGGCTTGTGGCCTTCATCAGTGAGATAGTGATCATGTGATGTTTAGTGGTTTAAAATTGATATATTTCTGAAACTTTTAGACTAATTTGTTATTATATAGCAATTTATTATTTTAGAATAATTAGGATATAATATCTTTGGTTAATGTTTCATTCCATTAACTTTATTAGTATATGAATAAAATAATACTAATGTTAAGATATTATATATAGTCAGTTATATGTAAAAGATTGTAAAACGTAATGATGTCCAGAATAAGAGCCAAAATATCAATCTTTACCAAATCTTTCTCTTAATATTTTGTATAGAGTATTAATTCTCTTTTTCTATATTTATATTCCATAATATATATTCATTCATTATTTCATTTTATAGTCATATATTTAATAACATACTTAACCTCTGATGATATTATATCACCATTATGTCCTTCATAGTTTGATGCAATGATAAAGTGGCAAATTTGGGGATTTAAGGTCCATGGCTAATGGCCTAATCTTTACTTCCTGTCCTTGAATTTCTTATGAACTCCCATGCAGTAAATCTTTTGATTACTTTTTTTATTAAACTACTAAACATCACATGATCACCATTTCTTTTCCTTGCTCATAACTTATTAAAACAGGCAAAACTCTCCATACAATAGTGCCATTCAGTGCAAGCCAGAATAATCAATGGATGCCAGAAGGCTGATACATAAAATCCCTAAGATTTAAGTGCAGTGCTCTCAGATTCAAGGTTCCTCACTGATGAAAGCCACACGCTAGAAACTAGTCTGGAGATATTGGATGAGTAGGCCTTAGATAGGGATTTTATGCACAAGCCTCCATCGGTTACTCTGGCTTGCACTGAGAGGCGCTACTGTATGAAGAGTTTTGCCTGTTTTAATACTTTTATTATAATTTAAATAAAGAATTTACATGTCATTAATAATAATTATAAATTTCAATACTAAAGAATATAGAACAAAGCTTGGGCATGATCTGCTTAGCATGCTTTCGACTTATAAAAGTCATAAACATACAAGTATTTGTGGTGGGAGTCTATTGTGTGCCTGATGTTATAATCAAATATTCAATTGTACAAATCTATTTATCCCATAGCAAGAGAAAGATAGTGTCTCATTTTTAACCATCTATGATTAGACAAATATGACCTATAAATGTAAATCTATTATTATAAAGTGCTGAAAACTTTGAAATTATTCAAACAGAAATCAGTCTCTGATAATGCACTATTTCTTAAATATTATAAATTTCCACGCACTTGCCTAAGAATTCAAAAAAACTTAAGTGAATAGGTGGTTTAAATGAGACACTGTCTTTCTCTGGATTAAATAGATTTGTGCTATTGAATATTTGATTATGACATCAGGCACACAAAAGACTCAAACCCTGATTTAAGCATGGTCTGTAAAAGTTGGTGTATATAGAAGTATGCTGTAAACTTAAGTGATTCATTTAAGTTTTTTAAACTCTTACCAGTGGTCGAGTGCATGGAAATTTATAATATTTATGAAATAGTGCATTATCGGAGATTGACTTCCGTTTGAATAATTTAAAAATATAATAATTAGAAATATATGGAAATAGGAATTTAAATGACAGTTCCAAGTATTTATAAATGTTTCTTTTCAAAATGAAATTTATGAAAAGTGAAACCATGCATTAAATTTAAAGTTTAAAAAATAGATGTATCCATTCTATTTGTTCATAACCTGAAGGAAATGGTATATTCCATTAATAATAGTTATGTTTTTATGTCGAAACTCAGATGGTTAAATAAATCAAATACAAAAATATTTAAAAGCTATTCAAATGTGGTTATAGTGAAAGATGGAAAGAATAAACTATGAAAGAGATGGACTTCAATTTGAAGAAATTGAATATTTTCAAAGGCATTACAGAAGTGATTGAAAAAAAAAATGATATGAAAAGAGAAAAAGATCATAAAAAAGTACTAGATGACTCTTTATGATTTTACTATTTGTTACATCTGAAAGCATAACATTTGCTCTCCAGACTGCATGACATCTAAATAAACCACAACAGAATTTGTTTAAAATTTTAGTATTTAATATATCCATATAAGAGGTTTACAGTATTTAATTAACAGATATACAGTTTAACAACCATAGGCATACAGAAATAATAATGAAAATCTATATGACCTGTTAAACCCCTAGACATGCTTTGGCATATTTGGAGGGTCTTTTCACACTGGAAGCTTAAGGTACACATGGTGATAACCAGCCCTGAGATTAAAAGTTCATTTGTCCACCAGAAGCTTCTAACAGCAAGTGTTTCTTTTTCTCGCTTGACTTTTATCGATTGATTATCGAAATACTCTTCCTGGATCTTCTTTCAGATCCTGCTGATGAGGTAATTTTTTCATTTATTTGAGATATATCCTGAATCAGAAAATTTTACTTCTACTAAATTCTATTAAAAAGTGATTTTTGGATTTCTAGCGTTGTTATCATTGAATGGATCAGGAAGTGGCAATCATTTAAGTGTTAACCTATATATTTTTATTGAAAAAATTTCATTACTTATCTCCAGAGATTTTAACTAATTGCTCTTTTCATCTACTTAGAAATTAAATTTTTCTGATCATTAATACCATTAGAATTTATTTAAGTTTACTATTCTTAAAAAGTTAAAATTTTAAATTACTGTTTATATATTTTATATACCCATATATACATCATCCTATTACAATTAACCATTTTATATATATTTAAAAATTAAACAATTCAAAACAAAGCAAAACTCTCCATATAGTAGTGCCATCTTGTGCTAACAAGCCTTCTGGCATCCATCGATTGCTCTTGTTAGCACAAGATGGCACTACTATATGGAGAGTTTTGCTTTGTTTTGAATTGTTTAATAACAATTATGTACTAGTATAAGATAGTGATCATGTGATGTATATTTAAAAATACACACACTTACACAACACTATTTTAGTTAGAGAGCTAAAGAAACATAGAAATGTAAATCTAAAGTTGATTTAGAAATGGTAGAAAGCTATATCTTTCTCCAGTGTGGAGTGGAGGAAGGTATTTGCAATAGCAGAATGCCATATTAAAAAGTCAAATTTTTAATAATACAAAAAGTATAAATTTGTACACAAAAACAATAAACACTGGTTATACTGTTCATTTTGTTAAAAAAATGTGACTTTTTCATATGGTATTCTGCCATTGCAAACATCTTTCCCATCCCACATACTATAGAAAATTATGGCATTCTGCCTTAGTAAACATGGCTAGCAGGTCTAATATGTAAGAACCCATTCTGATAAAATAATAAAATCAGGAATTAATTTTATCTATTTTAAAATTGTATTTGCTTATATGTTTGATTATTTTTTATTTTGCAGTTGGATGATTTATTGTTTGTTCGAAGTACAAAACTGGATTCAGTCATTGAATTTGCTATTGATGATAGTCTTCTTGTTAGAAGGATTACCGGTCGTTTAATTCACCCAGCCAGTGGCCGATCGTATCATGAAGAATTCAATCCACCAAAGAAATCCATGATAGATGATGTTAGTATTTTTATTTTTCATTATTGATGTTGATGGATAATGTGAAATGTATAATATTTATGTGTCCCCATATATCATTTTCTAATTGCAATAATTTTTCAGAATTTCTCAGAACCCCATTTATGGATTTATTGGTAGTTACTTGTTGATATTATTGTAATAATTTTGGTATAATCCTTTAATATTTTTACAATTCAAAGTATATTGTGAAAACTTAAATATCCTGTATTGAATGTAGTGTAAAATGATGTGATAAAAGTAAATTCAAAAAATAAGACAACTCCCTAGTCTATGTCCATAGACTGTAAGATTTAGTAATTACTGATCACCATATATTTTATTGCATGTAAATCCCCACTCTCAGACTAGTTTCTGGCTTTTGCTTTTTATCGGTGAGAAGTTGGAAACAGAGCAGTTAAGTTTCAGCAACCATTTTTAACTCAGTTTTATTATTCAAACTACGAACTTGAAATTCAAATCAGCTTAAGATTTTAAATCCAAATCAAGTCAACCTAAGATCTATAATATACAACTGTTTAGGCAGGTTGACTTGGGTTCAAAACCTTACCTGATTTGAATTTCAGGTTTTTAACTTGGAATACTAAAATGGAGTTAAAGATGATTGTTGAAAGCTTGATTGCATTACTTCTTACTTTGAATCTCAAATGTCTCATTGATAAAGTCAAAAACCATAAATCAGTCTGAAGATGTGGATTTAAATTTAGTAAAGTGTGTAACAATCACCGATTACTAAGCATTACTATAGATGTCACTAGATTAGAGAATAGCTTTTGTTTTATTATATTGTGTGAGCTGGAGAATTCAGCGATTTGCTGTTATTATTAAAAGTAAATTTAATGATCTGATTTTGACATTCAACAAACATATAAGTAAAACAAAACACTTTGAGTTCCCAAGCATATTTATGAGTAAACTTGATTGATTCTTGGAAGGTGCATTCCAATACTTCTTTGAATATAACAGCAGTTCTCGATAAAATTCAGGAAGTCTTTGATTTTGAGCAAGTTAAACTTTGAATATGAGGATTAGATCTGTTTGTCTATGATCAGTAAAAGTATTTGTATTCTTTTAGTTTAAACACAAAAGTAAAAATGTCAATATTAGTAGTCTTAATCTGAATCTCAAAAAAAAAAAAAAAACAAGTTAAAAAATATATGTGATATTGGTTTAATATAAAATAATTCCAAAAGCAGTTTTCTTCACCTTGCTCTAGGGCCCATTTATTGTAAATTTGAGTAATTAATGGGCATTAGATAGTATAGGGTTATAAAATCTCCAATCCTAGATTGAGTTCTGGCTTTTGCCTTCATCGGTAAAGACTAGGATTCAAACATGGAACTAATGTATTAATGCATGAGTGCTATGAGGTAATAAAAGGTGGCTATTAGATGCATTCGCCCCAGTTCTTAATCATAGTGTTCAGTGCTGAAAGCAAAAGTCATGTTGAAGACAAAAGTCAGATACCTTGATACTTTTGGGATATTATAGCACCTTACTGTCTGGGGTTCAGCGATTATTCAAGCTTACAATGGATGACTAGAATGGAGCGAAGAGAATCAATTGCTTTTGAAAGCATATGAGAAAGTCATGTAATATTATTGTTGATATGTCAAAAATTGATATATCAGGGTGAAGTGTGAAAATTGTAAACTTTCTGATAAATATACTAAAATTATATGCATACTTCTCTATATTCAAACTAACTTTGGGGGGGGGGGGGATCTCTAATCTTCATCTGGATTTGAACTACAAAATGATGTGGAAATAAAGATATCAACCAGTCACAATAAGACATTTCTTAATATAATAGCAATGAGTTAGATCTTAGCTCCAGATTGAAAAAAGTCAAGTTACTTATCATAATTCATGATTTATTTTTAATTAAATATGAACTAGGTCAACTTCTGGTAAGAATTTTTTTTTTTTTTTGTTTCAATCTTACATTCCTCTCTTTTTATTGCTATTATTTATGAATTAAATATGACTTTATTTAAAAGTAGTTATAATTTTTTAATGCCGATGATGTTAAATAAATAAATAGTCAAATGGCTTTATTATTTGAGTATTCATAAGATGTTTGGATATTATTAGAAGTCAAAGAACTGATCATGATGTATGGACTTCATGTTCAAAGGTCGATCACTCAATTGCTGCATACAAACCATATATTGGACGCTGATGCTTTTATAGATAAATAAATTAATTAATGTGTTTTTCAATCACACATTGAGCATTTTATTACAATCAGTAGTTCTTTAATTTTTTGTGAAAAACAGATCTTCATGGCAATTAGTTGTAAAAACATACCTTTCATATTTCTGGGAGCTTCTACAAAAACTGAGCTTAATACTCATCAAAGCTAAAAATATACAACAAATGATTAATCTTTATTGATAACAATAATGCAAATATTTGTAGCCAATAATTTGGATTTCTCATGTGCTTGGTTTACCTAAAGTAGACCAATTCAATCTTAAAAATAGTAGTAACTTTTTGTCCATGCAGTAAGGCCATTCATTGCAAGCCATAGCAATCATTCAATGCTTGAAGGTTTGTACGTCAAAATCTCTATCTAGTGCCATTCATCCAATATCCCCAGACAAGTTTTTAGTCTGTGGATTTCATCAACAAAGGATGTTGGATCTGAGAACACTACACATAGATCTTTGGATCTAATGCAGCTCTCAAGAAGCCACTTTTTTGCTTTTTAGTTAAATGTAAAGCTAGGAACCCAAAATGAAAACAATAATATTTTTAATTCAAGATAATTCTCTTCTACAGTCTTATAAATCTGAACCCAGTTCAGGGTCTATACGTTTTGGTGTCTTTGGTTTTTTAATAACCATAGTCATCAATATCTTTTGGCCAGGATTGGTATTAGACCACTAAAACATTACATAACTATTAATTATTATGCTTACACAATCTGGAGAGAGTTGTTACTGTTTTAATAGATTGTGTAAGCATAAACAATGCTGGTCATATCATATTAAAAATAAAAAGAGTTTTGAGAACTGTTAAATGTACATTTTCACATTTTGCATTGCTTTCTCATAACATTTGCTGTGGTCTTTATTGACATTTAATTTTGTTAGATATTTTACTCAATTCAACTACAGTAAAGATTTCATTAGCACCTTCTTATAATAGTTATACAAGCAAGTCTGAGAAGGAATGTATTATAAGCCAAATTAGTATATGAACTATGTACATACGAATATGGACAACATAAAGAAAAACTTAACTTACTATGTATAAAATATATTCATTTGGTAGTTGATTTATACAGTTTCCGAAATTTTGAATTAATTATTAAGATCTTGAAGATTGTTATGGACATGCACTTGGATAATCATTAATGATACTATGGATATTTGAATCATATATTTGAGATTTTCCTTCTTATGACTTTCCGATATCGCATCATTTTTTTTTTCCTTCTGTGGCATTAGATTATTTGATGAATGACAACACATTTTTCCTTTTCAACATTTACAATGGATGTCTATCTTTGATAGTCTTTAATATGGCAGATAGAATTTCTGTTGAGATTTTTATAATACACTAGATATATAAAAATGTTTCAGTTACAATTGAGGATTGTCCAAAGATGGCACTGTTTTTAATATTACAAATACTATGTAACATTATATGAATTATAGTATTCAGTATGATATACAATATGTATCTGTATATGAATGATAATTAGAATCTGATGATTTAAACTATGCAACTTACCATTTATATATTGTTGTGTAATTAACTTGGTTGGAGTGCTTTTGGTAGAAATAATTTGATACTAAAAGGAAATATGTTTCTATGTTTGAAAATGAAGGTTTTTTAATAAATGTGTTTTACCAGTTCTTACTTATGGATCTGAGACTTGGACACTTAATAGAAGATCAGTACAAAATATATTGGTGGAAAGATTGGAGATGTCAAGTTAGCAAGAGCAGAGCCAATCAAAGCTTTGGTGTAGAGTAGGAGCAATGGTATAGTGAACTGTTTGTAGACTTTGGATGAAATAAGACCTGTGTCGAAGAAATGTTGATTTTGAAGTACATATTTTTTTTGAATATTTAATATTCTGTAATACAATTTTTTTGAGACAATTAAATGCTATATTGAATTATAGTTTCATATTTTAAATTAGATTTTGGATATTCAATGAATTCTATATCCATTTTTGTACTTAAAATGAGAATTTCATTTTTCGAGAAAATAAGATTTTGTATAATTGACAATAGTTCTCATCTACCTTGATAAAAATTGATATTTATTTTTTAAAATCCATTATAATGTTTGATTGGTGTGATTAAGATTTGCTTCACTTTAAAATGTACAGAAAAGAGATTTTATAGCTTTCCATTATGAAATAATCTGAAGGATTGAATTTATTAGTCATACATTAGGAAATACCTTATGGAACAATCACATCTGAATACATTACTAGGATAAATTGTAAATAGATTCTAAAGAACCATATTTAAATAAATTTGCATTAGTTTATGAAGTTTTTTGATGGTACTCTGTTATGGATCAGCATAAAGTTATTTGAATACTGTTTAAAGATCAGGTAAATTTCAATTGGAAAAGTGTTTTGTGGATGATGATAATAATATCCTTCAATTATTTTTTGGGAAAAAATCATTAACAGTCAATTTAAATTCAAATGGAATCTATCATTTAATTTTAAAATTATAAATCTATGTTATTTTGGTATCTATTTAATTTAAAAGACACGGATTTATGGTTAGAAAATATTAACACTGGATAAATAGATTACAGTTTTAAAATCAGATGGGTATGCAAAAAAGAGATCAATGAAAAGTAAGCCTCATTCTCGATAAAAGAAATAGCATTTACTGGGCAAAATGTTGAGATTGGCAGCAGTCACTAAGTATAACTTCTAATGAAGATCTGCAGCACATTTTAAGAACTGTTGGAGTCATCATATAGAATGGTTTATGTATAAGATTTTTTTTACTGGACAATGGGTGATATACTGATTATATCTTTTGTTTTATTTTATTTGAATGTATTGTTATAAGATAAAATTGTTATAAATAATGAAATGAAAAATTTTACAATAACAATAGCAGATATGCACTTCATTCTTCATTTTATTAATATGTTTTTATTTAGAGGATTAATATGACAGCTGTTACTTTTAATATAGAAATCTTTATTTCTCTTAAGTTCAACTATATTACCATGATGATGATTAAAAAATTGCATTAAGTATGACATCCTTTTATGCAAATTTAGATTACATACATGCATCGATTGTAACAATAATTTTATTGTGAATAAGATTAAAATATTGTATCAGCGATTCTTTTGTTGTCATGTTTAAAACCTGTATTTAAAATTTGGATCCATCTTCTATTGTTTTCACAAGTAGATAGGACAAGCTCAGTCTTTGCTCACATCATAGAATCTTTAATTGTGAGAGATCTTATGTTTATACAGTAGTATAATGAGAAATTTGATCAACATTTTGCTTGCCATTATTAGGCTCTTCTATATTTTCTGGGAATGGACTTTAAGGATTATAGGTTCCTTGGATAAATTATGTATAATACTGTTAGTTTTCTAAGATTGACTGATCTGTAGTTCATTGAATTTAAAATGAAGAAGTCAATAGATGATTGTTCTGTTTTGATAGGATGTAAATTTTCAGAAAAGTAAAAAAAGCCAAAAAAATATAACAATTTGTATTGGAAAGATAGTTGTTTCAGCAATAAAAAAATGATACTTACTAAAAAGAAATACTGTGATGTCATGAAATGTGTGTAGGAATTTTATAGAGGTTTACAGTAATAATAGGACAACAAAATAGCTCCTTCAATTAAAGACTTTATGAATTTCCAACAATTTTAAGGAAAAGATGAGACATGTTATATGTTTAGAAAGAATGCAAAAATTATAAGAAATGTTGGAATTAAAACAATAATATAATGCGATATAGCTACTTCTTTATCATCACGAATCTCTCAGCCACTATGTCCAGAGAAACCTATTAGCCATCTTCCCTTTCCATTCCTCACCATAATGTTTTTTTCCATATTCTTCTCTATCCTGCTCCATCCCATTTTTACAATATCATCTTTGTCCACTCTATGGCCTTTATATCTAGATCCTGTTTATCTTTTTCCAAATCCAGCAGAAAAACCAACAACTCATTTTTTTTATAATCACTTTGTTTATATTTATTCTCCCACAACTTTATTATTTGTACCTTTTTGCTTGTAAGCATTTACATTCAATTATCAGATGCCTAATATTTTCCATGTCTTCCTTACATAACTTGCAGTCTAAATCAGCCACATTTCTCCATTTATGGGTATCCTGTTAGAGCCTTAAACAATAAACTATTATTTTTGCTATTATCATAAATTAACTCACATCCATTATTCTGTTTACTTTTATATATATTTCCATCTCTTCCACTCCTTATTTTTTATTATTGCATCTATTCTTCTCACTCTTTGCCACTAAAACAGTATACTGGCATAAAGTCATTAATCCAAATCTTCTGCATACTGTATTACCTTCTCACCCATCTAATTGCCTGTCCTTTACTCATAACCCAATTAAATACTATTTTGGCTATTCTTTTACTATTCAATAGCAAACTCTCCATACAGTAGCGCCACCCAGTGCAAGCCATAGTTAATCAATAGATGCTAAAAGATTTGTGCATAAAATTCCTATCTAGTGTTTACTCATCCAATATCCCTAGAATAGTTTTTAGCTTGTGGCTTTCATCAGTGAAGAGCTTTGGATTGGAGAGCATTACATCTAGATCATGGATTGTTTGTGATTTAAATGTTGAAATTATTTCTTTCCTTGCATCTTTAAAAGAAGCAAGTGAAGAAATAGAGAAATTGTTAGCAAAACTATATAAATGTCTAAATAATAAAAATATACCAGATGATTAAAAGAATGCAGTGGTGATGTTTAGAAAAGTTGTTAGAAATTATAGACTTATATCAGTTTTTTATAAGATCTATATTAATTTTATTGCAACTAATCTGCAAAGATTTTAAACTCATTCCAACCCAAAGAAATAGCCGAATTTAAGTGAAGTAGTAAAAAAATTATAGAAAAGAGTGAAGAGTATTGAATTATCATTTTGTATTTGATTTGTAGATTACAAAAAAGCGTTTGACTGTCTAAGCATTCTCTGATGACTAAACCTATGACTATATAATATAGATTTAGCATATTTTCAACATTACAAGATGAAATTGATAAGAATATTCAGAGAATGGTTGCATATCTTCAAATCTTTTTGCACTAGTTTTGCAAGAAGTATTTTGTCAATCAAATTGATGTTAAGGGAATAAAAATAAATGGAAAATATTTAAATCATCTAGATTTTATATTTAGTATTTGCATGAAGGTTTGTGATAATGGCATTTTAGTTGTATTTATATGGTGAACTATTTTCATCATCTAATATTAAATATTGAATGTCTTTAGAAAAATTTTTAAACTTTATTTAAATTTTCCAATTACATTCAACTGTTAGCACACAGGTTACACAACGTTCAAGTGGTATTATTCTCCTCTCTTCTTCAGATGTTGCTGGCCTGACCAGTGAAAGGGCAGCTCAGTTGATTAGAGTATTATCTTAAAATTGAAGAATCTAAAGATCAAGATTCAATTTTCATGCTAGTACTATCATTCATCAGGCCAGCAATATCTGAAGATGAAAGAATAATACCACTCGAAATGTTGTGTATATACTAACCTGTGTGCTATTACTAGTAATTGAATGTAATTGAAAATTTAAATAAAGTTAAATTTTTCTAAAGACATTCAATATATAATATTAGATGATGGAAATAATTCAATATACAAATACAACTAGATTTTATATTGTGTTAATTTTTGCAAATACTGCTTCAAAGTTTTAGGAAATGTTACAAGACTTTCCAGATGAAAACCTGTAAAATAAGATTAATAATAAACGCCAAACAAATCAACTAATGTTCAGTCCTTTTTTTTTCAAAAAGAGAAAATGGAGATTGATAATTAATGAATTAAAATAAGTTAATTAAAAATACCTTAATCAGATTATTTATATAGATGGAAACATAATAAATGAAATTATTTATAAAATTAAACTTGGATAAAATGCTTTTTGTGGAAATAATATAAAAGAAAATAAATATGTCTATGTGTTTAAAAAAGAAAATTTTTAGAGAAGTGTTTTACCAATGCTCTGGATATGAGACTTTGAGAAATATATGTTGAAAATAACAAAAGATGAAAAGTAAAATATGTGGATAAGAGAACAAGCAGATATTATTGAAAAAAAAAAAGGGGGGGGGGCTGAAATGGAACTTGGATAAGATGAACAGTTTGAAGTCTTAAATTGGATCCCAAAAGATTGCAAAAAACCTACAAAGATGTATAAGATGAGATATATAGATGAACTAAGAAAGTTTTCTAGAGAAAAGGAGAAGTTATGAATCAGAGAAGCAGGATTTATCAAGAAGATATCTTCATCTTCATCTTGAAGTATTTGAAAATCTTGGTGATTTTGCATTTGATACTTTATGCCATTTTATAACACACACACACACACACACGTTTCTCGGAATTAGGAATTAAAAATAAAAGATAGAAATGTAATTTGACAAACATTCTAAAATGTAAATCTCACAGCCAAAGCTAATTTGTATATGAAAGATCAGATTTTAATTATTCACAAATTACAATGATTATATATATTCATTCTGTATAGTTTGATATCATGTAAATTATTTGCTTTGCGATTTTTAATGCCTGTTAATGTGTATGTTAAAAGGTTGCCTTGACAACAGTTTGAAATTGTTGATTGTTATTGATATTGGGATTGTCTAAGTGTTGATTTGTTTTTAATGATATATATATATGACGAGAAGTTATGTCATCTCATTATGTAATGAATAAATAAAATAGATTTGAAATTTTTTCTTCAGATCAGATATATCATTATGCAATTTGCATTTTGTGTGTGTATTATGTCAAATATATGTCTGGCACTTTCTCTGCAAATATATCAACTAAACATGGATGCCTTTTGCTTAGCCAGTCTTCTTTACTAAATATATGTATACCATCATCTCTTCAGTTCCAGCATTGCATGATTATTTTCATAATTCTGTAGGAATCATAACTAATTATTAATTCTGACATAATTAATATGTAAAGGTCTCCATCCTCATGATTTAGTGGCAAGCATATCTACCTATTATGTCCATGAATTGTGGCTTAAATCCAGATTGAAAGGAAAAAAATTTCAGATAGCTGAGAATTTTCAAACAAGTCTAAGATTTTTTTCCAGGAAACTAGCCCATAATCAGTCACACATTTATCATTTGGTAAGGCAATATATTGAACCATAATATTACTGTGTAATCTGTGTATTAATCTGTAAAATTAAAATACAGTTGTAATATGATGCAGTCTTTATCAGTATTTGACAGAGATATCATGCATTTACTAATGTTGATCACTTATTATACACAAATGTGTGTGCATATATATGTATGTAAGTTTCAAATCACTACAAAAGCATTATAATATTGAAAAATACTGTTCGTTATAGTAATCTTTGAAATTATAAACTATGACAAATTAATAATTTCATATTTCAGAGATTTGCTATGATGTAGATTAAAAATATATAATTCAAATTGTTCTATAGAGTAGCAGTCTGCAACTAGTGGTCCATGAGTAATTTTAATGGTCCACAAAGGAATTCAGATATTATTTAAATTCGCTAATCTCATTTAATAAAATTTTTAAATAAAAAATAAATTTTGTTTAAGCTGTATTTTAAATTCGCTAATCTCATTTAATAAAATTTTTAAATAAAAAATAAATTTTGTTTAAGCTGTATTTTAAATTCGCTAATCTCATTTAATAAAATTTTTAAATAAAAAATGAATTTTGTTTAAGCTGTATTATTTATTATATGTAAAATAGAACAAGAACATTATATTGCTAATTGATTTGTTGTAGTATATACAAGTGCTTTAAAACGCTGGGTGAAGAAGCTGTTAATGGCAATCAATCAAAATAAAGCAATGTATGCCAAGCGCTTTTGAGATGTTATTCCTCATAATCATAGCCAAAATAGATTTTAAATCATTGTTGTAAATATTGTTAAACAGTAATGTATGCTGCAAATGCATATATAAATTAGTTAACATATCCATTTTCTGGAGATAGCGAAGCATGTGTCGCATCTATTAATAGCATTATTGTCATTTTGATGATAAAATACGCTTCTTTTATCTTCCTTTTGCAGTCATTAGTTTCAGTGCACACAATTTTAGAGTTGGAGGGTTCGAACTTCAAAAAATATTGAAATGTCATTATTCTTTTGCACTCTTCTGTATGTATACATGTGCTGAGCAGCTCTATTATTGACAGTGGCCTTGGTTTTTCCATAATATATGGTACTGCATCTGGCCTGACGGCATGAAATGCTATATACAACCCGGGATGTTTGGGTTGGGTCAATGTTGTCCTTCGCATTATTGATAAGTCTGTTTGTATTGGGGTGTGTGCGAAAGCTAACTTTAAATTCATTAGATAAAGTTGATTTGTTACAAAATACTACTGTGACTTGCAAAACATCTACCTCAAAGGCATCTAATTAACCACTACTCGGCCAGCAGCATAGAAAAAGTAACAAAATAAGAATACCAAATTCTGTAATTGACTAGGCATCAAATTTGACTATGGCACACCCTTAGTAATTGGGTGAATTAAAACTCAAAAATTTTATTATGAATTTTTATGGAAGACACATCTATAAAAGTTATTAAAGAATAAAATACTATTCATTATTAATCTTAAATAATTTTTGTAGATACAAATTAAAAAATTATACATATAAAATGTAGCAAATACATATTTATACATTCATTTATGAAATAAAATGAATATTATATTAACAAAAAAATAAATAAATAAAACAAATCTTTAACAAATTATAAAATGTATAAATATTAATATATAAATAAATATATATGAATATCATACTCAATGCTCATATTAATTCGTATCTTTAAAAATTGTTATCTAAAAGGTTGCCGACCGCTGCTATAGAGTTCTTTCCTGTTATTAAGTTTATTTCCCGAATAATGTGTGAATGTGATAATCTTAATAGTATTATATGCATACGCAGAATCTGCCAGAATATTGTTAAAGATCATAATGTAATAATAGATATTAAAGTAAATTATATTAAGGTGATTGTAAACTGATTCTAATGATGATCAAATTAACACAAACTGTAGTAGTATATATTTATGTACACATTATTATAGTAGTCTATATCTGCATATGTAAGTATTAACTACAAGTGTTTGAGGCACAAAACTCATCTTTTGGAGGTCTCACAGTTCATTAGTTTTTCTTCTGTAAATAAAAAATATTTATGTGATAGGTTGCTCAGGAGATTTTGTGCCATTTGAGCATTGGAGATATGAATTAAGCATAACAATTGCATTCAGTAAACCAACATTCTTTTTTTCATTTGGCAATCAGTTCTTGAGTCTGACACTCTATCATTATGATAAAACATATAAGGCATTTATTCTGTAAAAGAGAATTTAAAAAAATTGTTACATTTTATTTAAGTTTCACAATCTCCCCACTGGGTGGTGCTCCAAAGACAAAGCAAAGAAGAAACTAATCTATAAAAATTAAAAAGAAATTAATAACAAATTTAGTAAGCAATTGTTCAGCAATAAAAAAAAAAGATAATCCATAAGAAATTAAGTGCATGTGTGGATTCATCCAAAATTGCAAAGTAATCTATAACAAAGATGATAACTAGTGATTAAAATATAATTTTGTCTTGAACTTTTTCAAAATAAATGAAAAGTTCTCGACATGTACCTACTTTGTTTATAAATTGGCACTTCATCTCAGGCCAATATTATTATAGCAATAAGCAGAGCTGGCCCAAGATCAGTGAAAATGGTGTGACTGCAGTAAACCCTGCACCTGCATGATCCATGCTTTTGGGAAAAAACAAAAAATAGATGTTTTATTAGTTGCTAAACATAATTACATTTCCTTTTTTTTCCTTCCAAAATTCTGTAATTTGAAGACTCTATTATGTCAAAGTAATATAATTGTAGTAGAAACACCAGTTGTGCAATGAATATAGATTTTTCAGCTACGAACAATGTATATGTTTAAATATTTCATAATGTTTTGATCATGTTAATATGAAATCAGCATACGTCAAGGAAGATTCTCTTTATTAGCAATTTTATCTATTGAATCAGAATTCGCAAAAAAGAATAAATTATGACGGTATTATTTAACAGATTTATAAAAAAAACATTCAAGAAAGTAAAATATAATTTTCTGCATTATATGTATTTTATTTTCTCAAATATTCATTCAATAAAATTGCAAAAAACCAGTTATAATTTATAAATAATCATAAATAAATAATTATTTATACTTATGCAATTTTAATTTGAGTAAAAATAAAATACACATAATGCAAAAAATTATATTTTATTTTCTTGAATGTCTTTTTCTTTTTTTTAAAGAATTCACATTCAAAATAAATAAAAATTTTAATGAGAATCTTTCTTTATTTAATTTATAATTGTAAAGCAGTATATCTATATCTGCTAATAAGATAATTTTTTAAAAATATTTAAGTATTTTTATCATGAATAAAAGCCCTTCCTTGGCATGAAACCATTGTTCCAAACGCCATTTTTTCTCAGGCGGTACTGCCAAATCAAAAATCACTTAATGGGAAATTTGTGGCTGCTTACTTTTTTTAAAATGTAGGTTTTTCTGCTATTAATTTATAACTTTTTATATTCCAAAAAATAATCTCAACAAAGGTTTTGATCTTTAACTATTTAAGAAATGAATTGAAGAAATTCATCACTCATTTTGAAAAGCAAAAAATCAAACTTGTTTGAAATTATTAATAAGAATTTTCTTAAATTCTATTGTTATAATAATTATATTTGTGACATCTATAACCGTCATTCAAACTGATATGGATTACCCTTTTTCCCATTATTTTTCAAATTTTTTTAGACAAGTAATTATATTTAAATACAAGTATAATTAATACATATGTTGGAGATCATTTATCTTTTTCACATGTGTGTGGTTATGTCTATTGGTTGTATAAGGTAGAGTGGATGGCTGTAGGGAGTTATTGCAAATAATTGTATATATTTAATTTTTTATGGTTTAATTTCTTCATTGCTTTTTTCTTTAAAGTTCCATTTGATGAGCAGATCATGAAACTTAAGGTAGATCATATGCCATAATGGTGCCAAAAATTATCTTTCACTTTTTTAACGTTTATTTATTTAATGTATTAGGTTTCTGTGATTTTACACATGTACATATATAGAGCAATAAAGAGTGAGAAATAAATGGATATGACTTTTTAAACATCTTTGGAGTATTAATAATTTATTTTTATTTGACAGATTACTGGTGAGTCACTTATTCGTCGTTCAGATGATAATGAAGATGCTCTACGTAAACGTTTGGAATCTTATCATAGACAGACTAAACCACTAGTTGATTATTATCACAAAAAAGGCCTTCATAGTAGAATTGATGCTTCACAATCTCCTGGTAAAGTTTTGATGGCCATTACTGCGGCATTTGCCAAAACGTCTTCCAAAGATAAAGTGATGTTTATTTAGCTCAAATTGTTTTTGTAACTTTTACAAAAAATTAAAAAAAAAGAAAGAAATTCTCTATTGTTTCTTTTAAATATAGTAATACAACGTAAGTCATTATTTTAATAAATACAGATGAATGTACATTTAAAACAAATTAGCATTAACAACAAAGAACATATATTGGTTAAATACAATATTTAAATGTTTGAACATCATTTTACTTTTTGGGTTAAGTATTATTAATACATTATCCTTGGCATCTTGTTCTTAATGCAATCAAATTTCATCATTCTGATAAATGGTTTACCATCAATTTTGCTTAATGTGTTATTAGACATGTTTATATTTGTTAAGAAACATCTTACTTTTCAATGGAAAAATGCTGTACTATTTTAGGTTAATATAGTCATTGTATTCCTAAAGTCTCTTTTTGTCATTAAATTCATTATATATATATATATATAGTAATATAGAAAGTCAGATGCCACAATACATATAAGAGCATGCTAATAAGCTTTAAACAAGCTTTTTTATATGATAAATGCTACTACAAAAGAAGGCATTCAAATCAACTTTATCTAGGATTGTCCCCAGACTGGTTTCAAGCTATGGCACTCTTCAGTGAGGAGCTAGGGCACCAGATTTACAAAACTAACTCAAGCTAAGAATTTATCTAATAGTTAACTGTTAAGAAGATTTGAAACTTTTAAACATCTACATGTCTTTAAAGTCAGCTCTCCAAGGTCTAAAAGTTTCAGATCTTCTTCTTGACAGTCAACTATTAGGTAAATGTTTAGCTTAAATTGGTTTTTTTGAATCTGGTGTCCTAACTTCTCACTGAAGAGAGCCATAGCTCGAAACTAGTCTGGAGACAATCCTAGATAAAGATGATTTGAATGCCTTCTCTTGTAGTAGCATTTATCATTAAAAAAGCTTGTTTAGAGCTTATTAGCCCGCTCTTAATTTTATATATACACATTATTGTCAGATTAAGATTATAAGGATAGAATTTTTGTCATATATTTAGTGCACTATGATGGTGTAACACATGATCCCTCTGTATAAATTCCCAGCTGAGGAAAAAAAAAACTTGATCAATAAAACAAACTATTCCATTCAAACTAGCTCTTTAAATTTTATCATTTGTCCTCCCAAGTAGCTGACTATAAAATTATTATAAAAAATATTAACATGTGGCTCTGCATTTCACTGTTTCCATTTGTTCTTTTGACCAGTTATATTTTCTGATAATGAATTTGTGAGATGTTGAATCTAATAAAGTATATATAATTGGTAGTTAAAAACACTTTTCTGTAGCTATAATTTTATGCATCATCTAGAACCTACAGTTTCTCCATGGATATAATACATCCTGGAATAAATTTAGGTACTTAATTAAAAGGAACTTCCTAGTCTTTCTAATATTATTTCTTTCAGCATTCATAGAAGTTGGTGTGATTATGCTTTTAGTTTGGAGTATGAATTGATATTTACCATATCAAATAAAATCTTAAAATATTGGCCAGTCAAAAAACATAAAATATCTAAATAACTCTTTGAAAATATTAAAAAGATGTCTGTTTCTAAAATACCATATATGATTTTTAGTTGTAATGAGCTATCATCTGACAATTTTTTTCATCATAAATTTACTAGAAGGTATTAATATGTGGTTACATTTCTTTGATGCCATTCTTACTTCTCTGGATAAATAAATCGATTATTTCAAGACTATATTGATTTTGGTTATAATATGCCTATTTGTAAAATCATATGATATGTCTTCATCTGATCATGAAGGCTTTTCATCTACTCTAGAGCCATTTATGATAAGCCTAAGTAGCTCAGGGTGGTATCATCATCAATGAGCTTAGGCTACTAATTATAACCTATTTGATTTGAGTATTAATCATTACAAGATGTATGATTTTGGCACAGAAGTGAGAATACATTCTTGTTTGTATCTACTATTATGAGAGTATTTATTTCCTGCAAAGGAATTATTTTTTTTGATGTTACTATTCATAATCATATTTGACAATATTACATGACTTTATCATATGCTTCTAAGTTAGAATATGATAAAAATTATTACTCTTGAACTGTATTTGACTTTATGAGAAAAGGATAAACTGGCAATCCTGATGCATCTATAATGATCCTATGAAGATTCTGATGACTCTCTTTTAGTGCAAATTTATTCAGTTAAATCAGTAAACCAAGAATTTGGAAATATATGCTTTTATGATTATGGTCTAAGTTGGAATTAATGTATCTAATATCACATTTTTTATGATATTCTATCCAACTTCCTTACATAATTATAAAGGTCAGATATTAGATCAGTTTATATATTTTTGTGGAAACCTTTTATCCTTTGACTATGAATCTCAATATTGCTAACTGCAATTATTATTCCTCATATAGATCCAAGAGTGCTCTTTGCACTACTCTAGATGTATAAGTGCATTAATTTCAACTTTGAATCTTAAGTTTTCACTAAACTATTCTTGGAAGCATATAAGGAAGTTATGTGATCCTTGGTTTTAATCTTAAAAATAAAAAGTGTACACTCTCTGAAGATTAAAAGAAAAATTAATTCATGCCCATTATAATATGTGAGAAACCAAATGATAAATTACATTGTGAAAGAAAAAGGTTTTTAATATGTGAAAGAATTTCAAATGGAAAATTTTTTTCCCACTTATTTATATATAAAAACATGATATAAAATTAGGTATATAGATCTGAAACAAGAAACCCAACACTATCATTCTAATTCTAGGAGCCCAGCAATTCATTCCATATTGCTTTGCATTAAAGTGCAGTCTGCTATTAAAGTTAGGATCCATGCTGAAGAGAAAAACAATCATTGATTAAAACATTCCATCATAAGCCATATTTTATTGACTATTTTTCAATACTCTAGTCAGTATGATGAATTGATTTATATGAAATCTATCCACCACATGTGACTATATAACAAAACCACAGCCAAAATGCCTGGAAATTGCAGTCAGATCCAGAAATTAGTGCTGAAGTTTGAAAAACCAGCTTGTGCAACACACCCTATAAAGCCATGAAGGAAGAAATGAATAGTGCCATATGAAGACTTACAGATGTTATACCTTATCTAATGTCACCAGTGCTCTCTCTAACATCATCAGATTTCAAGAAAACCATCATTGGAAAAACTAAGGAAGACAATAAATATTAAAAGAACAGTACCTGAAAAAAAACATGGTTTGTGAATGTTTCAAAATTTAAGTTCTTAAACTTGAACTAAAATATTTTTTGTTTCTGTAATATTTTTATGTGTTAATATACACATAACTGTTTTATTTAGTCATTATTAATAAATTGTTAATTTTTCTTTTTATTAATCAATTTAGTTTGTGTTTGTAACTTTATCCAAATACTTTTACACAATATACTAGTTAATATTCACAGCCCTGGGAAATTATGAAAATCATTGGGGGACATGCTGCGATGGCAGTAATTTTGATGACGATTGTTTCTATTAAAAACTTTTCCAAAAGTTAACTTTCTTTTGAAGAGGTTTGGTGCCTTCAAGTTTCTTTTATTGAATCTTAAAAACAAATAAAATTCTTTTCAGAGTACTTGTATTTTTAAATTATAAGTCATCATATTGGTTATTATTATATATTTGAATTAAATTTTTTATTTGAATTTTATTAATCATTCTCCTTTTATATTTATTTGAAGCAAAATTTATGATACAATTGTACATATTGATAAACCACTAAACATCACATGATCACCATCTCTTATGCTAGCACATAACTGTTACTAAACAGGCAAAATTCTCCATACAGTAATGCCACCCTGAGTAATTTTTGATAAACCTATGTTTATCATTAATCATTTATTAAACTAGAGTTTTTTCCTAGCACGGATATAAACTTTAATCCAAGTTAAAGATTATTATATCTGATTTTTTACACACACATATACATAGCTTTTCATCTTCCTTCTCGTATGCGTATTATCGATTATTTTAATAATCTCTTTCTTTTTTGTTTTTCATATATTAATGTGTTTTTACTTATTCTTCACATATGTAAGATTTATTTTTAAGAGGTTTTACTAATTTTTTTATCAATGTGTAGTGTACAGCAATCTAATTTATTAAAGTATATAATGCCATTTAGGACAATGTCTCATAAGAATGAATATGCCATTAAGATGATAGATCATTATTAATATCATTTATATAATCACCAGAAGTTAGCAATGACTGATTAATAATAATAAAAATATAAACAATTAACATCTCTATCAGAACAGAAGACTATTTTTAAATACATGATTGCATTATTGCTTGAAATTACATTACAGAACATGCATTATGGCAAAGACAGCGGAATATTCAACAGAAATTATTTCACTAGAATTAAATGCTTCCACAGATTTTTATGAAAAAGTGTCATTGTCATTCCTGTTATGTAAACTTTTTTAAATTCTATTTCCCATGCTCTAGATAATGATATTACAAAATTAGTGTTAAGACTGCTAAAGACTTTTAAACTATTTTTGCTATTCATTAAGCAACTTTTACTTTTAACAATGTTTTAAACTTTTATTGTACTAAAAGAAAAGGTTTGCTTTGGAATTAATTCATTTTAAATAAAAGACTTTTAAATCCAAATAGCAGAACCTGTTTAGTAATTATAAAATACTTTATAAATGTCTTACCTGAATTCATACATGTATCTATAAAGAGTAATTAATTTATTTCAAGCTTTTAAAATGCAATTTTCTTGGAAAACTTATATTATTTGATGGACACTTGTACGTTTATTTTTTAAAAATTACATTATGAATGAATGACTTCAAATAATATAACACACATTATTATTATGAAACATTTATTTAAAGGGTACCATTCATTTATTAAAAGATGAATTATTTAAAAAGCTATTGTCTTTAAAATGACATTTATTATTATTAGCGGACGCAAAAATAATTTAATTGCAAATTATCTTTATTATGTCTACCTTAAAATAAAATAAGGAAATACATTTTCCCAATATTAAATTTAAATTTATTGACTTTTACTGTTTTATGGAAATGTATTAGTCTTATAATATGTACTTTTAAATATATTTTTGAGATGCCAACAGAAATTTATTCCTTTGAGTTTATTTTCAAAATTATTGTTTTTATCAACAGCTGGAATAAAATACACATAATTTTAAAATGTGAATGCTCCTAAATTATAAAGTTTATTTATGAACCTATTATCCTCCGTGTTCCAAAACATGTCTTGTTATTAGAATTCTGCTGTTGTAAAAATGTGACTTTTGAGAAAAAATTGCTCCTTATTGCTTATCATAATTAATAAATTATAAACCTATGCTTACAAAATATACGAAGTTATTAAGTATGCATCAGACTTATTCTTTTGTTCATGAAATATATTTCATCAATTTGAATAGCCATACATATTTGTGCTAGCATCTTTAAAGATTTTTTTTTTGCATAATCTTATTGTGTAAAACATTAAGATTTGAAATACAGGCATTTGTATATGTTAAATATGTTATATTGTAATAAGCTGGAAATCTGCAAGGTGCTTCAGAACCTTATTTTTCAGTGACTGTACCCTGTCAAATGATAGAAATCAAGATGAACTTTTATTTTATTTTTGGTAAAAATAGTTAAATTTAAATATTCATATTTTAAAATGCTACTATTATTTTATGCATTTTAGGTAGTATGTATTTTTTAAATAAATCACTTATGAAGTATATTATCAAAAGTTCTCAGAATATTAATGTATTGATGTTATATTTTAAATGTTATATTTATCCCTATCATGAAGTTATTTATTTTGAATGTATATGCAAATGCTGAAAAAGGTAGCTGATGTATATTTCTATTGTTTATTTTATGCCATAATTTTTACTAAGCTATATTCAACACAAATTATCGTTTTATTGGTTTAACCCATCAATTAGTTGTTGCCATTTTTAAGAGATTGTAGCATTAATCTCTCTTGTGAGTATATTTTTCTTGTATATATTTAAGAGATTGTAGTTTTGTCTCCCTCTTACATTGTGATATTTTTCTATTGAATTATTTGTTTATCTTGTACTCAAGCATATGCTTTATTTTAGGTAAATCCTGTTCTCTTTATTGATGGTTCATTCTTATTACTTACATGATTAGTGATAAATTCCTAGTTCATTTATTGCCCTGATGTAGATGCCTTTTTCTCTTGAGTTCATGCCATCATTTACTTTGATCTTATCATCCCTAATGTAAATTTTATTTGTAATGTATTTTTGTATAGCCATGGATAGGGTACTATCATGACATTATTCTGACAATTGATACTTTTATAGGTACTGAGGAATGCCACTATTATCTTCAGTTTCATTCTTAGTATATCTGAGTGTGGGATGTTTTGATGTGCAGGTCTTGTAGGTGTACCTTGCTAGCATTTCAAGATGTAAATTTGATAAATATTTAATATTAAAATTTTAAGATTGTATATATGGCTTCAGTAAAGAATATACATTTTCAGAACTTACCACATGGATTGTATTACATTCAAATATCAGCCTTTCAAGCTAATTGTGCATGCGCTTTGCGAGTGTTAATAATAAATGAATACTTTCCCTCCAATACAAGATATTGTATTTATGCAGGAATAAAATGAATCCACTTATTCCTACAACTCAAATGCTTATATATGAGCAAATTTGAAGTGGATTCATTTTATTCCTGCATAAATACTATATCTTGTATTTGAGGGGAAAGTATTCATTTATTATTAACACTCACAAAGCGCATGCACAATTAGCTTGAAAAGCTGATATTTGAATGTAATACAATTGTAAACATAGTGCTATATAAAAATAAATGCTTATTTACATATGATTAAGTTTCAGAGTGACATTTAGTAAATTCTAGACAATTTCACCGACGTCATTCATTCAGACTTCGTAAATAATAATTTAAAGTGAGTAGTCTATCCTCACGCTTTCCTTTCCAGTACTTCAGATTTGCTCATATATAAGCATTTGAGTTGTAGGAATAAGTGGATTCATTTTATTCCTGCATAAATACTATATCTTGTATTGGAGGGGAAAGTATTCATTTATTATTAACACTCGCAAAGTGCATGCACAATTAGCTTGAAAGGCTGATATTTGAATGTAATACAATTGTAAACATAGCGCTATATAAAAATAAATGCTTATTTACACATGGATTGGTAAGTTATATTTTATAAGGGGCATTAAATACATTCATTAAAGACATTATAATAGAATAATTGTTTTGTAAAAATGTGAGAATTTATTCAAATATCAATATTGTAGGTTATACAAAATTATTTATTTTTTATTTATTCATTTTAATCTATAAATTATAATTTTACTCCTATTAAATTTGCTTAATGTATCCAAAGAATTCATCTTGATAATATTGTAAAAATAGCAAGATTGTTTGTTTGTTAAATGCTTTAATATCAAATAAATGTTATTTTATTGTTAACTTAATTTCTTGACTGTTTCTCATCTGCATACCTTCAAAAATCTAAATATCATAAAGCTTATTATAAAATGTCTTTACTTTTATGATTGAGAGTACATGAGCATATAGAATTTGACATGAGAATAAACTTCATTAAAATATGAGTCTTGGATATTAATAATGCATCCAAGAAAGATTATTTTATTTATTAAAAATAATCATAATTATTTATTATTAGAATATCACTTTACTCAATTTCATTTATTAAAAGATAGCTATGTTCGTTAGAAATCACTTTATTCAATTTAAAAGATTATTTGCTTATTCATCATAAATTCAAATGATGGAATTGTTTGGTTTTAATTCAGAAAATATTTAAAGAGGATTTAGTAGTGTGATATTTTGAGTGACCATAAAATCCCTTATCCATTCATTATATCTGAATGCTATCCTAGTACATCGTTCTTATTCTAAATTAAGAGTTTTCATTTTTATTTTAAATTTTGAAATTTACATTATCTTAAGAGTAAGAATATGTCTCACTGCTTTGTTTATTATGAACTCATTCTTTATCTGATAGATTTTTTCAAAATTAAAAGAGAAGAATAAAATTTATAATTATTAAAATACATGTATGAACCTCGAGATATCCATTTTACATATAAAATTATTAGAGATTATTTCACTTACAAAATTATTTTACAGAAGAATGGCAAGACATGAGAAAACATGCTTCTATTTGATAAAAAGAAATTTAATTATAAATCTGACCATAACAATAAAATACTCATATTTTAAAGTAACCTACCCCTTTAATGACATATGCTTTAAATATTAAGAGCCTTTATATTTTAAAGAGAGAGTATGAGAAGTCTCCTCTTAATTTGCTAATATATTGCCTTTATTTTCATAATGTTTATCTATTATTATTCAGCATTATTGCTCTTATTATTGTAGCATATGGTATTTGAAACCCTCTGAGCTTAGCCAATAGTATTGTCTAATCATTTTATTTTGGCTTTTGTGAGAGACTGAAATCCATGAAATTCATTTTTCTCAATCTCTTCTTTAGGTTATAATATACATATGTGAAATAAATTTTTAAATTCTCATACATCAATAAATAATTTACACAGCCCAATCTTAAACACCTTTTATCATTACAAGAATTATTTCATCTGATAAAAATTAAAAATTACACTTTTGTTATTATTAATATAATTATTTTTATTATTATATAGAGGTACATTAAATGATCTGCTTTAATAAAATTGTGAAGTCTTTTACAAAAAGAACATTGAGATCAAGTAATGAAGTCTTGATAATCATCAGTGGTGGCTTCCCATAGTTTTACTCCAATCCTTAACATACCTTTATCACATATTTTGTTTAAGAGTCATTGTAAAGTGGTGATCTTGATATTGTGAAATATCCAATTAAAGATTATTTAACGCAGATTTCATTTATTTAATAATTACAGATAGTTTTTTCAATTTTCTCATCTGTAAGTGTAATAATAATTAGGATTCTTTTTTTTTTAATATTAATTAAATTTAAAAGAATATATCCATCAAGAAGAATGATATCATGATGTAAAATAGCTTTTCCTTAAATGAAGTCTGAATTTTCTGACTATACACTCAGAAACCCTGTTAGCCATGTTAAACATTCCTTCTCTTCGAATTCCTAATATACTCCAATAATGCCATCCATTTATTATTCAATTATTTCTCTTGCATTAGTTCACTTATTTTTTCCTCTATCACATTTTAATAAAAGTTGGTTTGATGATCCATTATTCTGTCCTCATACTCCTCCCCATCTTGTAATAAAAGTCTATTCAAAAAAAATCTCATTTATTTTTTTTATCTTTAAATCTCCTATTCTCTATACAATTTATCCTGATCTTTCAATATTCTATACTTCAAAAATAAATATTCAATACTCTTTTTTACATCTTGCATAAACTACAACCTTAAATTTATTCTGTCTTTTTCCCCATAAACTAAAGTTCCTGCCCTTGTACCAAATAATAAACTTCCCTTCTTTAGTATTGTCACATATTCTTTCATGAGTTTATATGATTTTTATTTGTACATAATTCCAAACTATTTTTTTAAAATTCATATTTGTTTTCCACAATTTTGATACCTTTCCTCTAACCAATGCATCAATTTTACCACCTTTCATAATTATATACCTGTAATACATTCTCTACACGTTCCACATAAATACATGAGAGTTAATTGTCCATTTATTAACTTGGCATATTTTAAATCTTTCTTGACCAATATATTCAATGTCCTTTACACATAATCCAACTAAACACTGTTTACTAATCTATTTTCATTCATATGCCAAAACTTTGTGAATATTTTTGTTTTTATTTCCCTCATTAAAAATAGAGCTCATTCCATTTCATCTTTAATAACCTTATTTATTATCCACGATTCACCACTCAATAATGCTTACTGATCTACATTTTATATTTTATCTAAAAATTTCTGACTTGACAATATAAAACACATCATTTCCAAATATTAGAGCAACTTCTTTCCATTCTACAAACTTTCTTAAGCGCCCTCTGTGATTTTAAAATGTCCAGATTTTATTTTATAAATAAAATTTACAAAAATATATTTAATGATGAATCACTGTAAAATAACTTTTACTTAAAAGAAACTCTTTTATTCTGGAATCCATATGCTGAGCCCATATTATGGATTGATAATCCAAAAGAAAACTTGTGCAAATAATGAACTTTTAAGTAATATAAATATATCCTAAAGAACTAAAATACAGAAAGGTGAAATACTTAAAGCAATATTGAGAAAAAAAGATTTAGCAAAAAATTGACACTTTTAAGATCAAATACTGTTTTAAAGAAAAGTTTTTGAAGTGTCCCAAAGCAACATAAAATAATCTTTGAAAGTCTCTAAACATAAGAAACTCGTAACAAATTTAAAAAGAAACTATCCAGATAATTCCATTTCATTTCTGTTATTATTAAAATATTTAAAAAGTCACTGCATAATTTCATTTATTCTTCTTTAGAATCATGTTCTAACATCATCTGTGCATACTCTGTGAATAAACGATCACTGAAAGCAGTCTTTTTTGGCCGAAGAAATCCTTCAAGAAAACCTACATGACCACCATGCCTAGTCGTAACAAAAATAACACAATCACTGTTTTCTGCATCTTTCAAAGGAAGAGCTGAAAATAATAATAATAATTATTATTTTTTTTGGGAAGTAGAAAACTTCAAGAAATAATAACAAAGAATAAAAAATATAATTAAAAAAAAAATTGTTCATCATTCATCAATCCTCAGATGTTGCAATAAAGAAATTCTATATATTTATTCAAATGGTTTGAATTTTAAAAATGGACTAAAATCAATACAATATAAATATTTGGCTAGCATTAAAATCTATAATTTATTAAACCATAATATAAATTCAGAATAGTAATCAATTACATAATAATTATTTACACAATACAATTATCAAAAGAAGGCTAAACTAAAAAATGATTAGAACTTTCTTAAAATAACTCATTGAGAAGCAAAGATTTTTCTAACAGCACTTCATAGAAGAATAGTAAAGGCAAAGACCATATTAGGTTTTGCCAACAAATGGATGGAGAGGATTTTAACATTTTTCCAATCTTATTTGAAAGTATAATGAGAATGTCCATGTATTCAAAAACTTCAGCTTATGATGTGACCAGGAGAATAATAAAATTAAAACTGGCAACTGCAAAAATGAAATTACAACATCTAGTAATAGTACTTAATTTATCTTTAAACTAAAACTTATACTTTCAATATTTATATCTCTAGACCTATACAAAGTGACTTGTTTACTTGTGAAAAATATTTAGGTAAGTTGTGACATTCCTGTTTTCTTGCATATAAAATATCTAAAGCAATAAACTAAAAATATTCTGCTTTTAATTTAGAAGGTGAATAAGACAAAAATATTATTGTTCAATGATATACCCCATCAAATATACTTTTCCCTCCTTTTAAATACTTGTCAGTTGATCAATAACAAATTAGATTAATCTGGAACAGCAAAGATTATCTGTAATTATTCCCGTCTATAGCATATATTTTATCATGCTACCTAAGAGTTGGCTTCTATTTGATTAAGCTGATAAGCTATTGTTCTTGCCTATGGAATATAAATTTTACAAATGCTTTGCTTGGCAGATGTGATTTATTCACTTTAATATTTTCTCATTTTGCTGCCACGTATATTTACGTAAATAAGATGTAGCCTCGGTTAAGCCAGCACATCTTCCTCTCATAGGGTAGAGCAGTCGCAAAGCCTGAGTTTAAGGCCAGGTTAGCACGTAAGTCCCCCGCCTTTCTGAACTATTCGTTCCTTTTCATGCAGCTTAACGATTGGTTTTCAGGGTACCGGCGTTGGTCGCAGAAACCCTTGACCTACCAATCCATCCGCAGAGCGACTTTATTATTGTATTGATGGTGCTATAGTGCATTAATACATCCAGAGCAGCCAACTCTAGCTCCCTATTTTAGTTCTCTCAGTAATTGGCTGAGATATTCTTAAAAGTCCGGTCAATCTAAGTTATTGCAGCCCTATTTAGGCTAAATAAATAAATATAAACAGACGAGAAACGTTTACCATAAGTGTTGACCAAGGTTTAGTTAAATTATTAGTATTCAGCCACACATTAAGAGGAGTCTGCATATGTTACACGATAGACATGGCGTAGTGATAAGCTATTTATTTAAATGCCTGCGTGCATTTATATGTAAATTCGTAAAATAATTGTATACAAATTGTAAGATGAATAACTGCTGCGTTCATCTTACTTAAAATGTAGATTTATTTATTAATCTTACCAAAGAATCTGTCCAAACTCTTCAGCCATTAAATGCCTGTGGGCATTTTTACATGTGTAAAATTTGTAATATATATATATTAGATCAAACTTCTTATTGAAGAAATTAAACTTTAGTAAATTAACCTAGTCCACTCTCAGTTTCATTATTCAATCCAATTCTCATTATTATTATTATGTTATAGAATATGCATTATTAAAGGTCTCCATTAAGTTAGCTATTCGTTAGATACGATCAATTTGTAATTTAATTATGAGTCTCATTGTTTCTCCCTGACCTATGTCGGCCGCGAATAAAGAAGTATGCTACGTGTAATTTCAAGGTGGTCATTCGTAGGGTCTTGAGTCTTGGAGTACTGGCTTACGAGTTGAAATGTGGTCGGACTTGGGATGTCACAGTCCTAGTCTGGTCAGCTTCGGTCTCTTTTGCTTGGATTCTGAATTCTGTTACGCGAATGTACAAACTTGATTGTTACATAGTATTTTTTTTCCCACCTTATTTGCTAGTTATATCACAGCTATATAGGGAAATTTCTATTATATTTCAATGTTTTTTGTTTTTGTGTGTGTATGTATAATATATATTAGAATCCTTCATATAAAAATGTTTTTTCTGAAGTTCTGATGATACTGTGGAGAATTATTTTATGAAATATAAAAACATTTTAATGATTTAAATCATGGCTTCTCAAAATATGGGTCACGATCCCATATGGGGTCATGTAATTAAATTTGGGGGTCACAGAAATTTTAGAAAAACTAAAAAATTTCTGGATGGACTGCAACAATTCAAAACCAGTTTGGCAACACTACATGTATAGTATTATTGCGAGTTTATGATAGTGATAGAGCACTTGTGCAACCTTGCAGCTGCAATTGGTCACTATATCTCCACTGTATGATTTATGCAGTCTGCTGTCACTTCTTACACAATTGAGATGATTGCATGTCCTGAATTATAGTGTTTTATCATAAAATTGTTTTTTTTTCTTGACAAATAAGCATAAAATTAACAGGCAACTTTCTCTCCTGAGTTATCTGTTCTAAACAGAAACAATCTGAAAAGTTTAAAAATCTGCTCTTTTCAAATAAATTTAATTTCATAAATTGAAGCTAGTATTTATTCTAAAACGAATAAATGCATGTGTGTTTTATAGATAAATATGATTTCTATGTAAGTTTAAAAATAAAAAATAGGTATTTCTAATGATCTAAATGTTCTTTCACTTTTTGTTTTAGTTATATTAAGTTTCCAAATACAAATAATAATCAAAATTTTTTCAACTGAAATACCTTAATTAATTGCGAGGGTGGTTTTTTTTTTATCAAAATTAAGTTCGTTTTTTTAAAAGGATTCTTGGGCTGACTTGGCCTGAAATTTTTAAAGTACTTAATTTTTACATATTCGAAAAAGTTCAAATTCTTGAAAATTTACAAGATAAAGATATGAGTAAAAAGAACTTAATTTTGAAAAACTCTCATAATTACAATGTTTTATAAATATATTATTTTATTTTTAATTATGATGTTTATATATTAAGAAGGAAAACATTTTAGTCATGGGTAACTGTCTAAATTTAAATAGAAAGGATAAAAATTGTCTTAATACAGCAGCAGATTCCTCACTATCAAGTTGTAGTACTCAGTAAGTAGGACTTAACAAAAAAAAAAATATGATGATTAGTTTTTGGCATTTGGATTTTCTTAGTTAATCGTAATGATGTGGGAAAAAATATATTTGCTTAATTTGTAGTGAAGTTTTGGCTACTAAAAGCATGAAACCATCGAAACTAAAGTAACATTATATTACCAAATTTGCAACATAATGCAATAAACCAAAGTAATACTCTGAACGACTTCTAAAATCTTCAAATACAAAAAAACAATGTTTTGAAAAATTTGTTGCTGTCAACAAAAAGTATTTACTTGCACCTTACAAAACTTCATATATAATTGAAAAAAATAAAAAGCCCTACATAATAGAAGATCTCATATTGCCTGCTGCAATAAAAATGTCAGAAATAGTTCATGGAGAAAAATATGAAGATGAAATTTGTAAAATTCCTTTATAGAATGATACTGTTTCCAGAAGAATTTCTGAAATTAGTAATGACCAATTGCAGCAGCTTATTACTAGGCTTAAGAACAGCCCAAAGTTTGCATAGTTGGATGAAACAACTGATATTTCTAACTTGGCATAATTGTTACTTTATGTAAGATATATGTATATGAAGGAAGTATACATGAAGAATTGTATTGTTTGTTATCCTTTGGGAGCATGCACAAGAGGAGAAGACATTTAAAAGTTGATGAATTTTTCACAAATGAGGGTTTACAATGGAGTAGTTGCATCGGTATCTATACATATGGGGTTGGGACAATGATGGGTGAAAATGCTGGATTTGTATCAAAAGTTAAAGCTGATGGCAATTAACATATCAGTTTTATTCACTGCATGATTCATCGGGAAGCACTTTTAGCCAAAAAAATATCACTGGATTTAAATACTGCAATGCTATCACAATTATTAATTTCATAAAAAGCTGATCTCTTAATAGTTGTCAATTTTTAAACCTTTGCAAAGATATGAATTCTGATTGCTGAACCTTATTACTACATACAGAAGAAAGATGAAGTTGTTATATTTTTAACTGAGCAGAAATCCAATTTTGTTGATTTTTTTCACAATGAATTATGGCTTTTAAAACTGCATTATTTTTCAGATATTTTTGAAAAATTGAATGGTTTTAACACATCACTTCAAGGAAATAATTGTAACATATTTATGTTAAAATATAAAATTGGAAGTTTTATTAAAAAAAATGAACATATAAAAAAATAAAGTGGAAAATGGATCTGTAGAAATGTTTACAGCTATAGATGCTTTTATAATTAAAAATTACACTTCCAAAGATTTAATTCTAAAGGTTATAATTGATTATTTGAAATGTCTGGAGACACAATTTCAAAAATACTTTCCTTCAAATTTTGATGTTGACAAAGAAAATTGAGTTCATAAACAATACTCAATTGAAATTATTAATGTCAGTCATTTATCATTAAATGCTCAAAAAGAATTTGCCGAGTAGGTTTAAAATTTGAATTTTCCAAAAAATCATTAAATAAATTTTAGCTCAGGATTAGGACAGAATTTCCAACACTTTCTGAAATGTCCCTAAACATACTTCTACCATTTTGTAACAGCATTTTCAGCATTAATGTTTTTAAAGTCAAAAAATCTGTCAACTCTGCAAAATGTTGAAGAAGCTCTACATCCTGCAGTATAAAATATTCATTCAAGATTTAATTCTTTATGTAAAAGTAAATGAGCGCCCCCAACTTATTAGTATCAACATTTGGCTTTGTTTTAATGAATGATAAAATTATATTTGTATATGTACCAAAAAATTGTTTTCAAATAAATTTTCGTTATGATTTATTATAAGCAAATGTTTTAATTGGTCTTTTTAGTTTATAAACTTCTATACCCAGGGTCAGGAAAATATTTTTTCAGGCAATTTGTGTCTTGTTTTATTAATTATTATAAATGTACCCTAGATGGCTTTTGCGATGTTATATTGCTTTGGCTATTAATATATGGTGAAACTGAATTGAGTTCAGACCCATATAGCTATCTGGTTTAGAAGGCTGGATTTGAAGACATTTACGTGTCTGAAAAATTAAAGTTTTCAAATTGATAGTAACATATTATATAAGTGCTGACGTTTGAGTTGGAATTTTAGATTTAGTGTCTGAAATCCTAACTCCTCACTGAGGTGAGTCATAAGCTCAAAACCAATTGGTCTGGGGATGAAGATTTTCCGATAGAGATTTTAAATTCTTTCTCTTTTGGCACTTATAATTAAAGCTTGTTTGGAGATAGTGATAAACTCATTCTAGTGAACACTTTAGTACAGGCTTAAAAGCAAGTTACACAATTTGTGTCCTGTTTTATTAATTATTATAATAAAACCCTTGAAGGCTTTTGTGATGTTATATTGCTTTGGCTATTAATATATGGTGAAACTGAGCTGAGTTCAGACCCATATAGCTATCTGGTTTGTAAGGCTGGATTTGAAGACATTTACATGTCTGAAAAATTCAGATTTTCAAATTGATAGTAACATATTAAATAAGTGCTGATGGCTGAGTTGGAGTTTTAGATCTAGTGTCTGAAATCCTAACTCCTCACTGAGGTGAACCATAAGCTCTAAACCAATTGGTCTGGGGATGAGGATTTTCTGACAGATTTTGAATTATTTCTCTTTCAGCACTTATAATTAAAGCTTGTTTTGGAGCTAGTGGTAAACTCCATCTAGTGAACATATATATATATATTTTGAAAGAAGTATTAAAAAAAAAATCTTTATATTTGTATATATAATAGTCAGGAAGTAAATTTTAAAAATCCTCTAAAAAAATTACACTCTAAAAAATTAGTAATGTACATATGCCGATTGCAAAAAAATATGCTATTTTGTGTATTTTTTGCTTTTATTACTTTAAATTTTCTTTTAATTTATTGTAAAAGCTGTTTCAAGAAATATTAAAATGAGAGAACTTGAAACATCATCTCAGTGAAGATCGAAAGATAATAAATACGCAACAAACAAACTAATTAGCTGATAAAACTAACTAAACTTACTTGATCCAGGATTAAAAGGATCATCTTCAGCATTAAAAGCAAGTACAGGAACTTGTACATCTTTTACCTTTTTAGCAATACTGGCAGTTTGGTAGTACTCTTCTGCTGACTTCAACCCACATTGTGGGGCTATCAGTAGATTATCGATTTCAGCCACTGTTTGGCACTGAAAAATAAACAAGATTATTAGTAAAAAATAACTTTTTTATTTAATTTCTTTCCCAATGTTTTGAGGCCACTTTCTTCAGTACTAAAATTGATGTACATTACATTAAAAAAACTTCTAGTGAATTAAAATGTAAGAAAAGGAATCAACAATACAAAAGAACTGCTAAAAGAAAGTTGATTCTTAAAATATTTACAACTAACATTAAATGGATAAATTTATTTCAAAATAAATATAATTTAAGAAAATTTCAAAAAGGGTTCATTTTATATTTCAATCAATAAGTTAAAGGATTTTCCATTAATGCTACTGATGCAAAACTATTGGCAAATTCACTAATAACTCAGGAATCAAAAAAAATAAAATAAAATAATAACAACTTTAAGGCCTACATATGAATTATAACCCAGAACAACATATAACAGTTGTTAAGATATCAATTTTTTTTCAAATCGTGAAAGCAACTTAAAATGATGCTCACATTTTACATAAGCATTTAAAAAAAAATTTAGAAACAGGTTGTAATCTGAACTATTTTACGACTAAAATTCAATCTTAGCACTATTTCTATACTTAAGGTATACAGTAAATTACAAAATTTTAAATTTTTTTTATCATATAAATAGATAAAAAAATTAATAACCATTTTTATTTAATCAAAGTAAAGCTATCCATAATGATAGGGTGAGAGGCTCAAAAGCTAAACTTACTGGAATAAAACTCAACTAATCATATTTGTTGTTCCAATGTCACAAGAACACCATTGCACTAAGTAAGTAATTAAAGCAAAATGATAGCCCTAAAATATGTGCTATTATGTAATAAGCATGTAATATAGGGTATATGAGCACAGACTTTCAGATGACCCATCACTCTCCACTCTATCTAATAACACCGATACACTCAAGCACATATATGCTGAAAAGATAAATAATCACCAATATACGTATTTCATGCTAAACCAGCAATCATCAGTTGGTCCAGATTATCATCTCCCACACATATATACTATAAGTGCTCAGATATATATTAAGATAGACAATCTTCATACTTTAATGGACAGGCTCAAATCTACTACACACTCCAACACTTCAACCGTCCATCCAATTGAAAATCTGATGATGGAATGCTCAAATAATAAGCTTATCTAAAGTCTAATCAGAAGTGGGCAATGTGTGACCTTTTAGACCTTTTCTGGATAACAAACTCGATTCATAATTATACCAGCATAATATTTTGTCATGCCCTCTACAAGATTTACTGCAACCGAAGTGATCGACTCTAGAGCTCAAAATCAAAAAATCACCTTGCAATTCTCCCACTTCCTGAATTTAAACTTCATACAAATTCCTAAACAACAAACTAATAAATTAAATTAAAATAACTTATTATACAAAACATATATGAATTTTCTTTAAAAATAATTTTAATTTAATTTGTAAGTATTAAGTAAAATATTTGTAAAAACATTTTTTTTTTAAGAATGTGACATAATTTATGATCAGCAATATCTCATGAGGCACCCAACTCAAAAAAATTATTTATACCTAATCTAGATATAACGCTTTAATTGTACACAGACAAAGAGAATTATTTTTCATTAAAAAAAAACTAACAAATTAACAAAATTTTTGTAATATGCTGTGATTCAGATTTTATTTATTGCAAGATAAAAAATTCTAAGACGCTCAATACTCTTATGTTCCTTTTGCAATCCTTATTTTCAATAAATCTTTAAATAAAATAGTTTCTCCTTGCACTTTTTACAGTATTTTGTATTAAAATATGTGACAATTTTGGCTGTCAGATATTTTAATAAAAAGCATTGCAAAAGTGTAAAGAGGATTTGCTCTATTTATAGACTTACTTAAAAAATTTATAGACTTACTTAAAATAAAAAATTATATGTGTTTACATAATCCAATTTGCCTGCTTTTCAAGTAATGTTGAGTTATCTAGTTACTTTCACATATAATCTTTATCATTTACATTTGATCTGAAACTAGATCTATTCTTTTGTGTGTGTGTATATATATATGTTAAAACGAAAATTTGCACGGGTTAAATATATAAAATACATATTTTGCGGGTTCATCCGTGTTAAAAACTTTTAATATTAATATACTGACGTTTTGACTTGGTCACACAAGCCATCCACAGAGTTGTAAAAGGTAGAAAGACGGTTGTAGAGGCGCTACAATCACTGATTTGAATAAAACGTTAAAATTCCACCAATAGCAAAAAAGTAAAATTTAGGAATGTTTTTTAAAAAAATCTTTCCAAATAGGAGAAAGTTTGCATGTATCATCTTGCTTGTTGATACAATATGGCCTTTTAAGTATCTCAATAGCTTCTCTAATTTTGCACTGGTAGAGCTGGATATGATCCTGGTACTAGAAAAATCAATTTTATGACCTGAATCTATGGTATGGAGTGAGAGTGCAGATGATGATGAGTGTTGTTTAACTGCATTAGCATGCTCATCTCTCCTAATTCCTAAATTTAACATTTTTGCTATTGGTGGAATTTTAACGTTTTATTCAAATCAGTGATTGTAGCACCTCTACAACTATCTTTCTACCTTTTATAACTCTGTGGATGGCTTGTGTGACCAAGTTGAAACGTCAGTATATTAATATTAAAAGTTTTTAACATGGATGAACCTGCAAAATATGTATTTTATATATATGAATATTGTGAATGCATAAAATATATACCAAAAAAAATGTCTTAAGGATTATAATCAAATTCTTGTAATATTAAAGCATTTTCTTAAATAAATATAATGTTGCTTAAATTTTTATTTTAAAATGTCATTTGATAATAAAAACTTTCAAAATATTATTTAAAGATAATATAGTTTTTCATTTACTTCAACTAATTAAAATCAGAAATGAAATTGAAAGATAACTGAAAAATATATCTTTCCATGCATTTTTGTCAATAATGAAGTTTTAGAAACCCCATATGCAATCCAAACAGCTGGTATTCCTAACTTCCTCCATTACAAAACTGATAAAAGCTGATTGTTGCCAAACAGTGAGATAATACTGCATGCCCACTAATAAAATAATTCTCTGTGTCATTTGGCACAATGGTAGATTGAAAAGTTCTGGAATTCAAAGTTCATTGATCACAGCCCAATTATAGCTTCTAATGTTCAAATTTCTTATGAACTTCTTAACAATAAACCATTCGATTATTTTTACTGTTAAATGAACTTTCAAATAATTCAAAATGTTTGAAATAAATTTGCAACAATATAAACCAGCAGCTTTATCTTCTCTCTTAATCAATTGGTACTTTAGGTATTTTGCTTGCTTGATAATATATTAATGAAGTTCTGATTGTTGATATACAAACAAACTTCTAATTATCCATGTAGAATATTGTATATGTTCATATAACATTCAAATTTAAGAAAACCCAATTGTGATTTATTAAGCTATTTTTACTATAAACGCATAAACATTGGAAATACAAGTCCAGTATGATTCATTATAAATAAAAAATAGCATTGTGCAGATTGATAATATGGAGTAGCAAAATCAGTTATCCATTTTAATAGTGATATCAAATACAGATAATTCAGATTTATATCCTAACAAATTGTCATTCTGATAAAATAATTAAAAAAATTATTTAGATATATAGAATACTTTGATAATATCAAACAACATTTTTAAATTGTCATGCAAGATTTTAATGTTAGAACTGGAAACCAACTGAAAATAAAAGTGCTATGGGAAGTTTGATATGAAGTCAAAAATGAGAAAGAAATTATGAAATTTGAGGAGAGGGGAAAATCTGCATATTATAACTTTTTTTTTTAATTATAAGTAAAATTCAAGGTGGAAATGAACGTGAAAATATTCAAATGAAGGTACAGAAAAACTGAATTATATTTTGACTACTAAAAATATATATATTTAGGGAGTGATTATCAATTAGTGACATATAAAATATTGGTTAACATAAAGCTAGAGAGATTAAAATCTTTTAAAAATGAGAACTAATCACTAATGTCTTTTATTTCCAGAAATACACCAGCTTTAAGTAAGAACTCGCAAATCATTTATTTACACATTACAATGATGATTCAGATATAAACAAATTCGATAAGAAGATAACTGATATTATATTAGATCAGCTACATAGATAGGTACAAAAAAATTAATAATTCATCAGAAAATATCTGAACTAGATAATGCAATTTATAATTAAAAAAACGAAAATATTTTAAATGTATCCATTTACAATAACTAAATATATGGAATCCTGTAAAATGTTATGAAAAAAATTAATAATAATATATAAAACTATAATTATAAAATGGTAAGAAAAGGTATAGAAAAGAACAAAATCTCAAAAAATATAAAACTACTTAATATTACAAAATAACATCAGCAATAAGAAGAACATGTGGAAGTATTGCTAAAATAAATGATGTGAAAGGATTAGATCATTAAGTATATGGAAGAGTTCTACAAAGAACTAAATAGCAATAGAAAGTGAGAAAACAAAGTAATTCCTAAACCCAGAGGTGAGATATGCAATTAATTCTATAAAGAATGGAAAATCTCCAAATTTAGTGCAAGAAATTTGTTATTGATTGTATTGCTCTGTGCAAAATCATAACCAAAAACTCTCAGTTTGGTAAACTTTTTCCTGATTAATGTTTTCTTAATGATAAGGTTATAATTATATTACATTCTCATACATAGTTGCATTAAAAAATGTGATATTTTTGTAATTATAGATTGAAATATGGTCGAACATCCTCACTATCACAGTTAGAGCAAATAGACTTTTTTAAAAGCTTATTATGATAAGACAATAAGATTACAAAAAAAAAAATCCAGAAAGTGAGTAATACTGGAGAAATATCTAGCCTTTGATGAGCCAACATCATACATTCCGTAAGATAATAAAAATACTTTAATCAGCAATACTAATTATTCAAAATTAAATTTTATATCAGACTACTATAGTCAAATTCTCTAGCTGAATCATATAAGGCAGTGGAATAAACAATTATCTGTCTTCAATAATTTATGGGAACAAAATAAATTTGACAATAAATGAGTTTATCATTGTATATTTGATTTTGTATTTTTTTAATTGATTTTTTATATTATATTTTAAATGTTATAATAATTATTTTCTTACCTTTAATAAAGAAGTAATATCATATGATTTTTCCAGCATTTGGCGATTTCT
This sequence comes from Epiperipatus broadwayi, assembly GCA_028023455.1. NCBI lineage: Eukaryota > Metazoa > Onychophora > Udeonychophora > Euonychophora > Peripatidae > Epiperipatus > Epiperipatus broadwayi. Next base: position 3,771,085 of record JAQFVV010000035.1, on the reverse strand, counting down.
ATGGGGGAAAAGAAGAAAAAAAAAGCAACTTTTAATTGTGTACATATGCAATATATATTATACATTAAGAACATAAAGCTAACCTAGTCAATAAATAATCAAAATTACCCAAATTCACAACTCAACTAGACTAGCCAAAAAATATAAACTCTAAATCACTACCAATGGTTTCACTGCTACAAGCAGACTTCTCAAGTGTAAAGAACTACAAAATAATATATTTAAACTACTTTAATAAATTATTCAAAGTGATACCCCTTTTCCAAACAATTTTTTTATTTCCAAACAAATTATTATTTTTATATATGTTGTTATTCTGTAATTCTTTATACTTGAGAAGTCTGCTTGTAGCAGTGAAACCATTGGTAGTGATTTAGAGTTTACATTTTTTGATTAATCTGGCTCAGTTGGGAATTTGGGGTAATTTTGATTATAGATATAATAAAGGTAAACCAGTATGAATGCATATGAGAGTAAGGTGCTTCTCCCACTAGTGATGAAACCCATGTCATATTACATATATATTTTCTGTTTTTACATTCAGTAACCTTCATTCATCTTATCCTTAGATTAAAATATATTATAAATACATAATAGATCTAAGATATTATAAACAAGTTTATTTAGATAATGAAAAGCATGCAGAAAGAAAGCATTAATAATAAATTACAAACATTTTAATATATAACATCAGGGAATATTATATAAAATAATGTTTAAGATATTCATTCTATTTTAGTATTTAGCATGGTCCAATCTGGCAACAGATGAGCTATCAAAGCACAGAATTTTGTCATCGATCTTAGATTTAAATATTTATATTTGCTGGCAAGGAAGAGAATGCCATTAATAAGTTGTTCAAGATTTGTGGTATGACTTTAAATATAGCTTCTGTAGTATTATTTGAGATGGCATTAAATAATTCTTTTGAGAATTAAATTAATAATTTCAGGATATTCAAAGAAAATACCAAGAATGGGATCCACAGTGTCTCTCAGACTATTTTGGGAATAAATTTTGATTTCTGTGATATATCTGAATATAGAAATTTGATAGGATGACAATAAAATTTAAAATATATTTATTATAAAAAGGAAATGTTTGGCTCTTTTTTATTATTATCAAGGTTAAATGACAATAATATTGGTCAATGTAGTATGCTTCTTAAGATGGTGAAAAAAGGGCAGGTATAACTGTATGTATTATAACCTCATCACTAGAATTGCAGAATATGTATTTTCTAACAAATGATGAAACTTCTGTTTATTGAAGAAGATCATAATAGAAAAACATACATAGTTATACTTTATGCAAGTTATTTATCAGAAATAACTTGAGCATCATAGTTCCATTACATTGTATTTTAGATAATTTCTGACTTTTTAATAATTCAACAGAACACTATCAAATCACCAATCCAAACCTATGATGTAAACTTACATTTATTGAAGGTCATTGCAGAAAAATGTGCATAAGTAAAAGTTTATGCAAGTATTTATAAGTGATAACTCAAGCATCATAACTCCATTCTTCAGTATTATAAATAATTTCTGGTTTTAACAACAAAACACTATTAAATCAGTGTTTTTCTGAAGGTTTGTGATGATGGTGTTCTAGCTGTATTTTTATATTGGACTATTTCCATCATCTAATATGTGTGTTGAATGTCTTTAGAAAAGTTTAATTTTTAGTTAAATATTCCAAATGCATTCAACTGTTAGTAATATCACAGCAAACAGGTTAGTATATGCACCAACTGTTAGTAATATCACAGCAAACAAATGTTAATAATATCACAGCAAACAGGTTAGTATACTAACCTGTTTGCTGTGATATTACTAACAGTTAGTGCATATACTAACCTGTTTGCTGTGATATTATTAACATTTGTTTGCTGTGATATTACTAACAGTTGGTGCATATACTAACCTGTTTGCTGTGATATTATTAACAGTTGAATGCATTTGGAATATTTAACTAAAAATTAAACTTTTCTATAGACATTCAACACACATATTAGATGATGGAAATAGTCCAATATAAAATTACAACTATTAAATCACTTTCTATCTTTGCTAAACTGCTAAGAAAATTTGCATTCTTAGATAAATATATTTATATATATATATATATTATAATCTCGAATGTTTTAGATATATATTAAAGGACTAGAGGTATTATATTATATGTAAATATATATTGTAATGGTAAATAATGCGGGAAGCTAGATCCTCAAATATTCTATGTATTTTGGTGACAAAACTGTACTATATGTACACAATAATGAAAAAGTGAGGGATATGTTATTATTGATATATTATTTATAGTTACAGTTTTTGGCTTGATCAGTTCATAAGGAATATTAAATAAGAAAAGTCAACCTCACTTCCCCATTATTTATATACATTTTTGCCACCCAAATATGTGAAATATTTGAGGCTCCAGCTTCCTGCACCATTTACCATTACAATATATATACACATATATAATAGAATATCTCCAGTGCTTTAATATACATCTGAAACATTCAAAATTAAGACTCATAACATCATACAATAAATATTTTTAAATACTCTCTAACTTAGCATAAGTCAATATTTAACAAGAATAAAGCAGCCATTTATTCTCTTGTCTCATTTATTAATATATAAAGGTTTGACTAAAACACTTTGGTTAGGAAGAATGAATATTTAAATCATTGTGCAATGTATCTAAATGTTTCGAAGTGATTTTCTTACTTGGCGAACCTGAGAGTTTTTTCAATTTAAACATTGTCAACAATGATTTAAACAAAAAAAAATGTAAATAGAATAATTCCAGTACTTTAATATATATATATATAACTCTAAAGCTTGCCAACTATTGTAAGAAATCAATTCGAAACATATTTAGATACATTGCACAATTAATTTAAATATTCATTCTTTCTAACCAAAGGATTTTAGTCAATCCTTTATATTAATAAATAAGACACAAAAATAAATGGCTGCTTAATTCTTGTTAAATATTGACTTATGCTAAGGTAGAGAGTATTTTAAAATATTTATTATACAGTATTACAGAGTCTTAATCTTAAATATTATCTATATATAGAAATAGATAATTCAGCAAATATTTTAGACAAGAATAAATTGATTATGTATATTACAGACTATATATATTACGAATAATAGGATGTAAGTGATTGAACAAATTGCTGTATTTTATTTCATTCATATTTTTAATAATATTATCAGGGATTGAGCAGCATGCCTTTGACAGTAATAATTTTAATTTAATGGTCATATGTACTCTATGCAAATTAAATGACTTTAAAGACAATATTAACTTAAATGTTATTGTTTCATAATCAGTGGATGATGTACATAATGGGATGCAAAGGAATTTCATAGGCAAACAGATAAGAATGGGGGGGGGGGTTGTACTTGGAGTAGATGAGCTGATTAAAGAACCAGCCATTCTGTCAATGCTCTATTGGATAATCGATTTATAATATCTTTGTTGTAACATCATTTATGCTGGCAATAATAATGTAAAAAGAGCATAAGGATTTCAGGAGACAATTTTGTTTTAAAACAAATAATTTGCATACAAATTAATAATGGAAGGATAAAGGAGGTTCTTCCACAATTCTTCTAGTGATATAAAGACATCACTAAGTTTTTGTCAAAGATGAACAATAAATAAGATTGATCATTGTGAAAAGGTAACATATCATTTTGTTGGCTATTGAAAGTTTACATTTTCAAATATTCTCTGGAATATCAATTTGTAATTTACCAAATGAAAGAACTGTTTGTCTTTTGCATGATTAGTTACAAGAATAATATTCTTCATGTAATACCCAATAGAATAAAATGTATAAATTAAATTCAGTCTGAGAGAATTTAATATATTGTTAGAAAAACCGTATACACACACTGATTAACATTAAACTACTATTTTCTTGATAAGATGTGCCTTAAAAATGCTTATATGACAGCCAATCAGATGTAATAATGACTGCACAGAGAACTCTCAATTCAAAACACGACAGAGATTTTACGAGAAAAAGATGGTCCCACCTTCTTCTCTACTTAAATTTATATATAAATAAGCCAGACTCAAGCATTTTGAACTAAGAGCATGAAGCTTTAAACACCTTCACATTTAATTCACTAAATATTATATATAAATAACCAATGTGAAATCTTTCAATTTACTACGAAGTAATTTTCAAAGCTAAAGTGCATCTGTCAAAGGATTCAGCCTTTCACATTATTATATCATCTGCTTGCGCTTAATAAATTAATATATTTACATTTGTTATGATCATTTCATTAGAGAAAATTACTTTGTAGTAAATTGAAAGATTTCACGTTGTTTATTTATATATAATATTTAATGAATTAAATGTGAAGGTGTTTAAAGCTTCGTGCTCTTAGTTCAAAATACTTGAGTCTGGTTTATTTATGTATAAATTTAAGTAGAGAAGAAGGTGGGACCATTTTTTTCTCATAAAATCTCTGCCTTGTGTTTTGAATTGAGAGTTCCCTGTGCAGTCATTATTACATTTGATTGGCTGTCATATAAGCATTTTTAAGGCGCATCTGGCAAAGGTTTCAGTCTTTCACGTTATTATTATATCATCTGCTTGCACTTAATAAATTAATATATTTATATTTTCTTGAAAAAAACTATTTATTATTTTTGCTTTATAAAAACTAATATATACACATTTTAAGATTTTCCCTTGTTTCAAAAATAATCAATGGATCATTCCAAACTGAAAATAAAAAAAAAAACAATATAGTAAATAATATTATATAATAACAATAAAGTATATTATTAATATATATATACACCAATATTTAAATTTTTCTTAAATTACATCTATTTTAAAATATACAGAATTATATTTAATTAAATTCATAGATCTTCATTTTATATCTATTTTTGAAATTTATATGATCTATAATACTTAATTCTATTTGCCATACTAGAAACTCTTTTATAATCATTATTTTTATTTTTCAAAGGTACTTATTTTATTCATTCTTTGACAAAAAATAAATATTATTTTTCAATGGTACTTATTTTATTCATTCTTTGACAAAAAAAAAATATTGATTACATTTGCTGTAAAATCCAATGTTAAAATACAATTTAGAGAAAATAAAATATTATACAGGAATCAGAATTATATATACAAGGCCAGAGATTACATGTGATTCATAGCAATTATATATATATATATATTTTTAAAAATTTTAAATGAAGTAAGTATGCCAAGTTATAGTTTTAAAAATCAAAAGATAATTGTTCAGGTTTCTACGTATTCAGCAACTTTTTTATTTATTTCTTTTATTATTTCAAGATTATCTCTAAATGCATTTGGATGTAGTCTTGGACTGTTATTGTAAATAAATATGCATTTTGTACACCATATTGCATATAGAACAAAAATATCTGCAAGTTCATATATAAAAAAAGCCTTTACCAAAGTTAATTACTGAAAAAATTAGCTTCTATTTTATTCTTTTTCCTTATAAGATTTAACTTTTTGTAACATTTTAATTGAAAATTGACAGTTTTTTTTTTTTTTGTATGACTAAATATTACTGAATTTAATGCTTTTATATTAACTTGCCCAGTTTATGTTTCTATCAGTATGTCCATATTTTTGAATTATCGATGAAAAAAATTAGTTCCCTTTTAGAACTTGAACACACATCCTTTCCCTTCCAAAGAAAACTCCTTAACAACGGAGCCAACAGAAATACTACATGTGTGAATAAAATTTTGTTAATATTGATTTCATTATTAAATTAAATAAATATATATATATATCTCACAGAAACATTACATTTGTAGAATAAAATTTTAATCAATATTGGTTTATTTACTTAATTAAAAAGCCAAAACAAATATTTTTACATAGTAGACAGTCATATGATATTTAAATTTAGAATTTATATGTTAGAGGGTATATTTTTTATTTTCACATCTTATTATTAAATTATAATTTTTGTCAGTAGATATAACTAAAAAGTACAAAATAACAAAATAATCTCCTCTTGATTAATTTGCCATTCTTGGTGAATATCAAAACTCTTAAGAATCTAGACTCATTATAAAATAATTGGAAATTTCAGGAATATTGTTATTTCATAAAAGCATTTGAGCCCGTTTTCATTTTTATGATTTATTTGAGCCTCAAATGTTTTTATGAAATGATAATATTCCTGCAATTTGCAATTGTTTTATAACAAGTCTAGATTCTTAAGATCTCTAATATTTCTAAGAATGGCAAATTAACCAAAAGGATTACTTTGTTATTTTGTGCTTTTTAGTCAGCTATTTACATAAAAGCATTATTTTTAAAAAATATTTTTTTACATCTTTTATCTTTAACTCAATTTTGCATCTAATTTACTTTTTATCATTCCCACATAATCTATTTTAATTGCTTTAATTTCACAATTCTTGCAAACTTTTTGATAAATACTTTTTATTTTATTTAAATGATTATCTGCTTTTTAAAAATTAAGAATATTGTACTACCTATTCTTTTCTTCTTTTTATATACTTTATAATTTTTTTTTGCCAAACATATATTTATTTACTTTAAAACTGCCAAAAAAATATCTCTTATTTTTATTCTTTTATTATTTATTTTCAATTTTTTTTATTAAATTTTTTAATTACTCTAATAGAATAGACATTATATTTTCATTTTTAATCCTAATAATCTATTTATTTAATAGCTTTTCATTAGAACATATCTTAATTGTCCTTTTTATTTAATTATTAATAATATTATTCCTATTTTTATTCTCTATATCAAATTTACAATTAATTACTCCTATTGGAATAATTAAAAGATTAATAAAAAAGAATACTGACAAACTAAATATAAATAATTTAAATAATAAGACAAAAAATAAAAATAAGAAGTGATATGTTTTGCAATTTTGAAATAAATAATTATATTTTTGACAAACTAAAGAAAATTATAAAATATATAAATAAGAAATCTAGCCTTCAATTTCTTAACTTTAAAAAAGAAGATAAACTCAGAAGCTAAAAACTAATCTGGGGATATTGAATGAGTAGGTACTAGATAGAGATTTTATACACCAACCTTGCATCCATTGATTACTAAAGATTGCTCTGGGTACTACTATATGAAAAGTTTGCTACTGTTTTAATATAAAAAATATTTATCAAATAGATTGCAGGAATGTGAAATTAAAACAATTAAAATAAATTATGTGGGAATGACAAAAAATAGATGCAAAATTGAAGTAAAGCATTGGAGATAAAAATTCAATAACATTTATTCATACAATATAAAAAAAAATGTAATTTAATTAAAATGTTAAAAAAAGTTAAATCTCATAAAGAAAAATAAAATAGAATTTATATGCAGAGGAGCTCTTCTTGCATAAATCGTACATCACATATAATAACTCATGTTTTGTTGATAAGTTTTGATTATAAAAAAAATGCATATTATTTATTAAATTGCAAGCACACAGTACTTTTCAACATGCGTGTATATATATAACACATACATTTTTATAGGTATAGAATACACATATAAATTAAAATTATAGTATAATAAAAATTTTAAAAAATAATATATTCACATATATATTTACTGCGTGTGCTTGCTTACTCACATTCACTTAAAAAATCAAAATAAAAAACTTACTATACCGTATCTTTTGTTTTAAAGAAAATGAATAGCGGAATCCATTTTTCATCACAATTAAATACTTCAATGACTTTTTGCCTCCTATAGAAACTTAATAGAAGTCTCATTATCCGTGATTACACTCTCTCTAATTATTTTGATATTTTTAAATCCATATCAACTTCAAGAATGTTCTTAAATTTTGGACTTTTAGCATTATGCTTAGAAAACATTTAATTATGCGAAATATTGTAAATCAAATTATGAAAGAATAATAAAGCAAAATTTTCAAATATAAGTCAAAGAAATATTATTGATAAAAATAATCACATCTAGCACTCTGAAATGGAAAAGTAGTTATTGCCATATTGTAAAATTTGTTAAATTTGCAAGAGTTTAATGTTTTGGTTTTTAAATTTACCTTTATAGAAGCACTCACTAACAATGTGACCCGGTTTGCCCCAACAAAAACACCTTATTCGACTTTTATTTCTATCGTTAATTCCCTTTTGTTCGGCTACCCTTCTCTTGGGTTTGTCAACTTTATGGATTTCTGTTCGATCCTTGTCCCCTATTTTTATATTGGCAAATTCTTTCGCTTGCTCTAAGACCAATTTGTGAGTTATATCATGTTTGATAGTTTCATTATAACTAATATCTTTATCAGCCAATAACTGTGTCTAAGTCTATTACTACATATTCAACATAAGAATTGTTCGAAGAGGGCTTCCTCTATATATGAGTCATTAATGCAGTTTTTTGTGAGTTTACGAAGGGCTGTATCATAATTTTTGAGTTTTCTCATTTTTGCCTTGTCGGCGATTTCTAAAATGGAGTCTGGCAATGTGCTTAGATGAATGAGGGTTAAAGTAGTCAGACAAATAATCTTTGACCTGATTGAATGTTAACTCTTTGGGAGTTTGGGTTCTCAGAGCCTGTTTGCTATCTGAATGACCCCTTTTCCTGTGAAACATAATAAAGTCACTGTTTTAAATTTATCTTCTACTAGTCTGTTTATAATTAGGAGTTTCTCAATTTAATGGACATATAGGGGCCATTCACTTGTCCCTCTAACGTCAAATTCTGCTGTTGCCAGTTGCATTTCAGTGAATTAGACAATTAGCATTTTTTTTTGTAAGTTGTTCACTCCAACATTCGATTAGTTTGACTCCAACCTATTTGGCTGTCCCTGCACTAATTGCTGTAGACTGATGATTGCGCAACTTGCTGTGGATTCATCTCAGAAAATGTGACTACATCAATTGCTGTGTCCAGAGGCAAACTGTTGCCCTCTGGATTGCATAAATTAATAATAACAGGAATACTCTGAATAAAATGGAACAGACATGATTAGTAGTTAGAAGTAATGAAGTTTAATTAACATAGGGTCAGACTCAAGGGTTATAAATAAATAGTATTTTTCTTATACGTTTTAAGTTGCACACTTTATATAAATGTTTTACATAACACAATTATATGGGCCCGAAAGCTTATGAAATAATACTGAAGAACTATACAATCTGTAATGAGTCCCTAAGTTTACTTTGGAATGTCTGCATACGTAGAGCTTCATCTCAAGAGCACTCTTTTCTCCTCGTTCTTCTATCTACACATCTAGATGCAGTCCAATGACTCTTTTGATTGCCATCAGCTGCCCACATGGTGACCCGTATCTTGAGTTCCCTTATCTGAATCTTGCGATCAGATAAAGTCATTTACATTCTATTTGTATACTTTTAGCCCTCAGTTTTCACTATCATTGAAACTGATCGGTAACTAACATTCCATAGTTGCAGTGGCTTTCTTTAATTAGCTTAGATTTATCTCTTTGCTATTACTGATTATATTATTTATCAGTATAGCTAATCTTTGGTATAAGATTTACTTCTTTTAATTAATACTATTTAATTAATCTATAGTGCTTTATAATTAATGTGTATGCCTTTTGCATACACATACATACATTTAATTTTACACATATAATATACCTTTTAATAAATACTACTTTTATTTAGTCTTACTTTCATTTATGTGTTTAACACATGTGCCATTCTGATATAAAAAAATGATTGCTGTCATATTGTAAAATTTACTAAGTTTATCAATTTAAATGTTTTTTTGTATTTATTCACTTCTTTTTGTTGTGTGTTTATCTACATTTGCTTATAATTACAGTACTGAAATGTACTTAAATGAAGAAGAAAACTTGATTAAATAAATTTGCCTTTGAGATTTGAGAACATTACATTTAGTTTTAAAAAAAAAAAGACTGCTCCTATACTGAGATTCCTAAAATTTACTAAGTTTGTGAATTTTAATGTTTTATTATTTGTTTGTTTACATTTTTTTATTTTATTTATTTATATATATATTTTTTTGGAAAACGTGTAAGTGAAGTCATGTATATTGATATAGCATATATCATGGCTTCATTATATATTTAAAAAAAAAAAAATTCAGTAATTAAAATATCTATGAAAGGATTTTTAGTGTAATAAGTAGAATTAAATATTATAGCTAATATATTCAAAAAAAGATATAAAATGAAGGTATGGGAATTTAATAAATATGATATTGTATTTTTTAAAATGAATATAATTTTTTTAAAACTCTAGACTTTAGTATATATAATTACGTTTTGATACTCTGCTGTTCTAACTATTAATGTAAAAAATACAAAAACAGAGTTTAAATATAAAATTTAGTCAAGCATTGGTGGTTGAGAGGTCAGCGATGACTGCTTTACAAGCAGTTGTCCTGGGTTAGCGGGTTCGCTTCCCGGCTGATGCTATGACACATGAGAAAAAAATTTATAAAATTTAGTAAGATTTATTATACCAAGTATACTTTCAATGCAAAGACAAAAATTACCACAAACATAAAATAAAGAAGGTATGGTTCATTACACAAAATGAATATGTAATTAATCAAAAATCAAATAGCATTCCAATCAAAAATTAATGTTCTTAGCAGACTAATCATGAATAAGATGCAAAAGCTTTGAAAGTATACTTGGTTCAGTAAATCTTACTAAATTTTATATTTAAACTCTGTTTTAGTATTTTTTACATTAGTATATATATATTATTACATATAATTTACTATTATTTTGTAATATTAATTGCTATATTGATTTTTTAGTGTAAAATGATTCTTTAACAAAGACTATAGAATATCATCAAAACTAAGAAAAATTTGAACATGCATAAATGCTAAGTTTTATGATGCAAAAATCTGGATTCAAAATGATTGGAAAAATTCAAAAATAAATGACTTTTGTTAAGCTCCTTTCTACAGCCACAAGATCTGCATTTAATGATGATAATAACCAATTTTTATAAAAACAATTAAGTCAAAAACAGGATAAAATATATTAATAAATTTATTTGAAAGTATTTAAGGCATACTTACTTCAAAATAAGTTTTTTGATTGTGGATGCAAGGGTTTCGCTGAAAAGTTTTCGATTTATGAATGTGCCCAAACAGGCAGTGAGTTCTTCCAAACACCAGACTGCAGACACAGTCATTCCAGCAGCCAAACCACTTTCATTTCCCATTGCAACCAAATAATTTACTAAAAGAATTCTAAATAATAATAAAAAATAGCTATTAAAGAAAAGAAATATAAAAAAGAATTATCTCTAAAATTTCAGCTAGTTTGCTGGACTTCTCTAGGTAGAATGGGAAAGTAAGGGGCATACACTTTCAAACAGTAATGTTCTTTGTTTGTTATCATTATTTTTATTTATTACTTTTTTATATAATTTTAGTTTGTTTTAACTCTTTTTTTTTTGCTCTTACATATATATGACAAATAATGGAAGTTTCATTCACAGTTCTCAGTAATATTAAATCTCAAACCAAGCTAATATGTGACCAATATGCCAAAATTACACTGTAGTGTGAAATTTACCATTGCGGAGACATTGAAAAAACTTGTTAATTGTGACATATGTTATAGGATTAAAAAACAATTTATTTAATCAATATTTATATATATATATGCATAGATTCAAGTAAGTAAAAAAAATAATTATATCAATCAATAATTCATACTTCACTTGAAAACACAACATACTCTTTCTTGTTTCAATATTTTATAGGTGAAAAGTAAATAAAATCTAAGAATGAGAAACTATTATCTTTAAATTTAAAATATATATATATAAACAAAAAAAAATTTTTTTTTTCCTATGTCAAATGCGTTGACCGGAAATGAACCAGGGCCAACTGCTTGGAAGGCAGCTTATGCTAATCGCTAGACCACTAACGCTTGACAAAAAAAAAAGAGTTTAAACAATGTTTGAACTTTTTTATCTTACTGAGCAGTACAGATGACTTATAAAATGAAGTTAGTAGTTAAGAAGTTTATTCAAAAGTTAAATAACAACTTTACATATATCACCTTATGTAAATAATAAGTGAATGTATTATCTGAATAGTTTTAAAATTATTTGAAAGAATGATTTATATATTTTTCTTTATATAAAATATAGTTTTCAATAACATAAATGTAAAAATAAAAATGATACTTACCCACCAAGAGAAAATCCTACACCCATTACTTGTGACTGAGGATATTTCTTCTGTATGTGATTAATTGTGAATTTGAGGTCATCAATAAATAAGGCACTACTAACTCGAGTTGTCTATATGAAAAATAACTTGATTTAATATATATATGAAAATAATACATAACTCAGGTTATAAGTAATTAAACAGGAATAACTGAAGCTTCCAATGAGTAATATTTACAGATATTAAACTGATTTTCATCTCACATTCAAAGATTGTTTAAACTAAAGCTCTGCTTTGATCCTCTGAATATATATAATCAATAGATCAAATTCACTCCATTTAAAATTATATGAATAAACTAAGCATATATAAGAACAAATACTAAAAAAACATAGATATCATTCTGTTTTTGAAGAGTTTATTTACATATATAACTCATCTGATGTTTCAGTTATTTCCTGTTCAATTGTATGTGTATATATATATATGTGTGTGTGCGCGCGCGCACACATGCGGTTGTTTATAATTATTTAATAAGAACCTGTACGCTTGGAAGAAACATTACTGAGTTCTTTTTTTTTCTTTGCTTTTCTTGTATGAGCTTGATCAAAAACTTTTTTATCAAGTTACATGGTGGCAATCAAATAAAACAGTTTTATAGAAAACATAAATAAATGTTTCTATGAGATTGCAACACACCTTCTTTATAGTTTTCTCTTTCTGAAATTACAATGCTGTGCTTGTTACTTCTTTATTCTTGCCTTTCTCTCCATTCTCTAAGGTCTGCTTGGTTTAATGCAGTGGAGGAATATTAGAGGTCCATAGATTAAAGCTTAGATTTGTCATTTCTTGTACTTGAATTTCTTATAAAATCCTGACCAATAAGACCATTTGATTATTAATCTATTTGATTGTCATCATATACTTTGGTAGAATCAAACAACATAGTATTTGCTATACCTAATCAAGACCGTATTAAACCATATATATAGTTTCCTGTCAAATAATCACAAACTATTATACTTTATCTTATGAAAATATTCAAATTAATGTATAAATAATTCACATGATCACTATTTCCTATGTTAGCACATAATTGTTATTAAAACAGGCAATACTCTCCATACAGTAGTGCCACTCAGTACCAACCAGTGTAATCAATGGATGCCAGCCTTCTGGCATCCATTGATTACTTTGGTTGGCACTGAGTGGCACTACTGTATGGAGAATTTTGCCTGATTTAATATAAATAATTCATAGTTAACTTATAATCACCTGTATTCAAATAGTTATAGTTGCTAGAAAAAAAAAATTATGCCTACTATACAATTCAATCAATCATGTTTCATTATTTAGGTTAAACATCACATTACTGTTTTATATTTATTAATGGATTAATGGTGATACACAACATTCACTTTATTGGTATCTGTTTAATGTATGCATCTATTTGCAATTTTTATTTTCAGTTTATACCTGAATGATTATTAATTTTTTGTGCTACATAGAAATTATTGCATTTTAATATACATATAAAGGTTTACATACATTAACTCTCTTATTACATCAGCTTACAACTTGCTGTTTCAGCAGCATACTATTTTTCTTTTACCACATCTATGAAGTCTAATGTTAACTTTAGTAATTAATAGATCCTAATTAATAGTGCTAAATAAATCCCTATTAGTGCTGCTAGATTGAAGCTCCATTAGTTACTAAAGCTCCAGGTGTTCTGTTTTAGATCCAAAGCTCCTCACTGATAAATGTCATATGCTAGAAACTAGTTTGGGAATATTAAATAAGATAGCACTGGGTAGGAATTTATTAAGCACTATCATCATCTAACATCTATTAATTATATTATTAAGTGGCATAGCTATGGTGAAAAAAAAAAGAGTATTCTGCAGAAAACTCTCACACACATACATGAAGTAGCACATAATATACTTCCCAAATAAACACACGGATTACATTTTATTTCAAAAAAAGAAGCGCATGTACAAAAATATTTATCTGTGAACTGAGGCCAATCTCTGTTAAGACATTATTAAAATTTGAGCGATGATACTTTAAAACAAAAATAATATTACTATTTATCCATTCTACTTTGAATACTTTTTAGCAAAAAACTTTTTATTCTACATATATGCATACATAATTTTATGTTTGGACAGTCTTGCAGTCTTCTTCAGGGCCACTTTTACTTTAATTAGTAGTCAAAACATAAGATTGTGTATGCATATATGTACAATAAAGTTTTTTGCTAAAAAGTGTTCAAAGTAGAGTAGATAAATTACATTTATATAAGATATAACTGCAAAATAAAGGAAGTGGTAAATTGGGTAATATAATAATACAATTGTGCTTGAATAAATTTAGCATTTCATTTTATAGTCTAAGAATGATTGCATAATCATTGGCTACTATGAAATGAAAGAATAATACAAAAAAATTTCTAATGCAACTATAATAAAAGCAAATTAAAATTAACTTCTGATCTTTTAGAAGAATATGTATTCCCAGAGATCATACTGCACAAATAATCCCTCGATTATTCGGTAAACTTAATAATATTAAGATATTTTTTTCATTCCAACTCAAACTAATGAGTACATTTAAATCTCAAATAAATATTCAATGATATTTGTTTAAAGTTCTCCAAAAGTTAATGACATTTTTCAACTTTTAATAAAACAAAATTGGTTTCAATCAATATAAAATCTATATATGATCATAATTCTACATAATATAAATTTGACAAATTCTTTCTACAAAAATTATTATTTTATAATGATGCCTTTATCCCTTGCATGGTTTGGTACAGCAGTAAAATATCTAATCCAACTTTGAAGGAGGTCAAGATACATGGATAGTAGTACAGTTCTATCAATTTCAGTGTTGGAACATTTTATCAACTTATGAGAAGAAATTCTTTGATTATTTAATGGTGCTTGCCTTAATACATCAAAATTAGGACTATAACATATTGTTAAAAAGAATGATGTTACAATAATTTGATTTACTAGATTAATTCATAGATTAAGTCATTTATTTGCAAAAGTAATACCATTGTTAAATCTCTGTATATTAATAATATCTTTATACTAATGCTGTTTAGTATAATAATAGTGATGATTTAAAACTAAAGTTTTCTTCAATAAAGCTCAATTTAATCCATCATTTTCAATGCTCAAATAGTATATAATCTGCTAAATGAATAACTAATTATTCAATTATTTTTTTATCAAAATTAAGCATCAAGTATCTCCCACTACCTAATACATACTTAAATTAGATGGTGGTGATCTATTTACCTTTAATCTAGAATCAATCATGCAACACTGAATAAATCATTGAACAAGAATAGCAAAGTAAAAAAATTCTCTAATGATTTTTGCCTTCTTGACTTTCTGATTTGCATTGACCTTTTTTAATGTTCACATGATTAATTCTAATGCAAGAATAGAAAGAGAAATGATCACGCAATAATACAAGACAGTATAACCTATTAATGATCATGTGACACTCACCTCTGTGATAGGCTATTTTTTGTCAAAATAGTCAGTTCATAAATCAAATCATTTGAATATATCATTATTGGACAGATATCGAACTTATATACTTAAACAAGAAAGAAGAATGTGTTTTAAATATACAAGCCATTAATTTGAATAGCATAATAAAGAATAAATATAGCCATTATATGGGACTTTAGTACAAAACAATGCCTTATATCAGAAGAAGACCAAAAATCAGCTTGCTGAGCTATCTAGCTGCTCTCTGCTCATGACTAGTTCTAGAGCAGCAGCCAGCAAACTTTTTAACAGGAAGAGCCATTTTATTTTAATCTGCCCCCTCCCATCAAAGAGATGCAAAGAAAAGGTGAAAAATCTGCTCATAAAAAATGCAAATTTTTGAATGGCTGTGAATATATTTGAATATTTATTTTAGTAATAAAATATAATAGAATATGTATACATCCTAACGAGAATAAAAATTCTCCTAAAAATAAATAAAAAACAAATAATTACTTTGATAGTTTGATTGATTCACAAATTTCTAAAATTTAAATGTTCATTATAAATAATAATTGCTATTTTATAATAAGGCTGAATGCACATTTTTTCTCTCCTAGAGTCATCAAAATATTTATTTACAAATTACAAGCAGAACTAAAAAATGTGTTTATGTTAATCATGATAAAAAGAGTCACAAGATTGAGATCAAAGAGCCATTTGGTTTGTGAGCTGTAGTTTGATCATTCATATTCTAGAGTAAAACCAGGAAAAAAGAAAGATCGCCTCTATCTAATGATTGTTTTATACAATGCAATCCTAATAAAAACTAATTGTTTTTTATACATCAACTTGAATCAACATTTAAATAATTATCTCTCTTTCATAAATAAAGGATTTAAATTTTTAACTGATAAATTTCAACCTAAGATTAATGCTCTCATTTTAATTAATAAAAATTAAGTTAATAGATTTTCATTATTGTTGTTATTGTAAAATAAATTTTACTAATATCAATAAAAAGTTAAGATTTCATGATTGTTGAATTTTGGAAAATTGTGTAGATATTTCAAAAAAATACTTATTGTAAAACTAATTTTGAAGATATCTATACCAGGGGTGTCCAACAAGTCAATCGTGACCAATCTGGTAACGAGTGAAACAAATTAAGTCAAGATTTTCAACTTTTTTTGTTATTTTTGTTTTAATTTTTTTTTCAATTCTAAATAGGTGAAGTCCACTAAGCCATATCATTATTGGAAATAATATTTTTAATCTTGATTTAATGTAGCTAATTTGAATTAATAAATATTGTTAATAATTACTCATATTGCTTTAATTCTCCCGGACAAGATTTTTTGGACCCACTAAATAATTGTTATTTTTTACTAGGTAGATATATAAAAATAGTATGTATTTCACACCTCCCTCAACTTAGACTACGCCTATAACAAACAACAAGTCGATCGCCTATGACAACAAGTCGATGGCAACACATTTTAAAAATAAAAAGTATATCTTATGAACACAAAAGTTGGCCACCCCTGATCTATAACTTCTACACGTTTTGGGAAATCATCATTTAATAAAATTAAGATTTATTTCACAAAAACATTAATACACTTTCTATATGATTGTAATTGCTTTACATTTTGTGTAATAATGAATTCATTTACTTTAAGACAAATTAACAAGTGTCAAAGCTGAACATATGCATAAATTTTCTTCTTGCTGTAATTTCCTAATCTAATTAAAAATTAAGAAAGTTTATAATATATGATAAAAGCAAATATTCTTATCTTTTATGCAATGCTGATTACTGCAATCTTTAGAAAAGCTCCCATCAGTGATTAACTGCACTTCCTTCAGAAAGATAACTTTAGTGTTTGGTTTGATCTAAATAATATCAGTTAATTTTAATAAATGTTTCCTTGTTTCAAGTATTCTAAGAAATCTAAAGTCTTAAATTTTTATTTTATTAATTCTCAAAAAATTAATTCTGTTGAATTCCAAAAAGATCTGTGAATTTTAATTTCTAGTAATGGGTCTTTTCTACCTCATTTAAAAATGATCATTGGCAAAGCTTTTAAAATCATGGTAGCTATCATTAGGCATGGTTATCATTTCAGTGATAATACAAAATTGAAATTATTTTTCTCATTGGTACTTCCCATCATTGAATATTGTTCAATGATTTGGAATTCTAATTCTAAACAAGGATGTAATTTATTACAATCAGTGTCTAATAAATTCTCCAAATATATTTCTCTGCATAATAAAGTTGTTCTTCATCTTTCTTCTAGACTGAAATATAGAGATTTTAAATAACTTTATAAAATCATTAATCAGCAAGTTATTCTGGCTGATATAATTTCAATTATTATAATTAGATCTTATGATCATGATAGTTGGTTTGCTTTTGTCTGCTATATTTAAACTTGTCATTCCAATGTCCTTAAATTTTCTCCCTTATTTAGGGATACCCTGTTTATACAATCACATTTTTGGTAATACTAATCATTTTAATTTAGATTATAAGCAATTTTGTAATATTATTAAATTCAAATATCATGGTTGATTAATTTAAATTTAATTTATTCATTTATATATGTATTTTTTTTTTTTTACTTTTTTGTTTGTTATTTTCTTTTATTATTATGTTATATGCATTATGTTTATCCCCTTTATTTCTTTAATGTGCAAACTGTAACTGACTATGTGCTGTTGTTTAGCACTTAAATGAATTGAATTATAAAACTAAGACAAATAATCTACTATATAGAGAAATATTAAACTTCTGAAAAAATATTAACACAATAATTAAATATCAATATCATAGATTATGAAATAAGAACCAATAGTAAAATTATAAAAAAGTGTCTGTTGCATCACACAAAATTTAAATATAAACTATTAAAAACAAAACTACACATTCTTATTTTACTATACATCTTAACTTTTGAAATAAGACCCCATATATAAAGTTAAACTTTTAATTTTATTTGATGCCACAAGTTACATTTTATCTTTTAGCATGGTGTAATGTTAAATAAATCAGAAAATAATGTGTCATGCTTAAAATATATTTCCTTAGTTACTGTGAAGTTTTAAAAATAGTTTTTTCTTTATATATAACTATACTTCATATGGCTTAATTTACTATTACTTTTGTGTTTTCTGAATACAATAATTGCATTTCGTACATAGCTTTTAGTTAAAAAATAATTGATAATCATAATTATATCTTAGGCAAAAGTTGGGTAATATAATTAATCTCATTATAAATGCTATTTTGTTACAAGAACAAATAGTTTTAACTTACCGCTAACTTTAATCCTGAAAGGCCACGATAATTCAGAACTATATACCTGCAAAATCATAATAATAATATATAAAACAGATAATATTTTCCTTGTATATAATCTTCCATATATATTAGTTAATTTAAAGCTTTATAATAATAAAGATTATTTTAATCATACAACCAATGCTACACTTAAATCATATAGATAACATTATCATGTAACCATTTATAATGTATTGCAATACCTTAAACATCAAAAACCAAACTACAGAACATCAATATAATGCACTGGTATTATCCATTTCAAAAATTGCATTTTAAGATTTTAATATTCATTGATTCATTTTAGTATTGTCTTATAGAAATAATATCATAATCCATAATTGGTACCAATTTTTGGTCTTTTTTAATTATATTGCATAATGTTTTCAACTTCTAGAATGAAATAAATTTAAGTTCATTAAAATATAATATGGTATCCTTATGCAGTTTAAAATCCATCCAAACTTGAACCATTAAGCTAGTATCAACTACTTGTACTTTAGACAACCACTACAGATTAATAGAATCATATAAATCTTAGCAAAAACAAAAATGCTTTAATCTTCATTCTACATCTTTTATTCAAGTTAGTTGTCGTGGTAACTTTCCTTGTCTGTGCAACCAACATTCCTAATACATTCTCTCACACATAAATAAAAATATTCATTTAGAAAAAAACGATAAATCCTGGTAAAACAGGTTATAAATAGGGAAGGTCATAAATAAGAACTTAATGGTTATAGTTTATTATTGAACATGGATTTCCTCATATTCAATACATTTTTAATTTTAAAACTTGATTTTAAAAAAACATACCTATAGAATAAGTTTATATACCTTTTATTAACAATGGAGAGACTTTTAAAACACTTCATTGCAGACAAGGATTATCCTATATTCCAGTCCCTGATATATGCAGTTTAAACTTGGATTTAGAAGAGTTATCAGTAATTGTTTTCTTTAAATCATTTTAAATTTCTTTTTTACTCCAGTCTGTGATGCAGAAAAACGTGATCTTAGAAAGACTAGCAAATCTTTTAATGAGTAAAACATTATTACAGATAGAATGCCATTAATCTAAAAGCTGATAATCCAGAAACACCTTTAATATGGATTAAATATGGACAAATTTTCATTATTTTCACAGGAGATAGAATTTGTAACATTTTTCATTTAATCTTGAAAACACTCATATTTTTAAAACACATACAAAAAAGTAAATAACTTAATAAACATACATTTTAAAATAAATATATATAAAAAACACAATCACTTGGAATTGTGTATCATGTTCTTCTTAAAAAATAGCAGCTGAAAACTTTTAAGCATTAAAATGATTTAATATAATTGATCTTATCACCAAAAAAAAAAAGGAAGAAAGAAATCTTTCTTAATTTGTCCAACTCTACATTACTTTATTTTCTGATATTCATTTTTTCCCCCTTTAATCACTAACTTAAAAAAAAAAAAAATTGGTGAAATTAATCTTATCACAATAATAAAAAAAAAAAAAAAGAAAGATATATTTTAATTGCTTAATAAAAAAACTAATTGCTATTGCTAAATAAGATAATATACATTTTACAATTAGAAAGATAAAGATAAAAAAAAAGATAATATTTACATTTAATAAATAAATAAAAATCCAACTAATTACTAAGTTCTAATCTTTTTGATAATTATGAATATAATAAAAGTATTGATAAAAATGTTTAATACACATATATATAATCTATAGTGCAAATAGATATCTAATAAATATTATATTTACTTAATATCATTTTCAAAAATGTATTTATATCTTATAAATATAAAAATTTATAATGAAAAGGGGGGGGGGATAGGAAATGTTCATTATGTTGTATTATTACAGCATATTTTCTTTATTAAAAAAAAAATATATTAATTCAGAAAACCATAAAAATTTCTGGTAAACAGTATGCATTTCTACAGGCAATGAAATTTCTCATGGCCTCCATTTGAGAACAGTGACATCAAAATTACCTCCTCCTTAGATTTAACTGTGGCATTGAAAAAAAAATTGGATGTCTAAAACATGATTAATCAGTCTGCAGCTTTTATTTTCTATTTTTTGTTCATCAGCTACATCAAAATCATTCTCAAATTTATAGCTAATAATTTTTGATACATCAATCTAGAAAACTTATTTATACTAATATAATTAAGGCATTCATATTAGTTTAATTTGTAATTAACTATTTTTATGAATTGTGTAATCTGATTTCATAAATAACACTAGATGTCCTCTCCTTACACTTAGAGAATGTGAAGCAAAATACTTACCATATTCTTAATTAGATACTAAATTTACTCATCTATCAGGTTGGCATATATATATATAAATATCAAATAAATATATCTTTAATATGTATAAAATCCAAATAGAAGTAAATTACTCTCCTACAAGCTATAATGATATCAATAAATAACACTGTTGCATGTTAGCAACCAATAACGAATAGGGTGAATCAATCTATCCTTTTAGCTTTTGATGTTCATAAACTTTCATATGCTAACTTTATTGGAAACATAAGAATTATTAAATATTATCTAGATTTAAATATGGCATTAATAATTTTGAAATTAAAATTATTGAAAAAGAGGATAGAGATTGAATTTCATATTAAACCTCTACAAGAGTAAGAGGGTATTCATTTATTATTTAACACTCGCAAAAAAAGCGTTTGCACAATTTGGTTTGAAAAAGCCGATATGCATGTGATTACAATTGTATACAGACGCTATAAAAAATAAATGCTGATTTACAAATATAAGTTTATAAATGTAAATATCAAATAAAAGTAACTTTAATGTGTGTGAAATCCAAATAGAAGTTTATTAAATGAAATAAACCTAATATAGTATTATTAGTATATGCTCATGACAGATTTATGATCAACAAAAATTGCTGCAAAAAATTAATGCTTAAAAAGTTGCCATTTTATATTTTAAAAATATGTCACATGTTAAAAATTTTCCTGTCCGCTTCAGAAATTTCGTTATTGGTATCATACCTCTATAACTGTTTTGCTAGAAAATATTTATAAAATCAGTTGAGGATAAAATAATATACTGTATCATTTGTCATAAAATGAAAATAAATATAATCTATTATAATACTGTAATAACATGAAAGCTAAAACCTTCAACAGATACACCTTAAACTTGCTTATGTGACAGCCAATAATTACAATATTATCTGTTTACGCTTAATAAATTTGATATATTTATAATCTATTATATTGTTTTTTTGCATAAAAATAAATAAATAGGACTGGAAAACATTTTATAGTAAAAATATTGTTCTAATTAACATATGAAAGTTTCTTTTGGTAACCTCCTCAGTATAACATATATATATATATTGTAACCAGTTGGCTACATAACTGCATTAAAAAATAATTAGATAGTTGGCAGCATGATCTTCTGGTTTAGTTTAAGGTTATTTAAGTAATGAGGAAAATAATATTTAATTTTCCCATCCATATTTTTTATACTGGATCTTCATTTAAATAAGTATTTTAAGTGTCTCAAAATGATAGTATGAAAATTCTCAAACATTAAATTTTTTAAAATATGATTTTAATATGGAAATATTTCAATAAGTTATAAATGATTAAAGAGGCGAGAGAAATTGATAAAATAATGTAAATAACTTGTCTTTTTTCTCTCTCTCTAGTAATTATACTTAATTAGTAGTTTTAATTTAAACTATAAAAATATACTAAGAGGAAATAATGTTCCTATTTTTTGTAAATTATTTAATAAATATTAATTTTAACTTTTAAGAGAGCTATAAAGTTTTAAGTTTAAGAGTACTTTTAAAAAGAAAAAAACAAAATAAGATATTAATAAATTTGTAAATTTTATTTTTAATTAGAGTTGTTTTCTTTTCTCTTTATCTCTCTTCAATGCTAAAAATTAAAACAGTGCAACTAACTGATTATCTTGTTTTCTTTTTTGCAATAATTTTTTTTTATTAGAAAGGAATGCCAAGAATTTTATGATGCTAATTTAATTTCTTGATCTTGTTTTTCAATGTCTATGGTTAAGAAGATAAAATAGCTGAACAATTGTTTGTTATAAAAATTATGTTAGAGACATATTGTGATTGGCTTGTAGTCAAGATTGTTGTAAAAAATAATAGGAGTAAATAAGTCAGAAGACCCAAGTGTCTGGTAAAAAAAGATATTCCTAACTTAGTTGTCAAAGAGAGAGCAATCAAGCTTTAATCCAGCTAATAAAAAAGAAAACACTAGATATCTTTATCAAGCTGTTATATAGTACAGCAGGATTTTTACCAAGCTATTACATAGAATAGCAGAAGTTTTAATCAAGCTTTTAGCATACTATGAATTTAGTCATAAAAATGGTAAGCAAATGAAAATCATACGCTAAATTCAGTTAAAACCTAAACCTTATCTTGCTCCATGTAACCTGCCTTCACTGGAATAAAAATATAGAGAAGTTACCACCTAAAGTGTCTTCAACCAAGAGCACGAGTCTCTGTCTGTGCTAGATTCACCTAATAGTTTTAATGGAAAAAACTGGATGAAATTACCTATTTTTTAACCTGTAATTACTGCAAACCAAAAAAAGGACAAATTAACCATGTTCATGTATAGAAGCTTTCAAAAAAAAAAACAACTGGAGAAACTGGAAATTATAATTGGGAAGGACTCTAACAGAAGAATCAAATCATGGTTAAAGGTATTTTTTGTGTAAGCCTGCAAAATTTTCATGTATAGTAAAAAAAAAATTTTTTTTGTTTTTATAAGAATTGATAATTTTTAATATTTTCATTAAATTAATATTTTCAAATTGTGAAACATTTTTTTCAAATCCAGTCAATTTTCTCCTCAAAATTATGAAATAGTTTTTAAAAAATTTAATTTGTTGTAATTTTTTTTAAATATGTTTTTCTCTTTTCATTTATCCCCCCCCCCACCCAAAACTTAACAAAAGGTTAATTACGTAAATCAAAGATTATTATCTTTGATTTTGAAAATGTTTTCAAAACTCTTAGTTATTTTAAAGAAATAATTTAATTAACTAAATTTCTTAAATTAACTGATTTATCATAATTTTTATGAAAATATATTTTTTGGGTGAAATCAATGTTTAAAATTTCATACAATTATGTCATTTTTTTTGTTTATTGTTAATCAGTTAATTATTAAATAATTCTTCAAAAAATATTTTTAGTCTTAATTTCTTTCTTCTGCCCAATTCCGGTTTCATAAATTGTTGTGTGTGACTTTATTTCATGACATTGTAACATTCTAATATATTTTTAAGTGATTCCAATAAAACTATTTACTTGTAGTAGGGTAAACCTAGAAATTATTTAAAGTGATTTATAATAAGTTGCTTTATTTATTTATCTTTTGCTCACAGTAATAGTTTGTAGAGTTCTTGCTTCCTGAGCTAGTTTTGTGCATAACAATTATATGGAGTAGGAGTTTATGTTTAGTGTTATGGATATCAAGAGGATGATGATCCTGTTTGAAACAAAAGGATCTCCATTAAAGTCCATGCATTATAGCTCATATTATTTATTTTTTTAGAAATTAAGTTTAAAATTGGCCAGAACATTAAAGGTATTAAGTGGCCAGAGCATTGATGATGATCAGCATCTTTTAGTATCTCAGCATTATTTGACTTATGGTTGTATTTTGATGAAGTAGCACCTGAATATGTGCATCCAGATAATTACTGTTGGTATTCTTGACCTAGGTTTGGCAGTAGCTAAATAATTAACCTGGTCTATTAAAGTGGACTACTTTCAAATCCAGCCACAAGAGTGACTCTTGACTTTTTTATTATTGATCATTCATGATAATGAATGATTTATATGTCTTTTGTGTAATACTGGGGAACTTATATTTAATTCTGTGCTAATTTCTCATGCTCATTCCTTTTACATTAAATTTTATATTTTGTTTATTTGGAAATGATGATGGCTTCTCATCTCATCATAGTTTAGATCTAATGTGGTATTCTGTTACAAATGGCTACCTAATTGTGGGACAATTTAACCTCAGATTCTCTCTTATTAACCCATATTTTCCATACTATTTTAAATGTTACCCAACTACTCTCCATACTGTTACAATTGGTACCCAACTATGGGATCTTATAATGTCAGCTTTTTTGTATTAACCCTCTATTTTTCATACTGTTACAATATATTATGAATTTTAACAGAGTTTTATATAGACAAATGTCTAAATTTTATTTTCTAAATTACAACTCTTTTTTTCCCCCATAACTATTATATTCATCATATAGCAAATGAAAAAATGTAACAAATTATTATACTCCCAATAATGTTTTTTTATAATCAAATATATATGTGTAATATGTATTGAAATGGGCGCACATGCCGTTACATCATTTTTTAAAAAAAAAAAAGTTAAAGTATAAACGTTCGCAAATAAAAGTTATTAGATAAAAGTTAGAATTAAAAATTGAAAACTAAAAGCTTGCAAAAACATATATATAAATCGCACCGAATGAAAATTATTAAAAGAAAACTTCATTACAAAAAAAAAAAAAGTACTTTAAAACTAAATTTTAAGCAAAAACTTAAAGATTTAAAGATAAAAATATATCTTTAAGAATGCACAATAATTAAATTACTTTCTATTGTGTTAAAACTCAAAATGGAAATGATTGTTGTTTTTAAACAAGCCGTTGGGGCAAATTTATAATTAAAGGTCAGATAAGAGATATAAAAAAATTTAAAAAAAGATTGCATTACCCGCTTGCTGAAGGTCAACTAACACTCAGACCCTAATGAAAACCACCAGAACAGGAAACCATGGTCAGTGAATCCGAAGGATTAATATAAAAAGAAAAAAATTCAAATTAAGTTGTAACGAGGATATCTAGCCAGTATTCATCTAGATAAACCATTTAATTACTGATTCAGACCAAGTTAAATTAATTGATGATAAACAGGTGTTTGTAGGGAGGAAAATGAAGGCAGAACTATTATCAAAAAAGAAAAGATATTCCCAAAAGTCTGCATAAACATAAAAGATAAACTACCTGACAAGTTTAACGACATAATTATAAATTATGTCAGTTTTCTAGAGCAGGGAGAGGAGTGAAATGTTCATGTATATAAAACTGTATATGTAAATAAAAGATTATTTTGTAAATATAGACAAATATTTTCACTTTAATAACATTCCCCTTTATTGGAGAAAATTATTCTAGAAATTTACTTGAAAGATCTTCCCAAAATATATATTTAATTAAAATGAAATTTGTATGCAAATAAAATTAGTTGCATACAAATTAGATTGTATATATTTATCCCCAGATAAATGAAGAGAGGAAGGAAGCAATTAAAATGATTAGACTAAATTATTAAAGTTAGTATTGATTTTAATTGATAACAGATTAGCAGTAAATAATGGTCAATGATAGAGCTAGTAGACCACTAGCAGTGATTAAATCTAAAATGGAACAGTGGCAAGAAAGAAGCAGTTACTTGTTTGTGTATTAAAAAGGTTATTACCAGTGAAAAGTAATTAAAAGAAGCTTAACCAAGCAGCAGAGTCAAGTTGGAAATAAAGATGGTTAAGATATAATGTATAAAATGTGTGCTGATGTAAGCAATAATGTAGCGAACTTTAATAGATTTATTCTATACATGAAATTAGATATACTTATTTGTATTTCAAGAGACAATTGATTTGAAAGCACAAATATAATAACTGGATTACTCCTGGTGTGGTTAAAGCCTATTTTTACCGGAAGAAAATAAACAGCATATAAATATTAATGGACTCTTATTTTTTATGTTGTTTTACTATATTATTATTGTTATTAAATAAATCGTATTATATATACATTTCAAAATATATTGTTTAATTATTTAGCTCCCTGACTAGTCTTTGGAGATCCTCAGAACACAGCACATCCATTATATATAAAATATAAAATCATAATGTACAGACATGTATATAATTTTCCATTCATATTTATTATAACTAATTATGAATTAATTTCATAGACATTTCTGTATATATTCATACTTTTCCTTATTATAATTAATGTAATCAGTCTGCTAGACTTTTCTCCTATTGGAATCTTTAACATTCCTTTGACAAGCTATTTTGTGATTGTATATTAAAGGGTGAACATATAATGTTGATTTGCCATCTCATCTAATAATTGCTCTGTTATATTTTTTGGTACTTGTGAGTTTTCCAGAAAACTAAGATGGCAGTCCACATATTTGATAAATCTACAATTTCAGATGCTCTCAAAAAATGTTTACATAAAAATGCCTGCTATGAAACATCGTATTTAATATTTACATTTTATTTTTTATTACTGTTATTTTTAAAAAAAAAAAATCATTGTGGAAAAATTAATTACAATATTTACAGTTTATTTTCTTCATTTTGGATTAACTTATTAACAGAAAAATAACAATAAATACAATATTTTACACTTTATTCATGTCGGCAGTCTGCAATTATATCATGACCATTAATGCACACTTTTCAGGAAAGCAAGATCTTGTACTTTTGGAAATAGTCCATTGCATCATATTCTATGACAAAAAGGTCCCAAATTTTTATCATTATGACAATTTACCAAAAAATTGATGATAAAAAAAAACAAAACTTGAACCAAAGTACAGTGTCTCATCACTTCCATTATAAGTATATAAAAAAAAATTGAAATTAAGCTTCTTAACAATTGATTTATTAATTTTGTTTTAATTTAAAAACTAACACATCTTCGATAGATTATAGGCCCTTGAAACTGTATATTTACCAAATATACGGGCTGCCATTTTGATTTACAGAAAAACTCACAAATACTTTTCTTTTTTCCTAAACCATATCTTAATTTCAGCAATTAATTTTATAGACTACATGTCTTTTATTACTTACTTCAACTTTTATTTAATGTTTCTAATTTCTTACTGTTTGATTACCTATTACTTATAACTTTATATAAACTTTTTATTAAAGTTTTATAAGTTGCTATAAAATGAACAAATTTTGACTCATATAGTAATACTATCATTTTTTTTTGTTTGTTTAGATTTTTTATCAATTTGTTTTCATTTGCAATTAACCCTCTCAGAAAAAATCTTGTGGGATAAAAATACAAAGTAGAGTGTTGTGAATATTCATTAATACTAAGAAAATATTGCTACTAAAAAAAAAGTTTACTGTACACATAATCAAACTTTTACAACTGCAATGAGAGCACAATAATGTAATCAAAAATATATACAATATTAGAAATGATGATTAAAAAATATTAATCAAGAATATAAAAAAATATCAAGTAATATTTTTTTTACCTGTATCCCAAAAAGGATGAATGATTGATCATATTTGTGATATAACTAGACCGATTTGTACCTAAAAAAAAAAAAACAAGTATAAACAGCAAGCATAAAATTACATAAAATAATTAATATTAATACTATTTTGGTATTTATTTAATTAAATAAATACATATTTATTTGAATGAAGATAATAGGAAACCAGGAACTCAGTAGACATGGGGAGAGGGGATACAACCCTTTCACACAAGCAGTCATGCTACATAATGTCACAATTATATTTTTATAGTCCCTACACTGTCATTCATCTGGACAACCTAGATTGACCTGTGACTTTCATTCTCTAACTAATAATAATTAGATACAGTATTCACTCACTGACCAGTGCTGAATGGCTGTAAGAGATATGTAAAAAAAGATCTAAGTTTGCTTCTAAACTAAAATTCACCTAGCCTGGATTCAAATTTCATATTGTGAGAATGATAGGAGATGCACTAACAATTATATCATGATGTCAATCTATATGTTCTGTGCTGTGTCCAGAGGCAAACTATTGCTCTTTGGATTCCATAAGCAAATTAATAAAAGGAAGACTCTGAATAATATGGAACAGATATGGCTGCTAGTTAGAAGTAATGAAGATTTATTAACAGATGGTTAGATTTGAGGATTACAAACGATTAGTAATATGCATTATCATTCTAAGTTACACACTTTATATATATATCCATTATATAACACAAGTATATTGACCTGAAGGCGTACAAAAATAATACTGAAGATCTATACGACTTGTTATGAGTCTCTGAATTTACTATAGTACGTTTGGAGGTAAACTCCATGAGACTATAGGTGAAGGAGGGGTGATTGGAGTATCCATTGGATGGTACATCTGCATTCCTGGAGCTTCACCTAGCAAGTCTGTCAATCGCCTGTTCTTCTATGTGCTTGCTGGATGTAGTCCATTGTCTTTTGATTGGCCAGCTGCCCACATAGTGGTCCATATCACAGTTCCCTTAGCTGATTCTTGAGATCAGATAAAGCAATTTACATTCCAATTGTATATTTTTAGCCATCAGTTTTCATTTTCATCAAAACTGATCAGGAACTAACATTCCATAGTTACAGTGGCTTTCTTTACTTTAGCTTAGATTTATCTTTTTACTATTACTGATTATTTATCAGTATAACTAAAATTTACTATAGGATTTACTTCTTTTAATTCTATTTAATTAATCTAAGTACTTTATAATTAATGTGTATGCCTTCGGCATACACGCACATATTACTTTTACACATATAATGTCATTTTAACACCACTTATACATACATACTTAACCTTCTGTATAATGAAACATAGATTTATTAATTCTAAACAAAAAATGTCTTCAATTTACTTAATTTCTAATCTAACTTTTAATGTTTTAATTTTTATTTAAAAATGAATTTACATTTCAAAACAAAACAAAAATTCCTTGACATTTTTTTAGAAGTTATATTTGGTTTGCATTCACAACAATTCATATGTTCACTCTAAAGTGAATGATGATTTTAAAGTTTAAACACAATCATAGGTGTGTATGAGGCTGGCATTTTATCTTCAATTACCTGAATGAGATCCCAATTTAGGATAAACAGATATAGTGATGAGAAAATCATTTATTTCTTTCATGACATTGATATAACTTGTTTTTGTTTTTTCATATGTCAAATGCGTCGACGGGGAAGCGAACCCGAGCCAGCTGCTTGGAAGGCAGCTATGCTAACCACTAGGCCATCATCGCTTGACAACTTGTTTTTGTTTTATTATTGAAATAATCAATTATTTAGCTAGAAGAATCTTTAAAGATTTGGGAAGGGGGGTATACTTTAGTAAGGTGTTTTTTATTACATTCTTTAGTTAAATTTTATGCATTTATTAATTTATATATAAGTAAAAATAAATTGTTAATATACCTTTGCTTAAGAGATTCCTCTCCAGTTTACTATTTAGATTTGAATTTTAAGATTTTTAATTTTCCTGGTTCTTGAAATTTAAATTTTTCACACATTTTTATTGTAAATATTTGTTTTTATATCTTTGTAATATTTAGATTGATTTTCTGTCATTAGGATATCCAAATGAGGATACCATAATTGCAACAAGTA
Source organism: Epiperipatus broadwayi (assembly GCA_028023455.1). Classification (NCBI taxonomy): domain Eukaryota; kingdom Metazoa; phylum Onychophora; class Udeonychophora; order Euonychophora; family Peripatidae; genus Epiperipatus; species Epiperipatus broadwayi. The sequence goes on along the minus strand of JAQFVV010000035.1, from coordinate 3,740,537 downwards.
TCATGGTGAAATATTTGTCTATCTCTTTATTTGCAATGATATGATAACTAATTATTTACTTTTGGATTTTATACATTAACTATTGACATATCACACCATTTACAACTTTCTTAAACACTTTATCAATACTATTTATTTATATCAAAACTAGCAGTTTCAACTGTCCTGAAGTCATCATCAGAGCTACAATATTCAAATATATAATTATATAATTAATACACTTATACACATATTCATATACATAATTAAATGCACAAAATAAAACAAAACAAAAATAAAATATACATTTTAACCTGACTATTATAAATAATTATTTCCCATTTTATTAATTTACTCTTAAATACTTCTATTCATATTTATTTTATATAACTTTATTTTATTTTATTTTTTAAATTATTATTTATTATATTATAAAACTTTAACATTTATTCTACTATTTAATAAATATTATCATTTCACTTATATTATAAATCAACTTCTAACCTTTTCTTATTTTTATTAAGTATTTTATAATTATCAATTAACTTTTCCCACATTACAAATTGCTTTTTTACATTACAAAAATTACCTACCTCTTTACAATCCTATTTCTAAAAACCCAACTGACAAAATTTTCAAAATTTGTACACTTGTTTAATTATGTGTATGAATATGTGTATAAGTGTATTAATTATATAATTATATATTTGAATATTGTAGCTTTGATGGTAACTGCAGGACAGTAGAAACTGTTAGTTTTGATATAAATAAATAATATTGATAAAGTGTTTAAGAAAGTTGTAAATGGTATATGTTAAAGTAGAAATCATTGCATAGGGGAAAAAAAGAAGAAAATTATATTACATTAACTATTGAGTTAAAAAAATTATATATAAGTTTCTGATGTAATGGTTAGAATAACAATACCAATGAGATAGTTTTCAAATATAGAATGAAATTGAAAGTTTTATTATAAAGCTGAAAAAAATTTAAGATTGTTACTTTAAGTAATTTGACCATAGTCAATCTAGTTAATTATACAGCACTGTCTAAAAAAAATATCTAAGCTATTCTTACCTAGAAGTTGAAATAATGAAGGATAACAATAAAAACCTACATCAGCAAAGCACCTAATTACCAGAATGTTTCTCCAGAATTTCTATGGATTTTTGGCAGTTTTATCAGTACAATACTTTATTTGAATCTGTTATTTTACTTTTTATCCTTTAATATATATATATTGGGAAAAAATCCAAAGTGAAAATACACTTAAAAGGCACAGAACAGTAAAGCTAGATTGTGACTAATAGATAATATACATTTCAAAATTGTAATTTACATAATGGGCTTAAAATAAAAAGCAATCACTGATTAATGAAATATAAATAATGTGCTAATGCAAAGCTAGAAAGACAAATCATTAACAAAAATACAATTAGCAGTTGATATCCGAAATATTTCAATGAATTTAAGCTAGAATTTGAAAATGATTTTAAAATATTAATAGACTTTGACAAATTCAATAAAAAGATAACTCTTACTCTATTAAAGACAGAGAGAAGGTTGGTGCAAAAGAAAACCAAAAATTTCCTAGTAAATTATCAATTAAAACAAGGTAAAATGTAAAGAAAATACAGAATATAAAAATATTTTAAAATAACTTACTTAGAAGAATTAAACATTTGGAATTCACTAAATGGTATAAAAAAGAATTAATGATGACACAAAAAAATATAACTATTTATTGACAAAGAAAATTATAAAAGAGAACAAAAGTTGCAAAAGTATTGGTTAACATCTTGGTATTGGAAAGAATATTTCAGCAATGAAAAAAATGATGGCACTATTACTAAAAAGAGGGACAACATCATCAAATGTGTAAGATCTCTACAAAGAATGGTACAGTATTAATAATTTTTTTTAAACAAGTAGCTTCTACTATTAAAATTACATCTTTTGAAATCCCAAACACTTTAAATGAAGAGGTGAACTTTGCATTTAAATATTTGAATAGAAACACTCTAGGAAATGATGGAATCAATAAAGATATTTTAAAGAATGCAGTAGTGATGTTGATATTTAAAAAATATGAAAAGGAAGACATTTGAATTTTAGTTCTACCAATTTTATGATTATTATAACTCATCTAAAAAAAACTTTGGACTCAAACCAATATAAAATTAAAAATGGCTATAGCACAGTATATCACATGAAAACATTAAGAGAAGTTATAGAAAGAATCAAAGAACACAAATTATCATTTTGATATGGATTTGCAGGTTAAGAAAAGATATCTGAATCTCTAAAGATTTACATGGTGATTAAATTTTTTGAACAAAGATTCAGGATGTTGTTAAATTCTGAAAAATATTTATCAAAATGTAATACTGTGATTAAATATCACTAAAAATATTAGTCTAGATAAGCGGATTATGAAATAATTCCACCCATCTTAATTGTTTTCCAGCAACTTTATAGAAAATTATTTTTTGGATTAAAATGGGAAACAAAAATAAATAAATAACTGGAAATTACTCAAATCATCTAGATTTTACAGATAAGATGACTTCAGAGCTGCAAAAAATACCACAAGACAACCAAGTGAACATAAGAAAGTCAATCAAAAAGTAAGCGCTATAAAAAGACTAAAGTAATTTTCATGAACTTTTTTTTTTTATTAAAAAAAAAAAAAGATTAATGCTAATAAATCAGAAGAATATTTCCCATAAAAATGCTGCAAATCCATATCAAAATAATAATTTGTGCTCACTGATTCTTTCCATAACTTTTGCTAATATTTGCATGTGATATATTATGTTATAGATACTTTTAATTACACATTGTTCTTTTGATTGGTTTGAGTCCAATGTTTTCTTTAGATGAATTGTAATAATCATAAAATTGGTAGAACTAAACAACTATTGATATCTTAATCAGATTATTAATACAAATAAAAGCTTGTTACATGAAATTAATCTTAATTAAACTTGGATAAAAACACTAAATAAATAAACACAGCTATGTGTTTGAAAAGAAACATTTTTAATATAAAAATACCAAAATAGAGATTAAGTATATTAAATGAAATTAATTAAACAGAGTGTACTTTTCAAAAGTAACTTTTGATTGATATGTGTGCATCATAATTATGGTAATTAATATATATATATTTTACCAAAAGGTTTTTAATATATATATAACATAAAAATACCAAAATAGATATACTTTTGACATGCATCATAATCACAATAATTAATATGTATATATTACCAATAGTCATCAGAGATTTGGCTGCTTAATAAAAACTCAAAACATAGACTTTGGATCATAAAGCAAAGTATACACACATCTATTGGAAATATCATGGCTGAGAAAACAAATAGTTGTTATAATTATTACTAGAAAAGATGACAAAAGATAGATATATGAATATTTAAATTGTATCCCATGAGATTATATAAGATCTAGAAAGAGATAATATGTGAAATGGATAGATAAGAATGGTAGCAGAACTGTTGCGAAAAAACTATGGATTGGAAAAACTGAATTCAATTTTGAAAGATTCATTCTATAGTGAATTAATAATGCTTGAAAATAATGGTGATATATATATATTACTAACAATAATAACAAAAGAATAATAAACATGATGAAATATATTAATTTTCTTTTAATTTGGATAAATTTATAGGAATTCATATTTCAAGGTAAAATATATCAATATATTTGTAATCAATATGCAAATAAGATTATGCACAAATAAACAATTATTAACTTATTTTGCTTTCTTTTCATTTGCTTGCTTATGTTTGCAACTTGGAAATAAAATTTGTTGTTTTAAATCTTAAAACTAATTATCTCTGAATTATTTTAAATTAGTCAATCTCTGTAAAATTTAATGCTATATGCTTTTAACCATTTGTACAAATAGATGTTCTATAACTTTTCATAAGTAATTTTGAAAACATATAGTCTTAACTTAGTTTTAAATGAGTTGAAGAATCAGTAGAGAAGAAAATTATTAGTTGGATTGTTAAAAAAAGTAAATATTTGCTCAACAATAAGAAATTTGTGAACAAGCTCTGTAATTTAATACCATCACTAACAACATAATGAATCTCAAAATAATATTTGACTTAAAAAATGTTTTTGGTCAGTTTGTAATGATTGCCTTCACCATCGTTGAATTATTCCTCTTATTTGAAATTAGAAACTTCAATCAATTTCTAAGATCAAATATTATGCAAGAAAGTATTTGCAATTATTCATAACATTACAAGTGTATTTACAGCTAGCTGTAAATGATAAATGTGTCACAAAAGAAAAGAAATTCCATAAACTCACACATTTCTAAAAACTGTCTGAATTGATAGTGAAGGTTAAAAAATATTTCTAATTAATTTTCTTTATAAATAATTAGCTTTTGCAGAAATATTTCTAATTAATTTTCTTTATAAATAATTAGCTTTTGCAGATTTAGTACTTTATCTTTGTTAGAAACATACATGAGATATGTGAACTATGTTATCAATATTTGTTCTGTAATTTTATCAAATAACAATATTTACTAAATTATCTTATACACTTTGGTGAAAGATATTTATATCAGAATATTCTAATTACCAACCTGCTTATTTTAGTAATTTCATATATTTTAAAAGTTCAGTTAATTCTATCAAGGTTAGTAGTTGAAACATGGATTATTTTCCTAAAATTATTCTGATAATCAATATGAATTCTTTATTTAAAATGGGCATAATGATAACCAATATTCACTACCATTTATTAAATTTTAGCAACCAAAATTTGTAACATACATATGATGTGTTGGTGAATGAGTGAGTCCTACTGAATTTATTAGTCAATCTAAGATAATTGTGACATTCCAATAAAATAAATTATAGTGTTTCTGTAAAACAAAAATAAAGTTGATGATCTTAATTATAAAAAGTAACTAGGTATTACCATATGTGATAGTACGAATTGACTACTTGCTATTCACATGTATTTCTGTTACATACATGAGCCTTCCAAAATGTACACTTAATAAATTAAATATTTCTAGATTCACACACAAATTTTCATTATACTATATATGTGAAATTAAAAGAAATCTTGGAAGACATTTTGTAAAAACTTTTCAAAGGCAGGAATTGAGTAATTTCAAATCTTTAAAAAGATTCTGATTCAAAAATATAAAAATATTCTGCACAGAAGTGATAAATTGATTTTTTGATAAGGTCAAATTTATCTTTCTTGGGTTAAAATTGCTGTGTCTCCAACTATGACTGGGTGACCAGCAAACAAATATACAATAAAACTTGACAGAATAACAGCACGTATATTTAACAATAGTAATTTACTAACAATTTGAAAAAATAATTCCTATACTGATCTTTAACCCTAATATAAAGTCCGCATTTAAGCGAGCTTAATTCACTGGTTAATTATTGAATAGCGAATACGGTTTATACAATTAAGGAAAAGTTATTAATTACCTTTACTTTCTTTACCATTTATAGACTTCATAATACAACCCTCAACGAGCCTCTTGAGGCATTTCAAAATAATAATAAAACCAAGATGGTCTATTGAAGACACTAGTCGACTTAGTGACTTACAGGAACCGAGATCCTGGAAAAAGAAATCCTCAGATGATGATCTATTGATTTTCAACTCACAGATGCACTAACACTAGCAACTACCACAAAAAAAGCCAGTAGTCCTTTTTCTCTAGCTTTTTATATCATCTCTTCCTTTGTTTCTCTTATCTTTTCTGGAGTAAATTCTTTGGCTAGCCTCTTTAAGAATTACAAAATTGCAATAATTGGTTGAATAAAGTTTTATTAAAAATGTAATACATGTACGATAAATCAAATATGCTAATAAACTAAATTGGATATTATATATATATAAATCATCTCACTAACAATTATCAAGGCTAATTGCATTTAAGTAGAAAATGGATCTAAACTCCTTGAATAGACATGATTGAAAAAATCCTTTTAGTGTATTTCATAATTTTTATATTCATGTTTTATTTCAAAATTAAACAGTTATGATTTTCAAGAAAACATAACAAAAGCATTTAAAAGAATAATTACACATTTTTTCAAAAACCATTTACAAAACATTTGCTCTTGAAATCGTAAGGTTTTTGATAGTTTGAATGCATTTTTTGTTTCAAATTATCTTCATTCTTCTTGCTTAGAGATTTAGTGCAGTTTTCTTTATTCAAACTGTGTTACCTGATTTTGACTACTTTAAGGCCGCCTGTTTAAATAATGATATATTGGGAGATTATTAATTAACATTACATGCAGCTGTTAATCAAACTACATTTCATCGTTCATAAATTGTTGTAATTAATTCTGTCTTTCTAAGGAATTAGGCTTTTTTATTTTTAGTTATTTTATACTCAATTGCTCAGTTAATAAGACAGTAATAGTTCAGCATAAAAATGAACTTATAGCATTTTATATTTTTTTCTTATAAATTCTAACTGTAGGAAAGAACATATAGAGTTAAAATAATTTCCAAGGCAAAAAATAAACATGTTAGTAGAATTCTCCTGAATTAAAACTTGATTTCTGATTTCCCTTGGACAGTTTGTTTCTAAAAATTTTATAGTGTGTTTAATCTTCAGTGTCAAATAATTGCTGTTTCAAGTTAATAAATATAATTTATTGAATAACAAAAAAAAAATATTATGACTCGGAAAAATCTCTGATGCAATTACTGAATTTTGAACTAAAATATTAGCTAATCAATGGATTTAGACGTGGTAAGAATTATATCATTTATATCCTATAAATTCAATCTATAATTATAGTTTTACTATAAATTTATTGTGATAGATATATATTAAATTCAAAAATAAAATGCCTATAGATGTATATTATGTATACTTCTCTATGACTATAGTGGTATATCTGGTACATTAATACCTATATAAATAAATATTGAATACAACTTATAATAACGTGTCTCACTAATAATAAAATAAATAGATCCCAGTGAACTCTGCAGAGATCTTTCACAATGAGACCTATTTAAAAGATGATTAATTGTAATACACATTTCAGTTCATGCAGTTTGAATTAATATTGTTATGGGGTCTGACAAATATACATTCTCAAAAAACAAAAATAAACTGCATCTATAAATTATAAATCAAAAGTAGAAGAGTTAAAGAGAAGGGTTTAAGTTTGAAAACAAACTAAAGTATGATACTTTACTAGAAGCAACATTGTTAATTTCATTCCCTAAAAATGAATGCAAGTTCTATTAGAGATGTGTTCTTATCCTTGGGCAAATGTTTGTTGAACACTTTTTATCTAAAAAAAAAAAAAAAATGAATGTGCTAGATAAAGCACCATGTGACTTTAATCTCCTTCTAAAAATCCCTCCTGTATGCAGAAAATTTTAAAAAGCAAAATCTGAATTGCTCGAAGATATGATATCCATCAGTATATCATAGGTAATTTTTTTTAATATGAGAAATAAAAAGGTAAATTTACAGTTTCTTTTTTTTTTTGATTTTGTTTTGTATAAGATATCATACACTTAAAAGTGTTATAATCAGTACCTGTTAATCCAGGTAAAAAGAGGATTATAGGTTTTTGTAATGGCTGCTGAAAACGATCTGTTTTGTCATTATGGAACCAATCCAATGCTATTTGTCCACCATCTGGAGTATTTAAGACTTCCCTATTATATGCATAAAAAGATAAAAATAAATGTGACAATTAATAAAAATCAATATAATAAATAATTAACAAAATGATGTTTATATTGTAATAAACTATGGAAAATTCCATTATTAAAATTAATCATCTTTATGCAATTATATTACTGCTTCTTACACAGAGAAAACTTAAAAACATTAAATATAACTTTAATACATTTTCAGTGCAGAACACCCTTTTCAAAGGCAAATGTTATATCATGTTTATTTTTGAAAAGGATGCTTTGCACTGAAAATGCATTCCAGTTATGTTTAATGTTCTTGATATTTTCTCCATATAAGTAGTATTATAATTGTATATAGATATTAATATGATAATAATATATAATATATCATAATTATTTTCTTAACATACTTTAATAATATCTGGGTTATTATTGCACAACAAATTATTTTATTACCCGTTAGATACATATATAAAAAGAACATATACAGTATATATATAAATTAATTTTGCATGTGTGTGCATAAATACTAGTTACTTTAGTGAATGCCTCAAACAAAAAATTAAAATAAATTAATAAGTAAACATAAATCTTTTTGCAATGGTAAACAAGTATGTCAGAAAAAGATGCACAATTCTGCTTAATATTTTTTCTTTAATATATTTAATTGTTCCAATTAAAAGCTAAGCATTTTTTTAATAATTCTCTGCCTCTATTTATAGTTTTATTACTGTTGAAAATAAATACAAATAGAAAAATAAAATATAAACATTCTTATTAATAAATCTTCAATATAACTATTGCAAAAAAAAAAATCAATTAATTGGTCAGGAAATGATACTTATTGTTTTCTAATAAGTTGAGAATTATTAGAATTGAGACAAAAAGCAAAAATAGAATAGGGTTGATTTAAAATATGGTACATTTCTCAAATAACAGACATAAGATATATAGAATAGTTTGGAAAAGAAATAGCATTATTTATTTTAACATTTGGAAATCTGGCACTTTGTAATGGCTAGGTTACCCCAGAAATTTTATTGTCAACAAGTAGGCAAATGTGCATTAGATAATGAATAGCAAATGAGACTATTTAAAGGGAAGTAGGGTCAATTTCTTTTTTAATCAAGTAAGTTAAAAGAAAATTAATAATACTTGCATCAATAAAAATTATGTTTAATTGTATTATGTAGAAAAACCAATATATTGGGTAAAATTTTTTTTACAATAAACAAAGTTAATAAAAATATTATTTTCTACATTTTTATATAACAAAGAAGATATATGTATAAAAAATATTATTACACATAAATATTTTCCATCTCAAAAATGAACACACAAACCATTCACAGTAATCAAATTTATCTATCTTTCTTTAAGCTTTATTATTCCAGTAATTGATTTCATCCACTCTAATCCTTCTACATATTATTTTTTCTTGATCATATTTACAATGTTAGTAAGCATAATTATTACAATTACATAACTTATCTTTATATTTACTTGCTTGTCTGATAAAACTTCCTACTTTGTTAACATTTTTTATAATTTATTAATTCAACTATTACTATTTTCTTCTTTTCTGAGCAAATGTAATATCTGGTAATTAATTAATATACTAATAGAATATAATTAATATAATAAATATGATATATTAATTATATTGAAAGCATGCTGCACAGTAATAAAGTTAAATATTAAAAAATTATCTTTTCTGTGTGTATATTCATTAATTACCAGATATTATATAATTTATTAACTAAAAATCCTAAATATTATCCTTTCCATATCTGTTCTAAGGATTACTCTGCTTTTTATCTCATCAAAGCCCTCCACTTCTAGTTATTTGGAACTTCAATAAGATTGTTTTCTCATTTTGATTTTTTATTTTCTATTGACTGATTCTTGTTTCCTTAACAATTATCTTTCCAAATGTATTTTTTTGATGACATAATAATGATTATGAGATTTTTCATCCCTAAGTCAACCTTTAAATTCGAACTTTAGTTCAATTAGCAATGTTCAATAGCTATGCTTGAATGTTATGTCATATGTGAATTTATTTTAATATTGAACAATTCAAGAAAAAACTTGTCCAAAAAATAAAAATGAATCTTTGTAGTTACCTTTTTAAAAATTCTAAATTATATTATAGTGTTTTTTTTTTTGTTTTCTTCTTTGTCCATATTACTCTTCTATTCAAGATGTTTTTCAGACTTAATTGAAAAACTTCTGATTCGGACAACTTTTCAGCTATTGTTAAAAAAAAATTTGTGCCTCAAAAATCTCAATTTCCTCCAAATCAGATGCTTTCTGCCAATTACTGAAAAACTATTAATATTAAACTCATGACTAAAAAGGGTAATATGTCTTGCTTCTAACTACTATTCTAATAATGTTTGACATATTTTTAAAGATTAAGACCTATTTAATAATGAAAGACTTTATGATTCAAAGCATCTATTTGCAAATGGGTCAGACTTTATGGCTTTGTAAAAAAGAGATTGCTATCAAGTGAAAGGGAACTTTTTAATTCCTGATATTTTAAAAGGAACAAAGTAGGATAAATTCTTAATATCCACTCTATATTTCATTGTTGCAGCTATTATTATAATGTCACTACTCATAAAGTAAATGAACATGGGTAGGTTGCTTACAGACACACTCTAGCTGGTATAACAGAGTTTTCTGGCTTCTATTTCTGAAGTTAAGACCGAGAAGCACCATAATATTTATTCTCATCTTTCTGATAGATATTAACCAAAGCATTATTTTGGTTTCCTTAAAGGTAGGATGAATTGATGCATGCCTGTGTGATTACTGATCATCTTTTATTTTTATAATCATGGCAGACAAAATTAAATTATGGATATCATTCCCAGAAGGCTGTAATAGATGCTAAGAATCACTTGATTCTGGACCTATGCTACAATTTGATGATAACTTTCAGGCAAAGTAAGATTGCATGAAATCAAAAGAAAAAATGAAAAGGCAATTGTTTGAAAAGGGAACATCTACATTACAATGAAAGCATAAATATTGAAAACATAAATGGAATAGGATTCATTGTAAATAAAAAATAGATTGATTGTGTATTAGATACTTGGCAAAATTAATTATGGAGGATATCAAATGGAGATATCTTTAGTTTATGCCCCAATAATTTCTTATTCCGATGTGAAGAAGTAGAACAATTTTAAAACTGTCATGGGAAACTTTAATGCTAGAATGTAAAAACAATTTAAAGATAATGATACGATGAATAAATTTATACATGGAGATAGAAATGATAGAGGAAATAGAGTTGTGGAATTTGCATAAAAGAAACTCTATATTCTAAATTTCTTTAAAAAAAATCCAAAGAAAAAATGAATATAAAGCATCCAAATAAAAATATTACAGGGTTGAATTACATTTTTATTGAACAAGATAATTAATACTCTACTAAGATGAACTATATAGATAACAAATTCAAAAAAGCAGTAGTTCATTAATAAATTATTATCATACACATAAGAATGTATGGAAAAAGACAAGAATAAAAAAATATTTTAAAATCCATTTAGTAGAATTAAAATATCTAAAATTTTGTAAAATAATATGAAAAAACTTCATAATAATATGCGAAATGAACCTTGAAATTTATAGTTATATGTTGAACTAGTTCCATTGTTTAATTTAATTGCTAAATGTTTTAGCAAAATTCAAACTTTATTTACACTTTTGCATTATCTAATAAAAACTTATTTTTCAACATTAAAATTATATGGTAAGTTAAATGTTTTTGAATGAAAGAGATATCAGCATCATGGCTAAACTATAGCTCACAAACCATGTGTGGCTCTTTAAATGGTCATATGCAGCTCTCTATGAGTCTTATGAAATAAAATCATGATATGATTTATATTATCATGCTGTATTTACATTTTATTTTAAAACTCTACATGCTTTATTCTTACGTGGTAACAATTTAATAATGATTGCTTACATCATCATCAATTTCTATGATTTTATTATCTTTTATTGGAAATATAATACATTGTTTAAACTAGTCAGTTTGGTTTTTGGGTGGAGTTTGTCCAATAATGCTAATATTCTTTGTATAGTTTTAATTCAAATGTTGTTGAATGTGTTCTTCTACTTTGAGTTTCGAACATCAACTTCTTCCAATAATTTAATCGAGCAATACAGGTAATTATTTTTAATTCACATTCACAAAAATAAAGAATTATTGCTATAAGAATCCTCATTTAAAAATAACTGCCTGCAAACTAATATCAATTTTTGGGACTATGTATTCTTGTGAATCATTATACTCAACAATGAAGTTTGTAAAATCAAAACATCAAGCACAATTAAAGAATGAGCATTTTACGGAACTGCTATATTTTGTAGAAAATATATTAGACTTTAGTAACTCAAGAGCTATAAGTTATAAAGCTATGTTTTTACTTCAAAGAAAAAAATAGTAATAAAATGTAAACACATATCTAATTTAAAAAGCAATAAAAAGATCACTAATAATTAATGGAAATGTAAATAGATATGTAAGTTTTAAAAAGTAATGAAAAATAAATTCTGTAAAAATAAAGGAAACTTTAATTTGATAATTTGAGTTTAAGTCTAATTCAATGAAGAAAGATTGGTTTGTAGATAAATTAGACATAAACAGATAAAGATTGTAACTTAAAAGCAGTCTATAAAAGATTGCTGAAAGATAAAGCAAATGATTATTTTCAAGGCCGGATATAACTTGTGGATTTAAATTACCAAGAAAACTGTGTATTGTTAAAATCAAATCATTAATCTATTTTAGGAGAAAACAAATGGAATAAATATTTGAAGCTAATTACTGAATAATGTGAATGGTCATAATTAGAAGCCAGATCCTTATCGTCATTGTCAAAATACATTAGTCAAATAGATTTACTTTTACATTGGAATAATAGGAATTTATCAATGAATTCAAGTAAAGAGAAAACAATATAAATAGTGTGCACAACAAAAGAACAAGGTCGCCAGCTTTCCTCTACTCATCGCATGCTGTTGTATGTTGCTGTCATAAGGACTTTTGAGAAAAGCTATGGGAAAAGTGCCTTCAAACTTTTCTACAATGATGGAAGTCTCCCAGAACCTGTGCCTCTGAAGGTGAAAGATAGCTGGCTAGGGAAAATGTTTATAGATCTCGCTAGTCTTTTATTATTTATGTATGTCTGAGAAGGCCCAATTAGGATTGTGTTTTAAGTATTATGAGTATAAACTTTTAGTAGTCACTCAGGTCCATCACTATTGTAGTGGCAGTATTTGTTTGTTTGGTGGCGTTTATGGTATTGAAGATTTAGAACTTTAAATCAAGGACTAATTGTTAATGTGTATATAGTGTAACTAATGAACGCCATTTCGTTAACTCTTAATTGATGTGTATATAAATAATATGTAAATAAATGTATTTATTCTTATTTAATAACATTTTAATAACTAATATTTTTGTGATAATTGTAGGTAGTCAACTTCATAGCTGAATATACAACAAGAACTATTATGTGCTTTGTTAATAAGTTATAAACAAAATATTAATGTTCTTGTTAATCAGATACAATCACACGTGAATTCATTGTGTTCTGATTTTTTTTTGTACAATTAATAAATTTTATTAGTAAAAAAAATATCAAATATTTGTTTCTGTTGAATACTTCAAAACATTAATTGCAGCTCTTGAATATATCACAATTTTAACACATGGCTCTTGCAGATATGAGTTTGCCACCCATGCTCTATAAGATTAGTAGCAGAAACAAAAATTTGTTATAGAAGAATTATATATAAAAATATCATTATAACAGTAATTTTCGCATACAGTATTAAAAAAATATTAAGTAAAACATATAACAACTTATGTTAAATGCAGCAAATAACATCAAATTGAAAAATGATAAAAAGCTTCACTCATAATTCAAATTTCCACTTGAACAGTTTCATCAGTTAGATGTAAGTATTCCTATCTCCGATTTGATAATTATGACCAAATCTTATAGAAATACATATTGTGATATTTAATAAGGAGTATATAAATGATGTGACATATGCTGCAACTCAACTGTTTAGACAAATATAATCCCTTAATATCATATAAGAGAAAAACTGATTGTATCTAATGCTGTGTTATGTATGTTTAAATAGTATTTGAGTTGAAGCATACTTTAAAAATACCTTAGCACTCTGCAATAAATATAAAGAATTATACATGGTCCTTAATTATTGAATTAGATATAAAAGGTTACTAGTTAACTAATGAAGCAACAGAAAATGCAAATCCTAGTTAAATATTCTAATAATTAGAAGTTAAAAATTCACTTATGCAATGTTTGTGTTTGTAGCAGTCAAAGTTTAATTAAACAATCTAACTGCTTTACAACATTCAAGAATAATAATGAATGATTAACAATGAAACAAAAAAAGTATATAAGAAAATGAGTTAGGATAATCTGGAAATCACATCTAAATTAAGTCGCAAACAAGATGACATAAATAGATGAAAAGAAAAAAATTCATTCTAGTTAAAACTAGAATTAAACTTTAATAATGTGACACATAAGTTTAATGCATATTGTGATTTCATTGTTTCTGGAAAGTTTATAATTCTTATTATTATATCTCAGCTACTATGGATGGGTAACATTTTGCCATTTTTATTGACAATTTGGAAAAGATCATCTGAAGGTTCTACAAAGTTAAATAACCCACTAAAAATCTCATGATCACCATCTCTTATGCTAGCATATAACTGTTATTAAACAGGCAAAACTCTCCATACAGTAGTGCGATGCTGTGCCAACCAGAGTAATCAATGGATGACAGAAGGCTAGTGCATAAAATCCCCATCTAGTGCCTACTCATCCAATATTCCATATGACTATATAAGCTATTGAGCTTAGATTGAAAATATTGTTTTCAATTTCATTCTCATGGTTTTGTAATTAAGTAGAGATAAAAGGTGGCTGCTGGAGGGTTGCATTAGATCCTAAGATCTAGGTGCAGTGCTCTCAGATCCAAGACTCCTTACTGATGAAGGCCACAAGCCAGAAACTAGTCTGGGATATTGGATGAGTAGGCACTAGATGGGGATTTTATGCACTAGCCTTCTGGCACCCATTGATTACTCTGGTGGCACAGGGTGGCACTACTGTATGGAGAGTTTTGCCTGTTTAATAAAAGTTAAATAAACTTATTTTCTGGAATACTTCTGTATTAATCTTTTTTTAATAATGCATGCCTGCTAATAAGCAAATTCTTTATTGTTATAACTGGCTTTCAATCTAGTAAGCTAAATGAAATTGAAACATTGTTATTTTCCTCTAAGCTATTAAATAATTGTATTCATTCAGTTTACGTTGAGGCTGTGTTTTTATGTTACTATACCATAGATGAACATTAACAATGGTTTTAGTCAGTCATTAAGATGGATTTAAATAAATATTGCTTAATGATTTTCACTATCATTAATGTTTGTAAATTACCAAAGGATAGTAACAATTAAAAATTATTAATTTAACTAATTCAGGATAAATGGTAGAAAATTATTCATTTAACTAATTCAGGATAAATGGTAGAAAATTATTTATATTTTTCAACAATATATATACAAATATTATTTTTTGGATTTTTCATTACTATTTGCTACCATAGTACACAGCAATTTATAACTCTCTTTTCTCTTTCAAAGTATTAAAAAATACAGATAATTCCTAAATAATATCTACATACACTGTCTTGCATCTTTGCCATAAGTTTTAATAAATTTAAAAATAAATAAAAAGTTAAAATTTGAATTACCTTTCGTAAGGAATAGAAAATTTTGGTCGCAGTGATATTGCTAAAACGGTTTGAAGTCTAGAGCCAAAGCACCAAACTGGTGGTTGATAATACTCCCGAAGTACAGAACATTTTTTAATAAGTTGATTTAAAAATTTGCCCTTTTTACCTGAAATCTTTGGTTTCTAAAAATAAATAAGATTTGAACATGCATTAAAGATTTGGTAAAAAGTAGCAGAGATTATTTTAAAAGCAGATATTAAAAGCTTACATTTATATAATAGCAGAAAACCCCAAATCATTTCCAGCCAAACTTATTTCTCACTCTTTTTTCTACTTTCTGAGTGTAAGTTATCATACTTTATAGCATATGACAAAAAAATAGTAAAAAATGATCCTTCTATTTTCTAAATTTAAATTTTGAATTCACATTATAACCTTTGGTGCAGCAATTATATCATACCAAACTGCTGTTTCTCTCTAAAGCCGAATATCTTTAAAATTTATATATTTAATTGTACTTGGGCATTGTATTGCTTGATTTCATTGTCATCATCATCAGTTTTGATCATTAAAAAATGGGCAAAAAATTTTTTCTAGATATAAATGTAGGGTGTGAATATATAAGTGAAGGAACTCTTTCATGTTATTATAACTGTAGTAAATATTATAATTCCATCACCGAAATGCGATAAATTAAAGGCAATATATTTGAAGAAAACACTGAAAATGTGTTAAGGTTGTATTTAATATATATACATACTGTATATATATATATATGTTTAAAATATCTAAATTTTATATGTTTGCTAAAGATATATATGGAATTTCACTATTAATCATGATTTTTGGTATTTATACCAAGATTTAAAGGCAAATAAATTTAGCTTCAATGCAATTGAAAGTGAATTTTTATTCTCTCAGAAGATCATAAATCAAAGACTATTATAATTGTTTAAAAAAGTTACTATAACATTTTCTTTTATCATTTTTATTTTAAAACAATACTACATAATTTTCAACAATAAACATCTTTCAATAATCTTTAATTTATTAAAGATAAAATATAAATCATGATTCAGCATAGGAATATGATATCCCTTCTCTATCAATGATAAAGATTGTATCATATTACAACAACATTTTTCGATATTGTAGCTAGTGCATCAAAAGGTTTTGAGCACATTAGTTAGCACTATACCACAACCTAAGTTTATTTTAGTTGGGTAAACTTTGAAATTTTTTGAAGTCAAACAGATTTAGAAATTTTCTTCAATTCAAAATACATACAAATTGTGTATAAAGAAACGCTTAGTTTAATACTTTAACAGCAATGTATGCTAAGCATGCTTTTGACTAACTAGTAGTCATATTCATAGAAATAGTTGTCCAAAAAGCTTGTCATGTTCATAAAAAAATAAACAAGAGTGGGAATTTGCATAAAATTTGAATATAAGATGTAAATAAGTTAATTTAAATTAGCCACTTTTTTGATAGAGAGAAGCAGGATTCTTTTTTGTTGATTGTGCATATGTTATTGACAATATGCAATGCCTCTTAGCATCATTTTTTTCTGAGTAAACAATGCTGGAAGATGTAGGTTCACAGCTGTGACCATGTTTAGACTCATGTTCATGGAAAATAGGATATTGGTCTTAGCTTGATTGTACTGGTATCTGTGTTGTGCAATTCTTGTAGATAGATTAGCACGTGATTCTCTATAATAAACTGGTGACAGTTCATGTTGCATATAATTTTATACACAACATGGGAAAATTTTGCTCTGGAGGCAGCTTGTCTTTCATATTGTTAATAAGGTGATTCAGGACTGGAGAGGTGTAAAAGCCAACTATGTATGTTTCAATGCAGATTTTGTTAATACAGTGGGTAGCCCCAGCCATATATGGAAGTGATATCCAGAGTTTTTCATTAGCTTGAATAGATCTAAATATAATTTTAGTGTAAAACCTTTTAATGATTTCAATGAGAGCTGAATCTTCATATTAAATGTTATGTAAATCAATAATATATGTTTCAATATTAGTTTTTCGATCAGATTCAATTTACAAAGATTACAGTTTCTGTATAAAAATGCTTTGAGGCCAGCAAATTTATGCACTTTAGGTGCTAATGATTCAGGGTGTATGACCCCTCAGACTTGGATGGTTGTAATTAACATTTTATAATTTAATTGAGTACATTTATGCTGAATACATAGAACACTTTATGCCTTTTAGATTATCTTCATTTTTTTATCATCCATTTTAATGAAGATGTATAAGATCCTGCTGTATTTCCTTGATTTGCACTTCTGGGGCACAAATCAGGATATCATCAACATATTGCATATATAATGGATGGAATCAGAATATCATCAACATATTGCATATATAATGGATGGGATTTGATATAGTATTTGGGTATAACCTTTTCTTCAAATTTATTTATTATGATACTAAACATTATGCCACTCATAAAAAGACCCATAGGCCACCCGTCTTCCATTTTATAATATACACGATTAGATGAGAAAATAATATCTTCATGAATCCAATTCAAGCATTTGATAATAAATTTAATTTTTTTAACTTTGTACTTGACTTTAACTAGAGCTTCTTTAATTATTTGGATAGTTTTCCTGGAATAGAACCATATAGCTCTTTTATGTCCAATGACTCAAGACAATCTTAGTTACTAATTCTTATGTTTTTAATTTTGTTATTGCATTTAAATGATGATTTGATTATAAACCTGCCATAATCAAGCTGTCTGGTGAGCCATTGGTTAATAATTTTTGAAGCTTTGTTATAATAGATTCCCCAGAAATAAATCATAAAGCATGGAAGGTGTTCAATTTTATGTAGTTTTATGTTAGTGAATGTTTAATTGCAGCCAATGAATAAATACTAAAATATTCACATTGGAAAAATAGGTTATACTTAAATACTCAAAACAAATCCCATTGTAGATTTTCATTAAAATAGATGATAGAAAATGAAGATAATCTAAAAGGCATAAGGTTTTTATATTTATATATTCAGCGTGAATATACTCAAATTATAAAATGTTAGTCAAACCCATCCAAGTCACAGGGGTCATATGCCCTGAATCATTAGCACTTAAAGCTCATAAACTTGCTGGCCTCAAAGCATTTTTATACAGAAACTATAATCTTTGTAAATCAAATTCAATCAAAAACTAATGCTGAAACATATATCAATGATTTACATGATATTGGATACGAAGATTCGACTCTCATTCAAATCGTTAAAAGGTTTTACACTAAAATTATGAACAGATCTATTCACCCTAATGGAAAAACCCTGGATATCACCTCCATATATATCTGGGGCTACCCACTATATAAACAAAATCTGTGCTGAAACACATAGATTTGGGCTTCACACCCTTACCATCCTGAATCATCTTATTAATAATATAGAAGACAAGTTGCCACCAGAGCAAAATTCCCAAGTTGTGTATAAAATTATATGCAACAACACAAACTGCCAAGCAGTTTATTATGGAGAATTGTATGCCAATCTATCTACAAGAATCGGACAACACAGATATCAATACAATCGAGCTAAGATTAATACCGAAGCTAAATCTATTTTCCTTGAACATGAGTCTAAACATGGTCACAGTTTCGAAACCGCATCTGCCAACATTGTTTAGAAAGAAACAATGCTAAATGTAAGGTTAAAGAGGCATGACATACTGCCAATAACATACAAACAATCAACAAAAAAGAATCTTGCATTCCCCTACCAAAATGTGGCTTATTTAAATTAATTTATTTACATTCTATATTCAAACTTGGTGCAAATCCCCACTCTTGTTTATTCTTTTATAAATGTCATAAATTTCTTGGATAACTATTGCCATGAATATTACTACCAGTTAGTCAAAAGCATGTTTAGCATACCTTGCTGTTAAAGTATTAAACCAAGATTTTTTTATATACATTTTGTATGTATTTATTTTGAATTACATAGTTGCAAGAAAAGTTTTTTTTAAAAGATTGAAGTTAAATTTTCTTTAAATAGAAAGCTCAAACCAAATCAACTAATTATTCAATAGCAGACAATAAATGGACAGTTAGTTATTCTTAACTAGAGGATAAAGTTTCCTTGTAATGAATATCAAAGTGTGGATTGTAAAAACAAAAAATTTATTTTACAACACAGCCTTCACTATTGATTAGAAAAGTTTCATTCTCACAGGTATTGAATTCAGGACTATCTTTAGCATGATCATCAGCTGATCAACTCAAATTAATCTGAAACTTTAATTCTCTAGATAATAATAACTAAATATCTATTTCTTGATTGATAACTGGGTAGGGAGTTTGGTTGATTAAAAGAATATTTGAAAAAAATTATTAGCAGCAATTGCTTTTCCTTCTCCTTTAAAACTTGATGTTTTTTGTAATAATAAAATTATTTTCTCTTGTTGCATAGTCTGCAATGACTAAAACAAAATTTTATTTCTTGCAGTCAGTGATGCCAATTGTAGAACAGATAAGCAAATAACTGATCGAATAAAACTTTATCACTGACTTTGCTTAATTATGTAATTAATAAATTATTAATCTAGACTGATATGTACAATTTAGATGTACAATTTAATAAACATAAAAAACTATCATCATCGAATACATAAAATAAATATAATTTCCTACAACTTTACAAACGAAGACTTCTATTTAATAAAGCGAGTGACTACTTGAACTATAAAATTTTTATTTACAGACAAGCATCTTCCATTTCTTATTTTTGCTTTATCTAGATGATGGATATTAATTAGCTGTTTATTCTTCAAGGGCAAAGACACAAAAAAAACTCCTTGATAACTTAATTTGTTGTTTATCTTTAAGCTTCCCTTTTTTCTTTTCTGAAATACCCAAATCATTTTTTGATTGATAATTAATGATGTTTTCCAAGATTTTCTCTTGCCCTATTTGTTTGTGATTAAAATAATTATTTTTGGCATTTGAAAAATACTATTGTCATATATAGTTTTAAGTTTCTGGAGTCTTCCCATTTCTCTTAATCCTTAATGAATATCTTTTATTCATATTATCAACTGAAGTCCACTGCTTCACTCCTGAATTTAAGGACTGATATGGCATTAATCAATCCATTACTTTTTTTTCTATTACTTTACCTATTCAGCTCTCACTTGTTACTATTATCCAAATCATCACATAGTTTGTCTTTCAAATGTGTTCCAGCTTCTATTTGTACTTCTACAATTTGTGTGAAGAAAGATCTTAATGTGGTTGCTTCAATCCACTTTTTCCACAATATACCCCTAATCCAGAATTTTCTCACCAACTTGAAATTTCTTTTGTTCAGGAGTTCAAAATATTCCTTATTTAGAAGTGGCATTGTTGGTTTATTTCTAAGCATCCTATCAAGTAATAATTCAATGAGTTTTTACAATTATTGCTTTTGGGTCAAATATTGTAACAATGTAGAAAACATAACTTCCTAAATGTCAGATCAGCTTTATGTAAAGCTCTTTTTAATATATGTACTGCATTTTATGTCAAACTATTAGTTTCCCAATAATAGGGCAATTAAAGTAGTTAACCCTATCCATTAAATATCACATAATCTGGCAGAAGTAAATACAGCACAATTGTCAGACACAATAGTCCTCAACAAATCTAAGTATTGATCACTATTTCTCTAGTTGTTGCTGTGCCAGTTTTGTTTCTAACTGCTATTGGGAGCAATATCCTAAGGTCCCCAGTTTTATGGCCACTCTGTAATGACAAAGACAAAATTTTACTTTTTTGCAGTCAGTGACATCAACTGTGGAATAGGCAATCAAATAATTGATCAAATAAAACTTTACCACTGACTTGGTTAACTTAATACTTATAAGTTTATAAACTATTCTGATATGTACAAATTAGATATATAATACGTATAGCATATAAATGTAGTAAACATAAAGATCAAATGCCCAGATTCATCCAAAGGTTTACTACATAAACAATAATAAAAATTGGGGTAATATTTATAAAGTTCCCTATACCGGGGTTTTCTCATTTCAGAAAAAATATTTCCCATTATTTATTCTCACTTTGTCTAGATAATGAATGTCAATTATGCTGTTCATTTTTCCAAGAGTGGAAATAAGAAAAAGCTCCTTGACAATTCAATTTATCATTTATATTTCCAAAATGGCTATGCATTTTTTATTGTCAATTAGTAATGTTTTCCAAAACCTGGAATTATCATGTTTTGTTTATTAGATTAATCTTTGAAATCTGATAAACACTATTTTCATTGTGTATTTTAAATTAGTTTTATAATTAACCAATTCTTTGATTATTTTTTGTTTACTGTAAATTTAATTAATTTGTTTTTGTTTACAATGTAATATTATTTTAATGTATGTCAACACAGTAAATAGAAATTCTTCCAATCTTAATTTATTGTCAATTTAAATTTACAAGATCAAAATACATTAAGATAAAATAGTCTGTTTTAAAGGAAGGGAGTATTAGATGGCCAGTAGAAAAGTAATTTGTTGATGAAACTCTAGATTCATCATCATCTATATCACTGTGATAATGCAAAAGTGTGAGCTTACTTCTGCTCTTCTGGATGCTTCTAATATTGTTAACCTATTCAATTCTATGATGTAACTCTACCATGATAGTTGTAAAAATCCTCTTCTCCATAACTTATTTATAATTACAATCATGACATTTTTTTGACTCATTACATGTTCAAAATAATGTAACTTTTCTAAAGTTCCATTTCTAAGAACTGCTTTAGTATATCTGCCTTCATCAACACCCATTTGTCATCCAAGGCATCTAAAAATCCTTTGATAACACGTTATTTCAAAACAATCAGTTCTTGTCATCTCGTTTCCTTGGTACCCATACATTGCAATGGATTATTTATATTAAAGTTTTCGATAGTCAATAGTTTATCCTCATATTTATGCCTATTTTTCTATATGGTACCAATTTTGAAAACCTTTGATGACAACAACAGTCATGTATTCATACAGCTGTAAGACATTTTCTATTTTGATTTAGTTTGAAACTTCGATAAATAAACTCTGAAAATGTCTAATTGTCACATGATCACCATTCTTTATGCTTACACAAGCTGTAACATAGAGACAAACTCTCCATACAGCAGCTCCACTCAGTGTAAGCCAGAGTAAAGATTACTCCATTAATTAATTAATCCATTGATTACTTCACTGATTACTCTAGCTTGCCCTGAGTGGTGCTACTGTATGGAGAGTTTGCCTCTGTGCAAACTCTGAAACCTATTCCAATCAGACACTCTCCACTGTTATCACTATATTCTCTTGGTTAATCACATCAACCTTGTCTTGTTTATATTTAAACTTAGTCCACATTCTTCTCCTGCTCTTCTTAATCAATTTATCAGATCATGTAATACTTTTGTGGTATTATCATCAAATCTACATTATCTGCATATTGCACATTGTAAAATTATCTTCCTCCAACACAGAATCTCTCCTAAAAAATATTCCAAAATCTCTCTCATTTTTATCTCTGTCATAATATTGAATAAGTATGGTGACAATGCACAGATTTGCCTTACCCTTTACCCATTTACTCTGTGATATTTTTATTTTTGGCCTCAAGAAGATAAGAGCTATACTAAACAAGGAAGATATATTCAACATTACTATCCAAAGCTTGACATGAGAATCAAAAGCTATCTGATAATCTATAAAATAGAGATAGAGTTGCTGTTGAATTTCTCTAACCATATTAAGAATAATGGCTTTAAATCTGATCTCTTATTCAACTTCATGATCTGTAACCTCCCTGCTCTTGCGTTAACTCCTATTTTTGCCTGTATTTTATCCAACATTATCTTCACCATTATTTTGATGGCTTCTGAAATCAAAACTATTGTCCTGTAATTATTAAAATAATTGAAATCTCTCTTCTTTGATATCAGCACAAATATTGTTACATTCACTTGACCAACCTCCATTCTCCCACAGTCAAAATCAATCTATATAATCCATCTACAAATACTTCTATGATGCTGGTAATCTTCCACTAGCAATTCTTGATAATGTTCTTACTTCTTCACTTCTAAATAGTGATAATTCCTATTTTGTGATTGATATATTAAATCTTTGTTTATATTTTACAGAAAACTCTTTCCATTGTCTGACAATCTCTTCTAAATCTGTTAATAGCTCACCATCTTTATATTTTATAATAGCTAATCCTGATATAAACTTTACTATATGTGTTTTTTTTTTCATTATCTGAAACATTTTCTTATCACTACATCTAACCTGCTTTTCAAATTCCATAAATAAGTTGTTTATAGCTCTTATTTGTTCTTCCTTATTTTCCTCTGTACTTCTCACCTCAACTCAGCACATTTTATAGTATGCATGTCATTAATTCTTTTTCTTTTATCAATCACCTTTATAATTTTCACCATTAATTAATAAGCTATTTTTGCTTTTGTTTCATCTCCTATAACTCTCATGCATCCTTTTTCTATAGTACTACCCTCAAACATTCAAATCAATTTATAAATCTGCAAACATATTCAAATGATTTATCACTAAATATTTATATCCAGTCTTTTAGTATTTCAAATCCTGATATTTTGTTTTTATCAAAAGTTGATGATCAGCATCTAAATCAGCTACTGAATGTGCATTGCACATCTTAGTACTCTTTTCTATTTCCTTTCAACTATTATATAATCAATTTAGTTTCTAATTCTTTTATGCTGTGGAAATGTTCTATAGAAGTCACATATGCTACTTCATTTATACACCATTCAAAAAAACCATAAACATATAAAAAACAAAAATATTAAAGTTCATAAATTTAATACATTTCACAAAACTGTAACGATTTTTTTAATCTGGAATTCTATACGCTATTATATTTATTAATAATGGTTTTTAGGATTGAATTGAAATCCATATATTTTGTCTTTTTTGATGTGATATAATATTTATTTAATAAAATGTTTTCTAAATATAAAATTAAAAGTTTTACAATACCCCCTTTTTTTTTTTAGCAATAATAAAAATAATTGATTTAGTAATGGCAAAAAGAGCTGCAAAAGTCTTGCATTGGTGGTCGAGAGGTCAGCGCGACTGCCTTGTACTTGCAGGCAGTTGCCCGGGTTGTGGGTTCGCGTCCCAGCCAATGCTATGACAGTTAAAAAAAGAGCTGCAAAACATTCTTACTATTGCCTAACCCAGAATATAAAATGAGTAACAGCAAGTAAAGGATAATTGTATAAACTCTGAAGTCAATATAGACTTAAAAATATCAAAAGAACTAGGAAGGTTAATGTATGCTGATAATAAAATTATTAACATTTCCTTGGGGGGGAAAAAACTTATTGAAAAAATGATATAGTTCACAGCATGTTTAATTGTGATGTAACTGAATATTTTGTTAGTCATTTTATTTAAAAAAATAATGTTATGGTACAATAAGTTAACTTATTATTTTTACTTTTGAATGACTGTGAAAGTGCAAACATACACAGAGTAATATATATGTAAGTGTGTTCTCTCAATCTACTATTAATAATTACATTATTATTTCTTTTGATTTTGTCTATACTATAATCTTAATTTATAAATGCATCCTATACATGCAAAAAAATATTTATGTGCATGCAGAAATATACTGTATACTTGCAATTCAATAAAACAATATCCATTCTATTGTAATCAAAGCTTAACAACAAAATGTGAGCTATTATATGCAGTATACAATACATGAGAATTTGGAACCAAATATGACTGATATCATGGCTTCACTGTATTTGTTATAAGTAAATCATTTGTACTGCAGAAAACTATCCAATTTTTCCTGGCTATGTTATGTCCATCCCAATTGATGTTTCCCAATCTCTTTAACATTAACTCTTTCACCAACTTTGGAATCTATATTATCTTAAATAAGTCTTTTTTATTTTTCCATTTCTGATGAAAGGATTGCAATATTTTAAAGAATTATACATCTTTATCTATTAACATTGTTGTTAGTGCATAACATTACATGATTACTAGATTCATTTATGAAGCCCTCATGTGAATCATGAAAAGTTTTTCATTTGCTGGTTCATATTCTGCCAATTTTCTATTATATGTCTGGTGCATCCACATGCCCATATCATGAAGATGTTTTCCATTCTTCTCAGATAACATAATATGATCCCTGCATTATAATCTCCAATGTCTGCTTTTTTATTCATCAACCAGCAAATATATATTCCAAAACTTCCTATTTCACAATTCATCAACTTCACTTTACCATTCTTTCTATACTTCTGATATTTCTTCTACTAATCCTCATCTCCTGTCTCGGTTCTGATCTCCCATTATCTTCCACTATATTTATTTGACCTTGTGTTAGATTTTGTATCAGATTTTCTCTTCAAGTATCCAATCATTAACTTCCTGTTGATGCACAGTAGGGGATGTGGCCCTACAATAACAGCTGTTCTAGAGATATTTTGGTTATTAGTGTAGACTAGAAGTTGGACTGAAATCATAGCCACAATTAATCATTTAAAAAAAAACTCTTAAAAATGAACTATTAATGAATTATACATTAAAGATCAATGTGCGAAATATCTTAGTGTAACACGATAGTCAATCTCTTTAAAGGAGAAGATAGTCTTAACAAATAACAATAATTACATTATCATTTTTGATTATTATCATAATTTCATAAATTCCAAATAAAGATATATAACATATATATTTAAGTTTAATATATACACAGTGTAGGTACATGTAATAACAAATAGTAGATATTTAGATGCAATTAAAAATCTCAAATGACAAGTGAGTAATAATTATCAAAGCATTAGATATCAAATATAGAATATTATATGCTATAAAACAAACATTGGTTCATAATCATCTATTTTAATGAATGAATCAAAAGTTTGTATTTATACTTACAAGATACACAAACTCAACTTAGAGTTATAAATGTGATTCTTATTATGATACATAATGAATATAATTTTTTTTTAAAAAAAGCAAGGTGGAAAAGGTCATTTCACTTTCAAATAACTTTGTTCAATATGTTTAATTATAAATATGTGACTTCGCATACCTTAGTGAAGCTATAATTATACTATAATGTGTAATATGTCTGCCTAGCCCCTTGCAGATTTTATGTTCAAATCTCATACTCATAGCTTTACAAATGAAGACTGTTGTGATTTATTGTACACATATGCAAATGAGTTTGAATTTTTAATTAGTTAGTCCATTGTTTGGAGAGAGCAAAGCATGCCTCTCTTCTATTCAATATGTTTAACATTACAAACCTTAAATAAATAAATATATATAAAAAAAGTAAATTGTAAATAATTATGTATAATTTAAAAAGTCATTAAAGATTAGATTACATATATATATATCTGCAAAATATGATTGATTATGATAAAGTTTATACTATTAAATAAATATCAAACTTATTTACA
This sequence comes from Epiperipatus broadwayi, assembly GCA_028023455.1. Classification (NCBI taxonomy): domain Eukaryota; kingdom Metazoa; phylum Onychophora; class Udeonychophora; order Euonychophora; family Peripatidae; genus Epiperipatus; species Epiperipatus broadwayi. The sequence continues at coordinate 3,713,547 of JAQFVV010000035.1, read as the reverse complement.
AGTAAAATAATATTTTTATTAGCTTTTAGCATCTTGAAGTTGTATTTATTATGTATTGTTGTGACAATGGGCATTTTTTAGAGTTATGCAATTAAGATTATGAATTTTATAAGTATATATATATATATTAATTTTAGTAAATCAAGATAGATGAAAATGTGAATCTATAATATTTATTACACTTCTATTGACTAAAGTTTGTATAATACGAATTGTGTTATTGCTTTTTTTTTCCAATTTTTTTTATTTTTTATATAATATATCTGATATATAGTGCTTGATGATTATTGCCCATATACCAGTTAAAATTTCAGGTTATATACACCTTAAATAATAAGAAGGACTTTATAGCACATTGGTTAATGCATCTACTTGCCATGTTGACCCGAATTTGAATATAGGCTAGCAGAATTACAATTTTTCTTTCAGGTAATCAGCCATAACGATAACAATTATATATCAGTAAATGGGTATCTAATTAGTCCTAGCTTGAACAAAAAAAAAAGAAAAATCATAAATGATTGTGCTCTACCACTGGACTAGCTTCATGAGTATTGTCTTTGCATAGTTCTTTATAAAGATATGCTTATTGTGGACTATTTAAATATTGTTCATCTTTATCTGTATTAAACCATATATAAAGAAAACAAGTTTTGTAACTAATTTATTGTAAAGAATAATGCATAGATAGCAGCAAAATTTATTAAAATCCATACTTCTATCTTGTAAAGATAGCAAATTTCTACCACTGCTAATTAAATGTTATCCCTTAAAAAACATGTTTCGGCAAAAATGTAATGTCTTCAACATAAAAGTGTATATTCTATATCTTGTTATATAGGTATTACATATTTTATGATGTATTGACTCATTAAATTTATGATAAAAAATACTGTGATAATTTAATTTAAGCCAATAAACATCACATGATCACCATTTCCTATGCTTGCTCTTAACTATTATTGAAACAGACAAAACTCTCTATATGTATTGCCCCTCAGCGCAAGCCAGAGTAATCAATGATGAGCTTGGATTGAAACTATTATGGTGTTTTTAATTTAAGTCTCATAGTTTTGTAGTTAAGTAGGGATAAAAGGTGGTTGCTGGATGGTTGCATTAGATCCTAAGATTTAGGTGCAATGCTCTCAGATCCAAGGCTCCTCACTGATGAAGGCACAAGCCAGAAACTAGTCTAGGGATATTGGATGAGTAGGTACTAGATTGGGATTTTATGCATAAACCTTCTGGCATCCACTGAGTACTCTGGTTTGTCTGTTTTAATAACAGTTAAGAGCAAGCATAAGAAATGGTAATCATGTGATGATTATTAGCTTAAAACCAATCCTGCCTAATAGGGTAGTGATGGCTATGGTTATTAAAGAACCAAAGACACCAAAATATATAGGTACTGAACTGAGTTCAGACCTATATGACTATATAAGCTGATGAGCTTAGATTAAAAGTATTATGGTGTTTTCAATTTAAGTTTCATAATTTTGTAGTTGAGATAAAAGGTGGCTACTGGAGAGTTGCATTAGATCCTAAGATCTAGGTGCAGTGCTCTCAGATCCAAGGATCCTTACTGACGAAGGCCACAAGCCAGAAACTAGTTTGGGGATATTGGATGAGTAGGCCCTAGATGGGGATTTTATGCATAAGCCTTCTAGCATCCATTGATTACTCTGGCTTGCACTGAGTGGCACTACTGTATGGAGAGTTTTGCCTGCTTTAATAATTAAATTTGTAATGAATAAGTACAAAAGTCCTACAGTAATAATGATTATTTGGAATAGAAGTCAAATAAAATTTATTTTTATATAATGATATATATATACACAGTATACATAAATAGTTTTTTTTTTTTTAGATACAATAGATACAAAATGATATGTATTTATAAAATATATTGTAATTTTTTACAGCCTTTAAAAGTAATTTGTAATACTAGTTTACAACATCTCCTTATGGTAGATAAAAAGAATGACAAAAATTTTTTTTCTTAAAAATAAAAATAGGAATAAAATTTTAAGTTTATTTTTTTCAAAATGAAAATAAAATTCTTTAAATGACTAGAATTTTTTTAATTACAAATTGATTTGAAAAGGGAATTGTTTAAATAATTTCTTGCTTAAATAATTTTAAAACTTTTACATACATTATACATACAGAAATATTAGTGCTATCATACAATATCACCTGACCCCATCACATGACTTTAGCTCTTATATTGCTATTATAGCAGCATACTTTTTTCACCATCTTTATGTCACTTACTGCAAGTTTTAGTAAGTAATAATAGATGCTGGATGATAGCATTAAATCCTATCCCCAGACTACTTTCAAGCTGATGGTTTTTATGAATGAGGTCCAAGATCCAAAGCTATTCACTGATGAAAATCATAAGTTTGAAATTAGTCAGAGGATCAATAAGACCGCACAGGAAAGGGATTTAATAAATATCATCCGGCATCTATTATTACTTACTAAAGCTTACAGTACAAAGATGGTGAAATATTATAATACTATCACACATTGATATAAGGAAAAATAGTGATTTTTTGAACCCTTTGTATTTTTTGTTGTTATTGTTTAGTTCAATTTTTCATGAAGTTATGAATACTTATTGCAAATATTAAACTATAATGTTGTGAATTTACATCGAATGGCATGATATATGAAGATCATTCAACTCACATATAACAACACACTTATATAACATCAAAATTGATGATGAAATGCAAAAATGCAATATTTAAGTGATGTTAAATTTGTAAATTTCAGACGTACTTGCTTGCATAAATAGCAGCAGACATTTTCTTGTAAGATTGTAATGACAGTCCTACTCAGATCAGAAAATTAGTTTTTAGAAAATTATATTTTTTTTACAATAGGAATTTTATGTTTGCAAATGGTGGTGCTGCAATTACAACGATGTCGCTAAGCTATACAAAACAATAAACTGGCTGCTATTATATTTTATAGATAAATATGCATGAAATTTATTCAGTCCTAATTTTTTTTATATTTTTCTGAATTGTGTGTAAATAAAAACACTAGTTTTGAGAACTGCAGACATACAATCCAACTGTATATTTATTTGTCAGATTATAAATAAAATGCAAGAAATGCAGATACAAATACAATTTTATTAAATAATCACTCAGATATTAAAATTTTATTTTACAAAAACCAAATATATATATAATTCTTTTGATTTTTAAAAAAATATCTTCACATGATTCTTGAAATAATAAACAATATTTTTGATATGCATATAAATTAAAAATAATAATACAAATAAAATGTAAAATTTTCTTAATTTAATCTATTTCAGTACTTTTACATAAAACACATTAGTGATTCATTTTTAATATTTTGTTAAATTATTTATTAAACATTTCAATTTTATTAAATGTATGACTTTTTTCTTATTTATTCATTTATTTTAGCATGTACTACATATAGTTCTTCAAATAATTAACAAAATTTAAAATGCTGTTTTATGTTATTCTTGTACATCCATATAAAAATTATTTGTAGTATTTTTATGTGTAGTATTTTTCATCATCATTAGCCATTATCAATCCACTGCAGGATGAAGGTCTCTCCAAGTTCAATACATCTTTTCATATCTTTAGCTTCTCTTCTCCACATCACTCCTGCACACTTTCTTATTTCATCCATCCATTTCACATGTGGTCTCTTTCTGGGTCTTTTACAATCTCTTGGAATCCAGTTTAAAATTTCAATTGTCCATCTATTATCATCTCTTCTAACAATATGTCCAGCCCAACTCCACTTCAGTCTTTCAATTTTTTCAATGAGGTCAGTAACACCTGTTTGTTCTCTTACCCATACATTGCGTTTTTGATCTCTTCTTGTTACTCCCAATATGCATCTCTCCATACTTCTTTGAGTGGTCTGAAGTCTCTGTATTCCTCTTCTATTAAGTGTCCAAGTCTCAGATCCATAAGTAAGAACTGGCAAAACACATTTATTAAACACCTTCCAAACACATAGGCATATTTCCTTTTAGTATTAAGTTATTTCTATCAAAAACATTCCACCAAGTTTAATTCTATGATTAATTTCATCCATTATATTTCCATCTGTATTAATAATCTGGCCAAGGTATTTGTAACTGTTAACTTCTTCTAACTCATCATAATCAATCTTTATTTTCATATTTTGAGAAAATCTATTAAACATTACTTTAGTCTTTTTAACATTTATCTTTAGTCCTACTTTCATCTGATAACTCCTGCAACATTTCCTGTAGTTCTAAAGCATTATTTGCAAAAACAACTACATCATCTGTAAAATCTAAATGACTTAAATAACCTCCATTTACTTTCACTCCTTTAGCTTCCCATTTTAATCCACAAAATACTTCTTGCAGCACTGTTGTAAAAAGTTTTGAAGATATGGAGTCATCCTGACTTACACTCTTTTCAATGTTGATTTTCCTACTATTATTATGTAATCTAATTGTTGCTGTTGCATTTTTATAAATATTCTTTAAAATATGACAATATCCTGGTTCTATACCTTGATGATCCAATGCTTTAATCACTGAAGAAATGTTTATAGAATCAAATGCCTTTTCATAGTCTACAAATCCTAAGCATAATGGCAACTCATATTCATTTATCCTTTCTATAATTTCTCTCAATATCTGGATATGATCTACTGTACTAAAACGACTTTTAAATCCCGCTTGTTCTCTTGGTTGGTGGAAATCCAATGTTTTCTGTAGATGAGTTGTAATTATCTTAGTAAAAATTTTGTATAAAACTGATAAAAGACTGATAGGTCTGTAATTTCTAAAATCTTCTTTATCACCTTTTTTAAATATTAATATTAATACTGCATTCTTCCAATCATCTGGTACATCTTTATCATTTAGACATTTGGTATATAACTTTGCTAAAAAAAAATTCTATTTCTTCAACTGCTTCTTTTAATATATCAATTATAATTCCATCATTACCTGGAGCCTTCCCTTTCTTCATAAATTTAATTGCATGTCTCACTTCCTCATTCAAAATTCTGGGCAATTTGGAAGATAGGTATAGGAGGCACTTGTTCTTTATTACTATATAATTCTTGATAGAAGTCTTCTACACATTTCATGATGTCATCTCTCTTTTTAGTAATAAAGCCATCTTTTTTTCTTATTGCACATATAAATTTCCTGCCAATACCAAAATGTTGTTTTACACTCTTTAGACTTTTATTCTCTTCTACAGCTTTCCTTGCTAGTTCACAATTATACTTTCTTATATAATTTTCAACTTTTTTCCGCACCATTTTATAAAATTCGAGATATTCAAGCCTTTTTAATGCATCATTGTTGTATATCCTCATATTCCTCCTTCTCTTCATAAATTCTCTAGTCTCAGTAGAAATTTTATTGGTCAATTGCTGCTTTTTTCTACCAGCTATCTTTGTTGCAGTTTTTAAAAATGTATCGGTTATTTTCCTATTAATGTCATTCAAATCCGAATACTTGAAACCGATTTGTAAGTTCTAATTTAAATTCATTAGCATGGTTCTGAAGATTAGGAATACCAACTGTAAATATTGTTTTTCTTAATAATTTTTGTCTCTCTAGTTTTGCATTAACTTGTATCTTAGTATTTTTATCTGTAACAAATTTGTCTATTTATTTTAAAATTTTCTAAAATTATTATCATTTATTAAAATTTTAATTATTAAAATTATAAAAATTCTTTTAAATGCCTAATCATTTTTAAAATTATTTATTTTCATCCACAAAGTAATTACATGTATCATAAATGACATCATGTTAAGTAATTTTGGATTGCATTTTATAACCCAAGCATGTTTTTATATCAGCCTCTTAGCCCTTTGTAATTAAATATATGCCTAGTGATGCCCCCCCCCCCCATTATTTTATCACCTTTAAATGCTGAGATTTCTGATTAAGTAATTCAAGTTTCAAATGACTAAAATCTATTCCCTTAAAAAATGAAGCACAAAAACAGAATTTAAGGAAGAACCATGTGAGATATTTTTAGATAATTACTTGTCCTCATTTCATTCATAAATCTTTCTCTCTGTCTGTTTGTGTAGAAAGCTATTAAAAAATCTTGATAATCAGCTTAGCATTTAACTTTTTTTTTTATTTGTTTATATCTTCCAATAATTTCATTTTCAATAAATATAATAATAAACAAAACAAAAAAAAATATTCAAAATCAAAATTCTTACAATGTGTAGCATTTTAGCTTGCATTTTAATGAAGCAATCAATATTATTAAGTACTACATTTTTATGCTAAAATACAGATATCAATATAATATTAAAACAAAATATATAAGAAATATACAGAAAATGCCATTCCAGAGCCATTGATTCTAAGACACTTCATGAATAAAATTAATCTATAAATTTCTAGAAAAAAAAAAATTAAGTCAAATGAAATAATAATTCCAACTGGCCAAAAAAACCTGTTTCTCTGAAAACAAAAAATTTTCTTACTGCCTATGATATTACAATTTCAAATAACAAAAATACAATAATAATAATCAAGTCGGATTTGTTGCTTGGGAGGTCATGAAAAATTCAAGCACTAGAAGTGCAAGAGCTGGAATGGACTAAGTTCCAGTGTCTGACATTATATGCAATAATTTAGTAAACTAAAAAAAAGGAAGAAGCTGATACAACAAATGACATAGATAAAAATATCACATCAACATTGATGTTATAAATAAAATGAAACAGGAAAGGCAAAACTAAAATCAAAACAACCAAATGAAAATATTAAAACAATGCAAAAACATTATTGTATACAAAAAGTCATCAATCAAAATCAGTGCTTAAAAAAAATGCTCAAATTTAAAAATACAGCGTATATTTATAAATCTAATATCAATCTATATTGTATTAAATTTTGATATTAAAATTTATTGTTATCAATTTCTGTTCAATCAACTCAATGTCAATACTTCATTGAATGAAGACATTTCCATAAAACTCCATAACTTTTAATACAAATTTTTAATGAAAGCAAAACTATTAATTCATTGGTCTTCACTTTAATAAAAACAACTGATAAAAAAAGATTGAGAATTTATTATTGAAATCTAATCTTGCACTTTAATTAATTAATCAATATTATTAAGTATACATTATTACATTTTCAACTAAAATACAGGCATCAATACAATTACTAAAACAAAGCACAAAATAAATGCACAGAAGTTGTTATTTTGCCAGCCTTTATCTAACTAAAAGAACCACTATAACTATTAGTTCCAAAACTTCCCATAAATATCATAATAATGCTAATAGTATATATATATTGTAACCTTCTGGATAGGCACCAGAAATATTGATTGTAATTATGTAACACTATATTAGTAACAGCTGATTGCATCTTACTAAAAAAAAAAAAAAAAAAAATAACCTGAAATTTAAATTTTTTTTTATTAATGACCTAAAAATATGTTTAAAGGCACTTGTAGATATAATTTGAAGGTTTTGAGACATTTGATATTTTTCTTTAGTGAATAATTAATGATAGAAAGGGGGGTGGTTTGTGACAGATATTGTCAGTTTAGTTTAAGTTAATCCAAGTTTATTTTATTTATCTGCAGAACAGTATTGATATTTGTTTTGGTAATTTCCTGGTTTATTTACTTTTAGTATTTCAATCCATAGGGTAAATAGTGCAATATGTTTGGCTCTAAAAACTTTCATTTTGGTTAGACTGGTTTAGTATCTGTAGTACAGTATTTAGGGATGTGCATGTATATTTGTGCCATCTTTCTACTTCATTTTCCATTCATGTACTTCATTAAACCACCAAATATCATGTTTCATAGCGAAACATTTAATTTCATAACCATAGCTTGGATAACTAGCTTAATTATATTTTAAACGAATTAATAGATCACTGGATTAGTAGATTATCAAACAACAAATACAATATTAAATATTTCATTTGCTAAAATAATTATTTTATTTTGTTACTTTAGAAATACAGAATATTTTATTCTTGGTCAATTTAATTTTTTTTCAAAAAAAAAATAATTTTTTCTTTCTTTCTTTTTCAAAAAAGACTCTTGCATATTTTGTAATTAATTAAGCCAGTTCAATGGGTGGAGTAACCTTTTGTTCCTAGAGTGAACTTTTAAGTGACCTTGGACTGATAGAAGAACAGATGCTTGGATAATAATCTGATATAAAAGGAGAATACTTTTACAAAAAGTGGGCTTTTCTTTTCTGATTTCAACAATTCTCTCTCCATAAAAGGTTTGTTTTTTTATTAGTACAATTTTACTTCTACATGTTGGTTCTTCCATAATCCAAGCTTAAAAATAATTTTTTTTTCAACTTTCTGGATGAAAACAGCTCAGAAATACTACTGAAAAAAATAATTAAAATATAGACATAAATCTCCTCAGAAACAAGGTAACTCTTCCCTGCTTCTAATTGACTAGTTTAAATTCTAAAATCATTTGAGATGCATATGTGTGCTTATATTATGAATTTGCTTTGCTTAACTTTAATTTCTAATATTAAAGAAATAATTGAAATGTGTGTTTATATGTCAAATCTACTTTACCTAAATTTTATCTCTAATATTAAAAAAGTAATTGAAATGTGTGTCTACATTATAAGTTTGATTTACTTAGATTTAATCTCTAACACTAAAGAAATAACTGGAATGTGTGAACTTTATTGCTATGCTGGAAAATTTATGCTGAACTTTTTCATTAAACACTTCAGAAACTCTTTGTTGATCATTTTTGCTAGTTATAAAGGAATAAAGTTTAAACAGAAGGATGTGTGCATATAACTTGTTATAACCTGGTTTATTATTATTATTGACAAAAATATACCTGACCATTTTGTATCTGGAAATAAGAAACTAAATGTGTGACATATAATTAATGAATTATTAACTTATCTCTAAATGTGCTGATAAATGAGCAACTGAATGTGAATTTCTTTTGTTTTATTGTTCTCTTCGTTTGCACTCAATTTTTTTTATTAAAGTATATTATTAATAAACTCATGTGAATTTAAGTGGATTTTATGAACTAAGTGGTTATTTGTCTTGTAAATGACTTTTGAAAATTTGGAACAAATACTTAAATAAGTCTAATGAATTAAATAATTAATTATTGCTCAACTTATACAGTATTAAGTATTTACTTGCCAGAATGAAAATTTTTCATGTGATATTGTCAGCGATTTCATTAGCTGTAGCTAAAAACTTTGAAATGCTATTAAATTGGACCCAATTAATATTATTTATCTCCCTGCAGAAAATTGTTATGTGTTTATCCATATTCATGACTATACAAATTATCATCATCATTTTTGTATATGACCAATATGTGTCACCTACAGACTATAAATGAACTTTTCGCTCCACCTGAAAAAAAAAAACTTTAATGATTATTATTATTTTTGTTAGCATTCGATAGATATGTAGATTAATTATTTGTCTTAGATTTATTATTATTATTATTTAATTATTATTTTTCTCTTCAAAAATGTCTCGCAAAAATATAATATGGAGAAATATTATACTGGATAATTTAGTGGTTATTTTAATATAATTTTTATTATATACTTGTATTTCTATACATGTGTGCTAACAATAGAAATATCTGTTTGGCATTTAGGAGCTCACAGCTCATTTTGAGAAGGGTAATTGCATAAAATTTATTATTTTATCCTTGAGTTTTTAAGAAGTTATGAGGTTTGTTTCTTAATAATTATTTTACTCCAAATTTAAAGATTTATAGTTTATCCCAAAATAGACTTTTTGTTTCAATTTATGGGCTAATGCCAAATATACTAAAGGGTTATTTTGTTTTGCTTATTTAGTAATAATTATTAAATTTCCAAATTAAAACATTATACTTTGTCAGAAATGAGAGATTTATTCATTTTTTTATAACTTATTAATTAATGTCATTGCACTATTTCTTTATCGAATATGATTTGAAAGTGTTTATGCGTTATTATGCTCATATACCTGTCCATCAGTTAATTTGGTTATATAATGTTTGAATTGAAAGTAGAAATAATTTAATTGCCATTGGTTTCGGATGGTGGCATGTGCCAAAAAGAAGTGGAAAGATTAGGAATTCATTTATAAGTGAATTTATTATTTTTTAATGCTTAGATTCAAATGTATGGTGGCTATGCAGAAAGAAATTTTTGTTATATATTGTCAGGAATTGAAAGAACTCTCCCTTAATTAATGTGAGTATTTGCCATGAGTGGATTATGTATTGCATTGTCAGGGATTGAGAGAGCTCTCCCTTAGTTTGCTGAAATATTTGTCAGGAGTGGATTATATTTTCCAGATTAAATAGTTGTATTTTATGATAATTATAGTATCTGAAGTCAAGTAGTGTATTTACCTGATTTTTCGGTGATGAGACCATGTCCACACCAGCATTTAAGCCTCAGAATTTGGCTAAGGAGTAATTGTGTTCTGGTTATTTAAAGGATTAGTTAAGAAAGTCTTTTCATCCCTCATGTGTTTATATGGAATGCTTTCCCATCATATATCATAGCCAAGTGTAAGATAGTTTGCTGACAAGAAAATAAAATAAAGGTAGAATTGATTTTTCTCACATAACAGCCAAAATAGAATTAGTATTAAAGCTTGGTTGGCCATGGCATCATCTGTATTATGACATTTATCCCAATTTCATAAGTAAACCAATTGGATTTAGTTATATTATTTTATAACAGATAGCATAATTCAGTCACATGCATAAAATATTATTAATTTGGAAGGTATGGCGAAAATCCATCATTAATGTGTAACTCTTTAATCATTGTTTCAAATCATATCATATTAATTATCTGGGTTTTATACCATCAACTCTCGGAATGTTTTATCCTCATTTTGAATGAGCAAGCAAAAGAAAAGAAAGTATAGCCATTCAATATAATTATTCATTTCATTTATGAAGGATAGCTTGACCTCTTACTCATAGAGTTAAACCCCTCATATTATTTTGATGTGCATTTGAAGTAAAAATGCCAAGAATTTTAATTTCACATTTTATAATTTTAGTGCCAGTATTTAATAGAGTTTTATTTTTCATGAACATATCAGAATTGATTGATAGTGTGAGAATATTGAAAATGAAATACAAAAATAATTTTATGTTTAATTATTCTGATGTCATGTTTAAATAAAGTTTTTCTTTTCCATAAGCATATCAGAATTGACTGGTAAGGTATGTGTATTTGAAGTAAAATACCAAGAAGTTAATTTCATACTTAGTTATCTTAATGTAGTATTATAATGTTTCTATGTCATAGGCTTATCAGAATTGACTGATAGCTTGATTATATTTTATAAGTAAAGTACCAAGAAGTTTAGTTTCATATCTTATTATTTTAGTGCTAGTATTATAATGTTTCTTTTCATAAGCTTATCAGAATGGACTGATAGCTGGCATCTGTTGAAATAAAACACAGAAAGTTTATTTTTTATTTTCATATAGACTATCTAATCAATGATGCTGGAATTATTCCAAAATATATATATGCATAAACTAGAAGACCAAATGTTTATTTAATTGCCTTGCAATAAATGTTTTATTTATTTAAAAGCTTTGTCCAAAATTCTTCTTTGACATGCATTCATGTTCTATATTTCCACACATGCACACACACTGACCTATCCAATATGATATGATTGCACTATTCCATAATTTAATGATGAACATGTCCAGATCTGATGATGTTGTTTTGCTTGATCCAAACACCATATGAAACTTTTGATTATTTAATGATTCTCTGAAAATTTCATTATTCAGTTATTATTTAGATAATGAATTGAAATCAAAATGCACCCTATTTCTTTCATTATCTAACTTCCATTTTTATTAGAATAATGCTTAATTTGTATCATTACTTTTATAATAGTAATTAGTAGTTGTTGGGAAGTATAGATTTAAAATTAAGCCATGCAATAAATTAACTCCCTGAGATATTCACTTATTATTTAGATTAGACATTAATCCAGTTACTTAGTTTAAATTACTGTACAATTAAAAGTTAAGTAATGTTATATTTTATTTTGTATTTAACTCTAACTTACCATACAGTATAGTTAATCAGCATTACATCTTTATTTTATTAATTTAATTTTATCACACAGTAGAGGTTGTTCAATGCATGTGGATGATGGGAGGAGATGAGGTATAGACTATAACTTGTCAATTTAAATGGTAGAACTTTACCAATTCCAATTACTTATTTATTTTAAAACTTAATAGATGTTTTGTTCCTATTAATCATAATGTTTCCTCCCATATCTAATATACATTTTACACCCTATAGATCTCTGTAACATCCAACTGAGCTAAGCTAAGGTAGGATAGCATTTTAAGAGTCTCATTAATAATTTTAAAGCAAGATCAAACTAGTAGTTTATTCTATGATCAATAGAATTGGCACCCCAGATATTTGTTAAGAAAGGTAGGAAAGGTATTGGGGGAGGGTTACAATATATATATATATATATATATATACTGAAAAAAAAATTTATATATTAGCTTACAACATTCATTCTTGAATTTAAAGCAATAAATACTGAAACAGTCAATTTCAACCACTTGTCTGTTTCACAGATTTTACCCTCACACCTATACCTATGCCAGATTTAAACCCTCTCAGAATACCCATCTAAACAACTTAAATTACTATATATGCAGGATTGCATATATATATATATATTCGAGCGATAAATCTGTAATTAAAATAGTATATGTATATATTGCAAATACATGTTTATTTTAAAAATTGCGAGTTTAAAAGATAACCTAATCTAAATTATTAGTCAATTTTATGGTTTATTTTATTGAAATCACATATACATATAAACGCATTCCCAATGCCACCATCCTACATATCTAGTAATAGAATTAGTTTTATACTTATTATAAATGCAGCTTTTAGTTTAAGTTGTAAACAACTTTCAATTAGACCACTGTAGTTGTCTTAATATACCGTGAGTCTAACTTTATAAATACAAAATTTCAATAACAATTCTCAGAATTTTATAAAATTGTAGACAAAATGCAATCAACCGGTAATAATAAACCAGGGGAGAAAAAGGTAGAAAAACAGAATTAAAATTAGTTTAGTAATTAAAGATGTTTTTCTAAAATGAGTTAATGGATTTTCCAGCTGCAGACAAGTTGTAAACAACCAGATGGTCAGAATTAAGAAAAATATAAATAGTTCAAATTTTGTAGTTAAATGATCAGTCATATATATTATAAATGAGTTGTAAGTTAAATTCATGCACATTTTATCTTTGAAATGGCGAGGTAAGTAGGCAACCACTTGCCACTTCATCCTTGTCAGGAATAGGAGTGGTCCTGCAAAATATGATGAACTATACCTCAGCAAAGCAGCCTATGGTGTAAGAAACCCCATGAACATCAAACCATTGAAGAAGAGTGCCAACTGTATCATCCCCATGTGCCTGGAGCTGTAATGAAGATGACTAACCGGTAACTTAATAAATTTTCGCAGAGCTCTGTTCATAAATTGTAACTTTCAATTATTTATTTAAAGCTAGCTATTTATCAAATCTACCTTTATAAATCCATTTGCTAAACCCCGTAAATAAAACTATTAAATGCTAATTCCTGTAAAACTTGATCTTGTCTGAATAGAAAGCTTATAATGTAAAATTCACTCCTAAAATGTAAAAACTCTAATAATCTACTTTAAGCTATATATATAATTTTCTGTGGTCTTTTATGCCTATTTTGATCTATTCTATTTATTTTGTAATTTTATCATTTTAATATTGCATGTATTTAATATGCCAAATAACTGGAAACCGCGAGTATATATATATAATTTTAGCCTATTTCTCTACGAAGATATTTTCAAATCTTCATGATAATAAATATTAAATAATTGAATTATTATTTTTCCACTGGCCATTTCGAGATCATGTTATTGTTTTACTGATTAATTTTGTGAATTAATATTATAGTAGTCAGTAATGTTCTAGTTAAAGTTGTAGTTTGCTCAGCTCTAGTTATAAGTTATAACTTTCTATATATGTAATCCATACATCATAGGAACTAGCCACAGGGATATTATTGAAGCATATTTGTTTTGTGAGTAACTGCCCCTCCAAATATGCTTTATCATCCTTAGATTTATATATGTTAGAAATGCAGGGGAAACTAGGTTACTAATTAATTTAGTCCCTAAATAGTATATCTGAAATACTAATCTTGAGAACTGGGTTATATAGATGTGCAAATAGATGCTATCTATTTTTAAGGCATGCTAAGTTAATTCAACATATTTGCATTACATATATGTATAAGTTGTGAATATGTCCTTACTAAGTACATTAACTGCTTGCTATATATATTTCTTGATGAGTCACTGGTGGAGTTCTCACTTATCCACTTAGTTCGGGTAAAGCAAATCCCTTTAGAACTGAAACACAAGGTCCAGATTATTAATATTAGTAGTTATCCAACTCCTTGAACTATTACTTTCTTATTCATAGCATGTTGTTCAGTCTTAGGGCACCGAGCATTTGATGCTGAAGCCCATGAATAATGACCCATTTGCACCTTCTAGTTTTATTAATATTTTAATATGTGCCATAGTGTACCAGTCAAAAGATCCCAACAACAATCTAAACTCAAAGTTGAATTCAAATCAGTCGAACCAAACATTTTACTCCAGACCAAACTGAATTCAAACCCAACTCAGAGCTCAGATCAAATCAATGGATGACATATGTCAATGGTACATGACTATGTGCCAAGAAGCTAGCTCAATGGATAGTGATGATCTGAGACCCCTGATCTGACTCTAATAACGTATAATAAAATAACTAAGAATATTTATAAGTCAATTTATATATGTATGTTCAGATTGCCAATACAGATAGTGAGCATTAGTATTAAAATAATTATTAAGTTAAAAACCAAATGTGTTAATAAAATGTTTAATAATAAAAAATATTTGTTCAACTTTTATGATTAAGATTATATATATATTATCTCTAGTCTTTAAAACGGAATTTATAATTTACAATAAGAGTGGCAGTCGTTATTATATGCCAATGACTATTACACAATATTACAGGATTATATATAACTATGCCCCAACATGTAAATAAAGGTAGATAAAGGTATTTGTCTGTGACAGAAATTATTATTCTAATTCTAAAAGAAAGAATGTGATATTCATTTCCACATTTGTAAATTAATTCATGAAGAGTAAGATAAGTATTTAGAGCATAACTTTACTGTTTAACAAGGAGTTTATTTTATAAGAAATGAATACGAAGTTGTTTGACTTTAATAAAATCAATTCATCACGATTTACGAGCATGAGAGCGGGCTTTACTGGAACTGAGAAGTAAATGATACTGATGACTTATGAACTATAAAAATGAATATGAAAGATAATGGCTTGTCAGTGATTTAAATAAGAGGGTGTCTTGTGTTTTACAAGTCTTTCTGCCCTATCAAGGAGACGTGGAACACAGGGAAATCCAGGCCGGGTCATAGCCATGAACCTTTGGTGTTCCAATGTAATACGAGCGAGGGAGGAAGTGCTTTCTTCCTATTTAATTAAACTAACAGTAATATCACTGAGGACAAGCCTACAAAGCAGGAGGTGGCTCATGTCACCAATGTTCGGAAAATGATGATTTGGTAATCATCGTGTTTAAATAAAACCCAAGTTATATAAAGAATGCTCTACGTGATGACTTGATCAAGTTAAATTAAAGTCAAACATGCTTTAACTAAAATTATTTAACTTAATTATATAATTATATGAATTATACCTTAAATATCATGCCCTCCCTGAATATTAATAGAAAGTATAAAATTTGAATTAGAATATATTCATTTACTTTTCTTTATCAACTTTTAATAAAACATTTTAACATTATTAATGTGAATAAATAAATATTAGGAACTCAATAAAGTGGCCGGGAGCATAGGTGAGAAAATGGCCAATAGTCATTATCAGCCATTAGTAAAAATAGCAACATTTAATAAATCCTTCAACTCGATAGATAATTAATAGAACTGTATTAAATTAGTTCTAGTGGGCAAGAATTACTATAACTCAATATTTAAATCAGCATTTATTTATTTTTTTTATAGCGTCTGTATACAATTGTAATCACATTCATATCGGCTTTAACCAAATTGTGCAAACGCTTTTTACGAGTGTTAAATAATAAATAAATACCCTCTGACCAATTTCATCGGCATCATTCATTCATAAATTTATATATAGTAATTCAAAGTGACTGTTCTATAGTCACACCTTCTGTGCCAGTACTTCAGATTTGCTCATATATAAATATTTGAGTCGTAGTAATAAGAGGATTCCTTTTATTGCTGCATAAATTCTATATCTTGTATGGGTCAGAGGGTATTTATTTATTATTTAACACTCGTAAAAAGCGTTTGCACAATTTGGTTAAAGCCGATATGAATGGTATAACTCAATATTATATTATTTTCAGGAGGTAATTTTAACGAAGGAGATTATTATCGAGTTGAAGTTTTATTGGCATATAATAAAAATAAATGACATTAATAATTATTCAATAAATATATATAATATAGTTAATGAAATGAACCATCATTGTAAGAAAGGAAAGTTAACAGATATTACATTTAAAGACTAGAGATAGAAAAATGAGAATTATTTATACAGATTAGTACATTAAAAAATGAGAAGAGCTTTTAACAGCACTTAATTTAAAGGTAGTGTAAATTAAAGTTTGAAAACTGGCCAGAAAGTAACAGTTCATTAAAGAAATATATTACCATTCCTTCCGTGGTTGGTTCCTTAATTTACACGGCAGAGTCCGAGTTGGTTGAAACGTAGGCGCGCATTTTCACTTATTTGAATAGCATTTTGATTTGACTCTTTTGGCAGCTGATTGGCGTGGAAAAAGTTTGGTTTAGCAGCTACATTAAAGATCTTCTCGGGACTTTGGGCCCAGTGGTCAGATTTCTGAAGTTATCCCCTCACCATCATGGAGACACTATATAAATTCATAATTTAAGATGCACAAAGATTTTAGTAGCACTTCTTTCAAAACAAATATGGCTTCTTTTTCTCCAAACTTTTCCAGGCTATTTATACTGTCCTCTGGTTTCCCGCCTATGCCAACTCTAGATGCCTTCAGGCTAAAGCTTCTTGCATTATCAAAGTTACAGATTTTTACTAACTGATTTTAGATACATTCCTTCGATAAGGCTTTCAAACTCATTAACTTTGAATTCATTTTCTAATTAGAAAATGAACTTGTAAATCAGAAAAATGATTTTAATTAGGAACCATCCTTACATTTTAAATTATCATCTTTTTGCTAATTAATAAAATGTTCCCCATTGTCTTTGGAAAAGGACGATCTGAAAGCTTATCGAAAGAATGTAGCTTTTAATCACTAAAATTTGAATAAACTGTTTAAAAGTAAAATAAAACATTCAGATGCAATGAAACTGTATGTCTAATATATGCATGCAGTTATAATATATATAAATTCATGAATAATT
The DNA here is from genome assembly GCA_028023455.1 of Epiperipatus broadwayi. Lineage (NCBI taxonomy): Eukaryota > Metazoa > Onychophora > Udeonychophora > Euonychophora > Peripatidae > Epiperipatus > Epiperipatus broadwayi. The sequence goes on along the minus strand of JAQFVV010000035.1, from coordinate 3,695,962 downwards.
TTATCATGAATTTATTAATGATACTGATTAGTTTAAATATTAAACTAGTTGGTTTTAACATATTTTTGTATAATACTGTTTTTTTTTAATGAAACTAGCGTGCATTGAATGTATAAAGCCCCATTGCATTCGGAAATTCATGGTTAGTACTAGGGTTTGAAGTGGGCTACATGTGAGATATTATGAAGCTAGAATCAAACTTAGATCTGACTGCTTCAATAGTGTATATAAGTAGACCTAAAATAAACCAGTTTCTCTCCCTTACATTAAACACTTATTCAATGTTAAGATAAACCCTAATCTAGGTTAATATGCTAACCTGCTTATCTCCAAGTCTGATTATGTGCTCAACTTAATCTGTTATATATAGATAGATGCCATAGAAGCACTGTGAGATTAGTTATATAACTTTGGCTAATATGTTCCATATGATTTAGCAGACTACAAAAGAGCTAGAATTTGGCATATTAATACCGCACACTATTTTATTAAACACTTATAATGAGATAATATGTGAAACCTAACCTCGTTAACTATGTAATGCCTATGAGCATAATCTTCGACATTCCCATTGTATAATTTTATGTATTTTAGTTCTAATCTCCTTTATTTTCTTTATTAAATTATTATATTTAAAATATAACTCGTTTTCATGTCCTTATTGTCCGTGAATTCATTTTACATCCAACTCTATATTAGTTTAAACATACATCATTATATATATATATATATATAAAGACCACTTTATTAGATTTAGCAATTAGTCATTAATATAATATAGATTCACTTAGCCATATATGCGTATATATTCAACTAATTCAGTGTTAATTTAGTTGTTCCATGAGTCTTTTGTTCCACCCTGATGCTACTGCTGGACTCATATGTAACTTAGGAAATATCATCCATAGGATATTAAATCATTGAGCAGGGGTGAAAGGATTGAATGCTAGTTGGATTCTGGATCTCACCATCTAGATTCGATCAGCTTTAGGGTATTTTACCTGTGTTCTGGATTTTATTGTGTGGATGTAAAAATCTTACCGTTACAATACACTATATCTAAATGTTTATCTCTAGAATGCAAAAGTTCTTACACTTTTCTTCATTTTTTCTTCACATCAGTCTATTTTGACTCGTAATTCTACAATTTTCATCTCAGATAAAAAATTTACAATCTTCTCTGGCTTATTCATTGTTCTATCATTTCACATATCTATTCTTAATGATATTTTTTTAATTCTAACAATAGATGGTTGGTCATAAATGGACTTATATGAGCAGCCTTAAGAGTCCATACTTTCATCGGAATAATTTTCTATTCATTTTCTCCAGCCATCCCATCTCCATTTTAATATATATATCCTTTAAATCTATCCACTAATTACATTAATATTTAATATTATATATTGTATAAACATATAGAGTGAATTAATGATCTATTTTTCTTCATCTATCATATCCATTTTTATACCAAATTCAGTCATAAAAATAAAGATGCTTCCATCATTTTTTGAAGAATTGTTGGCATCAATTATAACACAGTCTCAATGCAATATTTTCTCACAGATATTTTGTTGTTTTGTTTTGTTTTTAATTTAAATCAATGTTATTATCCAATTAAAAATAATAATAATATAAATATCTTCATTCTTTTAAGTCTTATACTTCTGAAATACAATAACAGTTTCCTTTATTTGTTTTAACTTCAAAAAAATTAATTTTGCCATTTCCATTCAATCTTTTCCCATTTTACTATGAGTTTTATAAGTGAGGATATTACTTTGCTTATCTTCAATTTTCTGTTAAAACACTTAACATTTTCAAAGATAAAAAAAATATCAAATTTGATATAAACAAATACATTAATGATTAGATAAGATTAATTATTTTAAAAAAAGTAATTAATATTAAAGTCAATTTTTTAAACACATGTAATTATTGCATTAAAGTTATATATATCATATAGTATTTGGCCAATAATAAATGTGGAATGATCGTTTTGAATTACACATCTAAGTTGCACTTAAAGCTAACAGCAAAGTTATACTTTATATGAATTACATTTTAATGAATAATCACTAAATTTCTCATCTATAATTTTTAATACATATCTATTGTTTATTTTCCCTCCTCCCTTGAAAAATGATGGATAGAAAATTGACTATATACCTGCATAATAAAAAAACTTATAAACTCAAAAATTCATATAAATAAAGGGAAAAAATGGCTAAATTTAAGAGTGAGAAAAAAAATTAATATAAAATATAGTCTATTAAAAACAACACCCATTCTATAATAATAATAATTTATATTGATCTAAACAATAGAAAAATCTGGTGTACAATTAAACTATCCAATTAAAAACAAATACAATTTTGAAACTGTTCTTTAAACAAAAATTACAAAAAAATTTAATGAAAGATAAAAAAAAACCCTGTGAATTAATAAATATGCACAGCTTTAGGAGAATTAAATTATAATATTTATTATTAGATCAAATATTACTAAATACAAATTCATTAAATTTAAATGATCAAATTATTATTCTGAAATTATTATTTTTTTCTTATATGTCAAAGCCTTGACCAGGAAACGGACCTCGGGCCAGCTGCTTGGAAGGCAGCTATGCTAACTGCTAGGCCACCAATGCTTGACATATCCTGAAATGATTTAGGATTACTATCAGAATTCTTAATTTAAAATATTTACTGGTACAATATGAAATTAATCCATTCATGCTGGAGATAAAAAATCTGCTGCATCCGAAGTGAAAACTGTTAATAAACAGAGTCATGTACAACTTCATTTTTATAACAGTGGTCATTGGAAGTATTTATAGATGGGTTCTGTGAATATGATATACATTTGATGATAGAATTTTCAATGCAAACTGATTAAAAGCAAAAATGTTAACTTCATCTTCTTGGCTCTTTGGTTGAGTAAATGTTAAAAAAAAGAACTAAAATACTTTAACCTAAATACGTGAGTTAATTTAAATATATTAGCAGCTTTTTAATAAGAAAGAGATACTGAAGTGAAATGCAGACACTATTATGTTCCTGCATGCATTTAACAAATTAAATAATAAGAGTATAATGATAAAAATTATTACAATTAGTTGTACAATAGATTATTATTCTGGAAAACGTATTACATGGAAAGTAAAACTTGAACCCCTTATCAATAAAACTTAACCACAATGAACACATTTCATTTAAAGATGTTTTATAATATTTTGAACATACAATGGTCACTTCATAAGACTAACTGATATGTTCTTCAGCTTGATTAATGTTATTATAGCGAATCATCTATAATAAAGGCATATCTTTATTGGATCCATATGCTAAATAAATGAATAATAAACTTCCTGAAAAAGTATTTGATAATAAATTTGAGCATTGTTTTTATGAAACTATTCTATTTATGCTCAAAAGGTTATCTTAAAGAGATTTCTAAAGAGATGCAACACTGATTACTTTCAGTGAGATGACAATTTCATTTAAGGATGCTTCATAATATTCGGAACATAGTTGCAATCAAAACATCAAATTCTAAAAATATAATATGATTTAAAATTGTAATCATTATTTTATGAGACATGACATATCCCAACATAAATATCTTTCAATTACTGAATATTATTCTATTTTACAAATTCCATAAAATCAGTAACAGAGAAGTATGCTGCCTGTAGTCTCATACACTGATGCGCCTTTTTTAAATCTCTATTATGTGTAACTATTAGAAATAATAGAGTGCAACAAACTTTTCACATCACAATCTTTTGCATGAAATCAGTTTGTTCACAAAAATGCATTAAAACATACTGTTCTTTTGTATAACATTCTCTGAGTACAGTCACCATTTTGATTATGAAAAGCAGTCACACTGAACTGTAATTAAGTTAAGCTATCATGTCCCTGATTAATATATATAGAAAACACCTGTTATTTTTGATACAGATAGTTTATGAATAATTTGGTCTATTTGCTGGCATTCATATTTTAATATAAATATGATCCTATAAAATTAGATCTTACATGCTAGGCAATCATATTTACTTTTGGCACAATAAAAAAAATCTTTTTTTTTTTTTTTTTAAAAAAAAAAGTAAACAATTTTTGATCTTATCTTATTAATGTCTAAAATTAAGTGAATGAATGGATAGAAGCAACTTGCAAGATGTAAATTTTAGATTTTACATGTTAACTAAGATCTTTGTTAGCCTCTATTTAATATATGGTAGTGACATTTGTATGGCACATTGCTTGGCATGGAAATTAATCAATCTAATAAAACCATATAAATGAAGTGAAATACAACAGATATTTAGAGCAGCATGTGAATAACATATTAAATTTTCTAAGCAATTCATTAATTATAAAGACATGATTAAGTTTCTTGTGTATTCACTTCCAGCTGGATATGCACTAATATAAAATTAAAATAATTGAAACGATTAGTTACTGAAAAGTCATGTGACATTTGAGTATCTGAAATGACAAGTTCTGAAATATTTTAGTTTTCAATTTATCACTTTATAAATCACACAAGACACAGTATAGTAAAAATATGTAATAATAGAATGGGATATGAATGTTTATTCAGTTAATAATATGGTTTTATAATTTTTTTGCATTGCAACTTGTGTAAATAAGGCACTTATAATTTTACTGTATGATTATCTAAAGAATGAGCTAACTATGGAAGAATATGAGTTATTATAGGATATTGGAGATAGTGGTACTTAACCATGCATTATAGTGTTGGAAAATGGCAGATAAATCACTGCTCAGGAAATGCAATAATATAGCTGTAAAATTTCATCAATATACTATGCATCTCCAATGTACCAATAATGCATATTAGAAATACGCAACTATTTTAAATGACCTCACTACATAAAAAATAATCCATAAAAAAACAATGTGTTTCTCATAAACAAAAATATAGTCAATCTTGTACTGAAGAACATAGATATTTATATAAAATTTGACTTCACATTGTGCATATCATAAAGTCATTTAAATGCACTTTACAAAATCTTGGTCCTACCATGAACTGATAATAAAATAAAATATTTTCTTGATTGTATTAGCTTCTCTATAATAAATATATTGTAGCTTTTTTTGCAAAGTTTGTATTTTAAAATATATTGCTTACACCATGGTGCATAAAATAATCACAGATATTATCCTAGCAATATCTCTCTAAAACATTTCTAACTATCAATAAGGTTTTTTCCTAGACAACTTTAGTTCTCAGATATAAAATTAAGACCGAACTGCACAGTATTTCTCTTTTTAACCAGAAGCACATCTTATTAAACAACTTCTTTAAATGTCTTTTAGACTTCTAACTTATATATGATTGGATGCTGATCTTGAATTGTACATTTTGCCTAGAGGCACACCTTTGTTTATACACACATGTTGTAACAATACTTTCTTCCTATTGCTGCTGAATTTATGTTATGAAATGTATACATAGTAGGTACTATACATCAAAATACAAAAAAAAAAAAAAAAATGCAAAAGCTTTATTATTATTCAAATTCTTCAAAAGTTAACTTTATTAAGCAACTTTTTAAAATCCCTATGAAGAAATTTCAAATTCAAATTCACTTATATTTTAAGAAGTTAAATAAATCAAAATTTAGCAGTAAGTTTCATTGTGACAATTATGCATAAAGAATAATCCACTGACTTTAGATTTGTGATAGTGATGGTTAAAATATTCCAGGAAAAAAAACACTCATTAAAAATTTACTAAATATCTTCTCATAATTATTTTATATCTAAATATAATGAAAGATAATTATAGTATAATGAAATAAATTTATATTGCTTGAGAACATTACAGTTAATGTGGAAAAAATAATGACATTGAAAAGCATGTTTGATGATTGCTTGATGTCAACTATAGCAAATTAACAGGAAAATTAAGTAGAATAAGTGAAATAACTTAAAATACATTTGGTAGATATTATAGTCAAAAGAATATCATATACATACTTTAGAAATATATATATTCAAATCACCAATCATGATATTTCAGTGATATCCTCTGTGAACAAATATAAATTCTGAACTTCAAACAGCTAAACCCAAAAGATGGGTCTAGCTGTTGGAAATTCAGAATTTATATTTGTTCACAAAAGGCATTGCTGAAATATTTTAACTTATGGTAATGATATTTTATGTGTTAGTAAAAGGGTGTTCGATTACTTAGAAAAAGTACAAAGAGAAGTAGGAAGGCAAGCATTAGATGCAGATGTGTGGATAGCAAAGGAGACAATTCAAGGAGACATGAGATGACCAAGTTTTTATATGAGAGATGCAAAATAAAAATGTTCAGCAGATTGCAATTTATGGATAGTAAGAGAATAGCCAAAATAGTATCTAATGGGATTACACAGGCAACAAAGATGAATGAGAAAGGTAGTATGGTATGCAGAAGATTTGGATAAAGACTTTATGTCAGTATAGTTATACAAAAGGTGGGATGATTGTGTTAGGAGGATTGTTGATTGTTATAGTGGCAAAGAATGGGATAGAATAGATCCATTAATAAAAAAATAAAGAGTTGGAGAGATGGAAAACTAGTATGGAGAGTAAAAAGAGTTTAAATATATACAGAAGTAAACAAAATATTGGTTGTGAGTTTACAAGAATAGCAAGAAAGGTAGTTTCCTATTTAAGACTTAAACAGCATCATTAGCAACAAGGGTTTATACACACAAATGGAGAAATGTGGGTAATTTAGTCTGAAAGTTATGTAAGGAAGACATGGAAAATATTAGGCATCTGCTAATTGAATGTAAATGCTTACAAGCAGAAAGGATACAAATATTGAAGTTGTGGGAGAACAAATATAAATAAAATGATTATACAGAAAGTGGGTTCTTGGTCTTTATGCTAAGTTTCGAAAAAGATAAGAAGGATCTAGATATAAAGACCATAGAGTGGACAAAGATGATATTGTGGAAATGGGATGGAGCAGAATAGAAAAGAATATGGAAAAAACTTAGGTTGGGGAATGGGAAGGGAAGGTAGCTAACAGGTTTCTCTGGGCATAGAGATTCCTGACTTCGATAAAGGAGAAGCCATAGCATATCACATGTGATTAATGATTTGAATTTTTTATTTACTTCAGATTGTGTTATGTATTATGATATATATATATCGCCTACTTTGAGTTATGGTTGTGCAATATGGGATCTGAATTCTGTAATGAAAAACAAAAAAGAAATGAAAAAAAAAATTGATGGATTCAATCCAAAAGTAATATTAGTAACATAATTATAAAAATCAAATAACTTGAGTAGAGATAGATTAGATATATAGCAAAAGCAAATGACATTCAATGGAAGAGAGCAATTGTCAGCTGGATACAAAATAATGAATCCTAAACAGGAAGTTTGCTGTATAATTATGGAAAGATATTTTGTATCAAACTCTGTAGAAATATATTTAAAGAACCTTAACCTGTGATGGACTTGACAATGATGGACAATGGTGATAAATATCCCACTTGTGGATTTTTCCTCATATTAGATATTATGATGATTAAAATATTTTACATTTCCTTATTTATAATATATTTCAAGAAAATAAACCTACATATAACAATCAAAATATAAAGTAAGATGGTTTCATTGATTTTGAAATGACTTGTTACAATAAATTAGAGTATTTGTTAGATATGCTGAAGTGGCAAGAGAAAATATTATAATTAGAAACTTTATATATAAATTAGAAAATATTTGTAAGATTAAATGGTGGAAAAACTCTTTAATGTTTGTGATACAGCTTTTAAAACTGAGATGCTAGAATAAATTACTTTAAATTCTCACCAGGCAAAAAAAATTTATCACTGATGACAATAAAATATAATCATTTGTTAGTATTGCTTAGTTACTCTATCTGATTTACTTTCAGAAAAAATAAATATAAAATGTGTTAAAGAAATGATGTTAATTTCTGTAATTTATTTAACATTTATTTAGAAAAGAAAACTTTTATCTTGATAGGGATAAAATTAATGTTGGTGAAAAAGTAGATTACGGAAGATTTGAAAATGATAATACAGCATTAATGAATGATGGGAATTTAATTTAATAATGTTAAATAGGTTAATTAAGTTTAGATAAGAATCATTGCAACTAAAAGTTATTTATGAAGGAATAAAAGATTAAGAATGATAGTATTTGAAATTTTAAAAACAATTGCAATAGCTAGAGGAGCTTTTAACGAACTGTTAACTACAAATCTTTGAAATCAAATTTATAAAAGAAGCTTGTAAAGTGTTTTGTTTGAAGTGTTGCTTTACATTAAGCAGAAACTTGGACAATTAGAGAAAGGGAGAAGAAAAGATTGTATATTCTAAAGATGATATTAAAAAAAAGAAGTTATTTTTTTCAAAAATAAATAAAATAAGATTATTTATTAAGAAATTAGAAAGAACTAAAATGACATAGTTAGAAATAGAAGAATTATAAAGAACATACTAGAAATGGTAATAGATAGTGAGAAGTAGAATATAAAAAAACTAATATTTTAAAAAGCTTTTGACAAATAATCAGGAATGATATACACAATCTGCCTCTGGCAGATGATTAATAATTGCAGTGACATTTTGAACTAATGATTATTAATACTTAAAAATAAAATCATCTCTAGCCTAGATTTAGAAAATTACTAGGCTTTTTAAAACAATTTTAACATTTAAATATATATCCATTCCGCTTTTATATTATTCTCCAACAAAAAAGTTATTTATTTTTAAAAATGCCAACTTTCAAATAATGAAAAGTAGGCTCTATAATATATATAAATATTCAAATCATCCTCCCAAGTGTTATAATTGCCCTCTGTGAATAAATATAAAGCCTGAACTTCAAACAGCCAACTCAAAAGGATATGTACTAAAATATTTTCATATATATATTGTTACTGAGTTAATATCAAGAAACTTAATATCATAAAGCAGTTTTTTAGCTTAGTCAAATAGATATTTTCAGGTTGCCAAATATTCTTGAAATCTTTTATTTAAAAAGAATTAGCACTAATGTGATAATAAATGGTTGTTGCTTAGAAACCATTATTAATTAGTTGTTTTCCAATAGCTGATTCACATACCAAATTAGATTACTTTCTGGTTCCAATTTGCACTTCCTTGCTCAACTCTTTAAATCCTTATAACAATGCCTTTTTTTAAAAAGATTATATATCAATTTCATTCTTGTTGTTCCTCTCTTTATCTCCAATCTCTTTTACATGTAGTGTAAAAGATAATCTAAACATATTTTTTAAAAATAACCATTGCTGAATTACACAATAAAAAATAGTATATGTAGTTAAAGTAGTAATGTGTGGAAATTTTCTCGAATGGATTACAAATTACCTAATATAGATTGATTATTCTTTAAATGTTCCCATCATTTTATAATTTTTGTCCCCCCCCCCCCGCATGATTAATATTTTTGTTTACTATAATTAGCAGGGATGTATTTTAAAAGATAAAATAAAAAATAAACCATGGACTCAGTCGCTAAAGAAATATGACCAACCAATGTCTCCTAGCAATGAAGACTGCATCTTATTACAATTATATTTTGTTTTATATCCATTTAACTAACCCAGATTAATCAGGAATTTTTACTCTTTAAGCAATAGTAATTAGATAAATATTTTCTAAATATTAATTGGATAAGTAGCTAGAGTGGCTATGATTTGGCTGCAAAAAGAAACATTTTTGCTTGAAATCTAAAAAAATAGTCTTGTGTTGTTAACCGAGAGGTATCGCAGCCGCCATGCAAGCAAGTAGTTGATTGCAGACGGTTGTGGGTTCGCGTCCCGGCCGATGCTATGGCATATGAAAAAAAAAAATCTAAAAAAATATCAAGTTTCTCCAAGAATTAAATTCCAAGTTATGGATTTGCAGATGTGCTCATCACAATACAAGTAAGTCATATAAATTTACCATTATTTTTTTCATTAATAGTTTGATAATTTGTAGGATAATTTATCATTTCTGATGATTACTTTAAAAAAAAAACATATATGGTGCTTTCTTTGACATCAACTCCAGATTTTAACAAGTTTTATGCTTTTCTTCTACAATGTGATTAATTAATGTTGTAAGACTATTATTAAACAAAGGCAAAACTCTCCATACAGTAGTGCCACCCTGTGCCAAACAGAGTAATCAATGGATGCCAGAAGGCTTGTGCATAAAATCCCTATCTAGTGCCTACTCATCCAATATCCCAGACTAGTTTCTGGCTTGTGGCCATCATCAGTGAGGAGCCTTGGATCTGAGAGCACTGCACCTAGATCTTAGGATCTAATGCAACCCTCCAGCAGCCACCTTTTAACTCTACTTTACTACAAAACCATGAGAATGAAATTGAAAACATTGTTAATATCTTCAATCTAAGCTCAATAATAGACTATTATTAATGGTAAATTACTGACAATATTGTTTTGTTGTGCATTTACCTTCTATTGGTTGGTTTAGTTGTAAAATCTCACTAATATCTAAATTACTGTTGACTTTTTTTAAGCATTTTTTTCTATTAAGTAACAAATTATAACTGTAATATCCTATTTGTAGCTAAGTTGTTGCTGAGAAGTCTTGGTTATTGTAGTATTGTAATTAATTTTCAAATATCCAGAATAAGATTGATTTTATCTTTGCTCATTCACCAACAATATTCCAACACAGAACCACAAAAACTACAATTAGTCAATACTAGATTGGAACTCAGGATTTCTTGTATTTAAAAGTAGGAAATCTTGTCTTGCAATGGTGGTCGAGAGGTCAGCGCGGGTTCGCGTCCCGGCCGATGCTATGACATTTAAAAAAAATAAAAAAGTAGGAAATCTTATTTTCTGACTTTTTGATCCACACTATTTATTGTATCATGTTTTTTTAAAAAAAAATTTAGCTTATAATTATTCTGTGATAAGAAATAGTTAATTTATTATTTAAATATAAGCCAACTTTCTAATGATGTAATGCAATACAGAATTATATATATATATATTGCTATGATGTGGTAAAAAAAAATCAAATCAGCAAAGCAATTTCCATCTATTATATAAGCTGAATGTAAATCAGTGGCATATTTCCATAGGAGGCATACACTTCTAACCTCTTTTGGGTATAAACCCCATACTACCAAAATTTTTATTTTACAGATTTTACTCATGATGGCAGAGGTAATTAATCATGTAAATCAGATTTATGTGGATAAACATAACAATTATTTGTTTAAAGGCAAATATAAAACAAATACACAAATGATATTGAAGTAAATTATTTTCCAAACAAAATTCATCAATTTTTAAAGTATGTCAAGAAAAAAATAGAAGTTTACTAATGCGAATGTTCAAAATATTAATTAATGACTAGAAATACATTCTTTCAAATGTGGAGATAATTTTAAAATATATTACTTATTTGCAATGTAAATGAGAACTTTTCCATTCTTTAGTGGACTAAATATTAAGAAATAGCTGTAGCCATAACTTAGACATTAGTTGGATTGTGAGAATATCAGTCATCAATTTCTTGCATCAAAAAACACAAAAGCACTTTCATAAAGAAAATTATTTTGTATATATTTCAGGTTATTATTTAAGCCATCAGTTATTAAAAATCTAAGAATCAGTTATTGTATTTGTTTACAATTTGAATATATTACATTGTTATACAAAACAAAATTCTAATACCTTTTTTTCTTTTACATATTTATTTTTTTAATATTAATATCATAAAAGATGGCCTTCAAATCTCATATAAGCAATCCATCAGCATATACCATGATTATAAAAAATTCCAGACTTTAGCCAATTATTTTTGAGAATATATTTCTATTCTTCAATTAATATTGCAAAAAAAAAAAAAAAAAGTAGATACATTTCTGTAAATAATTATTCATAATAGTTGCAGGTTATTAAAATAAATTATACTGAAAAAATGGTAAATAATAGCAAACTACTACCAATGATAGACAAACATTACAGGTTGTCTATTGTAGTTTGGGCATAGAGCTTAATACATGCAGAATGTTCCAATGAAAAGATGACCAATGACTGTTCCTTTCTAAGTTGTCAGTAGTGCCATTTTTGAATTAATGCACGTTTTCCATAGTGACATAGCTACTGACCAGAAAAATTTCAAGCACTAAAATGACTGGATCACAAATTGCAACATGAAATATGACAATAGCATGTTTTAATATCTTAATCCATGATATAACAACATACTAATATCAAATTTTACATTAAATTGAGCAAAACTATTACCGGAAGGTTGGAAATGATTCCTACCATAATGGCACTAAAACCATAAATCACAAGAACATTTTCAAGTATTTTGCAAGATTTGTGATAGCAGGGAAAGTATTAAAGATGCTCTATGAAGGTATAAAACACACAGTCAACATTTCATGCCATAACTCATGATCCAAGAGCCTTAAAGTTTTTATGATGAATAATTAATCAAAGTATAGAAAAACTTCAATAGAAAGTATTGACAACAAAAGCTATAAAATTGTACATCTTCATATCTTATAATGTACAATATTGGATAAATAAGCAGTTTTCAATAAATTCTTTTCTTTTTTTTAAATATATTTACATGACTACCCTCCCAGGTACTAATGGAGCTTAAAAAAAGACTAGACAATTGCCTGCCCTTTTCACCATAGACTATTCATTAGAAAATTTGCCACCTACTGTTTATGAATGCCTTTAGCATTTATTTCAAATATAAATAACGTCATATTTTCATTAAACAAATGTCTATTGAATAACTAATTGCTAGTAGTAGATGTTATCTTTAATAAACAAATTTTCTTAAATAATTAATAGCAAGTGATAGATGTTTATGCTTTAATCGATTTTTACACTTTAATATAAACAAAGTATTTCCTCACATTTGAAAATAATTAAAATTATTACAAAATATGAACAAATAAAATATCAGATCCTGGATGATAGTTGAAATTATTAAACTTCCGTTGTTATTTCGATTAGGTCGTATTATAAAATTGTTTTACATTAATTAATAGAATAATATAATGTAATAAAGAAATATTTCCTTTTTTTTCTCTTTCAAAATTGGTCTTAATATATATCTTTTCTTAAATAACTAAATGTTATTACATGCTTACATTAGTATACAGTATATATATTGGTCAATATACAGATTAAAAGAAAGTAGTTATCTAATTCTCATATTTATATACAGACTATACCTATATATATATAGTGTTAATTTATACCTATATATATAGTGTTAACGTATATATCACGTATTATTAAAAGAGAAACTCGGACTTAACATTTAATTAAATGTCTTACCTTGCATATAATAAAACAATAATATACTAGATAGAAGAAAACACATAAAGGACTCAAATACCAAATCGAAAAACATTTTGTTTCTAGAATCATGACTTATTATCTTGATAATATATTTAGAAATTATCAGTACAATATTTACTCAACACTTCCTATATAGAGAACGAATTCATACCACTTAAAAGTAGATGGGAATATTTTTTCTTAAAAAAAAAAAAAATACACGCATGCGTATTTATATAGTTGGTGACTAATGGTGGGTAGAAAAATTCCCTTAACGTTATATGCACATACTTAATAATAATATTTTTTTACGTACGTTTTTCAAAAAAAATGTTTTTATAATTGTATTAATAAATAAATGTAACAGAGCGGTAGCAAACAATTTTACATGCTTATTCTGAAGAACCGTCCGGAATAAATCATTGCTTCACATTTTACATCACTTGTTTAGTAGATAGTTTCAGAAGATTTTTTTTTTTTTAGAGTAGAAAAAGTTGTTACTTAATTTTTTTTAATTTGTCTATTTAATCTTGTACGTATTTGCATTTTGTGAATCTATGAATATGAAATGTTTTATTTTGTTACTATTATGGTTACCAATAAAATATTGAGATTTTGGAATTTAGTGAATGATTTGTTGTTCAACAAATAATAAGCCAATTTTAGGAACGATTCCATAAGATTTAGTAGTTTTATACTTTGGAGACATGAATCAGTAATTGAAATATGTACTTGTGTATGTAAAAATATTTTAAATTTGTAATAATGTCTTTTTAATTAATAATTATATATATATTGATGTGGAGATTTATTAATTTTGTATTTGTAATAAATTTCAATTAAGTTATTAATCTTAATGTTAAACTTAGAAATTAAATTATTTTCTGCAGGAAAGAAATGAAAAATAATTGGTTAAGATAAATATTGAAAGGGATTAATTTATTATAATCATTTGGCTTTCTTTATATTGTATTTACATTAAAGTGCAGAAAAGGATTATATAGTGATAAAACTTTAGCAGCAGTTATTTTAGAAAAGTGGTAAGATACAAATGATACAAATTATTATATGCAGAGAGAGAGCTTGCTAGGTCAATTGCTGGAGGGCTATAGACAAGCTCGAAGAGAGTAGCAAAAGATAAATCAAGACTAGCTCAGCAGAAAAATGGCTTCAGTCAACAGATATCCATTTCTGAAAGTCCAAAAGTGGGATCTAAAGTTCAAACAAGTCATCTTGATTTTGATTACATTTTATGAATGCCTTAGGACAAAAAAACCTGTCAATATATTGTAACCTAAAGGGACTGCTTTTAAATACAACTAATTGGTATAACTTTCATATAGTTATATATAACGTAGATGGGGTGATTGAATCTAAAAATGAGTTATATTTCCCAATCACTTCCACAAAATTTCAACACAAGGGATTCAAAATAGTCTTTCCACTCATAAGTATTTTATTTTAATTTAAAAGGCATGCATTTGTAGCTTTTATCAGGGTGCCATCTTTTCGTTTGTGAAAAAAAAAAGCTGAATGGTCTAATTTCAACTCCTACATTTTCCCAATTCCTGATAACATTTGGCATTTGCTCAGTAGTTGAGCACACTATAATTTAATCATTTTTTTTAATAAACACTGAATTGATAAGTGCTAGTGTGAGCATTTGAAATAAAAACTGCAATATAAACATGAATTTTATAAACTAATAATTTATAAGATAATTAATTTACACACTAAGCATATAAAACAAATAATTGAATAGAAGTAACTTTATTAGTAATATAAAAGAAGTAAGATACAGTAAATCGTTTACACTGACTTATTAAGGTCTTTTCTGTTTTCTTTTGTTCAAGTTATTGATCAGTATGAGATACATCCTGTGATATCTCTTATTCTTCCAATTTCTACAATTTAAGCATTTAGTTTCCAACAATGATAGGGCCACACATTAGGCATAAGCATAGATTAGTTGTAAATTATCCTACTGCTGTCATTTAAAGATCAAGGTCAGATAGACAGGAGATGATTACATAGTTATGGTGGGAGGGTACATGGTTAAATTAATCAGCAATTATAGCTGTATCACAAATAATCTGTAAATCAAAAGATCCTATTTCTGATAATGATGATTTATATTTAATAAATAATTTCTTTTCAATGCAGCAATGTTTTATAGTTCAAAAAGTTTCTCCTGAATTTAACATTATGTTTCCACAGACAATTTTTTTCACTTATCCTTTTCAATAATTAGAGATAAACTGAATTTTTTAATCCTCTAGTCTAGTGCTTTTAATCTTTTTAAGTATTCCACATTTTTCCTTTTTAACATTTTTGCTTTTAATTAAAAATATATAATAGATTACATGGGTTTTTTTTCTTATCTTTTAATTACTATTAGTACCAGATTTATAGATCTTTTTTTTTTAATCTACAAATTTTTTTTTTTTTAATAAAATAGTTGTATGCATATATTTCAAACTCTTTTGCTTCTATTAAAATATTATTCAAATCAATTCTTTTATTGGCCTTTATTTTAATAAAGATTTATTTATTTATTTAATCCAAGTAAGTTACTTTTATATACCTCAATTATGGACACACACACATACATGCATCTTCAAAAAAAAATACAATTGAATCATTGCATTTCCCTTTTAACCAATTATTATTATTATTCATTTCAAACAATTTTCAGCAACTCATTATGCTATTATATCATTATGTACTGCTGGCTGACCACCTTTTAACTTCTATTTCCAGCACTACAATATGAATATGATAATTGTACAATTAAATTATTTGTATGATAATTTTGTTATGTTGAAATAATATGGGGAAGATTATTAATTTGATAATTAGTTAAGTGTTGTCATGTATTTATTGTTTTGCTTATGTTTAGTCCATACTGCGGAAATACAACAATAATGTGCGATCTGTTCACTATTGGATTCAACCAAAGATGGAGATAAACTATTAATTAAAAGACTGACACAGTTCAACATTAAATTTAAACTAAAGTCATGGATAAACTAGTTAATAACACAATATAGTTATGCTTATGTAGTGCAAGTCATAGTAATCAATGGACGCTAGAAGGTTTATGCATCAAAATCTCTATTTAGTGCATATTCATTCAATATCACCAGAGTAGTTCTAATTTGTAGCTTTCATCATTGAAGAACCTTGGATTCAAGAGCAGTCTTGAGTCTAATGCAATCCTCTAGAAGCCACCTTTTATCCTTTTTAATTAACTATAAGGCTATGAACCCAAAATGAAAACGATAATATTTTTAATCCAAACTAATTTGATTGTATAGTTACACAGGTGTGAATGTAGAAGAATATCTATGCATTATGGTGTCTTTGGTTTTCTAATAACCATAGTCACCAACATGTTTTGATAGGATTAATAATAAATCTCTAAATCGTGACTTGATTACTATTTTTTATACTTACACAGTAATTTTGTTGTTATATTTCATCAGTAATAAATTATGAAATGTTTTGGATGCTCAACAAAGCAAAAAATTAAATATTTTCAAGATTTCCAATTCTACTATCAAATGGTTTTCATCAGGATTATTTCAAAAGATTCTGTCTAATAGTGAAAAAAGTAGAAAGTATCTGATTAATGTGCTTTAAAAATGCAGATAACATTTTTATTTAATGTATATTTTTTTAAACCATGCATGGAAAACAAGTTAAGGTTTTATATAGTTAGAAACTTTCTTTTGTGGAATAAAAAGCTTTAGAAAATGATTGAAATTAGAAAAAAACTATAGTCAATGACAAAATGTACACAATTCTTTAAATTATAATAATCATACAAATAATAATATAACGTATACAGAGTATTTTTGATTACTTAGATTATAATAATTAATAACTGAACTTATGTAAGCAAGAAACAGTCATCTCATAAATTTTTAGGAAATGTATTTTTATATTAACAGATTGTCTTTTTATTATGGAGTCTTTAAATTGACGTATAAAAATCGCCTTTCTCCCTATGGTGTTTTTTCTTACATAATATTATGCTATCTGATTGTTTATAACATTTAGTGTAGCTAGTGTTTATTAATTTTTTTTTTCTAAAGAACATCTTGACTTACCTACATGGAATATTTTGCATTCACATATTGTCATATCTGACCTTGCCTTCAGAAGTGGACTAGTCCAGATTCCTTCCTTATCTGATCGGATTGAGCACGCATTGCTGCTAACAAATGTGTAAACATATGGATAACCAATGTATAAACATGACCAAAGGATAAAACATAAGTTGTATGGGCAATGTGTAAACATATGTATAAAATCCTACCACTGGTTAGGCTCTCTGAATCTAATTGCAGCTAGTAAGGGAGGGGATCTGGCAATAAATAGTCTTTTTGGAGGCAAGGCAGAGAATGTCTGTCTAACCTAAATGAGAGTATGCACTCTTAAGAGAGATAACATTGGTCTACCTGAAAGACTTAACTGTTCTCTATTGAAACCACTTCCAACAGTGAAGATGTTTCGACCATATTCACTACTGATACATCTATGCAGTGAGGCAAGTCCACGATAGGACTGGAAGCTGCTGCGACTACGACAACCTCGAGTCAAGCTGCCTAGAATATCCGGAAGAGTTAAGACTAGAACTCTCAAGGCAAGCTAATATATACAGCTGGATGAGTCCAATCATTTGGGATAACCATCTCATTATTGACTAGGTTATACGTTAAATTGTATTTATTGATTGAATAATATGTATGTATATTTGTTCTAATAAATTATACATATTAAATTGTGAGTGTTCATATTTTTTGATATTACTGTTGATTTGAGTCTGAACCATGCAATTCAGCCAAACAAAACACATTTGGTACAATCAGGCAAAAGGAAAATTTTTCCACCACTGGAACAATAATATAAAATACGCCAAATTCAACAAATTTCATTTCCCCATGACTGGAAAAATACAGTAAATACATGAGTATGCAGTTAGCCATTCTTTGTATTAAAATCACTATTCTGCCCGAATACAAATCATATTCAGCAGTTTGGAAAAAAATGCGCGAGTGCAAAGAAAATAGACTCGTCATAATTATATCACTTAGATCTGCCTGAATAATAAAACAGATTCAGCAGGTTCATAAGAAAAATTGACCACAAACATAAGAAACTCGACATAATTATATCACTTAGATCTGCCCGAATAATAAAACAGATTCATAAGAAAAATTGACCACAAACATAAGAAGTGTGTTAATTTAAAATCTTAAACCAATTATGAGTGTTACTCATAAAAATAAATAAAAGTCGGTATTTTGTTTTTCTTGTAAAAAAACGAGGAAAAGTTAAAAAATGGCTAATTCAATTGGCTCTATGGAAGCTTTTGGCCCAGCCCAACCTGAGGGCTGGACAAGCTATAAAAAGCAATTAATTTTTTACCTACAGGCTAATGAGATCAAGAAGCTTGAAGTAAAGTTGGCCACATTAATGATAATATTGCCCCAGACATACGAGATCTTGAAATCTCAATCTACTTCAGAAAAACCATCTGATCTAGATTTTAACAAAACATTATCAATTCTCAAAGATTATTTTCCCCCCATCCATTGACAATAATGCAGAGATAATATTTTAATTTCAGCATTCAAGAGCGGGGGGGGGGCTAGAGATTTCACAGCACGAATCCGGACATTGGCATTAAAGTGCGAGTTCAAAGACTTTCTGAATGAAGTGCTTCAAGATCATTTTATTTGTGGCATAAACAATCAGAACTTAAGACTCAAACTACTAATGATGCCAGATTTAGTTTTTGAAATAGCTGTGGTCCAAGCAGTACTAGCAGAATCAACAGCTAGTCAAACAAACATATTTAAAAAAAATTACTACTTATGATGTGCAAAATATCAAGCATAACCCTGAGTCAGTCAGATCTTCAGTCAGCTTAGATAATTCAGCATCATATAGTCTAATGGGTTGCTATAGATGTAATGAATAAATGCACACCCATACACAATGCCCACACTGCTATACAACATGTATGTTTTGCAAGTGTGTCGGTTATATAAATGCTGCATGTCTGAAATTAAACAGACAGTCAGTATGAGAATGGAAAAACTCATTCCAAAAAACAGAAAATGCAATTATAAGAAAAACAAATCCTATCCACAACAGGTGGTAGGTTTTTACTAAAATTGATCTATATTTGCTATTACCTGTGGATCAGGCTGCAAGAGTATTATCAATAATAATCAATACAGAGATTCAAAATGAACTGTTTGCCTTTTGTATATCGGTCACCCCAGTAATATTTCAGAGAGACATAATCAACTGACTGCTGGAATACCGGGTACACTACCATATTTTGATGATGTCTTATTAGTGGCACAAACACCAGAACAAGTCTGGAGTGCCACCAAGAAACTCCTAGACGTTCAAAGGTTCTGGCATTAAAATAAATGGATGTGCATATTTGAAATTAATGAGCTTGAATTTCTGAGATACAGGATAAATGCAAGTGGCATTCATCCAGTTCAAAAGAAAATTTTGACAATAAAAAAAAATCAAAACACCTGAAAATAAGAAGAAACTTCTGTCCTTCTTAGGGCTTATAAATTATTATGAAGACTTTTTATACCATAAAACCAAGGCTGCTGACATATTTTTGTAGTTAAGTAGAGATAAAAGGTGACTGCTGGATGGTTGCATTAGATCCTAAGATCTAGGTGCAGTGCTCTCAGATCCAAGGCTCCTCACTGTCAAAGGCCACAAACCAGAAACTAGTCTCGGGATATTGGATGACAGGCACTAGATGGGGATTTTATGCATAAGCCTGACATCCATTGATTACTCTGGCTTGCACTGAGTGGCAATACTGTATGAAAAGTTTGCCTGTTTTAATAATAGTTATAAGCAAGGATAGGAGGTGGTGATCATGTGATGTTTATTGGCTTAAAACAGATATAATGTTCATATTTAAATTATAATTAAAAGTATGCAATATATAGGGCCAATGCAAAAATATCTGATACACCTAGACAAAAAAAATTTAGATGCATCTTAACAGTGTCTATATATTGCAGCATATGCTACTTTTGGCCTCAAATGTTGATATAAGTATATATAGATATATACAAAAAGAAAAGGAAAAAAAGTGAAACTTGTATAAAATAGATTCCTGCATATATTAGTCGAATAAATTTATTTTGAATAAATTAAATAATAAAATTACTTTTAAACTAAATATTTTTAATAATAAAATAAAATTTACATTAGAAATCCCCAATTTAGTTAATTAAATAGATAAATATATGAAAAAAAAAGTCTTTAATTTGTTCTAAATATTTGCTATTTAAATAAGATTTGAATAAGTAAAACTTTAGGTAAAGGATAAATAAATACCACAGTAATTAACAGTGTAATTAATGCAGTAAATTAATTCAATAATGTAAAAAAAAAAGATACAAATAAGCCAAGAATTTATGTGCGAGATGGGATATCAGATTGAACAAAACGCCTTTCAAAAGTCAGTAATGAGACAAAGGTATAAAAAGAACTTAAAATCTTTTGTTTCTAGTCTTATTTTAATTTATCTTTGCTGGTATTTTTGCTTGTCAGTAATCTTTTTTCTTAACCCAGAATCAAAACAGCATACAAACATGAAATGCAAGAAGTTGAGATTTACAAATAAAGTATTAATATATTAGCCACCAAATAACAGTACGTTACTCAAGATGAAAAATAAGTTTTATATGAATGTCTGTTTGATAACAGGATAACTTTCGGCATGTTCACATTCCTTGCCATGATGTAACTATTAATTTTAAATAGAATGCCCTGAGCCATATTTTCTATTATCTGAGATATCCATTTGCTAAAATCAGACGATAAAGAAAATGTATGCATGTAAACAATAAACCAGAGCATAATATTGAATCTCTAACAAGCAGAGACATACACTGTTTAAAAATCAATTCAAGACTAATCATGGTTTAATCTGAAGCATAGAAATCGAAAGGGGACCAAAAAAAAACCCAAAAAAAAAATTGTTGGTGGGGGAATAACTTACCCCCCTCCCCCCCCACCCAACAAAACCCCTTTAAAAAACAAACCCCCAAAAAAAAACAAACTCAAGGGATTCACATTTAAAAAAAAAAAAATATAATTTTATAATTATATTAAAAGTTATAAAAAAGTCCATTTTTTTTTAACAGGCTTAAATATTTCATAAATGCACATCCATTAATATTTTCATAGTATGTATGTGTAATAAATATTTTTCTTATATATCTCACAAAGGCATGTTAATTGATAAGATCTTATATTTTTTTATTCTAATACATTTTTATTTTGTATTTTTATTAATGACCTTCTTGGTATTTTATTATTATTTTTTATTATCATATTATGGGCGAATATTTGTGGTTTGTAAATATCTAAATTTTCATGAGTAACCTAATTGTTATATATTGTACCGGTTGAAAATGTATGTCCATCCAACAAGACTTAAAATCTAAGCAAAATTACCCCAAATCCAATCATGCCCGAGATACACAGGTCAGGAGCAATCATGAATTCTAACCTGTTTGCCCATTCCCAAAATCTATAACAAACACTACAGACAACACCTATGGTGATACCACATAAATTCATTATTTCCGGACCTGGTGTTACAACATATTACATGAGATTTCAGCTGATGATGATGATGAGATAATAAAATATATTTTCATTCAAATTGTTACTTCACAAACCGCTAAATATTGATAAAATAAATGGTTCTCTGTAAGAAAACTATTGTAAATGTGGTCCTATCTATAATCCCCTATGGTATTATGTAAAAGTAACATCAACCATGTTCGTTAGCTGTATACATTGCATTGCTCATCGATGCAATATAACATTTATATTAAGTCAAACCGCAATTCACATATAAACTATAGAGTAATGATTTGCGCTATTAGTTTATTCCAGGAGTAAATAATTATTCCCCAAAACTAAATATTCGATGATTATATATTTAAATTTAAGATTCCCTAAAAAGTTACTGTGGATGAGTTTCTCTTATTATCAAATGAAATATACGTGGTTAACCGGGGATGTTCATGATTTATATATATATAAAATAAATATTCATGATTTATATATATGTAAAATAAATTTTTTAATGTTCATGCATGTGGGCAGAGAGCTATGTTTTCTACATGTATTAGCATTCCTGCCTATAAATGTGTGTGGCAATGGTCATATTACTATTATTAGAAAATGTCATATTTCTATGCAGTTCATGTGTCCTAATGGTCAAACTGCATAAGGGCAGAGCAGATGCTGTGCTCAGCTTCCTAATCCATAGATTAGTATCAGATCAGGTTCTGCAAGAGCCAGAGACTCCTTGCGACCCCAGATCCTGGATTTAACACATCTTTGTGCTCTCCATCGGTATATGCCCTTGGTTAGAAGCAGGTACATCTTTGCGGCTGGAGACATCCACCCATTTGCGATGAACCACACCTCCAGATCGCTAAATCGATCATCATTGTTTATATATGCCATTGACCCTACTCTCATAGGTAACACCACCATTCCCAATTAGTGTTTATTTCTAGCTTTCATCTATGCTCATTAGCAACCCTGGCAGACCTAAACTCAAACCCATACACAAGTAGTCCCATTAAATTAATATATTGTTAACTATATGTTCAAATCTGGAATGGGCTGATGGTTTATACCTTTCTTTTAAATAATATAGAGCTCACATCATTATTATAAGCCACCACTATCTTCTATAGTGCCATGTAAAAGCCAGTAGATCCTTCCAACCTAATATTTGTAACTCATTCTCTCTATTATTTTAATGTTATGATAAACTAATAGGATTATAATTAAATAAGTGTACATCTGTATTGTGAATCAGAATTGTTAATTGATTATTATAAGATATTACTAAATAAATCAGTTAAATGGTAGATAAATGCATCCATGGTTTTGTAACTTATAGGTTCAATGTTAGCCCTGAGATATGGTTGTAGATAGTAAATCAGATAAACAAATGATCAATAAATGAACAAAGAAGACTTAAATGGCACTAGTGTATAGTAATGTTATGATTATTGGAGAACCCTGAGAGAGAATCCACGTTCAAACCCTGAATTACATCATGCTGTATGAAGAATGGAAGCTATGTGACATCAACAATGTTAATTAGTAGGTTGAGATAAGGAAGTTTAGGTGGGGGCTAAATTAGGAGCATGGGGTTCATCCTATGTCTGCTGGTTGAGAGTCCCTGCATGGTCGCTCGGTTTTGTTGACTGGTTATACAAAACTTGACCATTACAATATCTGTGTAAAACCAGTTCATCAAAATCTGGCTGAACCAATGATCCTCATAAAAAGTTAAATCTACTGGAATTAAGCTGTCATATCCCAAGCTCAAAGTAAAGATTCAAAAGACATAATAGTGTGTTCACAGAATAATAAATTAGTGTCACTTTATTAGTCCAATTTTCTTATTAATAGACTTAAAATAAATGATTAAAATACAGATTTCATAAGCACACATCAATTAATATTTTTATAGTATATTTTGTAAGTAATACTTTTATCTTATATATTTCATAAGTGAACATCCATAAATAGTTTTGTAGTTTATATATGTAATCAATATTTTTCTTATATATTTCATGAGGGCATGTCAGAATATATGATCTTATTTTTTATTCTAATGTATTTTTATTTATGATCTTTTTGGTATTTTATTATTATCATATTGTGGATGAACTTTAGTAGTTTGCAAATATCTGTAAATATTAAGAACTAACCCAATTATTATATATTAATAAATCTGATTTACTATATACAAATATAATTTTTAAATCTGATTTACTATCTCATTAAAAGTAATCACTTCTCATATCAATCTATGTAACTATAATACAGAGATGGTTGTTTTAATTTTACTATTATTATTATTTGATTAAAAATAAGCAATAATTCCTTGTTACTGTATCAGCTATAGTGATTACTCTGTGATTTATTGGCATATTTGCCCAAGACAGTTGTAGGTTAATGGAAGGGTTAAATATTACAGAAGTTAGAGAAGAATTTGAAACCAAATTATAAATGTTTTAGGTTGTAGAAATGGCATCCTAATCTGAAATATTACAGATATATTATAAATAAATAATATCCATAATGACAAAAGATAGACCCTTTCTCTGCTTGAACTTGTTTTATGGGAATGGTTGGAAATATGGCTGGATATTCAGTCTGATCATCATAGTTAGTTAATACATTTAATTTGAGTACATTCAGTAATTGTTCATAATACACATTCATCCCTAGTAAGTAAATTTATATAGATATAAATTTATAGGGATATTAAAAAGGGTAAAAACAATTCCCATTACAATACAGAAGTACACAATATGCCTACATATTTAGATATTTATGAAAAAATTACAAACATTTTTTTAATTATTAATTAACACTTCTATATCGTATACAAATATGATTTCTTCTATCTGTATAGGAAAAAAAAATTTCATCTTAGATACAAAATTTATGTTTTGAATTAATTTATCTATATTGATTTTAGATGCATGCTGATAATAAAAATATTGCAAAAATTTTCGAAGCACTAAATACACTTGGAATGCTATTTTATATATTATTTTACATAAGTATGGTAGAATATCCAACAAAGAAGTATTTTCTGGAATATGTAAATAAAATTAAAATAATATATTTATTTATAATACTCTGTACACCTATTATTAAAAAGCGCTGAAAATCTTTGAAATTATTCAAATAGAAGTCAATTTCCGATAATGTGCTATTTCTTAAATATTATAAATATCTGTGCATTCTCCCACCGGTAAGAGTTTAAAAAACTTAAGTGAAATCACTTAAGTTTAGAGCGTACATTCTATATACACCAATTCTTACAGACCATTCTCAAATCAGGGCTGTAAGAATTGGAGTATATAAAATGTACGCTCTAAACTTAAGTGATTCACTTAAGTTTTTTAAACTCTTACCGGCGGGAGAGTGCACAGAGATAGAGATTTATAATATTTAAGAAATAGCGCATTATCGGAGATTGACTTCCATTTGAATAATTATAATACTCAGTGTTTAAAAATAAAACGTTTTCCAGAATTAAAAAAATCAAAAAGATTGAATGATTTATTTTTTCTTTGTTTATGGTTGTTTGTTATCCTGTATTTTGGCAATCCTAGATTTGCCTAATTATGGCTACATAAAGCTCTAAGGTATCTTCTGTTTAGCTATATGTCAAATTAAGATTTGTTTGATGTTATAATAAATCTTTAATTAAAAAAAGAAGTGCAAGGAATAGCACTTTAAAAAAATATTTACTTGAATTATCACACCCATCTTAACTTATCATTTACAATTCAGAAATTAGCAATATCTAGTTTATATAAGTTAGATAGTAATTATAAATATGCGACTTTATTCGCATTCGTTAGTGAAGCTATAATTATACTTAAAATAATGTGTAAGCGGTCGGCTTAGCGCTTTCGAGATTTAATGTTGGAATCTCATACTCATAGCTTTGTGAATGAATACTGTCATTATTTATTTGTACACATATGCAAATGAGCTTGAATATTTAATTAGTCCATTGTTTAGAGAAAGCAAAGCATGCCTCTCTTCTATTAATGGCACTGGGATCATTTGCAATGTAAAAAGCTTCCTTAACTTTTCTTTTGGCATCACTCTTCTCTGTACAAAATATTTGGGCAGAACTAGGTTCAAATACATGGCCTGTAGCTGCTTGGTTCCTTCATTTTTATTTTTAACCCTGTTATATACATACCTGTGTTAGTAAATTATTGTATTAAGGTTAGCCCGAGTTTCACCATAGTAGGATGCCTGGCAGCCTAATTGACGGCATGCCAGTTAGATAGATAGATATTCATGATCTTCCTTGAAAGAGGGGCTACATATACAGCTTTATTGAATGTACTGCTGTTCACTACAAACACTCATACAAATATACTGTGCTAAATAGATAGAAATTTAATTCCATTTTAGACATTAGAAATATATATATGATGCAACTGGTAATACTCTTTACTAATACTAATTTTTTTTTAAAAAAGGTTGAAATTTAATCACTTTCTAATTTTATTAATTGCAATTCATTTTGCTACAAAATTAAATTACATTTGCACAGTATAACTATTAAAATTAAATGATGTGATATGGCTACTCTTTCATCAAAGCCAGGAATCTTTCAGTCAATATATCCAAGAAAATCCTGTTAGCTATCTTTTCTTCCTTTCCATTCCCCATCCTGTTTCCCCCATATTCTTCTTTATTCTGCTCTATCTCATTTCCACAACATCATCTTTGACCACTTCATGGCCTTTGCATCTAGATCCCCTTTATCTTTTTCCAACACCAGCATAAAAAACAATACCCACAAATTCATTATTTGTAACCTTTCTCTTGTATAAGCATTTGCATTCTATTAGCAAATGCCTAATATTTTCCATGCCTTCCTTATATAACCTGCAGATTAAATAACTCACATTTCTCCATTTACATGTATATTTCCTTGTTGGTAGTGATTCTGTTCGAGCCTTAAATAGTAATCTATTTTTCCTGCTATTATCATAAATTAACTCACATCCAATATTCTATTTACTTTTATATATATATTTAAACTCTTTTTACTCCCTATACTAGTTTTCCAGTTCCATATATTTTATTAATATATCTATTCTTCTATCTCAGTCTTTGCCACTACAACACTCAACAATTCTCCAACACAATCATCCCACTCTTTATACAAATATACTGACACAAAGTCTATCCAAATCTGCATAACATACTACCTTTCTCACCTATCTTGTTGCCTGCCCTTTATTCATAACCCAATTAAAAACTATTTTGGTTATACTCTTACTATCCATAAATTGCAATCTCCTGTGATGTGATGCACTGTGACTTCTCCTTAAACGGAGTCAGGAATCTTTCAGCAGCTATGCCCAGAGAAACCTGTTAGCCACTTTACTTTCCCTTTTCCACCCTAAGTTTTCCCATAATCTGCTCCATCCCATTTCCACAACATAATCTTTGCCAACTCCATGATTTTCATATCTAAATCCCCCTTATCTTTTCCCAAACCTAGCATAAAAACCAATAACTCATTTTCTGTATAATCATTTTGTTCATATTTAATGTTCCATAATTTCATTATAAATGAAGGTACAGCAGAATTGGATTATATTTTGACTAACAGGAAATACATATTTCAAGATTGTAATGTTCTTAATAGATTTAACACAGGAAGTGATCATCGATTAGTAAGATGCAAGATACGTGTTAATGTAAAACTAGAAAGACAAAAATTGTTAAGAAAAACAATATTTACAGTTGATATTCCTAATCTTCAGAAACATTCTAATGAATTTAAATTAGAACTTACAAATCGGTTTCAAGTATTAGTAGATTTTGAACATGATTCAGAGTTGAATGAAATTAATATGAAAATAACTGATACACTTTTAAAAACTGCAAGAAAGATAGCTGGTAGAAAAAAGCAGCAATTGACCAATAAAATTTCTAGTGAGACTAGAGAATTTATGAAGAAAAGAAGAAATATGAAGATATACAAAAATGATGCATTAAAAAGAATTGAATATCTCGAATTTTATAAAATGGGGTGGAAAAGAGTTGAAAATGATATAAGAAAGTATAACTGTGAACTAGCAAGAAAATAAAAGTCTTAAGAATGTAAAACAACATTTTGGTATTGGTAGGAAATTTATATGTGCAATAAGAAAAAAAGATGGAATTATTACTAAAAAGAGAGATGACATCATGAAATTTGTAGAAGATTTTTATCAAGAATTATATAGTAATAAAGAACAAGTACCTCCTATATCTATTACATCTTCCGAATTGCCCAGAATTTTAAATGAAGAAGTGAGAAATGCAATTAAATGTATGAAGAAAGGAAAGGCTCCAGGTAATGATGGAATTATAATTGATATATTAAAAGAAGCAGGTGAAGAAACAGAAAATTTTTTAGCAAAGTTATATAAATGAATAAGCATTTATTTTATAACGTCTTGCGTGCGATTATAATTACGATAGAATGACAGCCTGTTAAGCTAATTGCGCAGACGCTGTGAGAATGATAAAGATGTACTGGATGATTGGAAGAATGCAGTAATAATATTAATATTTAAAAAAGGTGATAAAGAAGATATTAGAAATTACAGACCTATCAGCCTTTTATCAGTTTTATATAAAATTTTTACCAAGATAATTACAACTCGTCTACAGAGAACATTGGATTTCCACCAACCAAGAGAACAAACTGGATTTAAAAGTGGTTTTAGTA
This sequence comes from Epiperipatus broadwayi, assembly GCA_028023455.1. NCBI lineage: Eukaryota > Metazoa > Onychophora > Udeonychophora > Euonychophora > Peripatidae > Epiperipatus > Epiperipatus broadwayi. The sequence goes on along the minus strand of JAQFVV010000035.1, from coordinate 3,667,216 downwards.
CAGTAGATCATATTCAAGTATTGAGAGAAGTTATAGAAAGGACAAATGAATATGAGTTGTCATTATGTTTTGGATTTGTAGATTATGAAAAGGCATTTGATTCTATAAACATTTCTTCAATGATTAAAGCATTGGATCATCAAGGTATAGATCCAGGATATTGTCATATTTTAAAGAATATTTATAAAAATGCAACAGCAACAATTAGATTACAAAATGATACTGGGAAAGTCAACATTGAGAAGGTGTAAGACAAGGTGACTCCATAACTTTTTACAGCAGTGCTGCAAGAAGTATTTTGTGAATTAAAATGGGAAACTAAAGGAGTGAAAGTAAATGGAGAGTATTTAAGTCATTTAGATTTCGCAGATGATGTAGTTGTTTTTGCAAATAATGCTTCAGAGCTGCAGGAAATGTTGCAGGAGTTATCAGATGAAAGTAGGACTAAAGATAAATGTTAAAAAGACTAAAGTAATGTTTAATCGATTTGCTCAAAATATGAAAATAAAGATTGATTTTGATGAATTAGAATAAGTTAACAGTTACAAATACCTTGGTCAGATTATTAATACAGATGGAAACATAATGGAGGAAATTAATCATAGAATTAAACTTGGTTGGAGTGCTTTTGGTAGAAATAACTTGATACTAAAAGGAAATATGCCTATCTGTTTGAAAAGGAAGGTTTTTAACAAATGTGTTTTACCAGTTCTTACATATGGATCTGAGACTTGGACACTCAATAGAAGAGCAATACAGAGACTTCAGACCACTCAAAGAAGTATGGAGAGATGTATGTTGGGAGTAACAAGAAGAGATTGAAAACGCAATGTATAGGTAAGAGAACAAACAGGTGTTACTGACCTCATTGAAAAAATTAAAAGATTGAAGTGGAGTTGGGCTGGACATATTGCTAGAAGAGATGATAATAGATGGACAATTGAAATTTTAAACTGGATTCCAAGAGATTGTAAAAGACCCAGAAAGAGACCACATGTGAGATGGATGGATGAAATAAGAAAGTGTGCAAGGGTGATGTGGAGAAGAGAAACTAAAGATCGGAGAAGATGGATTAAACTTGGAGAGACCTTCATCCTGCAGTGGATTGATAATGATGATGAATTTCATTATTTGTACCCTTTCTGCTTTCAAGCATTTACATTGAAGTGACAGATGCCTAATATTTTCTATGCCTTTCTTACACAACTTGCAGACTAAATCACCCATATTTTTTCCATTTACGTGTATATTCCCTTGTTGCTAAAGATCCTGTTCGAGCTTTGAACAATGAACTACTTTCCTTACTATTATTATAAATTAACTCATGCCCAATGTTCCGTTTACTTCGATATATATTTAAACTCGTTTTACTTTTCATACTAGTTCTCTTATCTCTCCAACACCCTATTCTTTATTAATGCATCTATTCTTCTATCCCATTCCTTACCACTATAACACTCAACAATTCTCCTAACACAATCATCCCATCTTTTGTACAAGTATACCGACAAATTCTTTATACCAATCTTCTGCATAACGCATTACCTTTCTCATCCATCTTGTTGCCTGTCCTTTACTTGTAACCCAATTAAATACTATTTGGGCTATTCTTTTATTTTCCATAAACTGCAATCTACCAAACATTTTCAATTTGCTTTTTGCCTCCCTCATATAAAAACTTGCCACCCCATTTCTCGTTGAATTGCCTCCTTTGCTGTCCACACCTCTGCATCTAATGCATGTCTTCCTACTCCCCTTTGTACTTTTTCTAAGTAATCTAATACTCTTTTACTAACACATAATGCACCATTGCTGTATGTTAACCCCGCTACTGCCACTCCCTTCCATACAATTCTAGCTACACCATATTTATTATATGAAAACCTGCAATTTCTTTATCAATCCCTTTCTTTTTTTTTTTTGCTTCATTTATCAATTTTTAAACCCATTCATTCAAGCAATTTTTCTTATTACCCAAGATGATTCCCAAATAACTATATTTATCCACCATTACCCAAGATGATTCCCAAATAACTATATTTATTCACCACACTTAATTTTATATCCCCCAATAAGAAATCTTTGTCTTCTCTTTCCCCAGTATTCACCATCATTATATTTGATTTTTCTTCACTAAATTTAATCCCCATATCTTTACCCATCCTTGCACATGTCCTCAGCATAACTTCCATATCTTCTCTTCTTTCTGCACACAAAAAGGCATCATCCGCAAAAAAAAAAAAAGACCCAACAAAGTATATACTCTCTTGCCACCTATTAATAGTATCTCTATCCCTCTTCCTAGTCTTTCTATTGCTCTCTTCATTTCACTCAAATACAACACAAACAAAATAGATGACATAGGGCATCCTTGCCTCAGTCCCACCCCATTTTTAACTTTAACTGATTCTATATCCCCTAATTGATATGTATAGTAATTATTTTCATATAATTTCTTAATAACATTCACTAAAGCTTCATCCATTTCTAGATTTGCTAAACTTATCCTTAATCTATTTCTATTCACTCTATTATATGCCATCTCTATATCTATAAAACTTGTATATAACTGTCTACCTGAATTCCTACTCATATCCATAAGTTGTGTAACTACAAATAAACTATCTCCTACATGCCTATCTGACCTAAAACCTACTTGCATTTCCCCCACTACATTATTTTCTTCCATCCATTTTGCAACTCTTCCAATCACCATATATGAAAAAACTTTATATTAAACTGATGTTATCGCTATTGATCTATAATTATTTAACTTTCTATGATCTTGACCTTTTCCTTTAAATAATAATCTTACTCTCGTATTATTCCAACTACCCGGAAAAACTCTTCTGTGCCATCTTATTAAAACATGATAGTAACTTTATTTTTGCTCTATGCCCCAAATTCATTACTATCTCTGCTGCACATCTATCTAAACCTCTTGCATTACCATTTCTCAATTTCTTCCCTGCCTCATTCAGTTCATTTTCTGTAAACCTAATATTCCCATTACTTTATGCTTTCATATTTTCTATCTCTCTGTTCTTAACATCTAACATCTTTTCTATATCCATTACATAGCTATTCAATATTCTAATTATTCTCTAGAGCTACACTCTATTCCCTCCTCATCCAGTAATACTATCTCTCTCTCCCCTAAATTTCTCCTTTTAATGTAATTCCAAAATTTTTTACTCCCCATTTCTTCCACTTTTATTAATATCATCCAATTATTTACTATTTAGTTTCATTCTCTCTTTATAATTATCTATTTTAGCTAACTTCTTCTTTTCTATGTTCTCATTTAGCATTAATATCTTTTTCACTTTCTTTGTTCTTAATAGCACACTTATATTCTCTGCATGCTTTTTTCCTCTCTTTTACATGTTTACTAACTCATTTTTCTATTACTTTTATTCTTCTGAATATTCTCATCTAAAATCCTATTTGCCACTTTTTCTATTTCATCACACCAGTCCTCATACTCATTTCCAATCAACTCTTCCATGGTTTCTTCAACTTGTATTTTATATCTTCCAACTTATTCTTATCATTCACTCTCCATCCACATCTTTTACTATTGTTTCTACTTTTATTTCTATTTTCCATCACTATTACTAACCATTTCAATTACAAAGAAATTATGATCACTATTACATACTCTCTCTTCATTATCAAACACCTCAATTTTCCGTACTTTATTCATTCCCTCTTTCTCTATCAATACATAATCTATTGTGTGAGATATATTATTTCTAGACCATGTGTATTGTCCCTCATAAATATTTGATAAGTTTCCAATGCTCAAATTTACTCTCTGACAAAATTTCTTCAAAAGCTGTTCATTCTTATTATCTACATCATCAATTTCTTCAATATGCCCATTCATATCTCCTATAACCATTATTCTCTTCCCCTTTTCTTTAAAACTCTGTATATCCTTAACTAGGCACTCATGTATGCTATTAGCCACCATCCATTTTTGTCTTCCCAACCTTATTTCAAACCACAAATGTTCTTGGCATTTAACAGTATTTAAATATTTTTTTGATATCACACCTATACCACCACTCTTTCTTTTTCTCTTTTCTATTTATACCCTGCCATACCAAATCTTCCAAAACAGGTTCTTCTTCTTCTCTTACATGTGTTTCCACTACTGCTAATACCTCAAGCTCCTCATTTTCAATTGCTTTGTTTAATTCCTGCCACTTTTCTGGTCTCCTACCACCTTGCATATTCTGTTTCTTTCTTAACTACTCTTTTATAAAAATTTTTTGATCCTTTCTTCTCAATTATGTTTATAAATAACTTGCTTACTATTAATTTTACAGACCCATTCCCCCTCCACATCTACATTTATATCTAAATCAACTGCTCTTTGTTTATTCCTTACATCCCATCCATTCTTCTTCTCCCCTCCACATCTACATTTATATCTAAATCAACTGCTCCTTGTTTATTCCTTACATCCCATCCATTCTTCTTCTTTCTAATAACACTACAATTTAAAATCCCACCCCCCTTTACAAGTTTCCCAAACTACATTCTTTATAAATCAGATTCCCTAAAATGTCACTTCCTTGTTTCCCTAAATGCAACCCCCCATTACTATATAACTCCCTCTTCCCAATAAAAAAATCCCACACATTCACAAACGCAACATCATTTCTCTCATACAATTTTTTCATTCTCTCATTTTTAGAACAGCCCTATCTAACATATACCTTTTATCAAATCTTGGTAATAATCCAACTATTCCTACTCTTCCTTTAACCATACTCAAACTCCTAATCAATTCTATGTACTCGCCCATTACTCTCTCTGATGACTCTGATAAATTATTAGTTACTACCAAAACATATACATATCTATTCCCTTGCTTCTTTACTTTATTGATAACATCCCTAATTTCAACTCCGACAAACATACTCTTAGATACCTGTTTCTATTTTCCCTTGCAATTATATCTCCACATTCTCTTATTAATGAATTCCCTATCAATACTGTCTCATAGTCTACTTTCTCTACTTCATTCACAACCTTCTCTACCACCATCTGGACTTCCTTATCTATTTCTTCATTATCATCCTACTCAGTAATTCCTTTATCTGCTCACACATAGTCTAATGATTTTAATTTTGCTTCTACATCCTTTACCTCTTCCTCTATCTTACTTATTCTTTGGCCAACCATCTCCAATGCACTACCCATTTTTACATCCATATCTCTTGTCACTCCACTACAAACACACACTATCCTGCCTTCCTCAACTACGTTTTGTTCCATTTCTCTTGATTTCCTGCCTTTCTCAACTATGTTTTGCTCCATTTCTCCATATTGATATTACTATAAAATAAAATACTATCAAATTGTGGATTGTGCTACATCAATATACTCTACTTCAAATCTGTTTTGTTCAGTGACAATATCTACAATATAAACTCCAATCATAATTTAACATATGTATTATTCATATTTACATTAAGATTTCTATTTTCAATAATATTTTATTACTTCTAATGCATACATTTTATTACCCAACACTAAGCATATACCAATTGTCAATCTTGAGGAGTTAATTGATATCTATTGATGTATCGTAGGCTATTCTGTAGTATATAGCCTATGTTGTTCATTATGTAATGTTCTTTTTTTCCTTATTGCATTTAACTGTTCATTAATTTTTGGTTGTTACGAAGTCTCAAGGATCCAGGAATATTATTCAATACTTTCTTTGGTTAGTTCCAATTGTTGAATGTCTTCCATTATGCTGCCTTATATGTGTAGAGAAAATAGAATCCAGATGTCCTCAAACAATTTTGATGATGCCAGACACTCATCCCTCTTTTTAATCTTACTGAGAGTTCTAATGGAAGATTGAGCTTCATCTGGTTGTGGCTGTTCTATTACAATCTTGCAACGGGTGACCCAAATGGCATAGATCAGGAAGACAGAGTTTTATTATTGAGAAGGTTTTTTGTGTTGATATTGTCTTTTAATGACATGATAAACTTAAAATTTATTTCAATATTGGAGAATATGATGTGACAAATTGAATATGGCTTTGTACAATGGTTGGTGAAGTCTTCAGTTGTCTCTTCTCTATACAGGCATAGACGACAAATCAGATCTATGCTGGTGTATCCTTGCTTGTAATAGAGAAAGTAGTTTGTGGGTAGTCTATTGATGTTATACTAAAAATCTAGATATTTTGCTTCAAGACTCCATCTTTTAAAGTTTGTTATAAGCTTCTAGTTATTACTGTACAATGTGTTGACTAGGGATTATATGGATGGGTACAGGATTGCATATACTAGTGATTTTAGAGTTAAATGTAATATCCATTATTATAGTAAATTGCTTTATATAACCGATGATTAGGGAAAGCCACGATATCCTGTTTGGTGGGGGCCTGTCTATAAGATTTACTTCTGGGAGAACAGTATTACATCCATATGCTGTTATCAAATTGTACATAGTATTGTGAGTGTTTTGATATATTAAAGCCTGTATGGAGTGGAAGGATAGTCCATTAAACTTTCTTGGCCACTGCATGCCCCTAAGACCAATTGCAACTGTCCCTCAATTCCAGAAGAGCCTTGAACCCAGTGCATTAATTTGCCCCTGGAAGTGCTTTGTGGATTTTATAAAGAAGAGGAAATCTGAAATTTTTGGGAGAACATTCATGTTGAGCTGGAAAACTTTCCTATGCAGGGAGAGATAGATTCCAGATAAGGAGGAGACAATTCTCCTTGTTCCATTTAGTAAATTCTCTTGTACATCTTTTATCATTGCTGTAACAATCTGTATATAGAGAAGCCAAGGTATTTTTGTGGCTTAGCAGAGAAGATGGATTTAATGCTTTTTCCAGAGCAAATCTGCTAAGAGGCAGACTTGTCTGGACTAAACTGCAGCCCATATTTATTTGAATATCTATCCAGTATTGTTTGAAGCAGTGGGAGATATTTTTGTCAGGAGGATGATCATTACATCATCCATATATGCAAATGTACTAAACTCCCTGTTTAGACTAGGTACATAGACTCCCAGCAGATTTTTTTCACTTCCATTAGGAGGGGATTGATATATGGGTTCTAGTATTATGGACAAAGATGCCGCTCGATGGTGCCGTTTATGTGCTAAAGCACATAAAAATGCCGTTTCCGCGACCGACATGTTCGAACCTGCGTTTTCTATAATACAACTTTTTTGTTGTGCTACAGATTGCAGGCCACGATGTCGTGTCACAGTACAGCATGTATGCGAACCCGCATTTAACTCTAATATGTTTGTGTTGTATTACGGAATACAGGCCGCTTCGTCGCATTGCAGAAAATCCATTTGGTGAATTCGCACACTTCATACAATTATTACGGCTTGGTGTGAGTGTGTGTATTTGAATTTGATGGAAATGTGGTTTTTATTAATTTTTTTTTTTTAAAAGTATTGAAATATTCCGATAAGAAATTAAGTAATAATTATCCGACTCTTTACACCATTCTGTATTGAAGTTTTAAGTGGCAAAATCTTGTCCAGATAGATGTGTAAAGGCAGTTGGAATTAGGTAACGCGTCAAGTAACGTATTGTTCATAACATTTCACGAGACCAACAATATGACGCAGGAAATCGCACATCTTGTTTGAGTCTGTGATTTACAAACAACAGAGCCCTAACCCTAAATCTAACCCTAACAACTTTTGTCATTCTATTTGAAGTAAAAAATAGTGGTAACATAATAATATCTGTTTCTCTGCAAAAATTAAATGTAAAACGAAGACTAAGAAAGTAAAAAATAGCAGTAACACAATAATATCTGTTAAAATGTAAAACGAAGACTAAGAACTTTTACTTTTTATTCTGATTATGAGTTTTTAAGCAACAACAACAAAAAAGGCGTAAACCCCCCCCCCCAAAAAAAAAATCAGATTGAAAATTGTTTTTTGTAATAAAGCAAAAAAAAAAAAAAACACGAATTAAATTGTAATTTGTTGATTTTATTTTAAATTTATTGTTATCATTTAATTTGTATATGTTAATAAAAAAAATATTTAAAAAACACGATTTTGATATTTTTTATTTCGCATTACAAAAAAAAAAAAAAAATGATTAAAATCAACGGCCTGGGAATGTTCATATTTTACAGTTTTAGCGTGATAATGGTGCCATCGAGTGGCGTCTTTGTCCATAACACTACAACCGATATATGCTATAAAGCATATATCACTGAGAGGTGAACCTTGGGGTAGTGACTGGAATAGTTTGAATCCCGATGTGATGCTGCCATTCATAGTATTGAATATTTTTCTGTTATTCAACAGGTTATTTATAATCTGGATAAGTGCTGCTGGAATGCTGCATTCGACCAGAACTTTTAAGAGTGTATCAATGCGGACCGAATCGAACACAGCAGCAATATCTAGTTGGATTGCTATTGGCTTTGTTTTCCGAGTCTGATATAGTCAATTAATGCTATTATGTTACTCATTGCATGCACAGTGGAAGAGTCTTTCTTGGAATATTGATTTTTAGAGATGTGTTTTATGATCAGCAGTTGAATGAGGTTTTTGATTATGGATTCTATTGTTTTGATTAAAAGTGGAGTCATGGATATTGAAAGAATTAAAAGACTGAAGTTGGCTGGAAATATTGCTAGAAGAGATGATAATAGATAGACAATTGAAATTTTAAACTGGATTCCAAGAGATTGTAAACAGCTCAGAAAGAGACCATATGTGAGATGGATGGATGAAATAAGAAAGTGTGTAGGGGTGATGTGGAGAAAAGAGGCTAGAGATTGGAGATGGATTGAACTTGGAGAGACCTTCATCTTGCAATGGATTGATAATCGTTGACAATGATGATTATTATTTTAAAAAAATCTCATATCGTTACCATATTAAAATAAAATTTAAATTAAAAAATTGTAATATGTATATCAAAAAATAAACTTAAAAGGAGACAATTTATTGTTTACACTATTGAGAGTGCAGATTTTTTTTAGAATGCAAAAAATAAACAACTTATTATTATCATGAGTTTATTTTTTCATTGAGATAAGGACTGATATGTGTGTGTACATATTATATATTAAATGTATATTTAAATATATAAATCTTTTGATAAATGACTGTGGAAAAAAGGAAAAAACTGTATCACTTTATTAAAACATCTTTAAAGAGCCTTCAACATTAAGAAATAACAAACGTTTTTCTTACTTTTATAGGAACTTTTCCATTAACACAGTTGTGTTTTGTTAAAGACTATACATATCTTATGTATTAATCATCATTTTCAATTATTATCGATCCACTATAGAATGAAGATCTCCCCAAGTTTCATGTTAAACTATTTCTTGTTAAAAATATTCATTTTCATTTTTGTAACTATAATATTTTATGTTTGTGTTAATGAAATTTGACACAGAATTCAAAATACTATATTTATATAACTTTTATGATTATTTTTAAAATATATGTGCTTTCAAAAACTAAGGAGAGTTTAAATAGTTATAAATGTCAAATCTATAAAATAATATATTTTAACTTTAAAACACAAGTAATAGTTGGATTTAAATTGCACACATATTAATTTCTTGTGGAAATAAATATCAAGTTTGATAAATGGAATGAAATCATATTTTTCACATAAGTAAAACAAAAAGTTGCAAATGTTAAGATTTATTTTTAAAACATTAGTTTATGTAAAGGATTATTTTTAGCTTAAGGCTCTTATAATAGGATTACAATCATATTTACAAAAATTTGAAAAATTTATGATTTAAATTTATTTGACTTTATTTTAAAAATTAAAACATATTTCAATAACCATCAGTACTGACTGTTTTCTTACATACAATATTGTTATTAAAAAAGAATGTTAATTTTACATTTTCTTCATCATATTCAATAAATTTAGAATATCGTTTTCAAATAAATTGTTGACATTCTATAACTATAACTAATACTATAAATCATTGTTCAAACTTTTATAATTTATACACATTTAACTGTATATTCTATTTCACTTCGTGCACAAATATATGAAACTGGATTGGACATGTATTAATAAAATGAATAGTTTAATAAAAGATGTTTTGGAGAGAATGATGAATGGAAACAAGAAGAAAGGATGGAAAAAATTGACATTGTTAAATGATATAAGAGAAATAAAATTACAAAGAAATCAAGTCAAATGTCACATGACCTAATTTAACAAGCTTGTATTACAAATATTGTATACAGAGCTCACAAATAAGCTCTTAACAAGCTGAGGAAGCCAGTAGCAGAAACCGGTCTGGGGTTGGGGATATTTTGCAAAGCTTGTTAAGAGCTTATTTGCGAGCTCTATATATAATGATACAAGAGATATGGAGGAGTTATGTAGAATTGAAAAGCTGAGCAATGAAAAGAATGGAATGCAAAAATGGATGAATTGGTGATTTGACTACTCTCTGGATCTGTTGTCCATGCATCAGAATACTATCGATGACTATCTTCCTTGCAAATTTTTTTTCCATTCTAATCTAATTATATATTACATATTGAAATACAATCTTTACTTCTGATGATTCACAAGTTTGACACATTTTTCTTTGGCAACCATGAATACTAACTACTCTATCCTTTCTTCAATATGAAAACATTTATAATTTCAATGCTTTTACTTTTAAAGTTGTAATTATGTTTATAATTGTAATAATTTTTATTGACAATAAAAAAACAACTTTCAAGCTCCTTTCAGTCATCCACTCCATTTTATACAATTGACACACATGACCACATACATGTGAAAAAAATAAATGATCTCCAATATACACATTTCGTACTGAACCAGCACTCATTAGTTGGTCCAGATCATCATCTCGCACACATATGTATATAATCAGTGCTTGGTTTACATTAAGATTGCAAATCTTGATACTTTAACTATATGAGGGTATTTGGCACCATATAGAATTTTTAAAAAACTGACCTGAGACATAATTTTCACAATAACTTCAGTTTTAATGATGTTAGAGCAAAATACTATATATTGCCAAAAAATAAAAAAACTAAGGAAAACAATAAGGCTAAGACAACTAGTGATTACCATTAAAAAAGTAAGGAAAAAAAAAAAATTTCAACATCTGAATAAATTATTACTTTATTGTTTGTTCACAATTTCTAATTTATCATTAACTAAGTTTAAAATTACATCTTCATTGATAATTTCTTTGTATTCCTCACAAAATTATCTTTCAAACCATATATAATACTTCTTACCTGAGATAATTCATAGTTTCAGAATCTCCAAATATTTGCATAAGAATTCTTCATTTTTATCTTGTACCCTAAAAGTAAAAAAATCTCAAGGCATCTATAAGAAAAAGATTCATCCTAATCAAGGATACAAAATAAATCATTCCCAGAAGGTGGATATGTATTTGTCATCATAGCAATTGGTTTCTTGTCTATTCAAACTAGAAAATGAAGGTTACTGTGTGTATCAATGATAAAATGAGTTTCCTGTCTTCATTTTATATTGTGTACACTAATCATCTTTATAGTTTTTGTGCACACCAGTGATGCTTTCTTGTAATATTTATTCTTACAGATATAATTTATTTGCATATAGCTCATTTGCTAGCTATAGACTTGTAAACAATGTGATGCAAGATGTGCATGAGTACCAAGGCATAGGCAAGAATCAGGATTTGATTCCTTGCCTGCATACAATTCCCTGTGGTATACATAACCATTGTCGTTATCACTACACACATCACTTGAAACCTCTCTTTATTGGTTTTAAGAGTTTATATTTCCACATGGTAATATGTCCAGTAAATTTTGTGATTGCTTTATCAACTGTAATTTTTCTGTAAATCTGATAATTAGTCTTAAAATTTACATTGCACTGCTCTATAATACCTTAATTTTATATATAAAAATTATTACTTATTATACAAACACAGACATGCAAGTACAAATACAAACACACTAATACAAATATCAACACACTAATAAATTTTTAAATCTTTTGAGAATCATTATGTCTATAAAATAAGGTTGCCTCAAACTTGGATCAGATCCCCAAAATTACATTGAACATAAATCACTATGTCCGTTATATTTGAATACAAGTATAATTTATATATTACACAGACACACTAATACAAACACAAACACATTAATAAATTATAAATTTATCAAATAATAAAAAAAAAATTAAATAATAATATTCAAATAATAAAAAAATTAAAATTGCTTACCTATATTACATTTATTTTTGGGGTGAAGGCCTTGAAATTATAAATCATTTAAGCATGTTGAATCCATTTTATTAAGGATTCTGGCTGATGCCAAAATTATGCCTTTGTCTTCTTCATGAAATCTAATAAACTGAGCAGAAAAAAAAATTAAATGAACTTATTAATAAAAAATCAAAATTTTGTCCAATTTTAACATGCCATATGCCATTTTAAAAGGAAACTCAAGCCGCAGAGAAGTACATCATCCTTTTGGCTTTCCTGCAATTTTAAAAAGACAAAAGATATTTTAATTTCAACAAATCAGTGGTAACGATGCTTACAGCTTTTAATGGACAGGCTTCAATCTACTCCATCCATCCATATCACTGAAAGTCTGATAGTGGAATGTTTAAATGCCCTTGTTGATGTCAATATTATTGTCACATCCATGTTGACTTTAAGTCAATCTGATCCCTCATATGTAGAACCTTAAGTCCATTTAAATACACAGAAGAGGGATAGGCAGAATACAGGCTGAATTTGTAATCATCGGATTTTTAATGATATGGATGACTGAAGAGTTGGAGGGTGAAGTAGATTGCAGCCTGACCATTAAAGTATGAGGATTTGCTATTTTAATATAAACCAAGCACTGATTACATGTATGGGTGTGGTAGATGATGATCTGAACTAACTGATGAGTATTGGTTCAGCACGAAATATGTATTGGACATCATTTAACTTTTTCACATGTATGTGGTCATGGGTGTCAGATGTATAAAATGGAGTAGATGTCTGAAGGGAGCTTGAAAGTCTATATTCAAATCACCTCTAATTACATCAAGCTTAAATATATACATTATAAACGCATTAAAATATGACAATAAAAAAAACATTTCATGAAAAAAAAGATTCCAACTATATCAAAATATTTTATTATAATCATTTTTTTAAAAAAAAATTAAATAAGCAACAAATAAAATACAGGTAGACCATAATATTAGAGAAATCCATTTTTTAAACAATTGTTTCTTTATTATGTACATGCTCACATTACAATAAAAAAATTATTATTTATAGTTATATAACATAAACTGTCAAAGTTTTAAAAATTAAATATTGCATTTTAATTATTAAGCTTGAACAAAAAAAATTATGTAAAAATAATTTTTGTTGCTATTTCTTAATTTTTATTTTAAATATTTATGTTATATATTAGTCCATATATTCTTTGAATAATCGTAAGTATTTGCAATATAAAGTACATACCATATATGAAATGTTTTCATATAGGATATACTATGAAAGTAATATAATTTTCTTCTTCTTTCTTTTCCTGTGTATTGATTTCTACTTTTACTTATCATACCATTTACAACTTTCTTAAACACTTTATCAATACTATTTTTTATATCAAAACTTTATTTTAACAGTTTCAACTGTCCTACAGTCATCATCAGAGTTCTTTACAATCATAGAAGTAGGATTGTAAAGAGCTCTGATGATGAGGTCGAAACTGTTAGAATAAAGTTTTGATATAAAAAATAGTATTGATAAAGTGTTTAAGAAAGTTGTAAATGGTATGATAGGATATACTACATAAAACGCAGTTTAAATTCTAATAAAATAAATATTAATAATCAAAGACATGAATGCCCTTGTAAGTAATAAATTTTTTAATTAATAATAATTTTATGAATGAATAAAAAAGAGCCCATGGCCCTTTTCATTTTATTCAAAGATTAGTTATTGATTAAATGATGTGAAAAGATTAGAAAATTAAAATTACTGATAGCCTAATAATTTTTAAAAAAAGTTATATTTTTTTAAAAAATATATAAAGTTTTTTAATCTTTTAAATGTAATTTTTTTTTTTTACACACTTGTATTATCATCTAATTTTAATTAATGTTAAAATGTTCTTAATTAGAAATATATCACTTAAAGTCATCTTTTTAAAGGATATCCTAAATGTATAGCATTTCCATGTATGTATCATGGTCAATTGAATAGATTTATTTTTAGATCATCTAAATCAATAAAATCCTATGTTTCCATAACTGCTTACAACTGAATGAATTCACCATTAACCACATAAAAATTTTATATCACTGGTCTGATTTGAATCCTGGTGATAAATATTAAAACTATAACAAAAGATAAACTATTAACTCTTCATTTATTTATATAAAGTCATGTGATTAATTTGGAACCTTTATCCAACAATGCTTGACTAAGATTTTCTTGTGCTGATAAGAAATTGGGATCCAATGTCAAAGCTTCCTGTAAGTCAACAATGGCTTCATCAAAGTCACCTAAAAAAAAGATGTTTATAACATCATTAACAAAAAGATATTTTATAAATAAATATAATTTCTAGAGATTACATATATTTGTACAATATATTTAGCCTTAAATTTATATTCTTTTGTTTTATTTATTATAATTATAACATTATTTTATACTATATTTCAAAGTAAATCACAGATACAAGTTTGTGGATCCACATTAAGTATCTTTAATATAAACTAGCTTTTAATTTAATATAAATTCATGTTCTTATATGTTTCTTAATTTTTTTAATTAATAACTTTTAGTATTTTCTCTGCAGAACTATTATAAACATTTTTTTTTAATTATTTTTAATGTATATTATACCTCCCTCTATATTTATTTTTTTTGTAACTATTTCTTTCTATTTATTTGTTTAATTTTATTATTATTTCTGAATTTATATCTAAACTTTATTTAAACTTAGATTAATTTTTTTCATTAATATTAACTTTGATTTTTCTTTCAATTTTATTAGCAGTATAACATGTTATTTTTATTCTATCTTTTCAAATTTATGATCTGTATCTATTGTTATAAATGAGTATAGAAGATCTTTTATTTAATTCTTATTGATTCAATATTGTATTAAATGAATTTTTAATTTCACTTGTGTAATTGCTTTTAATTTTATGATCTGATATTTTTGGCATTTTATCTCATAAACTCATTTTATGCAGTTTTTAATATTTTCATTTCTATTTTTATATATTAATTATTCAACATATCAAATAAATTTTTCCTTTATTTTATTCATTACTTTAAAATGTATTATTTTACTATGTTTTTTGTTTAACTTATTTATAATCTTATTTATATTTATTGCCACATTAACCAAAAAACATAATACAATAAAAAATTTTAATGTAATAAATAAAAAATATATATACTTGATATATTAAATAATAAATATATAAATTTTTTTATAAATAAACATATACATTCTAATGCAATTTTTTTAAATATAATTCTTTTAATTTTCTAACAGTTTTGACTGTCCTGCAGTCTTCATCAGAGCTTTTGAAGAAAAATTTTGCATTAGAGTGTATATGTGGAGATTTATAAAAACCAATATATATGAAGGAATACAAAAAAAATAAAGAAGATATATAAAAAATATTAGTGAAAATATTAAAACTATATATATATAGTTTATAGATAAAATGCAAAAAATGTCAGATAAATATTAAAAGCAATTACATTAATTAGATGAAACAAAAAATTTAATTACTACAAGACAGAAACAATATAAATGGGATAAGATCTTCTATACATATAGATATAAGAAAAACAAGCCATTAATTTGAAAAAGATAGTATATAAACAACACGCTATATGCAACATTAATTAAAAAAATTAATCCAAGTTTAAATAATAAAGATTTAAGTATAAAACTTTATTAATTTAATAAAATAAAAATATAAATTGATAATATCAAAATTAAGTAAGTAAAAACAAATAAATAGCTACAAAAAATAAATATAGAGGAAGTTATAATATATAGAAAAAACAATTAAAAATTGTAAAAGTTTATAATAGTTTGACAAAGTAATATAAAAAATATAAAAATCAAAAATTAAAAAATATATATGTACATGAATTTATATTAAAATGAATTTAGGTTACATTAAATAATTATATTATAGAAAATAAAAATTAAAAAATGTATTAAAAAACAATATATAATATACCCCTTTACCTGGGTTTGTAATGACAAATGATCCCCTAAAAATGCCTTTTAAAGTAAAATCTTGCATAAAAAATAAGCATTATAATGAGTTTCTATGGGAAAAAATTAATTCATTTCATTAAATTCAAAATATAAAATAATCATTAAAAAATAAAGCTTAAATTGAAAAAAAAAAGTTATTTTTTCATTGCCTATCATTTTGCTTCTCAAATAGCCATAGAATGATGTTCCATGAAAGACTCACTGAATTAAAATAAAACATGAAAGGGAGGGGGGAATTAAACCCAATGCACATGTTTTAAAATTTATTTTTCATGCATTTTAAATTTTTTTACTTTTTGTAATTTCTACCCAATAAGATTTTGCTTTTTTTTGAAGTGCTATTGAGTTTTTTTTGGTTGTGTTCTGATCTATCGTGTCAGCCGCGGGATGGCGCTATTTCTAGCTTAATTTCTAGAAATATACCATTTCCGTAGCTGCACCCAAGCATTTAAGCCTTCTTTCTACAATAAATCCTAGAAAGAGTGTTAACTCGGAGTTAAGCCTTCTTTCTACGATAAAATCTAGAAAGAGTGTTAACTCGGAGTTAAGCCTTCTTTCTATGATAAAACCTAGAAAGAGTGTTAACTCGGTTGGTGGTTAACGCTTCCTATGCTAAAAGCAGAGGAAAATACCATAGTTGTTTGTGTTACGCACTATATCGTAATACTGTAACAGTTAAAACACGTGTATCTCGTTAACATAGTGCAGAATTCGACCACCACACAGAACAGCAGCACCATCGAGTAGCGAAGCCACCCATGGTACCAAGTTCGAACATAGTTTATCGGTTCCACACTACAATCTACGGAACAACGCCTCTGATGCGACATAAGTAAACACTTCTTTAGGCACGGTGGTCAGGGAGATGCACGAGATTCATGGTTTTGTTTCCGAGTTGGCCAACAATCAAACAAATATTAATTCACATATATAATCGAGGAACTATATATAGTGGGCATCGAATAAATGAAAACTTAACTACAGACGTACAGTTAAAATTATTTATTTACGTATTTAATTAAAAAAAAACATTATTAATGTTATTAATCATATTTTATATTCAGAGTTTCAATAGCTAATTGGCAATTTTATTATATATAAAAATACATTTATTTATAAAGAGCATTCATTTATATGAAGGCGTAACCTAGCTACCTAAGGTTCTCGAGTGAGTATTTCTAATGCGTACTGTAGGGGATTTATACTTTGCACTGCAAGAGTCATCCGTGGCGGCGGACATACATTTATTTAATAAAATTATTTATTTTACGACTAAGGGCGAACATTTATTTGAGAGTGGATGACGAAGATAATGCCGAGGCGGAGTGATATAGAGAATGATACTAAATAAAGGAACACGTGGTACGCTTTAGAAGGGCGATATAAAATGGCAGCACTGAAACTGCAATGCCGTGAAAAAGTTTATAAGGGCTTCGGGTTGGTCTCTGCCTCGACCCGACGAGGTAAGGTGTCACATGAGCATAACCAGGGACAAGCGGTCCGTGTCGCAATTTGCCAGCTGGCTGCGTGATGGTCGTCAAGCCCTACGGGAACATTATCATGTCCACTTGTGTAGGACGACTGGGGTTAATTCAACCCTATAGAATCCGGAGTATTCACGGCGTGGAATGAGCCATCGTGGCTTCAAAACGTAACACATGTATAAGATCTAAAAGATTATGGTAATATTTAACTAGATTTCAAACTCGGCCCCCCATTATCAACGTTGACTGAAAGAAAATTGGTGACTCTCAAAGAAATGAAATTTCCGTAATTATTCATTAAAATTTAATAATAAAAGAATATCTAAAAAGGGGACTTATTACAGCGAGCATGCCAGCTGTTACGAAGTAGTAGACCCTGCATTACAATAACTGATTCTTTGAATGCGTGTCGATTATATGAAATTTAAGTTATTTATAAAGCAAATATTAATGACAATTCGACACGCACTCAATGTTCAAGCGATTATGGATTTAGCTTTAAAACTAAGACAATTATGAGAAGGTAATATTTCAATGATAATTATAAATAAAAGTGTAGATTTGAGAAATACACACCTAAGAAGGATAGAGGGAGGTAAGCTAGATTATGCGAGAAATTTACAGATTACATTAATTCTCAAATTTTAGTTTCACAAAATTACAATTTTAACATTTAGAAGTTAGACAAATAGTAGGAGATGAGCTATAGCTTATTTTACTAGAGTACTCTATAATTTGGAATACACACACAGGTACCTGTTTTATAAGATGTTTTCGTCCATTTGTTTAATAGTAGATTGTTCGTGATTAGCAGTTTTCTTTCTTGTCTTTGGTATTTTATTGATTTTAACAGCAGCGGCCTTCTTGTTTATTTCAGGCAGCAGATCATTACGGTGTTTTTACAATGGGCAAGGTGAAGTTCGGCATATGGTGGGCCATCTCCCGATGGAGAATAATCTCGGTGCTGACTCGGTCATACCTTGGCAATATCAATTTATTTTAAGATATTTTAGACTCTCCACTCGAGAGCAAAGTTAAAATTTAAGTGAAAGTCTCCAGCAAGTCCAAGATGGCCTCCTTTTTTATCTTGATCTTTTAATTTTTCTGTCAAGATATTTTTAGGTTTTCTTTATCTTGCCCTCAGGATAATCAATGCTTTTGCTGGTTTTAATTAGAAAGAAATCTGCTGTGCTATTGTTTGTTTTGTTGTTGTTTTTTTTTTACATTCGTTAATTACATCTTTTTGGAATTTTTTTCTATAATTAATTTATTATCTATCACTGACCGATGCTTTTAAATTTTCAAAGACAAAAGGGAATAAAATTATTTTAACTTTAATTAATTATTGCATCAGATTTTGTTAGAATTATTATTTAACGAAATTTAAACTAAGCAATAAATACGAACTTTATAAATTCAAAATAAATGATTAATATTACACAAAATTTATTTAGCTAAAAAAAAATCTAAATTATATTACTTTATCCGTATTTATTGCCTTTAATTTGAGATCGAAATGTGTGCGTTTTATGTTGAATTCTACATATATTTATACATTTTTAATATTGTTACACACACAACTCGATACCAAAAGTTTAAATTTGGGTGGGATAGACCGGTCAGTGAGAGACGACAGAAAAGGTGAAACTTAAGATTCGAATACGAATCTTACTGTTTCATTTCCCCGTACTTCCCGTGAACAATTAAGGAAGAACAAAGGAGGCAAGAAAGGGAAAAAAAAATTTACATTACATAATTTAAATATGAAAGAATTATTATTATTATTATTATTATTATTATTTTTTTTTTTTACAGATACATATAAATATAGAAAGCAGAGATTACATGAAGTAACGAACAATTCATATACCCGGATCTAGGATTTAAACTTTAATTTTAAAATGACCTAATTTGGCCGTGTCTGGTTAGCAATCGTTATAATACTATTAGTTAAACTGATTTTATATATATAAAAAAAATTCTTAGACTAATATTAATTAACATAATATATATAAAAAATTTTTTTAAGAATAATAATTAAATATACATAACAAAATTTCTATATAAAGCCCTATTTGACCAATATAATTTCCATTCAACCAATATTTATCAAGTTCGTTTTACTAAATTTTATACACGGAATGGCCGTCCGAAATGCTCCAATATTGTTATAACCCCGGGTCAGGTGGATAATATATATCTCTCGTCGTTGACGACTGCGGCCTTGGGTTTTCTAATTTTTGTCTTCTATTCGGCAGTTCTTTGGCTCAATGGCTAAAATCTAATGTAGTGAGAAATTCACTCATTTCTTCTATGTCCTTTATACGACTGCCTGCCATCAACTGTTGGATGGCCAGCGGCATGCCACGCTGGATGATCCTAAATTTCCATGTCCCCATATTCCACCAGTTTTTGGCAGAACTTTGCAGATGGTAATTAGCTATAGCAATCTGTTCATCTGGCCCTGTTTTATGAAATTTTAAGAACCTCTGTAGGCTCTCAAGGTGAGTTTGAGGTTTTTTTCTTATTTCCCCTCTAAATATTTTGATGTGGGCCATCTTTGTTAAGTGGCTTTGGTATCCACTGTCCATTTTCATGTTTTCTTCCATGACTTTTGGTCCTATAATTTTGTCTCCATCCATCTTTGTCTCTTCTTTAACGCTAACTTCCTTCTCCGGTTCTTGTGGGCATTCATCGGCTGGAATGACATCTCTTTGCTCATCATACTCTATTTTTACTACATTACCTGCTTGCACTTCTACTATTATAGGTTGGTCTGATCTCTCTGACTTCCTTTCCTTTTCCATATCTTTAATTTCTTCTTTTTTACTAACTGGGGATACTCCGTAATGTTCTTTGATCCTTTCAAGATATATCAACATATCCCTATCAATTTTCTGACGCTCCCTAATTCTTCTCTCCTCCTCTTCCTGTCTCCTTTTTGATTCTTCATCACTTCTTTTCCTCATTTCCTCTTCATACATTTTCTTCATTTCTTGCATACTCCGTCTGAGTATTTCCTCCATTTTCTTATCCATTTTCTTACTATTTTTTTATTTATTTTACACTAGTAGCATTTAACTATTCCCCACCACTATCTTGGCCCTATAATACTCTTTCATTACCCTCTCCTACTCTACATTGCTGCCCTTAATATACTTAACATATATATCATAACGAACTATTAGTAACGCGTATAAGCCACTGCTGTCTATGATATATATATATTTTTACTTTAACTAAATTTTATTGTTAAAAATATAATAAGCTTCTGCTGTCTCATTTAGCTACTGATTATTATTATTATTATATAAAAAGATATTTCATTAGATCCGAGTATTTCGTTCCTTCTTAAATTACACCCACATCCCTGCTTTCCTTAAATTTGTTATTACGCCTGCTGTCCTTTCACTCACTCGACCCACATTACTTCACTCGATTTATTTTTATTTTTATCCAAAACAAACTCTTATATATATAAAACAATTAGCCAACTCGGCAACGAACGCTAAAGGAATTTATCTGCATTATTTTTGCTCAGGGTATCTATGGGTTTTATACTCGAGGCCCCACGTTGGGCGCCAAACGCAAAAAAAAATTTAACTATGTAACAGTCAAAACACGTGTATCTCGTTAACATAGTGCAGAATTCGACCACCACACAGAACAGCAGCACCATCGAGTAGCGAAGCCACCCATGGTACCGAGTTCGAACATAGTTTATCGGTTCCACACTACAATCTACGGAACAACGCCTCTGATGCAACATAAGTACACTTCTTTAGGCACGGTGGTCAGGGAGATGCACGAGATTCATGGTTTTGTTTCCGAGTTGGCCAACAATCAAACAAATATTAATTCACATATATAATCGAGAAACTATATATAGTGGGCATCGAATAAATGAAAACTTAACTACAGACGTATAGTGGGCATCGAATAAATGAAAACTTAACTACAGACGTACAGTTAAAATTATTTATTTACGTATTTAATTAAAAAAAAACATTATTAATGTTATTAATCATATTTTATATTCAGAGTTTCAATAGCTAATTGGCAATTTTATTATATATAAAAATACATTTATTTATAAAGAGCATTCATTTATATGAAGGCGTAACCTAGCTACCTAAGGTTCTTGAGTGAGTATTTCTAATGCGTACTGTAGGGGATTTATACTTTGCACTGCAAGAGTCATCCGTGGTGGCGGACATACATTTATTTAATAAAATTATTTATTTTACGACTAAGGGCGAACATTTATTTGAGAGTGGATGACGAAGATAATGCCGAGGCGGAGTGATATAGAGAATAATACTAAATAAAGGAACACGTGGTACGCTTTAGAAGGGCGATGTAAAATGGCAGCACTGAAACTGCAATGCCGTGAATAAGTTTATAAGGGCTTCGGGTTGGTCTCTGCCTCGACCCGAAGAGGTAAGGTGTCACATGAGCATAACCAGGGAGAAGCAGTCCGTGTCGCAATTTGCCAGCTGGCTGCATGATGGTCGTCAAGCCCTACGGGAACATTATCATGTCCACTTGTGTAGGACGACGGGTTAATTCAACCCTATAGAATCCGGAGTATTCACGGCGTGGAATGAGCCATCGTGGCTTCAAAACGTAACACATGTATAAGATCTAAAAGATTATGGTAATATTTAACTAGATTTCAAACTCGGCCCCCCATTATCAACGTTGACTGAAAGAAAATTGGTGACTCTCAAAGAAATGAAATTTCCGTAATTACTCATTAAAATTTAATAATAAAAGAATATCTAAAAAGGGGACTTATTACAGCGAGCATGCCAGCTGTTACGAAGTAGTAGACCCTGCATTACAATAACTGATTCTTTGAATGCGTGTCGATTATATGAAATTTAAGTTATTTATAAAGCAAATATTAATGACAATTCGACACGCACTCAATGTTCAAGCGATTATGGATTTAGCTTTAAAACTAAGACAATTATGAGAAGGTAATATTTCAATGATAATTATAAATAAAGTGTAGATTTGAGAAATACACACCTAAGAAGGATAGAGGGAGGTAAACTAGATTATGCGAGAAATTTACAGATTACATTAATTCTCAAATTTTAATTTCACAAAATTACAATTTTAACATTTAGAAGTTAGACAAATAATAGGAGATGAGCTATAGCTTATTTTACT
Source organism: Epiperipatus broadwayi (assembly GCA_028023455.1). Classification (NCBI taxonomy): domain Eukaryota; kingdom Metazoa; phylum Onychophora; class Udeonychophora; order Euonychophora; family Peripatidae; genus Epiperipatus; species Epiperipatus broadwayi. The sequence goes on along the minus strand of JAQFVV010000035.1, from coordinate 3,644,261 downwards.
AGAGTACTCTATAATTTGGAATACACACACAGGTACCTGTTTTATAAGATGTTTTCGTCCATTTGTTTAATAGTAGATTGTTCGTGATTAGCAGTTTTCTTTCTTGTCTTTGGTATTTTATTGATTTTAACAGCAGCGGCTTTCTTGTTTATTTCAGGCAGCAGATCATTACAGTGTTTTTACGATGGGCAAGGTGAAGTTCGGCATACGGTGGGCCATCTCCCGATGGAGAATAATCTCGGTGCTTACTCGGTCATACCTTGGCAATATCAATTTATTTTAAGATATTTTAGACTCTCCACTCGAGAGCAAAGCTAAAATTTAAGTGAAAGTCTCCAGCAAGTCCAAGATGGCCTCCTTTTTTATCTTGATCTTTTAATTTTTCTGTCAAGATATTTTTAGGTTTTCTTTATCTTGCCCTCAGGATAATCAATGCTTTTGCTGGTTTTAATTAGAAAGAAATCTGCTGTGCTATTGTTTGTTTTGTTGTTTTTTTTTTTTTTTTACATTCGTTAATTACATCTTTTTGAAATTTTTTTCTATAATTAATTTATTATCTATCACTGACCGATGCTTTTAAATTTTCAAAGACAAAAGGGAATAAAATTATTTTAACTTTAATTAATTATTGCATCAGATTTTGTTAGAATTATTATTTTACGAAATTTAAACTAAGCAATAAATACGAACTTTATAAATTCAAAATAAATGATTAATATTACACAAAATTTATTTAGCTAAAAGAAATCTAAATTATATTACTTTATCCGTATTTACTGCCTTTAATTTGAGATCGAAATGTGTGCGTTTTATGTTGAATTCTACATATATTTATACATTTTTAATATTGTTACACACACAACTCGATACCAAAAGTTTAAATTTGGGTGGGATAGACCGGTCAGTGAGAGACGACAGAAAAGGTGAAACTTAAGATTCGAATACGAATCTTACTGTTTCAATACTGTGTTATGCATTTTCTGTAACAGTATCGTACGAGGGTGTGTTAAGTTCACTGTGTCAAAATTATTTAAAATTTTCATTGGGCCTTTTTTTCTCATATGAATTGATGTACTGTTACCTTTTAACAGTTTTAACAGTGTCGTGATTGTTCCTCATAAAGCTGTAAGCCTCCTAAATTCTCTATTAGGGTAAGGTAGTGCAATTTTTTTGACGATCACACTTAAGTCACATTTTAGCGAGTAATTTTCCGAGACCAAGAATATGGCTAATTCGAACACAGAAAACTTGAAAATATGGGAATTCCCAGACACGGAAGCCGGCGCTGTAACATTTCTACAGCAGAAAAACATCCTGCTGAAAGAAAAGATATGTTTGTGACACAAATATATGCGGCTTGAGGTCCATAAGCATCTTTGGACTTTCATTTGTAAGTCTCGTTCTTGCCGACGGAAATGTTCACTTTGTAAAGGGCAGCTTGTTTGAGGGATTCCAAATGGCCTTCGTCAAATGTAAAATAAAAGTAACTTAAATTTTTACTTAAACATACACCCCTTCTCCCAATAATTGTTGTCAATCAAATGTAAAATAAAAGTAATGTAAATTATTATTTAAACATACACAAAAACACCACTCCTACTAATTATTGTCAATCAAATGTAAACCAATAAAAGTAACGTAAATTATTATTTAAACATAACCCAAATTACTATTTGAACGTACACCAAAAAAGACCCTCTAGTCAATAAAAATTAAAAAGCAACTATTATTGTCACATTGTCAAAAATATTATTTGGAAAAACCAAATAATTTATAAATGAAAGAAAGTAAAATTTGTTGTCAATCACATACACAAAAAAAAAACAATAATTGTTGTCGGCAATCAAATGTAAAATAAAAGTAATGTAAATTATTATTTAATCATACACAAAAACACCCCTCCCATTAATTGTCGTCAATCAAATGTAAACCAATAAAGTAATGTAAATTATTATTTAAAGATACATAAAAAAAACCGCTCTCCCTTGAATTTTATCAGTCAAATTTTAAAAAACTAATACTATTTAAAAAACCCAAATTAATATTTGAACATACACCAAAAAAGACCCTCTTGTCAATAAAAATTAAAAAACAACTATTATTATCCCATTGTCAAAAATATTATTTGGGAAAAATAATTTAAAAATGAAAAAAAGTAAAATTTGTAAACAAAAAAAAAAAGGGTCAATATTAATAGAGAATCGCTAGCCCGGGAACGTTATATTAATGTGTTTTTGGTTAGCATCAACACCATCAGGCGGCTGACACGATAGATCATAACACAACCGTTTTTTTTTTTTTAAAAAAAAAGTTTATTTTTTTATTTTACATAAAAGTAGTAAAATTAAAGTATAGATAAAGAAATGATATACAATGCTGATTGCCATAGATTTAATAATGTATATAAATGATTAAATCTTATTTTTCCTTTTGCCAATCTAAGTTTACAATAAAACTATTATCTTGAATAAACAAATTACGAGAATACATTTATGAAATCTTTTTTTTCTCTCAAAATAATTTATAATTATGATAACTATTATGACAATCATATTTTTGTTGCAGTCAAAAATAATGTTTATAAAAATTTTAATCCATAAAATTTATAGATCAGCTAATATGCACATTTTGCAAATAAATATTAACACACTTTATTGTTGTATATGATCAAAGTAGGTTACTGTCTATATGAATAAAACTGGTGGAGGGTGTGTGTGTGACTATGTAGTTGTTAAAGATGAATATTTTCTTTATTTTGGATATACCATAAATAAAAGCACTGAATATTTTGTAAAGTTACTGGATGAAAATTAAATAGTGGTGCATTAATCCTATTTTAAGTCATAATATTGGATACTGTATAATGAATAAAATCAATTGTACATTTTTAGCATAAATGTCACCATTTATTTTCAGAAGCTGTAATTATAATAGTCATTATTTTATAATATCATAAAAAATGGTGGATATTTTTTAAAAAGATTTTAATTTTTTTTTTAAAGATTGTAATAGCTAATATTTAATTGTAAAACAAAATAATGGATGCAAATTGATATTTATCACTGTGGCTAATCCTTGCATAAAAGTCCATAGCTGAGATAAAGATATATACAATATACAAAAATAAAGTAATATAGAACAAAATGTTACAATTAATATTAAGTAAAACAAAGAACATAAATTTAAAACCAAATATATATATATTCTATGTATACTTGTAAGGTAAAATTATAATATATAGTTTTCGGTAAAATCAGATATATTAAAATATTTTGTAGCTGTAATAAAGATAGCTGGGCAGTCAAATTGTAAGAGAGAAAATAAAATTTAATATAGAAACAATGTTGCATTGAATAAAGTATAAAAGAAAGGAATTATTAATTATATTTTTATAAAATCAATGCATAGAAGCTTAAGAAGGAAAAATATAAATAAAAGAATTTTGGCCTTGTCATGTTAGATTATAGAATTAGTTTTTTTCAATTTAAATATTTATATATAACAATTTTAAAGAAAGACATACAGTAGTTACATGGAAAATCATATGGTGCAGTAGGTTGACTATTTGAGCTTTTTTTATTTTACTCAATGAAAAACTGATCCAGAAATTTTTAACCTTCCATAAACTTGTTCCAAATGAAGGTTTTTGCTTGAAGAAAGCAGTTTGATATTTGCTTTCCCTCAACTTTCCTACAGATATCTATATTATTTTGCTAGTTTTTCTTTAAATTGGAAAAATCATAAACTAATGATACTGATTCATTAGTTTAAAAAAAAAAACTGAAGAAGTCAATATTTTCCAAGAGGTGGTAAAAGCCAAAGGAAATTAGTCCAGCCTCCATATACTTGATGGCTCCAGTTTATTCTCAAATTTTGAAATTAGTTGCGAGATTACTTCCAAGAAAATTTTTTTGTGTAATTTATCAAAGATTCATGATTATTTTTACACAAATATATAATAATTATTTATTACGATAGAATGACAGCCTGTTAAGCTAATTGCGCAGATGCAGTGAGAATGTTATTAATAAATGAATACCTTCGAACAACCACATGATATAGTATTTGTGTAAGAGTAAAAAGGAATCCTCTTACCCTTACGACTCAAATGTTTATATATGAGCAAATCTAAAGTAGTTGTAGATTTGCTCATATATAAACATTTGAGTCATAAGGGTAAGAGGATTCCTTTTTACTCTTACACAAATACTATATCATGTGGTTGTTCGAAGGTATTCATTTATTAATAACATTCTCACAGCGTCTGCGCAATTAGCTTAACAGGCTGTCATTCTATCGTAATTATAATCGCACGCAAGATGTTATAAAATAAATGCTTATCCATGTATATGATTTAGTTTCGTTTAGAGTGGCGTTCAGTAAATTCTAGAAAATTTCATCGGCGTCATTCATACAGACATTATATATAGTAATTTAAAGTGACTATTATGTAGTCACGCCTTCGTTACAACTACTTTAGATTTGCTCATATATAAACATTTGAGTCGTAAGGGTAAGAGGATTCCTTTTTACTCTTACACAAATACTATATCATGTGGTTGTTCGAAGGTATTCATTTATTAATAACATTCTCACAGCGTCTGTGCAATTAGCTTAACAGGCTGTCATTCTATCGTAATTATAATCGCACGCAAGACGTTATAAAATAAATGCTTACCCATGTATATGATTTAGTTTCGTTTAGAGTGGCGTTCAGTAAATTCTAGAAAATTTCATCGGCGTCATTCATACAGACATCATATATAGTAATTTAAAGTGACTATTATGTAGTCACGCCTTCGTTACAACTACTTTAGATTTGCTCATATATAAACATTTGAGTCGTAAGGGTAAGAGGATTCCTTTTTACTCTTACACAAATACTATATCATGTGGTTGTTCGAAGGTATTCATTTATTAATAACATTCTCACAGCGTCTGCGCAATTAGCTTAACAGGCTGTCATTCTATCGTAATTATAATCGCACGCAAGATGTTATAAAATAAATGCTTATCCATGTAAATAATTATTTATATATATATGTTTTATAACATAGAAAACCATAGTCAGTACAATGATCATGCCTTGTGAAACTGATCATTTCATGATAGGATCTTTTGAGGTATTCTAAAAATTATAAATGCAATTTTAAATTTTAAAGTGTAATTTAGGGCTTGACATTTATTCATTTTCATTTTAAAAATAAATTTCAGTCAACAAAAATTTCACTGACTTTCTGAAGTAGTGGCTGTTTTCCTGTCCACTGTAAATTATGAAAAAATCTTTTATTCTAACTACATACTTTATTTATTACTATTTTTTGAGTATTTGCAAAGTTCAAATATTATATTTTAGAATGAATTTCATTTATAAACTTATATTTCTAACAAATCAAATCCAATTTATTTAGTTCTAATATAAACTAATGATTTAATACTGTACAGGTCAAAACATGTTGACCCATCAAACATGAGCTGGAACTCACCAAAATGTACTTCAATCCTGGTCAAGCCTGAGATTTAGGTCAGGGGCCAACTGGATTCGAACCCACTCTCTAAGCCCCAGATCAAACACCTAATGAATAACATAAAATGATGGCTCACGAGAATTTATTTTAAAATCTGGCCCACTAGCAGAGCGGAGAAGACAATGAGAGATTTACTAACTACATTATGTCTTAAATAGGCATGTGGATGGTTGTACATATGAAAATGGAGAAAAAGGGAATTCAAATGATTCAAATAAATTAGATAATAAAAGTTTAATATAATGATTTAATTCTATACATAAATGTGTGCATGAATGAGCGGTCTACCAAACGGTAGATAATTACATATTGGAGTTCACGCAAATGATTCTCATATGCTCTTTTGTTAACTAAATAATATACATAAATTAACATACATCTTTGGTGGGTATGGTATTAAAATGCCAATCAATTATTAAAAGATTACATAAGATTGCTATTAATGCTTTGGTTTATGGTTCTGAAACACAGTGACCAACATATTATTTCGGGAGCGTTCCGAGATTTAAGAAAACCTATTTTTACGCCTTGTCAGTTGTGAAAATGAAAATAAATAAAATACATTTGAAAAAATGATATTTTATTATATGACAAAATATTTCTTAAAAAAATTCTTTTAATTAACATTTAGGAGACAGAATGCTTGATCTTTCCCCAAGGCATATACTCTTAAAGACAGAAATAATAGATTAAGATCGTGAGATTGTATGAGATTGAAAATAACATTATAAATTAATAAAGTTAGTAATATTCAGCATTCATATATATATATATATTTTGAGCAGAGAGCAATTTTAATATTACAACATCAAAACTAAGTCATGAAGCAAAAGAAATAATATGTAGAAATGGTGGTACTGACATAATGGCAATAAAAACAGGAAAGGTTGTGCTTCTGGATGAAAGATGAAGTCTAAGACCCCCATTTTAGGGTAGTGCTTAGAGAAGTGTGATTAAGCATGGCGTGCCCAGGCTTACTGGAATTACCAATGCCAGAGGTGTTTTTATATGGAATAAGTCCCGGGAAGCTCAACTATCCATGGGACAGGACATAAAGAGAAATCTATGGGTTTGATCCTGTCGCAACCCCCAGACCAGAAGTACGTAATATATATATTCACAATGATAAGCCAAATGTCAGTAATGCAGTATGGATAAATGTCATTAACAACATTGAATAAGATTTACTGCTTTAATAATAAATGACCCCTGTTTGAATGCCATAATTTAGACAAATACTACGCTATGCAACTATAATATATATATATATTGATGCGTTTTGCCCGTATGACTAGATCTCTGTTACACATAAAATGCGTGAGTTGACCAAGTTCTGGAAAAAAAAGAAAGTTTCATTCCTATTTCTAAAAACATAACTATATTTCCTGATCAATTCTACCTAGTAATTGTTACGATTTACGCTATCTACGGAATCAGCTTTTATTTCTTTTATATGGGCTCCAGGATTAATATAAGAATCCTCTGAAATCCATCGCATCGCGTCTCGAAAATTAAAAAGAAAAATGCTTTTAAAAAAATCGGTATCATATTTTACTGTAACTAGAGTTATTTTTTAGATATTATTATTCCTGGAGCTTAGTCAACACATATTGGCAAAGGTAAATTATATTTTCAAATCTTACTAAACCAATATTAATAAATTTAATAATAATCATTAATAACATACAATGAAAAGTTGATATTAGAAATAAATATGTTTATTCTAACAAATTAAAATGTTTAAAGATAAATTACTAATTAAATAAAACTGGAGAGAACACACGCTAATACAAACATGAATCCATTAATAAAAAATAACAGTTAAATAAAGTTCTTGGGTAAACAAGAGTCTCTTGAATAATAAAATTAGTCTCTATCAGGATTATTTTAAGCTTTTTTTTTTAAGAGTTGTTTGCAAACTTTAAGTCACAATCGGGAAAAGTTAATCTTAGCTTACCGGTAAGTTTAGCAAATTCATGAAGCTTGTAAATTACTATGCAGTTTTTTTTTTTGTGGGAGAATGAGCTTGGCCATCGGTTATAAGTTGATCTTGGTCTATCCTACTGGTTGGTCACGAAAGCTTTTCTGGTGTCCGCCTTCAGGAACGATGGCAGCAAAAGCCCCAGTCCATTCCAACATGCAGAATTATTTCAGCATAGTGGTCCTGGATATATAGGAAAAACAGACAAAACAAGACCCTGATCAAACTGGTCTCTTTCTTTTTATACTCGAGGTCCAGTTTCCAGACTTCTGTGCATGTTATTATCATGGTGTTTAGGTTTATAATCTTGTACATTCTTTATCATTTTTCAATTAGAAAGTTCTCTTTTTTATAAAGTCATTTGGCCATCTTTAATTAACCAAAAAGATTTTTCTTTTAGCTTATCTGGATTAGTAATTTGTGTGTCTTTTGTTCTTTCTAATTTTTACTTTTATTTTTTAACTAGATAAAAAAAAATGTGGACGAAAAATTTAACTTTCATTGTACGTTTAAAAAAAATAAATTATACAAACTAAAAAAAAATATTTAATTGCGACTTTTTAATAAGATCGCTAAATTTATCTTTTCTTAGCTTTTACCAAATGCCAAGATATTTGTATCATATATAAATAAATGGTATAATATGTATACAGAGGCTGCAGAAAGGAGTTTGCTATTAACTGAAAGGAGACCCTTTGATTCCTCTTGGAGGCCTTAAAGAAACCGAGCAGGGCAAATTCCTAATGTCCACTCCATACGTTCTTGTCATTGCAGCTGTTATTACTATGTGATTATTCATATAGTATAAGAACATGGATGGGCTGCTCACCAACACGCATTAGCCAACATAGTGAGTTTATTGGCTTTTTATCTCAGAGTTTAAGAATATTTTTCCAATATATACAATCATGACAGACAAAAAATAAATCATGGCCCTTATTCCCAGGAGGCTGTAAAGTCACCAACCAAGGCAGCGGTTGGGTGCCAAAGGCGGAGGTGCTAAGAATCCCCTGATTGCGGACTCAGGCTGCCATTTGATGATGACTTTTTATTTAGGTACTTACAACTGCAGATCACTTTCAAGTGAAGGAAGATTGCAAGAGTTAGAAGAAGAACTATCTTATATTAAATGGGACATTATTGGACTTTGTGGAGTTAGAAGAAAAGGTGAAGAAACAATTGATTTAAAAAGTGGACATGTACTCTACTATAAAGGCACAAATATTGGAAATACAAGTGGAGTAGGATTCATTATAAATAAAAAAATGGAAGAATAACATTGTGGAGATTGATGGGTGTATCGGACAGAGTGGCAAGATTACTTTTACAACTTAATAGCAGATACCAAATGTAGATAATTCAGGTTTATGCCCAAACAAGTTCTCATAGTGATGAAGTAGTAGAAGATTTTTATATGGATGTACAAAAGGCTTTTGATCAGAGTAAACAACATTTTAAAATTGTTATGGGAGACTTTAATGCTAGAATTGATAAACAAATGAAAGATGAAAGTGGTGTAGGTAATTTTGGTTATGGTAATAGAAATGAGAGAGGACATAGACTTGTGGAGTTTGCAGAAAAAGAAAAACTTTATATTATGAATTCTTTTTTTTGAGAAAAATGTTAAAAGGAAATGGACATGGAAGCATCCAAATGAAGGTACAGCAGAATTGGATTATATTTTGACTAACAGAAAATACATATTTCAAGATTGTAATGTTCTTAATAAATTTAACACAGGAAGTGATCATCGATTAGTAAGATGTAAGATACATGTTAATGCAAAACTAGAGAGACAAAAATTATTAAGAAAAACAATATTTACAGTTGATATTCCTAATCTTCAGAAACATTCTAATGAATTTAAATTAGAACTTACAAATCGGTTTCAAGTATTAGTAGATTTTGAACATGATTCAGATTTGAATGAAATTAATAGGAAAATAACTGATACACTTTTAAAAACTGCAACAAAGATAGCTGGTAGAAAAAAAGCAGCAATTGACCAATAAAATTTCTACTGAAACTAGAGAATTTATGAAGAAAAGAAGAAATATGAAGATATACAAAAATGATGCATTAAAAAGGATTGAATATCTCGAATTTTGTAAAATGGTGCGAAAAAAAGTTGAAAATGATATAAGAAAGTATAATTGTGAACTAGCAAGGAAAGCTGTAGAAGAAAATAAAAGTCTAAAGAGTGTAAAACAACATTTTGGTATTGGTAGGAAATTTATATCTGCAATAAGAAAAAAAGATGGCATTATTACTAAAAAGAGAGATGACATCATGAAATGTGTAGAAGACTTCTATCAAGAATTATATAGTAATAAAGAACAAGTACCTCCTATATCTATTATATCTTCTGAATTGCCCAGAATTTTCAATGAGGAAGTGAGACATGCAATTAAATTTATGAAAAAAGGGAAGGCTCCAGGTAATGATGGAATTATAATTGATATATTAAAAGAAGCAGGTGAAGAAATAGAAATTTTTTTAGCAAAGTTATATACCAAATGTCTAAATGATAAAGATGTACCAGATGATTGGAAGAATGCAGTATTAATATTAATATTTAAAAAAGGTGATAAAGAAGATATTAGAAATTACAGACCTATCAGTCTTTTATCAGTTTTATACAAAATTTTTACTAAGATAATTACAACTCGTCTACAGAGAACACTGGACTTCCACCAACCAAGAGAACAAGCTGGATTTAAAAGTGGTTTTAGTACAGTAGATCATATCCAGGTATTGAGAGAAGTTATAGAAAGGACAAATGAATATGAGTTGCCATTATGCTTAGGATTTGTAGATTATGAAAAGGCATTTGATTCTATAAACATTTCTTCAGTGATTAAAGCATTGGATCATCAAGGTATAGATCCAGGATATTGTCATATTTTAAAGAATATTTATAAAAATGCAACAGCAACAATTAGATTACATAATGATAGCAGGAAAATCAACATTGAGAAGGGTGTAAGACAGGGTGACTCCATATCTCCAAAACTTTTTACAGCAGTGCTGCAAGAAGTATTTTGTGGATTAAAATGGGAAGCTAAAGGAGTGAAAGTAAATGGAGATTATTTAAGTCATTTAGATTTTGCAGATGATGTAGTTGTTTTTGCAAATAATGCTTTAGAGTTACAGGAAATGTTGCAGGAGTTATCAAATGAAAGTAGGACTAAAGATAAATGTTAAAAAGACTAAAGTAATGTTTAATAGATTTTCTCAAAATATGAAAATAAAGATTGATTATGATGAGTTAGAAGAAGTTAACAGTTACAAATACCTTGGTCAGATTATTAATACAGATGGAAACATAATGGATGAAATTAATCATAGAATTAAACTTGGTTTGAGTGCTTTTGGTAGAAATAACTTGATACTAAAAGGAAATATGCCTATGTGTTTGAAAAGGTTTTTAATAAATGTGTTTTGCCAGTTCTTAGTTATGGATATGAGATTTGGACACTTAATAGAAGAGCAATACAGAGACTTCAGACCACTCAAAGAAGTATGGAGAGATGCATGTTGGGAGTAACAAGAAGAGATCGAAAATGCAATGTATGGGTAAGAGAACAAACAGGTGTTACTGACCTCACTGAAAAAATTAAAAGACTGAAGTGGAGTTAGGCTGGACATATTGTTAGAAGAGATGATAATAGAGGGACAATTGAAATTTTCAACTGGATTCCAAGAGATTGTAAAAGACCCAGAAAGATACCACATGTGAGATGGATGGATGAAATAAGAAAGTGTGCAGGGGTGATGTGGAGAAGAGAAGTTAAAGATCGGAAAAGATGGATTGAACTTGGTGAGACCTTGATTCTGCAGTGGATTGATAATGGTTGATGATGATGATGATGTATACAGGATTTTATTTAATAACTGTAATAGTAAAATATACATTAAGATTTATCCCCTTCCTTTTCTGCTATTTAAAAATTATTCAATCCCACCTTCATGCATTTTATAATAACTGGAATATTTAAGTATTTGATATTTTAAGAGTATGAAAAATAAAGTAAAAAATAACAGTTATATAGAAAATAAATAATGTCACCCTTTCAGAATTGAATAAATAACATTTTAAAAGATTTCAAAGTGTTAATTAGCTTGAGCGATAGATTTACCCGGGTAGAATTACTTCATTCTATTTGGAGTTGAACAAATAACAATTTTTTATAATAAACCAACATAAATTGTTGATTCGTAAAAACAATCTGGTGAGCATATTAATTAATCATACATTATATTTTAAGCGAAATTTAATAACCTTAATTCATGGAGGTTTAATAAAAAAGATTTTGAGAAATTCAGCTTGTCACATTGCTTGAGATTGGCATATTAATAATAACACAGGCATACATATAAAATCAAGTAATAAATAAATATAAATAAATGACTGCACAAAAGTTAAAGAAAGTTAGAGCATATGAGAGAGAATTAGATTTATAGAAGTTATTTGAGAGCAAATTATATTTTTACATATTAGAAAAAGATAAAATTACACAATACGTTAGGAGAAATCCTGATAGCAGGATTTGAAATTAGTTAAAATAGATTTACTTTCAGGCAGCATGAAGATAATTACCTTGCACAATTTTAAGAGTCCATATTAAAAAGTCCAGCTTGTGCATAGCAGCTCAAGGTTCCATGCGAGTTCTTATGTGACAGCAAGCTTCTGATCAGCATTCTAAAGTTTTCAGGTTGGGCTTTTACTTCATTCTACGGGAGCCTGATGGTATGGCAGCGAAAGACCCACAAGGGTCAGAAAGGTGATGGGCTTTTACTCAATCATCATTTTTAAATTGCAAACCAGCATGGGTTATGATGAGAACATGGTTCTCGCAATAGCAGCTATTCTCTTGGTGTTTAAAATTAGCCCATTTTATACCCCGCTCAGGTATTTGTGGAATGCTTTTAATTTCTTATTTCTAGCCCAAAATCTAATCTCTGATCCAACAAAATCTTACATTTCTTTGTCTATTGTTCTGGGAGATGCAATTGTGAGATAATGTTCCAAAAATATATTCAAATCTATTTCCAGATTGGAAATAGATTTGACAAAACTGTTTATAACAAAAGTAAAATCTATTAATCCCATTCCTCACTTTATTTTCAGTACAACTTTAATAAAAAATATCTTCCCAAGATTAAAACAATATTATATTTCCAACCCTTTTATTATTTTTGGACAATTAACGGTTGCATCTGTCATCTTGGATTTGACAAAATATACAATTTAATAGGAAAAAAACAATTTAAAAAGAAAAAGTTTTATAAATAACATATAATAAAAATATTTATAACAATATTTTGTTAATATGTTTGCTCCTATAATATATATATTTGAGCCACACCTATGTACTTTAATAAAAAAAATAATAATAATAAAAAACGTCATTGAGAAGTTAAAATTTATCATTTTTAGGTGCGCATCTCAGAAATATATACATGAAATATATATACGACTAAAGGAGCAGGATGGGACATAAGATTTGAACATAGGTTAGTACTTGTTAAGTGGATAGAACCATGAAGCTCAATCTTAAGTTAAGATTGACTACTTCAATACTAAAATTAAATGTTGAATAAAAAATGTCACCAAGGATAAAAAAAAAGTCACCATATTGAAAGATTAAAGTCATTTCTCTATTACTAAGATAAACTAATAAATTTTCTCAGTACTTATAACGTAATCGGGCTTGGCCACTTGATGGCATTCTGGTTCGCCAAAACACCTAACAAATGCCGTTTACAAGGCCTGACTTACGGCTATAGAAAACATGTATGTTTGTCTTAGCCATTAGAAGGCCATTTATGATGTGTAACGCAGAAATAATAAGGCCTATTTCTGCTTCACGACAATTATTGTGAATCCACACACTTATCTTTCGTTTACAGGTTGATATATATGTGTGTTTAGTTGGATTAGTCAAATTTTTACAATATACATTATACAATATTTGTATTTATAATTTATTTAATAAACATGAATTTATAGCAATTTTCTAAATGGCCACACCCTTGTTTAGAGAATTGTAAGGTGTAAAAGCTTGCCGAGGGTAGGTAAAAAAAAATCGGCCGATATCGCGTGCGAAATATCGTTTTCACGTGAAATACCACCTAGTTGATAATATGGATGGCGATCAACTTTTTCCGCAGTTGCCAACATCAGAAGCCAAGTATTTCTGCTGTCCAATAAAAATATACACAATTTTTTGTACATTTCATAGAAAGCACATATTATAAACATGTTTACTAAGTAAATAAGACATTTATATGTGTTGGTTGTTGTTTAAAAAAGTTTGAGTTTCTTTCTTTTGTCCAACTACGGTTATGATTTTGATATCTTTTATTTTAGCATTACAAACAATAGAACACTAACCCTAAAACTAACCCTACACAGTTATTTTATTATGTAGAAAGCAATAATTAAGCGAAAGACATCGCTAAACAGACATCGCAGAGTAGCAGCTTTGTCCAAAAACAGCGATTTAAAAATTAAAAAAAAAGGTTGTCGTTTACCAATAATTAAGCGAAAGACATCACTAAATAGACATCGCAGAGTAGCAGCTTTGTCCAAAAACAGCGATTTAAAAAAAAAAAAAAAGTTTTGTCCAAAAACAGCGATTTAAAAATAAAAAAAAAGGTTGTCGTTTACTAAATACAAAATTAAAATTAAACAACTTTTTTAATAAAAAGGCATGAAAAAAAAGTTATAGCAATCAATAAATTAATAACCAAAAAAAAAAAAAAAACAGCGATTCGATTTAAAAATATAACGCGGCCCCGAACATTGTATTGTATTGTTTTTGACTGCCAACAATGCCATCAGTGGCCAAGCCCGATTACGTTATAATTACCATTTTCTCTTGTAATATGAATTATTTCTAAGCACTTTTTTTATTTAGAGAGACAAATATTCACAAATAAATATTTAAACATTAAATATAGCTATTTTATTTCAATAAACATTTATAATTTGAATTAAAATATAATTTTTTAAAAATCTGTATATATAGTAATATTATTCTTAAATTTCTTAAGTCATTTTTTTGGCAAAGTATTAATAATCTTAATATTTCATAAATGTTTGTTAATTTTGAATGGCTTTATTATATAACTGTAATAATAATAATAATAATTATATTAAAATAGTTATGCACTTTGTAATTAATTAATTAACTAATGGATATTTCGAAAACAAATTAAAAACTATCTTGAAAATATCAAGATCAATTTATAGTTTAAATTTGTTCTCTAAATATTTACTAATTAATTACAAATCACACAAATATTTTAGTACAATTATTATTATTATATAATAAAGTCATAAAAAATTAATATCATCAAAGTATACTTAAATTTATTTTTTGTTCATGGTTAAGACAAATAACTATAATGCTGGTTTAAATCACAGATATTATTTGTTGTACTTTGAAATTATGTTTATTCATTAATGGTGATAAATTTTTGAGAAAATTTTTATTTCTATAAAACACAACTAATAAAAGATTATTCAGGTTCACGTGAAGATGTTGGAGATCCATAAAATATTCTAGATTTTTTTTTTTTTCATATATCAAAGCATCGGCCGGGAAGCGAACCCGCAAACCCGGGACCACTTCTAGATTTACTACAAAATTAAATACAAGAAATATTACCAAGATTCATTTAATAGTTAAAGCATCTAGAACTTAATTAAAAACTTTTTTTTTTAGCATAAGTATAAATATATATTTGTCATGTTTGTGTCAGTGTGTATGCGTATATTTAAAAAAAAAAAAACAATTAAACAAACTGAATAAGATTTTGACAAGATATAAAAAAATATATCTTTTTTATTAAACTTTGTATAAAATGTTTCTTTCATATAATATACCTGTGTAATAACTCTAAAAAGAAAAAGTTATTTCAAATATTTTATTAACTGCATTTCAAATACATTTTCTCATTTTGATGAAAATATGAAGAATGTAAAAATAACTATTAGACTGTAGACTAACTATTACACTATCAAATATATTAATTAGTTATTTGGAAAACAAATTCAATCTAATAAAGACTTGGAAAAAGAAACATCTATTTTCTATATAAATTTATAAAAAGCAGAACAATTTATTTTCACTCACAGCTATTGTGTTTCCCCGAAAATAAGACCAGGTGTTATATTCATTTTTGCTATAAAATTTACCATAGAGTTTATTTTCTGGTTATTTATTCAAGTATTTATCTTTACAGAATGCAGTAAGATTCTTATCCCGGAAGTGCCCCCCCTTCTTTTTGCACTCATCTTTTCTGGCAATCAGAATATTATTCCTTGAAATTTTCCATTAAATCAAATGTTAATTGAAGATTTTTCCAAGACAGGAGTGGTAACAAAAATGATGATTACAGTTAAGAATGGTTTGTCCACACAAAAGCAACAACAAATGTAAGCACAAAAAATTCAGAAAATGTTTCAGTATTCTTTTTAAAAACTTTTCTTTAAGAGAAAGATTGATGAATTAACTATGTTATTAAAATCACTTCCATTATTTATCATCTTTTAGGAGGGAAAAAAGTTAAGAAATCAGACATATTTTTCTTTTATCTTGAATATTTAAATGCTACTATGATGTAATTCTAAAACTAAATTAGGAATTATTATAAATCTAAGTATCAAATATAAATAAGCACCTAAAAATATATAAAAGAAATTATAAATTGTCCTATATACTGATTTGTGGTAGATAAATTATTTCTATATACAGGTAGAATTACGTTTGTCAAAAGGAAAATACAAAAGAACCATAATATTTATATTACCATTTATTTAAGGCATTAATGTCTATAATAGTGTTTATTTATATATTCATGACTTTATAATTCGATACGTCCATCATGTGTTTAACAGGCTGACAATTTGACTAGTACTTAATTTCTGATTTTCAGGAAAAGATATGTTAATAATAAAATTAGATTGCTAGTTAATTAAAATAAAATTAAAATGGAAATGATTGTTCTATTAAAATGTAATAAATGTAAAGCAAACACGCCCTTGGGCACTGCACTGGTCAAAACATGTTTATCCATCTAACATAAGCTGGAACTCACAAAATGTACTTCAAACCCAGTCCAGCCTGAGATTTAGATCTGGGACCAACCTGAATTCGAACCCATTCCACAAGGTCCAGATCAAACACCTAATGGATAACATAACAATGATGGCACACGAGAATTTATTTTAAATCCGGCCCACTAGCAGAGCGGAGAAGACAATGAGACTCAGGGACTTAAACATATATATTAACAAATTTAAATACTAGACATTCCCATGATAAAATCTAATATATTTAATTAAAAGGGGCTTTACTAATGAATAGCTATGATCAATTAATGAATTGGATTGATTTAATAATGAAACAGAAATTGATATATGATGAATTAGTAATATATTTATTGACAATTACATATATATTTTGACATAACCCATTATTTAGCATAGGAAAATGCATGCAGGCACTTTTATTTACTGACTAAGTATCATTAGTCTAGGCAATTGTACAATAATCATTGATATGTTGGTAACATAAGTTTGTGGCTATTATTTAATGGAGCTAAATATTATACTATATAATAAATCACTACATTCTACTTATTAGTTATGCCATTTCATAATCAATTCGAGTGGCTATTATATATGTAATCAAACGAAACCTGAGTGAAACTTAATAATACATCCGATTATGACAAATTTATATATTTAATATGGGCATATAAAGCATCGCAGATAGCTTTAGATCGAACGGGTTTTCAAGAATGCTTCATGCTTCGGCTCAACGCTGAAGACTGCATATTAGGGAGGTAAAGTTGGCTATAAAGATTTTACTAATACACTACGCACAGGTAAAATATAATAGTAAAAGTTGCTCTGCGGATGGATGAATAGATTTTAGGGTTTTCGTGACCAACACCGGTTTAACCAATGACCGATCGTCATGCTGCTAAACGAGAACCTTTATTTGGTTCATAAGAGGTGGAGGGCTTACATGCTAACCCGGCCCTTAGCTCAGGTTTAGCTACTGCACTACCCTAAGAGAGAAAGATGGGATGGATTCACCATGGCTCCATCTTATATATATCAAACCAGCAAAACGATAAAATATTGATAAATTTCACACCTGCCAAGCTGAAGTATATTATAAATTAAATACCATACCACACATGAACACTATTAGCTTGATCAAAAGAGCCAACTCTTCTGATGCATGAGAAATACGTATATGCTACTGAGGGGAATATATATATATAAACTTTACTTTATCCTGTTCAATCTCTTCAGTTATCTATAATTAATAAACTCTTAAGGGGGAAAGTATATTTAAGGGACTTACAAATACTTTAATAAGAAAATATACTTATGATTACACTCCAGGCTAGTTTAATTTTTAGTAACACAATAATTAAAGGCTGCAAATCTGAATTTATAAGCCATATTTTATATTTACATTAATTAATTAATAAATGACAAAATAACAACGAGCACAAAAGGGTCGTCATTATTTATAAAATAGGGTTTCAAAACAGCGTGCAAAATGATGCTATAATAAATAATAATACGAAGATTTTAAATATCTACAAAAAAAAAAAAACATATTTTGTAACTAAATGCACGCCATTTCGAAACATAGGCATAATTAATAATAATTAAAATAAGCAAAAGAGAAATAAATATAGCTGCAGTGATTAAGTTATACAGCAAAACATTAAGTTAATAAAGACAATTAGCAAAAGTAGGTCATTTATAGTATTCAAATATTATTTATAAGACAATTAAGACAGAGTTTACATTAATATAGTTAGCTAACCTGTATTTTAAAGAAATAATGATCATTTTGAATTTTACACAGAGCTCTGCGATTTTAATTGATATTAAGAGCTCTGCAATTAAATGGTCCGGAGATACTGAAGCTGGAATGAAGGTGAATTCTTTTTAGCGGCTTATGGCATCTTTTATTTAGTTGGGATACAATCTAAGATGGTATTCCTATAGCTGGACTGGAATACTTGAATTGGAATGAAAGTGAGTTCTTTTTAGCGGCTTATGGCATCTTCTATTTGTTATAATAAGTTTGTTAGGGCAACGTTGGTTGTTGCTTCAGCCTTGGCTGGATCAAACTTCGACGTTCCATCATGGGGAAAGGCAGCAAACCCTTGCCTTTCTAGCAGGGCATAGCAAAATTAACAATTTACAGCTTCAGACAGTAACAGCTCTTCAAAGAAAATGGAGTCCTTCCTTCCCGCTTGAAATATAACCTATTTATATATTTCCACCTACCAAGCCTTAACACCTTTTGGAATTTTGTTTGCCTCAGGACCAATTGACTTTTAATTAAAACAAAATCATACAATCTGATTTTCTTCTACTGATAATGTCTCTGATGTGTTATATTTCATTTACTTAAAAAAAAATTTAATTAAATATATAAATTATATAATTTTGATTCCGATTTCATTAATTAAATTTTTTTTTAGGTGTTATAAATTTTTAAGGCCTAGCAGATAATAATGATCTTCTGATTTAATGGTAGTCTTTTGTTGCAAACAAATTCAATCAGTAAAATAGATTTTACTTTTACCCAATGCAGGTACGGTCACTAATTGATTTCTTATTTACAACAAAATTCCCGTTTTTAATTATGAACCAATGACTTTTATTTTAACTTGACATAAATAACATTTTTAACATATTTTCTTTCCCTACATTATTTGTTTTTTTTTTTAAAAAAAACAAATTTGACAGATTTAAAAACTAAAACTTTAGTTTCAGTTATCTCTATAAAATGTTAAATCAAAAAACCGTAAACATATTTTTAAGAAAACATTTTATACTATATCTTTTTATTTAATCTTAAAATATATGTACAAATCATTAGGTCATCATTCCATGGTTTAAATTGTCCATCCACATACAAATATAATAGCGAATATAATTAAGAATTGACTGATAAATGAACAAAGTATTTTATGATAATAATGAGGAATTATACGCTATAATTTTATCAACCTGTCTAATTATAGCATACTTTCGTATGTAAATGGATGATGCCATTCAGGCGGCCATGATAGCAAATTTTACTGCTCGACTTTTATATAACATTTTGATATTTCAAATAGGTTCGAAACTAGTTCATATGGGCAGATCATTAGGTTAATGGTGAAATGGAAAGTAGGTTGGGAGGTTTCCATTTCAGCACTTAAACGATCGAAAGTCAGATAAGAGATAAAAATTAAAGATTATGGTGTTTCTCGTTTTGGAGTTAACTGGCCAATGCAATTACCAACAAACACACAGTCCAGAAAGGAAAACCATCATGGCCAATAAGATCAGAATGTCAGGAGAGATCGATCCCAAAAATTGGTAATAAGGAAAGCGTAATACTATAAAAAGAAAAATAACTGAATAGAAGAGGATGGATTAACTATTGATTCAATGGTGGTGACCGATTAAAAATATCTTACAGCTGTATTGCAGACTCCATGATGTAGAGATCTCTCAATAGATTTCGTTTCTTTTATTGGCGCCAGCCGAGGTGGTCTCCCGAATGACAGTTCCTGAATGAATGGCAAGCAGCGGTTTCATCTCCAAGAAGAACAATGTACAAAACATAATAACTAGGATGAACTTCCATAACATGCTGCCACCAGGAGGTCTCATCAAGACTTACTGGGAAGTATAAACTTTTATATACAATATGAACTTTTAAATAGATATCTTAAACAAACTTTCAATTCGTAACCTAAATGTAACTTCTAAATAAGCTCTTATTTAAAGAGCAAAAGAACTCTAAATTAATTATTAATATTTCTCTCTTATGTATGTTTTCTATCAATCATTTCCATTTTTTGTTAACAAAATTATTAAATTTAAAGTTAAGTGTAGATGGCTGCATAGATTCATTAAGTTTAGAGTAGATTATGTAGGATTAATTTTGACTATTTGTTTCACAGTTGAATCGATGCTGGTGGAGAGATGTGTTGCATGTGATATGAAGAGGTGCATTAGATTCTCATTCTCTTGTGCCATGTTAGCATAGAGGGCATAGTACCTAAATGAATGCATGGCACAAAACAGATAGCCATCACATTGTTATTGGTGATAGAGGTATTCCCTACACCATTGGATTTCTTATGCTCTATGGATAGGGAATATAAATCGGCCAGGACAGCTCTCCCTCTATATAGAGCATTTTGTTTTCTCAATATTTCTTTTATATGATTCCTTCGCCAGACAGAAGCACATTCCTGTACTGGATGGGGATCACTTCTGTAATAATATCATGCTATAGATGCACATCTGTGTCAGCATGGTTTTATGCTAACATCTTTGTTGCATTGGTTATGCCTGTATATTAGAAAGCCAGCATTGGTTTAACTGTGAACTTTTAGTCTGAGGTTAAATGATTTGAAAGTCTCTAAGTATATATTCTATGTAGTCTATCTGTGTTCAACATTATAAAATATTAAATGGTATAAAAATTTCCATGTGTGCATATTAATAAAAATATCAAGATTTAAATCTATCTAATATTGTTAATTATAAATTTATTTCATGCTTTGATTACGTAAGTAATATTTACTAAGGCAATAAACCTAAATCTTGTGCAGTTAAAAATGCGGACCTCTACAGGTCTTAACCAAAAGAGGGAAACCGGGAACCCTTCTTTACTTCAACCTACTTTCTATATAAATAGGTGAAGCTGAAGCGATTAGATCTGAGAGTGTGAAGCCATTCAATACTTCACTGATTAAGTCCACAATTCCTATTATACATTAATACTTGCGAAACCTTTCGATTTACGAGTCAATGGAAAGATCTTATAGTTAAAAATCGATTTCATAGTTAGAAATCGATTTCTAACTATAAGATCTTTCCATTGACTCATAAATCGAAAGCTTTCGCGAGTATTAATGTATAATAGGAATTGTGGACTCACTCTCAGATCTATCTGCTTCAGCTTCACCTATTTATATAAAAATTTAGGTTGAAGTAAAGAAGGGTTCCCGGTTTCCCTTTTTTCTTCCAATGCGTAAGCTTGTGGTTAAGACCTGTAGATATCCCTACCTTCGCGTTTTTAACTGCACAACATTTAGGTTTATTGCCTTAGCTAATATTGTTAAATAATCTAATCCTCAAATTTGTTATATATATGTTATGTGCATAAAAAATGTATGTCTTATTAGTACTGGCAGTGATTTATTATTTTATCTTTATTAATAATACTTTAAAATATATAATTAAAAATAAGTTTGAAATGTTTTATAAAACTCAGCTCCTCTAAGAGCTAGTGGCTAGGGCTATCGGTCAATAAAAGTTGCATCTTACCCATATGTATCTGCCTACTTTATAAATTTTCTAATGCCTAGTGGCACCCTGGTATGGCAGATAGGGAACCACGAGTACCCTGAATTTTAAAAAAATGATGCCAGTAACATTTTTTTCTGAAATGAATATTTTTTTTTTTTTTGTATTAAGATAAAATTATAAATTTGAATGTCTTGTAAAAGTATTGCCAGAAAGAACAATTGTGCATATATGAATAAAACGCGAGGAATAAAACATAATAATTAGTACAAATAGTAATTTTAGGAAAGACTGATTAGAATAATAAGTAACCTGTTTTGATTTGCCTTATTAATTATTGAAAGACTGATTAATAAATGAAAAGTAGGAAAAATAGAACTCTTGAGGGAGGAGGCGCAGACTCAGCTGGTGTAAAAAGGGAAGAATAGATAAAAAACACTATTTTTTTAATTGTGTAATTACTAACCAAAGAAGTCATTTAAATTTTAGCGTAGCTGGAAAACTATTAAATAATTACTTAAAAGTAAGTTAAAGTAAAAAAAAAGAAAAATGTAACGATAAAAGATTATTTTTTTTAAAGTAATGTAAAAGAAAATAATAATGTTAATTTGTTTCTATTCAAAAATTATGTTTAAATCTTAGCAGAATGGAAATGAAAATGTAATAAATGTAAAGCAAAATGGGCCTTTGGGGTAATTAAATGATCGAAAGTCAGATAATAGATAAAAATTAAAAGATTATGGTGCTTTGGAGTAAACTGGCCAATGTAACTACCAATAAACACACAGTCCAGAAAGGAAAAACATCATGGCCAATAAGATCAGAGCAACATCAGGAGCAATCGATCTGAAAATATGGTGATAAGGGAGGCATAATACTATAAAAAGAAAAATAATTGAAATAGAAAAGGATTGATTAACTATTGATTGAATGGTGGTGACCAGTTAAAAATATCTCACAGTTGTATTGCGGACTCCATGATGTAGGGGTCTCTCAATAAATTGTTTTTTTATTTGTGCTGACCAAGACGGCCTCCCAAATGATGGTTCCTGAATAAATGGCAAGCAGCGGTTTCATCTCCAATGAGAACAATATACAAAACAAGATAACTAGGATGGACTCCCATAACATGTTGCAATCCAGTGGATTTATCAAGACTTACTGGGAAATATAAACTTTTATATACAATATAAACTTTTAAATAGATATCTTAAACAAACTTTCAATTTGTAACCTAAGCGTAACTTCTAAATATGTTCTTATGCAGAGTAAAAGAACTCTATAAATTAATTATTAATATTTCTCTCTTATGTATAACGTTTGCTATCAATTATTTCCATTTTTTGTTAACAAAATTATTAAATTTAAAGTTAAGTGAAGAAGGCTGCATAGATTTGTTAAGTTTAGATTAGATTATGTGGGGTTAATTTTGGACTATTTGTTTCGTAATTGAAGTGATGCTGATGGAGGGATGTACGGCATTTTATACCAATGTGATTTGAAGAGGTGCAATAGATTCTCATTCTCTTGTGCCGCTTTAGCATAGAGAGCATAGTACCCAAATGAATGCATGGCTCAAAAAAGGTAGCCATTGCATTGTTATTGGTGATAGAGGTATTCTCAACCCCATTTGATTTCTTATGCTCTATGGATAGGGACTATAAGTCGGCAAGGACCATTCTCCCTCCATATGGAGTATTTCATTTTCTCAATATTTTTTTATATGATTCCTTTGCCAGACAGATGTACATTCCTGTACTGGATGAGAATAACTTCTTTAATATCATGCTACAGACACATATTCCTGTCAGCATGGTTTTGCGCTAACATCTTCATGTTGCATTGGTTACGTCTGTATATCAGAAAGCTAGCGTTGGTTTAACTGCGAACTTTTAGCCTGAGGTTAAATGATTTGAAAGTCTCTAAATGCATATTCTATGTAGTCTATCTGTGCTTAACATTATAAAATATTAAATGGTATAAAAATTTCCATCTGTGCATATTAATAAAAATATTAGGATTTAAATCTATCTAATAATGTTAAATAATCTAATCCTCAAATCTGTTTTATATATGTTATGAGTGTAATAAATGTTTGTCTTATTAGTACTGGAAATGACTTATTATTTTACTTTTATTAATAATACTTTGGAACATATAATTAAAAATAAGTTTGAAATGTTTTATAAAACTCAGCTCCTCCATGAGCTAGTGGCTAGGGTTATCAGTCAATAAAAGTTGAATCTTACCCATAAGTATCTGCCTACTTTATAAATTTTCTAGGTTCTAATAGCCTAGTGGCGCCCTGGTAATGCAGATAGGAATGAGTCTCCGTCCGACCGTTATAATATATATGCTTTTTATTTGTTGGAATCTAGTTATACAGTTAATATATCTTCTTCTTTTTTCCTATTTCTGGAACTACTAAGTCCAATGCTTGAAAATAAAAATGAGACAATTTGCTCTACATAAATAATCTTCATGTAATAAAGATATATATGAGAGATAATGACCTGGCTCAACTGATGAGTGCTGGCTCAGCATAAAATGCACTTGGGGGTTATTTGTCTTTTATTGTATCTTTCTTTATATGAAATTACTTATGAAATAAAAAAGAATGGAGAAATATGGAAGTTGTCTATCTACAAAAAAAAAAAATATTAACATTACATAATTTATTTATGAGTTTGTTAAAACTATTAAAATTATCTCTTAATTCTCATGATTACTGCTATTCATACTTTAGATGATTATCACTATTGATATCACTTATAATATATTACCTAATTCATATTGCATTCAAATGGTACTCAGCTATTAGATCTGAATGGATGCCTCTATGATTGTTATTCTTTCATCAGTGTCTTTTAAACATATAAATGTATTCCCAGCATAATAGCCAAAGCTTAAAACACCAATAGAATATCACAATAAAAGATGGAAGTTATATTGCCAGCAGATTGTGGATATTCAATTGGTTTATGCTGTGAATTACATTTGAAAAACAGTTATCTATTGAAAATTAATGATTTAATACATATATACTCAATGAAAATATTAGTTATTTATCCACATTATATATTGAAACCCATTCCAGCAATAGCTAAATTAAATAACTACCACTATCAAACTTTTGCATTAGTCTGCCAAATTTGTATAAAAAATATATGTGTCTGGTAAATAGTTGTTTTGTAGTTCCACTTACATATCTTTTTATAACTATCACAAATTCATTTTTAGAAACCATATATTTGTTTTATTGGAATGCCACATATATATTGACTGCTAAATACAGTAAACAAACAACTATGCTCACACACACACATATATATTTATACTAATTATTTTAATGAGCATGTAAATAACACTAAGAATATAAACCTATTTTATAGAACAAACAAGTCTGAATACATTACTAAGACAATTTACAAGCAAGATTCTATAGAATCATTTAAATAAACCTGTAAATAACACCCACTTTTTAAAACTATAAGTTGGCTTGATTATAATAAAAACAAAAATAGTTGGAATAAAAAGTTTCACTCTTTTTGCAGCATCAATACCTGATTTATTAATATATAATGAACCGAAAAACAGACAGAAGTGATCATCTTTTATCTAACAAAATAAAATGCCTTTGATATTAATGTAACAGGATTTTGGAGTTCAGAAAATAAAGAAATACTACAAAGTTAACAAAAATACCATTTATTTAATTAATTAACTAATAAAATAACAATAATTGGTACCTAAGTTGGCTATTTATAATTTAACTTATAAACAGATTAGAATAGTATGCAAATTTTAAATTAAGAATAACAATAATTAACAGAACATCTTTATAAGAACAGACTATAATCTAATCAGTAACTTTGATGGAATTAGCTGAACTTTTTATTTTACTGAAGACAATTAAAATTGTACTGCAGAATAGTGTACAGCTGATGGAGAAAAATTAGTAGACATGCCAATTAAATATTATCATGAAAAATATTTCTGACACAATTAAGTCTATTCTCTTACTCTATTCCTTCACTAGATATCAGAAACAAGCTGCCTTATAGGCTTTTTACCTGTCCAAGATATATTTCATTGTCTAAGATATGCCTCAAATCAAAATCCTCTTCAAACAAAAAATTATCGCATATGAAATGAATTACTTATGAACTGGAACCAAATTTCTTTTTCAGTTCCAATACTACAGCCACCATTTGAATTACTGATTACAATGACTATATAGCAGATCAGCAATTAAATATTCTACTGCAGTCATTTGATTTATATTAACACTAAGTATTTCTGACATCATGAATTTTTTAATCAATTAGTATGCTTCTATCTATAATAATTACTGATTTCTACAAGATATTTATGACAATGTTTTATTATTTGTGTGGATGTAAAGTTTAGTTTTGATAAAAACTCTTCCATCTTAGTTAAGTTTATAAATACGTACTTCACACATTAGTTTATTTCTTAAACAATTTGAACTATTATGATTCTTTTACCAGTACAAGTAATCTTCTTTATTTTTATTTTAATTAATCATTAGCATTATAGAATAAATATTGTTCTTATGCTATATACCATTCGTCCATATCAATAAAAATTACTGTTTGTGTATTCATGTTAAAAAACATTATTACATCAATTTATGATATCACTATTTTTTTTTGGTGAGAAGCTAATAAACTATACTCTCTGAAAAACTTATGCATTAACTGGTTTAAAGTTTTATAATTAAAAGTTTCCATTACTCACAATTATATCAGCAATTCTGTTATTAAAATCTATGATCAGAAATTCAATCAAGATTATGTGTTGATAACATTAAGAGCATCAACAACCCAATCTTTCAAAATTAATAAAATCTCCAAATGATGTAAAGATTCATATATTACAAACAATAGTAATATAATTTTTTATAATTTAAATTTTTAAGCACATTAATGCTCTTGATTTTTCCACACTTATTTAACTAAATGGACACAAGTAAAAAAATTGTTAACATTGTAATTATCATTAAAAGACAGTTTTCATTCTGTAATAATTTTTCATAAGAAGAGACTTTATCTCCTTTTTTCTATTATTTGATTAGCTTATTTGTTTGGTTTTTTAACATTCTTCTACTATATCTTGTTTCTTTAATTTGTTTCTTTTTCTTTTTTTTTAATATCTTACTAATGTTTTTCATATTTTATTAATATAATTATTATTTTTTTAAATATCTTACAAAAATTGTTTTAATCTTAACAAGGGTTCTTCAGAAGAGTATTTAAAAGTATGTATTCTTCACATCAAGAGATCTATTTTTAAGTCCTCTTTGGAAAAACTGAATCGATCAGCTAAGTGTTCATGCAGTATACATAAGATGATATAATTCATAAAAAAACACAAGTCAGCTTCAACCTCATTAAAACTATCAATGTTGGAGCTGTTAAATCATATGCTTTCTGGGTAATTCAAAATGTCATAATATTAAAGAATGAGAAAAATTAGACATTCTGAACAAAAAAACCCAAAAATGTGAAATGCTTAGATTAGCAAATTATTCTCAATAGGTTTTTATAAATGAAGGATTATGAAATCATTTAATCCAGAAATAATTCAAAGCGTAAAACTGATGTAGGATTTTTACAATGTAGACATAAACTTATCAATATAAGAATGATAATATTTAGATTCACAGAAAACCCCTTTAATATCAAAGTAATTCACATATAAGTCCCTATATTCAAATAATACAAATGCTAAGATAGAATAATATCACAAAAGTTAAAAAATGTGTTTTTATATTCCATGCTAATACTAACAGCACACAGTGTAGCATCCAATATACAACGATGGGGGTCATGCATTATTTCTCATTGATGATGATATTTCCAATTTTCTTACAGAGGCACATCTTTATAAAATGATTTCAAAACTACCTGCTTAGCATAGCAGTTTCAAACATATGCTTTTCAGAAAATGCTTAATCATCATATATGAACTTGTTTAATGAAAATATAACAAATACACTCTTAATCTGGCTATTAGTTTCATCAAAAGTCCTCAAAATAATTATATAATGAGTTTGACTTAGTACTGACGGATAAGGTTATCACTTAAATAAACAAGCTCATACCATCAATCACCAAGTTATCTAAGGTTCTGATCAGTATTGCAAAGATAAAATCTCCAAATACCAATCCTCAATCATCAATGAAAGTCATTTGGACTATTGAAGATACAATTTTTCAGCAAAAATAAAAATTAAAGTTTAAAGCACAAACATGCATCGCCATTACAATAAAAGTGTATTTGTTGTGTAGTAAATACATTTCAATTATGTAAATGAATTACAGAAAGATCAACACCTATATCTAATTCAATTCCAACCAAAATCTGTAATATACTAGACATATGTAATCCCTATTAAGTAATAACTATTACAATCAATTGTGCTTGAATGGGATCAATTAGTACAAATTTAATTTTTTAAAAAACATATATACTGGATCCAACAGTAAATTGGTTAAATACTTTAATCTAGAGTGTCAAAATAATTTCAAGAATTATCCTGAAAGACCTGAATGATTAAGTATTATCTAAACTTTCACAAGAGCATCACGAGATCACAGAATATTCCTTGAGTCCAAAAGATCACCATAAGAAGTTAATTAGATTTTTATAGCTTTGGGATCTTCATGTTTTTTATTAAATTAAGAGCACTGATTTCCTCTTGCCTTCATTCAATCTATTCTACCACCTTCCCTACTCAAGCTGTGTTCTTTATAAGTGATCCAGATATATGTTATCCTTACTTATTAGATATTTTCAGTATAAAAAGATCCATTTATGAGTAAACACCAAGTTTATTTCACAGGATTTCTGTAATAAGAATTTCTCAGGTTTCTTTTTAATTTCCTGTATGAGTCTATTCCTACTATAGAAAATTTTTATTAGCTTACATTGATTTAAACTCTAATGTCATTTGCCAGTTTTATGGTAAAGCAAATGAATCCACGCATCTCTTTTTGACAACAATTTATTTTAAACAGTTAAAAATACATATTTGGAAAATAAATAAAAAAATCTAAAATCCTATCTCATAAAATTCAATATTTTGACTGATACAATGCAATAGCTTTTTTCAACTGATAATAAAAAAACCATGTGAGGATCTTGAAGCATAATCATGTACAATGGATAAGATGCTAATCATAATGACAAAGAATGACACAGGTTATAATTAAATGTTTGCAAAAGACAAACTCTATTTATAGCAATTTTTGATATATGCATGTCACTGTGAATGATATGTAGCACTACAATATTCTAACCCAATGATATCACACCTAAAATCTATAGTATTCTTGCACATATGTATAATTCCTCTCAATGACATCATCAAGAAATTCCAAAAAACTACTGAATATGATGCATATGAAATAGTTACACTATCTGATAATCATAAAAAACTTCTATGCTTGGTTACTCCACTTTATCCAATGAATTTTGAATTTTAATGAAAATCTCTGAATAATTACCAAATTCCAAATTTCTAAAACCTTGCCATATAAGTTGCAACAAATTATAAGCCTTCTTATTCAAATATCCATAAACAAAAAATGATTCATAAAAATAAATTATAGGAAGTGTTTTCTGAAAATAGATTGTAGAAAATAAAATTAATTCTACTAAAAAAAAAGATCAACTGAATAAAAACAAAATATGTGCATTACGTGATAAAATATACATTAATAAAAATGTAAATTAATATAATAAATAATTAAAATATTTAAATCCAAAATTTCACTAAAACCTACCAAGGCGATAATGAACAAGTCCCCTATTATAGTAAGCAACTGCCAGTTGGGTATTATACTGAATTGCTGTGGTATAATCCTCAACAGCTAAAGTAAATTCAACTTGCAGGTAACGCACTAAACCTCGGTTATTGTAAGCCAATGCGAGTTTCTCACTCCTATTAAAAAAGATTATACTTAATAAAATGTTTCATTAGTAAAAAGATACTGATATAGGTATAATACAAATCTAAAACATTAAATTGAAATTTAAGATAAAAAAGTTACAAAAGAGCAATTAAACATTTCTAAATAGAAATTTAACTGTTAAAATTTATTAATCTTATCCAAGGTAAAGATAATGAATAAGATAAAACTTGGAAAACCAATTATACTGAGAAAAATTTAAAGCTAGCATTATTTAGGAATGTTAGGTAGATAAATGATTAATAAAATTCAGACAATCATTAAGAAGTAAGCATTTCTTCTCAAGATAATAATCCTCCAATTTAGTATTATGTTAATTAAAGTCAACTTCTAAATACTTGAACCATTTTTGATTCTGTGACATTTTTCTACAACAAATTTAAATTTAACTTAGTTATTAAGTTGAAGAAAGAAGAATAGTATTTTTTAAATTTAAAATATATTTTTCCACACTAACAATATCTAAATATTGATTTAAAATTAATTCCCATATTTTATAGTCATTTTTAAAAATCTAGTCAGTTTTCCCCATATTTCAGAATTTGTAGATTTTTTGATGCATATTATAATTTTAACTATTTTTGGATTAGTTGGGGGTGAATTTAGAACTACTAAGCTAAAAAAAATTCCTTATTTGATTTGAGAATTTCTTAGCTATTTAAAAAACTTCCAGTATGACTTTAAATTTA
Source organism: Epiperipatus broadwayi (assembly GCA_028023455.1). Lineage (NCBI taxonomy): Eukaryota > Metazoa > Onychophora > Udeonychophora > Euonychophora > Peripatidae > Epiperipatus > Epiperipatus broadwayi. Next base: position 3,613,707 of record JAQFVV010000035.1, on the reverse strand, counting down.
TTCTAGATTATAAATCTCTAAGTTAATATATTAATAATACCTTATTATTAAGTAGCAATAACCATACCAAAATAAAGAGTTCCTTGTGTCAAACCTAGACTGTCATCAATCAATTCCAAAATGGAATTAAGAAGTCTAATTTGGAGAACAATTTTCTAGAATTTACATTGTATGTAGATATATAATTGAATCTAGGCCTGGAAATATTGCTATTGAGTATTTATTTTTGCATTCTATTTTCCATTTTCATTTCCACATGAACCAAATGAAAAATAAAATTCATTTATTATAAATATTTTTAATAAAACAAGCATTTTTATGAAAACTTATGATGTTCGATATATAATAAATCTGTGTACATTAAGTTGTTTTTCTATTAACTGATGAGGTTTGAATTTTTTTCTTAATTCAATATAAGCAAATATTTAATTTTTTTATTTACTGCCTATTTGGGCAAAAAAGAAACAAATTTATCTCACTTTTAGCATTTAGTTTTTATATGTGTGCATATTTACATATATTAGAGAATATATAGTAAAATAATGTTAAGATAATAAAAAATATATTGTTTTATTTGATTAATATTACTATGTTTTATTATAGGTGTGCATAAGCATATATCTCTATTCATTTAAAAAAAAAAAAGAAACCTATGAATTCTATTCCAAAGGCAATTGCTGTAAGCCTGACTAATCATTGGCTAGTAGATAGTCGTTCTACATCCAAGTTTCTGTCTATTGACTATCATGATTTGCAATGACATATCCAACTCACTAAAATTATTAACTGCTTGTATAGTAATAGAATCTAATACCAGTTCAGTATTTATATATTTTGATGATCTCAATTTTATATTAACTTAAAGCACTTTTAATCATTTAGCAAAGATTATATACACAAAACAAATTATAGTATAATTTTATTATATTTTGACATTACCATTTAGTATCCATTATACATTTCAGCATACAACATGGCTTTGAAGTAAATACTAAATTATTGCTTAAAAACAAGCAGAAAAAGTGATGCGATATTTTGATTGAATATGTCTGCTATCTCTTCATTGACTTAATTTAAATCACAGCTATTTTCAATATTTATTATTTTTAAATGATTTTTTCTTTTTAAATTCTATTTTAAATACAGTATACTGAAATATTTCTGAAGAATATAGTATTACCTTTTTAAACAGCTTTCAGTTCCATAGTTTTGCATTGATATATATATGACATAATAATAATTGATCACTGTTTTGAATCTATTAAACGTGTTACAGTTTTGAAATATTTTCAGTTAATCAAAAATATATCTATATCAACTATGTTCTATTTTGGGTACTTCTGTAACTATTTCGTTTTTGGATTTTTTTCACAAATAAAAATGGATAATTTTACCATTTTGTCCATTACCAAATTTATCCAATCTATTTTCATTTTTCAAACACCAAAGTCTAACATTAAAATTTCCAATAACAAACTTAAAATGATTGATCATTCAAAAGGAATTTGTATTCTGTATGAAAGTTCAGTAATTATTTTAGCAAAATGAGAACTTATTGGTGCATAAACTAAAATCATCTGCATTTTTCATATTCCACTAAATTTAATTGCTAATCATGCTACTTTTTCTGATATACCACTAATCTTCACAATGTCGTTATTCAACTTTTCATTTATAATGACTCATATTACATTTGTGATTCCAATATTAAGCTTTTGCAACAAAGCATTGTACCGGGCACTTCTTCACTTCTTTTGATCACCGAGGGCACCACTACATCACTTCTACCTAGAAAATTTAATTTACGGTGATCAAGAGTTGTTGTTGATGAATGCTACAAGCTATACCCAGGGAGAGAAAAAGATCTTTAACATTGTTCAGACAGCCAATTTCATAGTTTATTAAATTCAAAATAAACACAAAAACTAAAAAGTGAAGTTAAAAAAAGAGAAGTTATAAATAAAAATAAAAATAAGCTAAATGTTTTCAAGGATGCATGCTTCATAATCATAGCTTTCTTAAAAATACCTAATAAAATATATACAAAGATATTTAAATTAGCATGTGTTACGTGGACCATTTCTTCGATATATCAAAGCGTCTTTTCTATTTATAGCATTAATATTTCCATTAATATAGAATGCTTCTTTTATTTTCCTCTTATGATCAGTGCATATAATTGCAGGATTGTCAGAAGTAAAATTGTGTCCAGATTTCATGGAATGCTCCAAAAATACAGAAGATATATTGTTGTTCTTCTGAGCTCTCTTGTAAGTGTACACATGTTGAGCAGGCCTAGTATTAATAGTAGCTTTAGTTTCACCATAATATACAGCAAGACATTTTTCTTGAGGACATGAAATGGAATATACTACTTGTGGGGTGAATGAACGATCAATATGATCTTTTGAGTTGTTGATCAATGTTAGAATTAGGAGGAGTTCTAAATCCTATTTTAAACTTATTGAATAATGCTTTAGTTAGTTTGTTAGATATTTTGGAAATGTAAGGAATGGTAATTCTAGGAAGTTGAATACATGGTACATTATTTATTTTATTATTGAATTTAGTAATATTATTTTTAATAGGTTTAAATTTAAAACCTGCAGTCATTAAATCTTTAATAAAATTATTCAGATTTTCTTTTCTGTCTGCTTCATATTTACAAAGATGCAAATTTCTAAATAAGAAAGAATTTAAACCAGCAAATTTGTGTGATGCAGGTGAGTTAGATTTAGGGTGAATACAGCTTCTAATTTCAAAAGGCTTAATTATCATCTTGTAATCTATACTGTTATTATTTTTTGATAATGAAAGGTCAAGATATTTGATTTCTTTGTTGTTATTTTCATATACAATGCTAAGTTCTTCTCGTATATGTAAAATATTATCCATAGAGGAAATAATAAATATTAATGCTATAAATAGAAAAGACACTTGCTTTGATATATCGAAGAAATGGTCCACGTAACATGTGCTAATTTAAATATCTTTGTATATATTTTATTATGTATTTTTAAGGAAACTATGATTATGAGCATGGATCCTCGAAAACGTTTAGCTTATTTTTATTTATAACTTCTCTTTTTTTAACTTCACTTTTTAGTTTTTGTGTTTATTTATATATAACGGGAAGTAATCTATTTTATTAAATTCACAATAATAAATTCCAGGCAAACAAAATACGAAAGTTTGATCTAGATTTCTGTAGTGTATTTACCAAAGTGTATGAGAGTATTGAAACATTAAACACCCTGGCAGATAAGTTCATTTTCTCATCTAAGAATTAAAAAGGGGTTTATAATGTCTTCCTACTAGCGATTTATAAAGAACAAAATTCCAGTTTCTCCATTTAGAGATTTCAAAACAAAAGGAGTCTTGTATGGAATACAATGAAACAGCGCAGGCGAGATTTCTTTAACCTGGAAAAGGAAACATCGGGAGTAAGAATGTCATATGTCTGCAGAACAGCTCATGAATGACCACGTTCAAGTTCATTTAGGTTAATTCCAATACAAAAAAAGAAAATAGAACAAGAAAAGATTATGATTTACGTAATTTTAAATAGAAGAAAACAAAATCTCTAATTTAGAAAAAACAGAACAATACACTCAATAAATCGCTAGCCAAAAGATTTACGGTCTTCAGAAAATGCAAACCAAGCTTATCTAAATTAATACAGACAGGTGAGTTAAAAGAAAATTACTAATATCTGTCCAAGCATTTATCAAGGATTAGTAATATAAAGAAAAGAGAAAACATGAAGTATATAAAATAGAAACTCCCAATACACTCCCGGATAAATAAATTTAAAAATATGAGATCTTAAACATAAGATTCCAACACACACTATAAATAAATACATAATAAAATGCTTAAAAATATTTAAATTGAATATGCAAAACGTATTATAAAGACAGGTTTCTTTTAAGATTAAGCTGTGCCTTTAACAAGAGATTTAACTAGAGATTTAAGCCCTGGTTTTCAATAAATGAAAGTTCTGTTACCTTTTAGGCTTTAGATAGTCCTTAGAGTTATTCCAGCGAGGTACATGAAATTCAGGTTTGCATATGGTTCCTGATGAAGGTTTTGATTTATTTATATGTTCGGGAGTCTGGAGGCAATCTTTGGATCAATTATGGACTAGGTTTCTAGGTCATTTCTTGAAGTCACAATTATGGAGCTCTGGGATTTGTCTTTGGGTTATTTAGTACTGCATATTGTGAAGATTTCTCATGGCATATATTTTTAGCATGGCGACTGGATGACCGCTACTGTCATGGCAAATAGTATTATTATTAGCAGTCCGTAGAAATTCAGCTTCCAGGATCCACGTTGAACAATTAGAACACCATCCGAAGAAGAGTGCATAAAAGGCAGAATAATAATAAGCAGGATGATCGTATCAAGCAGAAGCAAATAAATCAGCAAGAATTCTCAAAAGTCAAAAATTTGGGGCTATTTATGTGAATTGTTATCTCTTGTGTCATCTTTAATTAGAAGTTTTTGACCAGGGCAAATCTCTATCTCCCGCCTAATCGTAATTAAAAAAAACAAAAAAAATCTGACCAAAGCTCTTACCTTATTCAAAATTAATTTTAAAAAATGCAAAAATAAGTCATCTTTTTTTAAACAATAGATTACAATCAAAAATAAAAAGAAACTTGATCGCAATCAAAACTTTTTAAAATTAAAACGCTTTTTCAAAAATATTAAAACATTGCTTGCTTTTAATTACTTTGAGAAAAAAAAAAAACAAGTGACAAAAGAAAACTATTTTAAAATAAAATCTATTGAAGACTAAAATCATAGAATTTAAAAATATAAATGAGTATGTGTGTTATTGCATGTATTCTTAATACATAAAAAAAAAAAACCATACAAAACTTTCAAATAGTTTTCTTTTAAAAACTTTATAAAAATAAAAGTTAGTTTTAATTTCGCGGTAGAACTATTAAAACGAATAAAGCATCCAGTTCAGTATATACCATATCATTTCTTGATCTTTCCTACTAATTTCTTAACATTCAGCAATGACCCATTTAATCTGAGAAATAGTGTTCCTTTCAATTTTCTTTAAATAAAAGTAATTTATAGTAATTTGTGGTCAAATAAAAAATCATAAAGAATTTTATCATATTCTGCCTTGAATAACAATTTTATAGTTTTTCAAAATTAAGAATCCTAACTGATTTTCATTTGTCCTATCATAAGTGAAGTATGGAAAAGTAATCACCCCTCTTAAAGCACTCAAGAAAACTCAAATTTGTTTCTATTTGAGAAAGTTCATAGTATTTTCTTAGACTTAAACTCAGAGTTGAAATCAATGAACTCATTACTGAAGGGCATGTATGATGATAAGCAGTTCACCTTATGTTCATTTATGCTACATCAATATCTCCAGATTAGTTTGGCTATTAGCCTTTATCAGGAAGAAGCTTTTGACTTGGACCTACAAATCTAGCAGTACTTTTACATGTTTTAAACTTCAAACTAATAGCATTAAATTTCTCAGCAAATTTTGAAACCAAACAAATTTGCTTCAATAACAAAAATTAGATATTTTAGTGACTTCAGTTGTATGTTTTCTATAAATACCTTCATTTTTCAGTTAGAAAGGTAGAAAAACATCACAACTTAATCTGCTTACATTCAACATGTGGTTATAGGAAGAATAATTAATTCAATTAACTCTAGTCCACAATCATCTATTATAAATTTGAATAATCAATGGACATTCAAAAAATATATATGGTTAACATAAAACTGCAATCACTAAAATATATAGTTTTAGTCTCATATTATCTATATATAAACAGATTGATTTGGTTTTAAAACTTTTTAAGATATTTTTTTTTTACATTTCAGGCTAATAGCTTGAAAATATAAAAGAATTAAAGGTGATTGATAGATTACACAGAGGCAAAACTCTTCATACAGTATTTTGCTTCTTTGTAAACAGCTTGTGTAAGCATAAAGAATGGTGATCATGCAAAGACCAAAATTCCTTTCTGACAAAAGTCATTAGTCAGAAAATAGTTTTGCAATGCAGATATAGCAATACAATCTAGCATGCATCAATTACTCAAATTTACAATAGATGTCTCTGGAGTATATAGAACGAATTACAGCTATTAAAATGCAAATATTGAATAAAAACAGATAAAGTCATGATTTTGTTGGTATTTCAGTTTGTAACTGCATATAGATAAAATAATTTTTGGTAAATTTATCCTAGCCAAATCTTTATTTCAGATATATGAATTATTATTATAGTTTTCAGCAGTAAAGCAAGTTTGAAACTTGAAAGTCCTTTGTGATCACGCAATAAAAAATATTTAAATTATCACTGGGCCTTAAGGGTAGTTTTTATTTCCTTAATACAAATTATTGCAATTTTTTTCTTTTTTTAAATTTCAACGCTAAAAATAAAATTTTGAAGTACTTATTAATATTAATATCTGCAAAGCAAAATCAAATTATAATAACAGATGCCATTAATTTTTTTAATTTTATACCCACGAAAATCATTATTATGTATAAGTAGTATAATAAAAAGAACAAACTCTAAGTATACATTAGAAATGAACTTTTACATTAAAAAAAACTTAATATTTACATAGAAATATTTCCTTCAAATATATTTAATTTTTACTGTTGTCAATCGTGATTCTTTTAAACTTGTCATTTGTAGTTTTCCTTCCCCTGTGGGCATGCCATCCAAATGGTAAAGTTAAAAAGATATTTCAATTTTGAAAATATATAATTCGTGGTAATTATTACAAATGAAAAGTGACAGTAGCAGATTTGCAATCTATTTACATAAACGTATACTGTACACGTTTTTGACATTAAAATAATAATTCAAAAAATGTTCAAAAACATTCTAAAATTTAATTTTCGTAGCTGAAAATTAATCACTAATCACAACAGTCTTACAACCCCTTAAAAAAGATTTCGATTAAAATAAATTTACAAAAACCTTACCATTCCGTTGACATTGTTCCACATTCATCTTTGGAAACGATATCCTTACAGGAATGAATAAATTTAGAATACTCCTCTTCTGCCTGCTTCAAATTACCCAATTTTGCTAACTTTTCGGCTTCCTCAAACATCTTGGTTAGCAACTCTGCCGCCATGTTTAGTCAATTCGTAGTGGCGCATGCGTATTATTAAAAAATTTTGTCGTCTGTATAAATGCAAAAAATTGTGCTATTCTTCATATTTAACAAACATAAAATAGTTGTAGATATAATATAATTCTTAATACTTTTTTTCTGTAAAATCAAAAGAAGAAATTTTGTTTATAAAATTGCCCTTAAGCCAAAAAACAAAATTATTTTAGTTTAAAGATATTAATAAAGAATATAATGATAAATATTTGAAAGTGAACAATATATAAAATTTGATTAGGGTCAATATAAAAGATGTTAACAATTTTAAATCTGTACAATCCTAGTAACAAATTTGTAATTAATTGTATAACTTTTATGTCCTAGTTACTAAAACAATAATAAAGCCAAAAACACTCAAAATAATTTTTATTAATCATTCATTAGACTAGAGATTATCAGATAATGAATGATGAATTATAAATTATTTATAATAAAGTTTCATTAAGTGATTTGTGTCAAAGTTGTGAAAACACCACACCTGACACATTAATTAAACTGTAGCAATTTGAAATGTATATATACTGAACAATGATAAAGATATGTATAAGAGATTGTAGTCTGGGCCAACTAATGAGTGTTAGTTCAGCAGGAAATGTGCATATTGGGGGTCATAGGTCTTTTTCACATCTTTGGTCATATACTTATGATTGTATTTTTCCATAAAGTGTTGCAAGTAGATGCAAAGCAGTCCCTACCATGTGTGAGAATGGTATAGTAAAAATTACACTACAGCAATATTACACTCTCATAAAGTTTTTCCCACACTCATACTTTCATTTATCAATATTTGTAGCAGATTTGGAGACTAAAAAAAAATTTTTTTAATGAAAATAACTATCATTTGCAAAATCTAGGTGCCTTAAGTAATTTATTTTTTATTCCTTTAGATTCCTACTCTATATCATATAAGGCTTCCTCATACTTTAGAAAAATTGAATCACCCTATTGTATACTCTTATTAATGTTAATTTTTGCAACACCAGTAGATAATATAATTATCACTGTTGCTACATTTTAATAAATCATCTTCAGAATTTAACAATAGTTTGATCATTATTTATAATGACAATTCTTGATTCATCCTTTTTTTCTCTATATCTTTGTGTTCCTTTATGGTGCAATATAATCAATTTTAATTTCAACTTGTTATTTGGTTGGCTTGAATCCTTTGTAGAAAAATCATAATAGTTTTAAATTAGTTTTTTTTTTTCATATGTCATAGCATCGGCCAGGATGCGAACCCACAAACGTCTGCAACCAACTACTTGCTTGCAAGACAGGTGCGATGATCTCTCAGCTAACAACGCTTGACAGTTTTAAATTAGTTGATATTAGATTTAGTGTAAAGTCAGTAGTATTTTCTATTTTTGAAATTCTTATTGTATTAGTGAATGGATAATAGTGTTAAAACATGCTTTGCACAATGGTACCAGTGTTCTTTTTATTAGTGCCTATGTTCCAACATAGATTAGAATTTTTTTTTTATTTAAGCTGGATAACATTATTTGAGCACTACCATTATAAAATTGAATTTGTATTTTTGGATTCTTTAATGCATGTGTTAGCATAAACAGTAGATTTTATTAAAAAATAATTACTTGGAAATAATAGTGTTGGTGTTGTAAATTCAAATGGTCTCTTGTTATTGACTTTTTGCACAACATGTGGTTTGACTATCACAAGCACTTGTATCTATCTCAAAATAATAGCATTTAATAGATTAGATTACAGATAAAAATCAAAACACAAAAAGTCATACTGCATGAGTATTTACAAATGCAGATTATTAGACAGTTCATAGATTAGTGTGATCCAAGAGTAAAGTACAGTTGTATTAAAAAGTAGATCTTATTCCGATCATATTCACAAAAACATTGCTGTTCATTCTTTAAAAATATCTGCAATACACATTACACTTCAACAGCTATTAAATACTAAAATTGTTAATATGAATTTCCAGGTATATCATATTACTGTAACATGGATTTTTTTAAGGAGTGTGTTATAGATACAAATAAACCTATTCTTGGACTCACTAAAAAGAAAAATTATGACTGATTTTTTTGACAATGATTTTATTATTAGTAGTAATTTGATTTAAAGGTAATAGGGCATTTTTTTCTTAAAAGAATAATAAATTAAATGCATATCTTTATAATAAAGACAGAAGTTCAATGTCTGATAAGAAAGCTTAAAAATGATTGGTAAATTAAAACAGCAAAAAAGATCCAGACATTCATTGATTATGGTTATTCTAAAACTTTTTTGAAGTATTGAAAAGAACATATGAGGCACTACCCAAAAGTAACCTGAATTTAAGTGTTTATAAAATAACCTCCTGAAAAATACTGTCCATTTAATACAATATACCAGTCTAAATGTGTTTTTCATTTTTAAAATAGACCAGAAACACTTAAGAATAAGCCTTTTAATGCCTGAATTGGTTTTTTTTCATAACTTTTAAGTCTGCAAAAAAAAAAAAAAATTGAGGCACTTTTTTATTCCAGACAATAAAAAGAAATCGCATGATTAGAGATCGAGTAAATATGACTGATAGATTAGCTGAGTCGTGATGAATTTAATTAAAAAATTGCTTTAAACTCAAAACGTTGTGCCAGAGGCATTACTGTGGTGAAGTTAACAACACTCCTCACTTTGCCACAAAATGGGATGATTACATTTTACAACATCACGTAAACATTTCAAAATTTAAAAATAAAACATCTGACCATCGCAAACTAATTCTGTGAGAAAAATTCCATTTGCATAAAAAAGGCAGCATTGTCTTGACATTGGAACTCACTTGCCCCACTTTTTTAGAATGTGGTGAAACCATTCATAAACTTGAGTTTTTTCCACAACAGATTTTTTTGTAATATCTGTTTCAAGTATTACAACTGTTTTCCCTGCTCTTTTTTTAAAAGAGAACAAAATTTCACATTATTCTAATTTTTCAACCATTACAAAAATTGACAAATATGCAAAATACCCTTTTAAAAAAAAAAAAAAAGTGCTACATGGCACCACGATTTTACACAGTAATGTCATTTGGCAGATTGATGCAGTAAGACCCCATAAGATGTATGTAGCAGCAGAAGCATGTACAACAACAGATACACTTACCAGAAAAAGATTCTGGTTATTTTTGGTCTTTCCTTGTGTAGACCTGAGAAATGGTAACATAATCTTACTAAATCTAGTAGTGACCCTTTCTTATGTGACGATAATGACATTTGAAACAGATGGAAGTAATATTATGATCATCTTTTGAATAATGATACAAAAATTAAAAAGATGAAAAATGGTATATCTATTTTTTTTACTCATTAAGATTTGGACAAAGATATGCAGCTAGGCAAAACAGCTCTTTGTAATTTTTAAAAATAGAAAGGCTGCAAATCCTGATGAAATATTAGAGAAGGTTTAAAATATGGTAGTGATATATTAGCTTCAAGTTTAATGAAGTTTTTTTGGGAAATATATAAAATCATGAAGTTATATCATTTAATCTTAAAAAAAAAAGCAAGATAGCAGTATTTATCATGAAATATTGTTACCGTCTAGTTACCAAAGTTACTTTCATGAATTTTAAATATACGATAATTGTTTTGAGAAAAGCTTTCTTACAATTTGGTTTATTTTATGTGCTTAAAATCCTTATCTAGTGCCTCATCATCCAATATCTCTAGACTAATCTGGAGATATTGGATGAAGAGATATTGGTTGAGGACCCTTGGATCTTGGAGCACTGCATCTAGATCTTAGGATTCTAAAATCTAGGCACAGTGTGCTCAGATCCAGGATTCCTCACTAATGAAAGCCACAAGTTGTAAACTAGTCTGGAGATGATGGACATTTTATGCAAAAACTTTCTTACATCTATTGTATGAGAGTTAGCCTCTGTATAAACAGCTTGTGTAAGCATAAGAAATGGTGATCATATGATGTTTAGTGGTTTATTTTGTAGCCTTAAAAATAACTGATAAATATCTTCAAAAATCTGATCAATGCAAAAATGTTGATAAACCAGTTTTAAAAACTCTTAAGTTCAATTAAGAAAGATAAATAGATAATAGTTTCAGATCCAAGAGGAAAGAAATTTTCATAAGTTAAATAAAGTTTTTTAAAATTTGTTTACTTATGAATGGCAATTGTTTTATAAAGAAAATAAATGAAATTCAATAATTTTAAATAATAAATATTCTTATATTTTTTAATTTGCAAGCATAGAAAGAATTTTTATACTATAAGAAAAATTTTATCCATATGTTAAATTAATAATTTTTATATGACAAATGCATGTAAATGTTTTTATGTATAAGTGTTGTATTGGACTCATTTTTATTTGTATAATATTAAAGTTGGGCTATAAATTTAAGACAATTTAATAATTAAATAATGGTAATATTTTTGTATTCCTAGATGTAAATGTGTGCCAAATATATTATATCTTTTATTTTAGATTTTTAATTTTTATTAATTGATTAATAAAATGATCAGACATTAATTATTGTGAATTTATTTAAATATTAGATTAAATATTTAATCAATTTTATTTTTGTACACATATTCAGCAATCTTTTGCTATCAAAGCAGCTAGCGCTGGTCAATAATAAAATTGTATGTGTTCTATGTAATTCTCTTTAAAATTATATTGTGATAATAAGGGGTAAAATGCATAAAGTCAATCACTTTAAAAAAACACATGCTTCATTAACTTGATACGTGGCTACTGTTTTATTTATAACCAGTAGATTCATGGCACCATATGGCTCTGAGTTGCGCTGATCACCGTAACGATTATTGAACATTTTATTTAGTTATATAACATTTATTTACTTCTCTCCAACATTGTTATACAGAATTTAAATGCACTTACATATGACTGTTATTTATTCTGCTTTATAGAATCTTATTACTTTCAATTACAATGGTGCATTAACATATAAGACAAGTGCCTTTTTTGTTAATTGTTAGAGAGAAGCCTAATTTTCATGCCAATATACTGACTTTACTTTTATATTAACAATGCAAACCGATTAACTTGCTATTTAAATGGGAACAATTAATCAAGGCTATTATCTTCATCCTATTTTAGAATCATCTACTGCAAACTTGAGTAATCAGTGGGCACTAGATAGTACAATGCTACAAAATCTACATCTTCAGATAGCATTTATTAGTAGAAACTAGAATTCAAACCCATAATCAATGATCTTAGAAACCAGGATTCAAAACTATAACTACTGACCTTAGAAACTAGGATTCAAAACAGTAACTAACGATCTTAGAAATGAGGATTCAAAACTGCAACTAATGCTCTTAGAAACTAAGATTCAAAATTGTAATTAATGATTTTAAAAATGAGGATTCTAATGATCTTAGAAACAATTCAAAACTGTAATTAATGATTTTAGAAGCAAGAATTCAAAACTGCAACTAATGATCGTAGAAACTAGGATTCAAAATAGTAACTAATAATCTTAGAAACTAGGATTCAAATCAATAACTAATGATTTTATGCATTTAGAAATCATCTTCTATTCCTTTATATTATTCATTGATGGTTTCATACACTATTTACCATATGCATTGTTTGAGGTGTGGTATTTATCTTTTTAGCTTTTAATGTGAGAATTATTTTATCTTGTCATTGTTTTGATGAAGATTTGTGCTGTTTTCCATTTGTTAAGTATGAGAAATATATAATTTTATTAAATACTGTATCATTAATATTATGCATTGGTTAATATAATATACTCTCCCATTGCTTATTCCATGAGAGGATTCTATTGTTGAGGCTTATAATTATTTTATGCTTCACTGGTAAAGTTTAATCTCGAAAGTTTATTTTCATGGTATGCATTTTATTTCCCTGTGTTGAGACAATGTCCACCCATTTTGTAACTAGGAAAAAAGGTATTGGAATCTGCCATATTGTTATACAGCTATATAATATTTTAAGGAGCCTCTCTTTATTGTCTGATCCCTCATGATGATGTCTAGTTATTTTCCATCATGTATAATAAAGTTCTTGGTGTTTTAAAATCATATGGCAATGATAAGGTAGAGTTAGCTTCAGGGACACTTGTTTATCTACAGTGTTTAGCTAAATAAAATAGTGTATGTATTGTGCTGTTGTACCTTGTCAACAGTTTACAAGCAAACCAACAAAATTTATTAGTAATTTTAAAACTTATCTTGTGTATGGCATAATAAGAGATCCACATATGCAATGCCATTTCATTTCCATTAAGCAGTAGTTCACTGATGGATCGGTAAGACATTTCAATAGTTAAGATGATTATTCTGTGGTCATGGGCAAAGTTTAGTATCCTGTATATATTTGACTTCTGGTGTCTATTCCCATATTTATATAATTGATTACTGAAAGCTAAATAATAATTGTCATTTGCACTTCATATGATAATTGTCATTCTCATATTACTTATTAGCAAAGTTTAGTTATATTTTAATGCTCTCAATAGCATACTATAGATAGTTATTAAGAGTAATAATTACTAGACATATCAATGCATCAAAACTGTTAATAAATTTAAAGAGGATATACCTGTAACCAAATGAATATTGTTTCTGAAATGTATGTTTGCCAATTATTTATTATTAATTTAGAAAGTTGTCAAGCATTGGTAGTCGAGAGGTCTGTGATAGCTGCTTTACAAGCAGTTGTACCAGGTGGGCAGGATCGCTTCATGGCTAATGCTATGACACATGAGGAAAAAAAATGTAGAAAGTTGTAAATAGTGTAAATAAATCTTGTTCTTTTGAAAATATATTTGGTTGTCTGTGGCCTTATTGCTAATCATCATCCATATAATTATTGTTATTGCTATCAACACCTTATTTTATTGTCTTAAAGTCATCATCAATCAATACTGTACATTTTTATTATGCATTATCATATCACAATGATTTTGATAAGCTCTGACATTTAAATTACATTTAGAATTTATGGCTTATTGATCAGAACACTATTGATCTTAAGCCTATATCTTATTTTAAATAATATTTTAATGATTTATTGGTTTTGAAATAACCTGTTTATTTGAATCATAAGATACATCATTCATTGATCTTTATCATATTGACCATAGTCATTTAATAAAAGATAGTTTGTAAGTTATTATGCTTACTTTATTAAGAATTTATTTACACTTTGTAAAGCTTAAAGTTCATATTACTGTTGGTATTGGAGTTGCCAAATATTTTTTATTAATTCTATTTATTTTATCAGCTGTCTTTGTTATATTTGGGTAATGGCAAAATCCCTCTCACTGACTCAAGTATATCATATAAAATAGTAATATTTGAGTTATTTGAACCCTGAGAAAATAATTCACTATTGTAATTTTGAATTTATGATTAATTTTTATGTCTAAAGTTATTTATTTACTTTTATTTGAATTGTGATTATCTTCACAGTTTAATTCAATTTGTATAATTTTAAAATGTAAATTTCTTTTCTAGTTTTTAAAACTTATAGTTTATTTTAAATTCATGATTAAATATTCTGGTTTCGTCAAGCTTAGAATCCATACTTTATTTTATCTTACTGTCATTTAATCAATATTAGTTTATAGTTCAGGATCTCATTCTTCATCATCAATCATATTTCATCAGGATGTTTCTTTTATTTCTTCACCCTCATTTTATCTTAATTCATTATCATAATTGTTTCATCCTTCATTGGCTCTTATTCTATCATTATTTTAATTATTTTTAACCCTAACACATTTTCTTTTTCTTCCCCTCACACTTAAGCTTGTTCATTTTCATAATTTAATTATTATTTGTTTTCATATCCTAATTTATAATTCAAATTCCATATTTACTTCATAGACCTGATTATTAACTATTTATTGGTTCTGCAAATATTAAGTTTATCTAATAATATTTTGCTTATGGATTTTAAAGCTAGATTAACCAATATCGATATGAGAAGCTATTATCTTCATGGACCCTTGGTGACCTTCCTTAGATTTACCAATTCATGTTAGCCTAGTTGGTTTTAAGAAAATAATATTTTTATTTTAACATTATTATTTTTTTATGTACATATTTTTTTATCCATATAGAGATGGTCACAATATATAATAATTAATAATATAGCATATATGTAAAGAGTAATTTCTTTCCAAAATATTACATACATATAAATTGCTGTATTATTAATTATTACACATATACAAACTAATAAGATTCAGTGTCGCAGGCAGTTAAAAATGAGAGATTCTTTCTTCTCTGTGATATGTAAACTAAACTTGTGCAAGAAATATGCTAATATAAGGATCAGGCTCATAATAATTTCAAGTCCTAATTTAGTCACAGTTAATAAATGTTTGTTTATTTAAAGAATAAGTCCTATGCATAGGAGGACCACCTATACTTTTAAAACATTTATTGATGGGAGAGTGCATATCAGTTCTTCAATGCACGTGTGAAGAGTAGTTTTCTTTCACATTACACACACACACACATATATATATATATATATATATATTGTGCCCTTTTCTATAGGTCAGTAATAGTTCATAACAGTCAATTACTAAAAATTTTAAATTTTAGAATATGTTTTTTTGATTTATTAATTATAGTTTGTCAATTATGTTATAAAGTACAATTTGAAGCTAAAGAAAATATGTAGTATATAAAATTATAGCGAATCATTTAAAAGTAGTTAAGTAAAGCTTTAAATATTGTTGCATATGGTTGTAAAAGCTGGCCATATTAAATAACACAGCTATAATTATTAAAAGTATATTTAATAAATTCGATTTTAATAGTTTAAAACTGATAAGTTAATAAATACAGTGTTTAAATTTATAATCATATTTAATAGTCAAAATTAATATAATATATTTTAAAAATAAACTTTATGATGGTGAGAATTGTATTTAATTCTATATTTTCTAAATTATTCTTCCAAATTTTTATAATTATTTTATATAATATAATAAGTGTATCAATTTTATAAATCTAGGCAGAGAAATAGATTAAAAATCGTCTGTCAAAGTTATTAATCATGTGACTTGTATACTATATACTTTCACACACATGCTTGTTTGAATTAATAACAAAGTTTAAAATATTTTAAAAGTTATATTATAGAATTGGATGGAATTGTCACCTAGCAAATAATAATAAATATTAAGTTAACTATCGTATGTAATGTTTTAAATAATGTAATAAAGACGAATACAGTTAATAAAAAAATTAAATATTTTGTTTAAATAAAAATAGATAAATGGAATAAGTTATTAAAATTGTTTTAAAAGTTATTTTAAATGTTTAAATAGTTTTAATAAAATAATAATTTATTTAAAAGTAATATTTTAAATAATATTTTAAGTTCATTACGTCATAATTTTTTATTTTCAAATATAATTCTGCTATAAACTGAAAATATGTAAATTTGTTCTCAAGTTAAAGTAAGAATCAACCAATCAAATGAGGTATTCTTACAGACTATAAATATGAATTGCATGGGGGTATAAGGGGAGATTAATAATGTATTGAAACCAGAGAAAGGTAAATTATAGCTATCAAAGAGATAGTATTTTTAAATTTTTATTTTAGTCAATTTTTTAGTACTTTCTTATAACTTTATCTGCAAAAAACTAATTGATAATTTTAAAGTGTTTTGCAAAAGAAAGTTTAAAAAATAATATATTTAGAAACTTCGTGGAAATGATTTTCTAGTTTTTTAAAAGTTACTTGCCAGGAGTATTTTATCTGAAGTTTAACCTAAACTACGCAATAGAGATGGATATACTACGAAATAAAATATGTTTAAATTATAATACAGCTTTATTTATGCTTAACCGGGGGACTGTTTTAACTCATAAAAGAACAATATGGACATTATGCTGGAAGCTTAAACAGAATACTATTTGCCGTCTAAAAAATTTTGTGATGCATTATTTATAAGCTTATCCAGGAGTTTTTTTTTAAAAAAAGAATAAGATATTTATATCGTATGAGTTATCATAAAATATAATGAAAGAAATAGAATGTTTAGTCCTTTTTGAAGGAAATAATTTTTTTTAAATATATATTTTACAAGAATTAAAAAGAACTTATTAAGAAATAAAACCTATATTTAAAAAAATGAACATATAGTAGATAAATAAAGGATGGATCCATGAAAATACAAATATTGTGTAAAAGTTTACCGGATAACTTAAGTTAAATTGAACAGAGTGATGCATCAGAGAATATTGAATAAACTTCGTGGGAATAATTCTTTAATATTACAGTTTAATAATTTTCATTCTGAACAGTAAAGACCTAGGATTATTTTCTATAAATTTTACTAAATGGATTAATAATTATTTTTTATTTTTAAACTTTAACGCGCTTGGAGGAGAACATTTTAAAACTCTAGAGAAAATAATAAACATTTTTGGATTTTATCATGAACTATGGTCAAGTGAAGACGTAATTATAGTTTTAAATTTTTATTTTACTAACTTAGTTAAATGTAAATTTTTCTATTTATAAGATTAGGAAAACATAAAACATTAATTTGTTAATAACATAAAATTTATAATATAATCTAATAATTTAGATAAGAATATTTTTAAATAAAACGTATGGATGTGTCTTTTCGTTTATGTATGCAATGTTTTTCTATATCCAGTGGATGGAAGAAGCCTACTAAAAATGATGACCAGATAAAAAGGGTTATTTGGTAATAATAATAACTATTAATAATTTATAATGTATATTTTTGTTTTCTTTAGATCATCTATGAATCTAAGAATGAAGTGTAAAAGTTTTAATTATATGTAACGCATTTTCATACAACATTTTAAAAAAACATTATGAGATAGGATTGATTTGAAAATATGCATACGACGATTATTTTTTTTTATATATTAGTGATATAATCCAACATAATAACAAATAATTATGTGATTCTTTTAGAACTTTCATGTTATTGGATATTCAAATATTGTCTAAGTAGATTGTATATGATTAAACATATAGAATAATGAAGTAAGCAAACTTTTCTTATGGAACAGTGAAATTGTTTTAAACTATCAATGAATTTTATTTATTGTTTTGTAAATGCAGATAGTTATTTATCGATGTAAGATGTAGAAAAATCTTGAGAAATAATGTTGAGATAGTGGCTTGGAAGTACTATAGTTAGCAGGAAACCAAGATGATGTATTTTTTTAAAAAAATAGGATATGATAAGGAATAGAAATAATATTTAGTCTTTATGTGGTTATCAGCATAGTTAACAAAGCCCTATGACTGATACACATTTTATTTGGACAGTGTTTTATATGTCTTTAAATATTTGATGTTTTAAATAAAGCTGAAGAAGTAGCTTTAACATCGTTCATGTATTAGAGGTTATTAGACAGGTAAAGGTCATACCTCTTTGCACTGTGCCATGATTTTTTGAGATATATTAAGAGTGATACTCTAGCTTTCTTCCTTAAATCCTATACATCTGTTTCGCTATCTTTATTTCATGTAACTGCATCGTTCAGTAAGATATTTTGAAAAGAAATGATAAATAATTTAGAACTTAGGTTATGCTATCGTTTTGTATAAGATTGGTTTATTTGCTTAGAAGGAATAGAATTTTATAACTTAAAATTGAAGGTCCAATGAATCCTAAAGGAAAGGAAAGAATCATAGAATATATTTTGAATTTATTTTCGGAAATGAAATATAAATTTTTAAAATAGAGTATCTAAACAAGATATTTTCTTTAGAATGTTGATTATTTTTGAATGCTTTATTTTTTTTTTTTTTTGAAGAAAAATAAGTATTGCATATTTTTAAAATACAATAGTACAAAGTAAATTATATAAACAATATGCATAGTATATTTTTTTGTTTATTGAATAACAGGAATATATTGATTATTACACTTATATCATACTAAAGTAAGGCTAAATAAGAATGTATTATGATTAGTAAACATCATGTGATAAAACACTAAAATCTAGTACTGAATTTTGGATGAATATTTTATGTAACATCTTTGACTTTGCAAGATGAAAATTTTTTTAATATTTTGAGAAATCCATACTCATTATAAAGTTAATTTTGTTTTTTCTGTAGAATGTTTTCCTATGAATTTTTTTAAAAAAATAAGATAGTTTAATAATATTAAGGATGAAATATTCTGCTAATAAGTAAATATATTTATAATAAGTTAACCATAATGAGAAACCAAATGGTAACATTTTTTTATTATTTTGTCTTAAGTATAAATAAAAATATAACTAAACTATAAATTATTTTTTATATAACTTAGTAGATAAAAATGTAAGATTAAAATAAGGATATCCATTGTAAATAGTGTACATAAATTGTTTATTTTATTTGTTGTTGTTAATAAACTTTGTTAAAATTTGTTCTTCAAGATTTTTGTGTCTTGATTGTTTATTTCTCCACTTCACTGCATGAAATCACGATATATTCATAACAATTGAAACAAATATATAATTTTGCACAAAAAGATAAACAGAGAGGTATTTTAAGAATTTTAAATATTTTATTGGTATTCTTTTAATTAAATAATTATAATTTTACATTGTTTTATTGGTCATAAATCAGTTATCACATTAGTATATTGAATTATATGCTATCAGTTGCCACACATCCTAGATTATCATATGCTACCATGTATTTATTATATTATTACATGAAGGTAAAAGATTATATAAAATTATTTTATTATTTTATTATGGTAATAAAAATAAAGAAAAGAAAAGATATCCAGTAGTAGCTAAACAATGAAGAATATTATTATTATTATTATTATTATTATTATTATTATTATTATTATTATTATTATTATTATTATTATTATTATTATTATTATTATTATTATTATTATTATTATTATTATTATTATTATTATTATTATTATTATTATTATTATTATTATTATTATTATTATTATTATTATTATTATTATTATTATTATTATTATTATTATTATTATTATTATTATTATTATTATTATTATTATTATTATTATTATTATTATTATTATTATTATTATTATTATTATTATTATTATTATTATTATTATTATTATGTTTCAAAGCAAAACTTTATTGAGTCTAAAAAGTTACAGAGTCATATATTGATTTTTTACAAATGAAAAACAAATTACAACTTTCAATACATAAGTCTTTATCTTTTCTGCATACTTTTTTCTCTTCTTGTTTTTAAATTTGGTCTTCTATTTAGTTCAGTTTATGCTTGCATTTTTTTTTTTTTTAAAATTGGAAAAAATGCTGATGTTGAAAATGTCATCATCTATCTTATTGGTCTTTATATTTCATAGACTGGATCTCTGTTTCAAGTGTGACCATGTGGCTGCAAATATATCTGGTTGAGCTAGGATGCTGTCTCTTTTTCTTAACAGTTCTAGTTTTATTGAATATGTTGCTGGGTGGCGTCGAGGGTTATTGGCAAGTGCAAAAGTGCATCTGGTGCACCAGTAGGCATAAAGGCTGTATGTTGCTGCACGAATAGCAGGGTTGTTGCCTTTTTTAAATGTATTTATTATTTCATCAATTGAAATGATAGCCTTTCTGTATGTGGTAAACATTGTGCGATGTATTGTTTCTAGGGCACTGCAGGAATGAAGAAAATGATCTTGTGTTTCTTCTTCTCTATGACATAGCCCGCACATGGGGTCTATATTGGTATAGAATCTACGAAATCTAAGGAAATGGGTTGTGGGTAGAGCATTGAGATTAAGCTTAAGCAGAAAATCGAATAATTTTGGTTCTAATGACCATTTTCTGAATTGTTGCAGTAGTTGCCTGTTGTCTATTCCAAGAACTGATGGATGTAGATTGGGTGTCTGGTTTGGATGTAGTATATTGTAAATGTCCCAGTATGTATACTTGTTGTCATTATTGAGTGATATTTTGTTGTATATTGGCTTGAGTTCTTCAATCAGTGTGGATAGATATCCAGATGAAGGGGGTGGTCTGTCTGTGGGTATTATACTGATTACACACTCCAGGTCTGGAAATCTTTTTATGGTTGCTGTTATTAGATTTACTGATTTCTGTGTGTAAAAAACATTGATTGTATGGAGTCCAAGTCCATTGCTATGTGGTGGTCTGCTCAGATTTTTTAAAGAGATTGCCACTGTCTTTCTCTTCCATATTAGTTTGTTACAGATTGACGAGATTTTAGATATGAATGTTTTTGCAAATTTGATTATAGGTGTATAGTATGTAATTTTTGTAGTTATAAGTTGATTAAATAGTGCTACCTTTGCATATATTGACAGGTATGACTTTTCAAGTGAGGCTGTGATTTTTTCAGCATCTATTTTTAATTTATTTTGAATTTTTTGCCTCATTCCATTGGTTCCAAGGTAGAATGGGAAACCAAGGAAAGCAGATGGTTTACCATTAAACATCTCTGTACAGTGCTTGCCTGTGTATATTGACCATGCTGCAGTTTTATTTGTGTTAATTTTTAAATTAAAATTTGAGGTATAATTCTTGATTATCTCTTGTAATATGGGGAGGTTCTTTTTAGAGGGGAGGAAAACGGTTACATCGTCCATATAGGCTATGCATGATATATTTAAAGCAGTGTTTGGAATTTGAATGCCTTTTATTTTTTTCTGTATCTCTATTAATAGAGGATTTATATATATTGTAAAGAGCAAGGCACTTAGGGGGATCCTTGTGGGATGGATTGACTCGGTCTGAAGGCTGGTGATTTTTTTCCATTCAATGTGATGTGAATTTCACGGCTGAGTAGCAGATTTGCTATTATATATAGTAGGGATGGAGGTGTTGTTGTTTTTTTCAGCACGTCTAATAATTTGGCTATAGGCACTGAGTCAAAAGCTGCCTCAATGTCTAGTTGAACTATAATTGGTGCATATTTCTTTCTTTTTTTTACTACTTCGATAATTGTTTTGTACATTAAGGCACCCTGGCCAATGGATGATCCTTTTTTGGCATATTGTGCTGATGATAACACAGGGAGTATGTATTATTATTATTATTATTATTATTATTATTATTATTATTATTATTATTATTATTATTTATTATTATTAGTTTCAGTGTAGTAGATTATGACATAAAATCCCTTCTCATATTTTACTACCGTATTTTTAAATTAACTTAGAATAAACTTTATGAACCTGAGATTATTTTATTGAGCTAGATTATTATTAAATAGAAGATTAAGATTTAATTATTAGTTTAGTCTTAGTGAGCAGAAGTTATTAAAGATGTAAGAATACTATGAGTTTGTTATTTAAAATAGTAATAAGGGGGATAGTGTTCTTATGCCATTGAGGTAGTATCCTGTGGGATATTGGCTCAATGTAATCTATCTTGTCACCTGTATTTTCACTTCAAGTCTCATGAAAATATTAAAATATTTATTTAATTTATTTTATAACTGAACCTTATTCGTATTTTAAATTTGAACTAGTGAAACATTTTAATTTTCATGCTGAATATTTTATTTATTAATTATTAACTGAGCTAGAACCCATTTTATTTTATACCATATACTATTCTGAAGTGAGGATGCACGAGACAAGGTTAGAATATATATATATTATAACGATCAAAATGCCAAGTGAAGATCGAATCTAACCGCAAACTATGATATCTGCTCTATAGAGCGCCATCTAGGCATTTAAACCTAGAAAAATTTATAGAGTAGGCAGATACATGCTGTTAAGATTCCCCTTTATTTAAATATTCAGATCGTTAGCCCAAGTCACTAGCTCAGTGGAGACGCAGAGATAAAAATCTACATCTTAATTTATATCTTAAAAATAAATAAATAAAAGCCACTGCCAGAAATTAACACATAAAAATATTTATTTACGCACATATAAAATAGCATTTAAATTTTGAGGAATAAATTCAACATTTTAGATTTTCCTATCAATCTTTAGTTTTACATTTAAGTAAATTACAACCATGAGTTTAATATTTATTTAGAGAGTCGAGTATGAATAGACTACATAGATCTGCATTTGAAAAGAAAATATTCTTCCCTGATTTAACCTTAGGCAACAAATTTCGCAATCAAACCGGCACCAATCCATCTGATACATTTATGTATTCAATGTAGCATGAAAATACGACAACACAAAATACTATACTGTCAGGAATGTACATCTGATCAGTAAGTAGAATTAGAGAAGACATTGTCTTTCCACCAAGAGGAATGTCACATCTGTTGGTGAGTAACATCGTTGACCTATATATTCTAATCAAATGTGAAAACTCCAACATAATCAACCGCTAACGAATCTATGCAACGTCTATACCCAACCTAAATTTCATCATTTAAAATTTAAACAAATAATTTATACAATAAGAAAAAAAAATGGAAATGATTTTTATCAATCGGAAAACATATAAAATTAAACATTATTAATTTGATTTTAAACTTTAAAAAGTCAGATAGAAGTTTATAAGCTTGAACGAAAGTTCTTAATTATTTTTAAATTTAGAGTTCGTGTCAATATAGCTTACGGTAGAAGAGTCCAGATTTCTGCTTTTAATTCCCGCGATGCCTCCATTGGAAGATAATGTTCTGGAGATGGCGATAGCTGGTTCAAGGTATCACAGTCTTTTCATTTTTTTTATAGAGAATGTGGTATGTGTGTCCTACCATATCTCTCAAACACAAAACGCTGGAACTTCCCAGAAAAAACTGTATTTCCCTTTTTATATTATCCACACGGATTCAATCAACAAAACGTCACTAATCCATCACTTTCGTTAGGGTCCGAGCCAAGGCTTAGTGCTTCCATTGGTCAAGCTAATCTCTTTTTATTTTCTTATCTATCTTTCATCAGATCATTTTAATTATACAAGAGCCCAAGGCTAGCTTGCTTTTCAAACAATTTATAAACAATCATTTCCATTTACAGATTACAATAATTAATTAATACCTGTTTTTATTTTTAAATCTTGTACTTTTTTATAAAAAAATACGTTCAAATACTTATTTATTTGTTTTTTTTTTAAAAAATATTTTTAAAGTTTGGCATCTGTGTGAATGTATATATGTTTAAGAAACATTTTAATTTTAGCATTTAGTTTTTTTACTTTTATTTGCGAACTTTTAAGTTTTTATTTTAAATTAATGTAACGACATATTTATATATCGTTACAATATATATATACTGTAACCATATGGATAATAGGAGTTAATAAGAGAGAACTGGAGTTATAAGGTCCCATAATTGAGTAGCCATTTGCAAAGAGTACACCACATTAGAGCCAAATTATGAAGAGATGGGAAACCATCATTATTCCAAAATAAACAAAATGTAAAATTAAATATAAAAGGAATGATCATAAAAGATCAGCATAGAACTAACTATAAATTCACCAGAATTACACAAAAGTAATAATCATTCATCATCATGAATGATCACAATAAAAAATAAATCAATAATCAATCTTGTGACTGGATTTGAAAGTGGTCCATTACAGACCAGGCTAATTATTTAGCTATTGCCAAATCTAGGGCAGGGATACAAACAATAATTATCTGGATGCACAGACTCAGGTGTTAATCCATAAGAAGAAAACAATTAAAAAAATAATGATGAAATATTAAAGCATGCTGACCATCATCGATGCCCTCTAGTCACTTAGTACTCTTAATGCATTGGCCAACTACAAATTAATAACTAAAATAAAATATAGTACATGGACTTTCAATAATATCTCATTTATGCTAACATGATTATCATCATCTGAATGTCCATAATACTAAACATAAACTCCAACTCCATATAATTAACTCTTATGCACAAATCTAGCCCAGGAAACAAAAAATCTATAAACTATTATTGTGAGCAAGAGATAAATAAATAAAGCAGCTTATTATAGATCATTTTAAATATATCCCTGGTTTACTCTACTATAAATAATTAATTTTATTGGGATCATAAAATCATCAAGAACACTAAGCTGTCAGGAAATAGACACACACACACACTGCAATTTGTCAAACAGAAATTGGATAGATAAAGAAATTAAGACTAAAAAAATATTTTTAAATCAATTATTTAACAACTAATTAACAATAAACAAAAAATGGCATGATAGTATGAAATTTTAAACATTTCATCCAAAAAATATTTTTCATAAAAATTATAATCAATCAGTTGACTTCTATTCATAAATTAATTTTTAATTAAGTTATTTTTTAAAAATAGCTAAGAGTTGGAAAAACAACATTTTCAAAATCAAAGATAACAATCATTGACTTTATCTTTCATTAAGTTTTAGGAGGGAAAATAAATGAAAAGAGTAAATATGTTTAAAAAATAAATTAAATTTACAAAAATTAAATTTTCTAAAAACTGTTTTATAATTTTGTAGAGAAAATTGACTGATTTTTTTAAAAAAAATATGTTTCACAATTTGAAAACATTAACTAAATGAAAATATTTAAAGTTATCAATTCTTACAAAAACATTACTTATATATATACATAAATATTTTTTTTCTATTAATAAAAATCTAGTGTGCATACTCACACAGAAATATCATTTAACTATGGTTTTATTTTTTTTGGTGTAGTCCTTTCTAATTATAATTTCCAGTTAAGTATTCTTCTTGAAGGCTTCTATGCATGAACATGATTAGTGTGCAGTGTTTCATTTTCAGCTAAACAGCAACAAACCTGTATCCCTTTTCTTTTAAAAAATTTACCAGGTGAGACAAATACAGATAGATGCATGCTATTGGTTGAAGACAAGGCTGCAGATCACTTTAATGAGTAACTTCTCTACATTTTTGTTCCAGTGATGGCAGGTTACATGAATGAAGATGATGTCTATATTTTAGCTGAATTTATCACATGGTTTTTTTGTAAAAACCATTTTCATGACTAAACTCATAGCATGCTAAAAGCTTGATTAAAACTTCTACTATTCTATGCAAATAGTTTGGTTAATACTTGTGCTTCTTTCTTCTTTATCAGCTGGATTAATCTCTCAACAGCTAAAAAGATACAAAAAACTTAAATTAACATCATAAAGTTCTTGGAATTTCTTTCTAATTAATTTTTTTTTGCAAAAAGAAAAACAAGATAATCAGTTAATTATATTGATTTGAATTTTTGTAATGAAGAAAGATAAAAAGAAAAGAAAAACAACAATTCTAATTAAAAATAAAATTTACCCAAATATTAAAATCTTATTTTTTTATTTTAAAATAATCTTATATGGGAAATAAAATTGAGTTGAATCCTTTCTTAATATTTTAGTTTAATTCAGTCCATTTGATTTCAATACAAAAAAGTTTTTTCTCATGTTCAGCTGTGCATTACTATTTTGATTAAAAGTAACTCACATTTTATGATATAATTTTATTTCTGGAGATGGTGTGAAATTGATATAATATATGAATGCCTGCTTCCAGCACTAAAACCTCATCATAAAACCCAACTTTACCATACAGCATGAACACCATAAAACATCTCATTTACACATAAATAAAACTTACTACCCAGAGGGCACATTGAAAAAATAGCCAAAGGAATGTTTAGCCAAATGGAATACCTTGCTCATTTCATTAAAAGTCTTAGAGGCTCCATACCAATGTCACAGTTTTATACCTGGTGGACAAATCAGTATTCTACTGATAGAAAGCCCAGCTTCTCTAAGAGGTTTA
Organism: Epiperipatus broadwayi; assembly: GCA_028023455.1. NCBI lineage: Eukaryota > Metazoa > Onychophora > Udeonychophora > Euonychophora > Peripatidae > Epiperipatus > Epiperipatus broadwayi. The sequence goes on along the minus strand of JAQFVV010000035.1, from coordinate 3,586,832 downwards.
TTTGGAAAAAATTTAACACTTAGGTAGATGCAGTGATGATAAAACTTTGGAGGCATCATGAACATACCTCATCCTTACATCTATAAGACACTATCTATCTACTATCAGTACTGAAAACAAAGCTATAGTACATGGAGTAATATGGCATACTATATTCTTCAGAAAAAGGTCTTATTGACTGAGCATTATATATTACTTTTCATTACAATTTGAAATGCATTATATATTACTTTTCATTACAATTTGAAATGGATCTTTATATAGGTTTTAAAATGATTTGTAAATATTTTTTCCACTCAGATTATTACTTGATTCTCTACTTGGAATTTATGATAAGAGCTCTGAGATTTCTGTTTTTTCATTTCACTCTTTCTGTTTTTCTGTTGTAGTGTTCTAATTTTATCTTTTGTTATTTATTGGATCTGGTATTATTGGAGGCTTTGTCTTATATAGAATGGGCATATGTTTTCCACAATGCAGTTGAACATGAGCAAAAACTATGAACTCATTAACTATCCACTGTATATAACTTGCTATTTGCTTAACTTCATCCACTCAACTATGATGGTTAATATAGATCCTGAAGTCAACTCAACTCATGCAACACTTTCTCACATGGGTGGACTCAGGGTTATGAATACAATGTCAAGAAAATGCTTAATTCCTTGTTTCTCAATCTGTTTTTTTGCTATTCTGTTGAGAATGGAGTCACATGGTCTGAAATAATTGTCTTTGGTTTTTCTATGATGCCAAAGTGTTAATTTTCCAATATATGGATAGCGTTTTGAGAACTAGCCTAAGTGATTACCCATTTTGAAACTACATCATATCCCATTATCAAGTATTTTATCTTTCTGAATGGTGGCAGTGGACCATAAAAATCCAGTGCTAAAAGTTCATTTGGCCCTTCTGGTATTAAGGGATTTAGTAGTCCTATATATGATTTATTAAGGAGCTTAGTTCTTTGGCACATGTCACATCTATTAACCACTGTCAAGTCATTTTTGTATAGCTTTGGCCAGTAAAACCAACTTTTCATCAATCTTGCAATTTTTTCTGCACCATAGTGTCAATATAGTGCATGAATACATTATCAATTGGTTCTGAAAATATGGTATTACTATTCACCATTTATTTACTTGTCTTCTTATGGCACTGCAGCACTCCTTTTATTGCATATCGATTTTTATTTGTCCACATGGGTTTTGATTTGTGTTCAATCAGTCATGTGTTGCATGAGTCTCTCCTCAATATATGAAAATATTTCTATGCAATGTAAATTATTTCTATCTCCTAAATGACCCTAGTCTCCACAAGCTCATTCATGGTGAGTCTCAATGGCATCATGCACATCTCATCATCTCACAAGTATTTCTGATCCTGATTAACACAGTTACAATTCAATATATCAGTGAGATTTTCCAGACTCTTACAATACCTAACAGTAGAAACATTTCATCAAATGACCATTGGTTAAATAGCTGTAATTCAGGAATGCAAGACTTTTGTGATTGATAATCACAATTACCTCTGACTCCAAAGGCCCATACAACAGCCAGTGCTTCTTTTTCTGTCACTGTGTAATTATTCCTGGCATCATGCACATCTCATCATCTCACAAGTATTTCTGATCCTGATTAACACAGTTACAATTCAATATATCAGTGAGATTTTCCAGACTCTTACAATACCTAACAGTAGAAACATTTCATCAAATGACCATTGGTTAAATAGCTGTAATTCAGGAATGCAAGACTTTTGTGATTGATAATCACAATTACCTCTGACTCCAAAGGCCCATACAACAGCCAGTGCTTCTTTTTCTGTCACTGTGTAATTATTCCTGAGCTCTTCAATAATCAGTTAATAAAATAGAGAACCTGGATCTGGAATAAAGTATTTCCTAATATGTAGCCATTACCGTTGGTCTGAACACAAGTGTTGTTAGCTGAGAGGTCATAGCAGCTGCCTTGCAAGCAAGTAGTTGGTTGCAGATGGTTGTGGGTTCACCTCCCAGCTGGTGCTATGACATATGAAAAAAAATAGACTAGCATCATTTGCCTTATAAACCTCTTTGTTTTAAAATCCTCTACGTTGTGCTGTCGATTCCCAAGGCACATCTTTTCTTAACAGTTGCAACAGATATTTCATATCTATTGTAAAGTTTTTATAAAAGTGATTATAAAAATTACACAATCCAAGGAAGAATCTAATTTATTTTTTGGTTTTAAGAGTTGAAAACACTTGGATGGGATGAAATTTTTCATGATGAAATTTAATGCCATGATGAAATTTAATACCATGGCTACTGAATACATGATCTAAAATTTAACTTTGTTATCACCAGAGTACTTTTTTAAAATTGATTTTTATTCCCTTTACTTAAGATTTCCTAAAAACAGTTCCAAATACTGCATGTGCTCAAACATATCAGTAAATACAATTATCAAATCAATAATATATAACCACAGTGTGATTTATATCATCTGACAAAATCTTATCTAAACATTGAAGTAACCCTGCACCACTATTCTTTATTTTAAAGGGCATCCTATTGAACTGATAAGAATATTCACTATATCTGAAGGCAGTATATTTAAGGTCTTATGGATGATTTTTGCCAGTAACTGAGAAGCCAAATCAAGTGTAGTAATAACTTTTTTCCCTTAAATTTCTTTCAATAATTAAAAGACAGGAGGAGAGATATTGCAAACAGACACTGTAATCTGATTTAGTTGGCATGCATTCAAATACAAACTGATTGAATCATCTTTTTTTCAATACAACTAATGAATTGTTAAATGGAGAAAATCATTTGCATATGACTGCCCATTGTAAATGGCATCTGAGCCAGCTATTTTTTAACCTCTTCTTGTATTGATTAGGTACTATATATGATCTGGCCTAATATGGCTGACTATCTATGATTTTAATTTGATGCTCATAACCACCTATCACTCCAGGTACATCAGAAAATATTGCTTAATACCTTTGTAACAATTGCTCAATTTGAACTTGCTAATTTTTTTTAACAGAGGGGATTCTTGGATCTTTATCCAAATTTCTTGCTGCTGATGGCACCATTGCATATAGCCCAACTCTGTTGATTGATATAACTTTTATGGTATAAAAGGGATGATTTAATTATCATATATTGCTTGACTTTTATTAAAATCTAAAGAGCAGTGAGTTTTGTACATGAAGTCAGCTCAATCACTTTATAAGACCACTCAATATCCATTCAATATTAAAAACACATTATTGATATGTTTTTCCAATTTCTCATTTTCACCCAAAACTGGTTAGAGGCTACTTTGGCTTTTCTGCTATTTGTTATTGTGACTTGAGTTGAACTTAGGGGCAAGATTTTCACATGAGGGTTCATGAGCATTATTTGATTATATAGAATCATTGATACTGCAGACATTTGGCTTCTGAATCCAATAGGGCATCTACAATTATACCCTCTATGTTATTGTAATTTTAGGACAATTCTGGCATAAATATTGAGGTATCTTCTCCTCCTAATCACATATTAAATTTGCCATGGCATATATTGCATAATCCTTGTGTATTTATTTCTCTGTATCATCTTAAGACCCTGTTGTGAGGAACTAATTATCAAGGTTTCCTCCTTGTTTAATAGTTTTCTTTCCAAGCTTTTAGACTCTGCCCTAACTTGGATCATGTTCTGGTCAGGGAATGAAGGATAATATTCCTGTTGAGTATTTTGTTTGTGAAGGTTTGATCCACTTCCAGATCTTCCTCATTATTTGGATTCTTGTAGGACTATTGATGCTACCCATTAATATTCTCCACTTTTTCTTCTGTGGCAGCACTCCATCTCTTCTGTCCTTGTACCATGGTGGTGGATTGATTTTTTATATTCCACCTTGGATGACATTCATTGTCTTCTCTTTATGTTGAGTTAGTTGGTTTAAATCTCTTTCTTTTTCAACATATGCAAGTTTTCTGCAGTCAAATGCATTTAATACTTCAGCTATCTACTAAATTGTATGCACATCTGCACCAATTAACATCCTTTCAATATGGCTTTAGTTTTAATATTTTTATTATTTGTAATTCTGAGAGGATCTGCAATGAGTGCTCTCAATTTTGCCACTTGCTTTCTAAAAAATTGAGAGTAGGGGTCACCAGGAGGACACTTCTATTGGAATACTTTATAATTAACTTTTTCTAACAATCCTCACTTCAGTATCATTTCTTGAGTGCTTGCTTAAACTCAATAAAATAACAAGAGCATATGATTAATGAATATCACCACACTCGCAATGCACATTGAAGATGGCTACAAGCTATTACTAGCTTTGCCTCTTCAGTCATGGTATTAATGCTGAAATATCTTTCCAGACAGTTGACAAATTCAATGAGGGCCTCACGAGCACTTCTTGAAAAAGACTTTATTTTAAGGAACTGGTTTATAATTCCAGGCATTTGATTTATATATTGATTATCTATCTTTGCCTCTTTTCAAGTTTTTTTTCTAATATAGAGATGGATATTTTTCAATTTGACTATTCTGTCTATGGTCATCCTTCAACTTTTTTACTCTTTCTCCAATTCTATAATTATCCCTGACCTGCATGAACTTAATGTGATTAGCTCGGTCCCCTATTTGCTCTTGTACAGATTCTGCTTTTTTGACTTACATTATTTATTCTATTGCCTCCAGTATTTGCCTCACTTTATTGTCCACTACTTCTTGTATCTGTTTTACTTTCACATCTTGTTCTTCTTTGTTTTGTCTCAATTCATTCAGAATTCTAATTTGTTTGATTTGGTCTATTTCATTAGCCATCCTTTTACTGTTTTGATCCATTTTCTGTAGCACATCTATTTTTATATCTTTTAACATTTCTTCTATTATTTTTCTATTTTCTGCTTCACTTTATTGATTCTTTTTATTATCCTCTTCTCTTTGTTTATTATCTTCTCTATGTTGTCTCTCTTTATCTTCCTTTGTTTTTGTTGGTCTCTTTTTTTTTTTTATTTATTATCTTCTTTTCTTTGTTAGTCTCTTTGTTTATTATCTTCTTCTCTTTGTTGGTCTCTCTTTTTATTATCTTCTTTAAACATTTATTATAATTGGGCTAACATGGAAACAACATCTATTCTCTGAGTTCTTTCCATTGGTTTCTGATCATTTTCTTTCAAATCATTCTTTTTTCATCTTTTTCATTTTTCCTCTTGTCAGCATAGATGTTTCTATTAGAGACTTTTATTCTTCAAAAAAAAACTATTTTAAATTATTTTTTACATAGGAAATATAAAAAAAAACTTTTAAAAAATATTTTATAAAATAAGCTTAACATCACCTCCTCTTCCATGCAATCCTATTTCATCCTGCCTAACACTACTTCTATTATTATTACCCCCAATCTGTCTTTTTCAATCTTAGTGTCTTAATATATGACTTTATTGGATTGATTTTTCCAATATTATTCTCCAATTCTATCCTGATCATGTGTGTGGCTGACTTCCATTTCCTTTGTATTTTTTATTATAAGTACATATGCATTTACAAAAACATGTTCATGTCAAGAATAATTTATCAAAACCTTTCTTAGAAATCTGATTAGAATCTGACAGTAAAAGAATGCACAGTGACCTGAAATTCCAGGATATATACAGAATCCAGCCACTACAAGTATACAATGCAGTATGAACCCTCAAATATCTATCTCAATTTAGATATTATAAGCTAAAATAATGCAAAAATCTTTACCAAGACCTGCTCCTTTGAGTCTTAGGGGCAGAAAAATACAGATTATGCCTAGTTGCTTTTTTTTTTCAGACTAAGAGGTTGAGAATTATGGAAGGACTATGCTAACTGGACTATGATAAACAATAAAAAAATATAAAAATCAGAGGGTTCGAGCAATACCTAAAAAAGAACCCTCCAGGGAGTTGCACGAAAACATTGCACTCTCAAGCCAACAACAAAACCCCCCATCCATCACCAAAATGTGTACATCAAACAATTTCAAAGCCTAAAAGTCAATTCAATCTCTCAAAATCCTGCTTTGATTTTCTGTTCATATATAAACTTCTATAATCAAATTATAATAATCATCCTCTATACACATCACAGTAATATTTTTAAAATTAATTCAATTTTGTTTTTCAAGTGTATCTCTGAAATTTAAGTTATGTTGTCATCAACAACTAAAATCTGATCATCATCAGGCCCACAGTTGAATCACCAATTGCAATTGTATGGACAATGGGGTTACTAAGAGAGAATCTGGGGTTACAAGGTCCCACAATTAGGTAGTCATTTGTAACAGAACATCATATTAGGGTTGAATTATAAGATGGGAAACCATCATTATCCCTAAATAAACAAAATATAAAATTAAATATAAAAAGTAATTAAGTTATATTGTCACTGACCACTAAAACCTGATCATCATCAGTCCCATAGTTGAATCACCGATTGCAATTATATGGACAATAGGGGATAATAAGAGAGAATCTGTGGTTACAAGGTCTTATTTGTAACAGAACACCACATTAGGGCTGAATTATACAATGGGAAACCATCGTTATCCCTAAATAAACAAAATATAAAATTAAATATAAAAGGAATGAGTACAAAACTAACTGTAAGTTCACTAGCATTAAATCAACAGTCAATACTGTGTATTTGAAAGTGGTCCATTGTAGACTAGGCTAATTATTTAGCCACTGCCAAATCTAGGAAAAAATACAAGCAATAATTATCTGGATGTACAGATTCAGGTGGTAATGTATAAAAATATAACAATTTTAAAAAATATTGCTGAGATATTAAGACATGCTGATCATCACCAATTCTCTCTGGCAATTTACCACCCTTAATGTACTGGCCATCCATAACCTTAATTTCTAAAGAAATAATAAGTAAAATAAAATGTAGTGCATGGACTTTAAAAGGATATTCCTTTTGCATGAACTAGGATCATATATATGTTCAAAATACTTATACATAAACCCCAACTTTATATAACTAAATTTTATGCACAAATCTAGTTGAGGATGCAAGAACTCTATGAATTCTTACTGTAAGCAAAAGATAAATAAATAAGCAGATTATTATAATTCCTAGGTTTATCCTGCTGTAAGTAAAGTTTAATTGGTATCACAAAATATCCTAGAACACTAATCTATCATGAAATAAATACACACCCATTGCAATTTATCAAACAGAAATTGAAAAGAATAAAGAAATTAAGACTAAACATATTTCTAAAACAATTATTTATTAACTAATTGATTAACAATAAGCATAAAAAAATGACAATAGTATGAAATTTTAAACATTCATTTCATCCAAAAAATATATTTTCATAAAAATTATAATCAATCAATTAATTTCTATTTATAAATTAACTTTTAATTAAGTTATTTCTTTAAAATAATTAAGTGTTGGAAAAATATTTTCAAAATTAAAGATAACAATCTTTGATTTAGTTTAATTAACCTTTTGTTAAGTTTTAAAGGGAAAATGAATGTTGATTTAGTTTAATTAAGCTTTTCTTAATTTTTAGAGAGAAAATGAATGGAAAGAGAAAACATGTTAAAAAAATTAAATTTACAAAAAATCAAATTTTCTAAAAACTATTTCATAATTTTGAAGAGAAAATTAATTAGATTTTTAAAAAACATGTTTCATAACTTGAAAATATTAAGTTAATGAAAATATTTAAAATTATCAATTCTTATACTTTTATACATAAAAAATATTTTTTTCTATCAATAAAAAATAGTTTGTACACACACAAAAATACCCTTAACCATGGTTTATTTTTTTTAGAGTCCTTTTTCCAATTATAATTTCCAGTTGAGTTTTCTTCTTTAGAGGTTTCATATATGAACATGATTAATTTGTCTTTTTTCTGGTATAGTGTTTCATTTCCTGATTAACAACAAAATTTTATCCCTTTTTCTTTTAATAAGTTCCCCAGGTGAGACTAACACAGAAGGCTCATGTTCTTGGTTGAAGGTAAGGCAGCAGATCACTTTAAGAAGTAACTTCTCTACATTCTTATTCAAGTAAAGGCAGGTTACATAGAGGAAAATGATGTTTGGTTTTTAGCCAAATTTAGCACATGGTTTTTATTGTAGAAACCAGTTTCATGACAAAACTCCTAGCATGCTAAAAACTTCAGTAAAACTGCTGCTACTCTTTGTAAGTAATTTGGTTAAGACTTCTACTTCTTTATCAGTTGGATTAAGATTTGACTGCTGTCTTTTCAACAGCTAAGTTAAAAATATCTACTTCCTATCAAACACTTGGGTCTTCTGATCTACCATCACTTTTTTTTCTAGAAAAATCTTTACTAAAAGCCAATCATAATCTGTCTCCAACCTGATAATTTTTATAACAGCCAATTATGTAAATTTTTTCACATACAATTGTTCATCTATTCCTCTCCTTAATCATAGACATTGAAAAACAAATTAAGAACTTTAATAAATATCATAAAATTATTGGCATTTCCTTCTAATTAAAGAAATTTTCTTGCAAAAAAACAAGGTAATCAGTTAATTATCCTGATTTGATTTGTCATAATGAAGAGAATTAAAAAGAAAAGAAAAACAACAACTCTAATTAAAAATAACATTTACCAAACATATTGAAATCTTTTTTCAAAAAATAAAAAATATTCTTAAATGTAAAACTTAAAAAGTTTTCTTTTGATACATTTTTAAAAAAAAAAAAAATTAAAAGCAACTGGTAATTAAATAAAATTATTAAGAGGAGAGAACAAAAGAAATTATATGATTTTATAATTTTCTTTCTCTTTTACCAACATTTACAATACATATTAAACTACGCATATTGTAATTTTTTTTTTTAAAAAAAGGCAATTATTTTTTTTTAAAAATGTTTAGAATGTTCTTACTATCACATGGGAAGGAAAATAAAATATTTAACTAATTTCAGACCCATTATTACAAAACAATATGCACGAGAAAATAAAATACTATTTTCCCATTAATCAAATAATTCTAAACTAAACCTGAGAAACATGTTGCCAGCTTATCTAATTATTTTTAATACACTTTATAACTAACTGGTTATAATATACTACTGCATTATTAATTATTACTTTATATATATATATATCATCATCAACCATTATCAATATACTGCATTATTAATTATTACTTTATATATATATATATATCATCAACCATTATCAATCCACTGCAGGATGAAGGTCTCTCCAAGTTTAATCCATCTTCTCCGATCTTTAGCTTCTCTTCTCCACAACACCCCTGCACATTTTTTTATTTCATCCATCCATCTCACATGTGGTCTCTTTCTGGGTCTTTTACAATCTCTTGGAATCCAGTTTAAAATTTCAATTGTCCATCTATTATCATCTCTTCTAGCAATATGTCCAGCCCAACTCCATTTCAATCTTTTAATTTTTTCAATAAGGTCAGTAACACCTGTTTGTTGTCTTACCCATACATTGCGTTTTCGATCTCTTCTTGTTACTCCCAACATACATCTCTCCATACTCCTTTGAGTGGTCTGAAGTCTCTGTATTGCTCTTCTATTAAGTGTCCAAGTCTCAGATCCATAAGTAAGAACTGGTAAAACACATTTGTTAAAAACCATCCTTTTCAAACACATAGGCATATTTCCTTTTAGTATCAAGTTATTTCTACCAAAAGCACTCCAACCAAGTTTAATTCTATGATTAATTTCCTCCATTATGTTTCCATCTGTATTAATAATCTGACCAAGGTATTTGTAACTGTTAACTTCTTCTAATTCTTCATAATCAATCTTTATTTTCATATTTTGAGCAAATCGATTAAACATTACTTTAGTCTTTTTAACATTTATCTTTAGTCCTACTTTTCTACTTTCATCTGCTAACTCCTGCAACATTTCCTGCAGCTCTGAAGCATTATTTGCAAAAACAACTACATCATCTGCGAAATCTAAATGACTTAAATACTCTCCATTTACTTTCACTCCTTTAGTTTCCCATTTTAATCCACAAAATACTTCTTGCAGCACTGCTGTAAAGAGTTTTGGAGATATGGAGTCACCTTGTCTTACACCTTTCTCAATGTTGATTTTTCCAGTATCATTATGTAATCTAATTGTTGCTGTTGCATTTTTATAAATATTCTTTAAAATATGACAATATCCTGGATCTATACCTTGATGATCCAATGCTTTAATCACTGAAGAAATGTGTATAGAATCGAATGCCTTTTCAGAATCTACAAATCCAAAACATAATGACAACTCATATTCGTTTGTCCTTTCTATGACTTCTCTCAATACCTGGATATGATCTATTGTGCTAAAACCACTTTTAAATCCAGCTTGTTCTCTTGGTTGGTGGAAATCCAAAGTTCTCTGTAGACGAGTTGTAATTATCTTGGTAAAAATTTTATATAAAACTGATAAAAGGCTGATAGGTCTGTAATTTCTAATATCTTCTTTATCACCTTTTTTAAATATTAATATTATTACTGCATTCTTCCAATCTTCCGGTACATCTTTATCATTTAGACATTTGGTATATAACTTTGCTAAAATTGTTTCTATTTCTTCACCTGCTTCTTTTAATATATCAATTATAATTCCATCATTTCCTGGAGCCTTTCCTTTCTTCATACACTTAATTGCATGTCTCACTTCTTCATTTAAAATTCTGGGCAATTTGGAAGATGTAATAGATATAGGAGGTACTTGTTCTTTATTACTATATAATTCTTGATAAAAATCTTCTACCAATTTCATGATGTCATCTCTCTTTTTAGTAATAATTCCATCTTTTTTTCTTATTGCAGATATAAATTTCCTACCAATACCAAAATGTTGTTTAACATTTTTGAGACTTTTATTTTCTTCTACAGCTTTCCTTGCTATTTCACAGTTATACTTTCTTATATCATTTTCAACTCTTTTCCGTACCATTTTACAAAATTCGAGATATTCAATTCTTTTTAATACATCATTTTTGTATATCTTCATATTCCTTCTTTTCTTCATAAATTCTCTAGTCTCAGTAGAAATTTTATTAGTCAATTGCTGCTTTTTTCTACCAGCTATGTTTGTTGCAGTTTTTAAAAGTGTATCAGTTATTTTCATATTAATTTCATTCAAATCTGTATCATGTTCAAAATCTCCTAACACTTGAAACCTATTTGTAAGTTCTAATTTAAATTCATTAGAATGTTTCTGAAGATTAGGAATATCAACTGTAAATATTGTTTTTCTTAATAATTTTTGTCTTTCTAGTTTTACATTAACATGTAACTTACACCTTACTAATCGATGATCACTTCCTGTGTTAAATTTATTAAGAACATTACAATCTTGAAATATGTATTTTCTGTTAGTCAAAATATAATCCAATTCTGCTGTACCTTCATTTGGATGCTTCCATGTCCATTTCCTTTTAACATTTTTCTCAAAAAATGAATTCATAATATAAAGTTTTTCTTTTTCTGCAAACTCCACAAGTCTATGTCCTCTCTCATTTCTATTACCATAACCAAAATTACCTACAGCAATTTCATCTTTCATTTGTCTACCAATTCTAGCATTAAAGTCTCCCATAACAATTTTAAAATGTTGTTTACTCTGATCAAAAGCCTTTTGTACATCCATATAAAAATCTTCTACTACTTCATCACTATGAGAACTTGTTGGGGCATAAACCTGAATTATCTGCATTTGGTATCTGCTATTAAGTTGTATAACTAATCTTGCCACTCTGTCCGATACACCATCAATCTCCACAATATTGTTCTTCCACTTTTTATTTATAATGAATCCTACTCCACTTGTATTTCCAATATGTGTGCCTTTATAATAGAGTATATGTCCACTTTTTAAATCAATTGTTTCTTCTCCTTTTCTTCTAACTTCACAAAGTCCAATAATGTCCCATTTAATATAAGACAGTTCTTCTTCTAATTCTTGCAATCTTCCTTCACTTGAAAGTGATCTGCAGTTGTAAGTACCTAAATAAAAAGTCGTCATCAAATGGCAGCCTGGGTCCGCAATCAGGGGATTCTTAGCACCCTCTGCCTTCGGCCACCAACCGCTGCCTTGGTTGGTGACTTTACAGCCTCCTGGGAATAAGGGCCATGCTTTATTTTTGTCTGTCATAATTGTATATATGTATTGGAAAAATATTTATCATTTACACAAACATTCATTCTGCCTTATCAGGCACTGAGAAGAAAGACCATGGTGTTTCTTGATCTTAAACTCAGAGGTAAAAAGCCAATAAACTCACCACGCTGGCTAATGCGTGTTGGTGAGCAGCCCATCCATGTTCGTATACTATATGAATAATCACATTGTAATAACAGCTGCAACGACAAGAACGTATGGAGTGGACATTAGGAATTTGCCCTGCTCGGTTCCTTTAAGGCCTCCAAGAGGAATCAAAGGGTCTCCTTTCAGTTAATAGCAAACTCCTTTCTGCAGCCATATATATATATTGTAACCCTCTAAAGTGTGGTCAACTACATAATATCACCAAAACATCAGTGCACTGGGAATCATAACCTCGATCACAGATCAATTCCCGCTACACATTGTCAGCTATTAAGAGCTGTATCCAAAAGCATATCATGCTATCTATTTTATGCACCAAAAACCACAACCAACATCTGGAACAACTTATCACAGACCAAACTCATGATCTAACATAAACTTTTATGATTCAATTTGATCGCAGCCAGGGTGTACCGCGATGACCTATCATAGTAGTATGATAAAATACAGTAAACAAATTATAAGTGCAATGTTATTATGTTACAAACCTTAATTTGCGATTTTTATTGTATGAGACCCGATGGCCGACCATGTACAAGATGGCGTAATTTGTGAAACTACATAATATTATGAAATTTTAAACCATCTATATGATTTTTAATACAAATGCTAGTCCAGGTAAAGCTTTGCAATAAATAAACATAAATACTTGGGTTCTTTTTATAGTTTACTATATCACTGAGACTCATTTTATACTGACAAATGACAATTTAAAATGTTAAGTAAATATATTCAATCATATCATGATTTGGCAAATCTGTTTACAGGTTTACCAATCAATTTGTATTGTATACTAGAATCAACTACACAAAGCCAAAATGATGGAAAAGGTAAATGGGATTTTATTGTACCCCACACATCATAAACTACCAAAGACTAAAAGCATCCAAATATTTTCTCAAAATATCACTAAACTCTGATATCATGTTGACAATGGTATGTACTTCATGTATGCTCTATTCAAGGTTTATGATTTCTGATTTTAAGAATGACACATAGCAACGGCACAGTAAGTTTAATTATAAATCAACGTTTATTTACAAATTTATGAATAATAAATAATTAATTCCAATGTTATAATTAAAAAACATAAATAAACAAATAAAATAAATAAATTATAATTCCATCGACTTTCTTCACTAACATATCATAGGTACGGTTTTAAAACCTAATCATACCTTATTTCAATTTGATATAATGAATCCTGAGCAAATTATACCAAATTCAACATCAACTCATGAAGTATTTAACATCATTTCCAGACTCAATAAATCCCCACCGTAACTTTATAATAATATAATAAATAATATTATATCTGTAGGATTTAGCTATAATGTAATCATTAAATAAAATGAAAATGTAAACTTACACTCCGGTAAATAATAATCAACCGACAGTTAATTATTATGAAGTAACTTGAATAGAATGTCCTGCTACAATTTGACGATCTAACTTATGAATTATGCTTACAAATGGAAGAAGATGATTTGGCAGATTAACTAAAATACTTTGCCCAACTTATATCTATGAAGTAAAACATATTCCTGTGGATGCGTTCATCTACACATAGGAATTAAATAATACTAAACGCTTTGTGGATTGATACACCATCATAAAGTAATACGTATAATTACACAATTCCGCGGATTAACCACCAGCGCTGGAATGAATGTAAAATACAAAAAATGGCAATTAAATAATCTGCGGATTAACCACCGGCACAGATTAATGCCTTTCAACATTAAAAAACAACATTACTATTTACCTCATATTAAAGTGCAAAATCATCCCCCTCAATTATTCTGATCATTCAGAAAAACACTAACACTTTAGCAAATGTGGGTTCTTGCATAATAAAATGTTACTCTAATCAGGACAACTAATGTACTAACTTATCTTGCTTAAAATAAAACATGTGTAATGCAATATAAGTAATATTAGCATAGGAATATAAATCTGGAAAGACTCACAAAATACCTCACAAAGATTGATACATCTCATGAATTCATTTAGTACTTTTCAAGCCCTTTTCGCAAGCGCTATTCTCTTGAATAAGTATTTTATTCAACCCCTATTAATTTAAACTTAATAAAATATAACTTATGAACTTCACATGCAAGTTCATATAACGATAAAATTTAAGTAATGAATTATTCATCAAATACATAAAATCTAAGAGGTGTGTGTGTGATATAAATTAAATGTATAGCATTTTAAAGTTCAATATATGAATTTTAGCAGGTGTGTGTGTCCCAAATTAGATTGTAGAGCATTTTATAATGACAAATATGATCCGTGAAATCCATGTACGATGTGTCAAACAATAAATGTACGAAGTAATAGCTATAATTATAGTTGAATTCCATACATGTAATTTTATCCATTTGTGTTAGTTATCATAATCACTATTAGATTAACGATTTACGTGGCTCCATAAATAAGAAACAATTTCAAAACATGACAAGCAGAATTTAAATGAAAATGTTTTTCAAAAGTTATTAATTTCTACATTTCTCTATTAAAATGTTCCAAGTTTCTCACATCCATGCTAAATATTTATTTATCCACGCTTAAATCTAGGAATAACAATTATAGCAATTTATTTAATCATTCCACACTGACGATAAAATTAGAAAATAGCTTTGATCAATTATTGAAGACTGTTTATTATCCAAATGACAAACAAATTAATTAGCAAATATATTACTGGCATTATAAAGTTAAATATCAATCAATACTATATTTTTTATTAGAATTTGAAACGGAAATATTAAACTATGTTGATAACTTTAACATTTTACTTTAATTTAAACTTCTTCTTTTTTAAAAAAACAAATTTTCATATTTATAAAACTTTTGTAATTAAAATACTTATTTAATTTTTCCAAATTGTAGAACAATAAACATTTTAAAACATACCAAATTCTTGCAATTAATTCTTTTAAACTGGGAAGCTCCGACATTTTAAATGTAATATTGGGAAATTATTACCGGTGATATGATCCACTTGGCCAGCCGACTTGAACAGACTTTTAAATTTAGCAATTCATCTTATATTTAAATACCACGATATTATTTTTACGTTTATAGCAAATTTGTGGTAATCAGTTTACTTGTTAACTATTTTAAAATAAGCTTATCAAATTTACACCATTTGCCTTCTTACCATTTTCTTTTTCTTTCTCCCTCCAAAAGCCAACTAACAGACGATCTCCTCCTAAATTCGCGCTCTTTTCTTTTTTTACATTGAGACGCATACGTAATTACTGTATTTATTTTTAATAATTTATTTTAATTGAACAAATGGTTTTTTGTTAATTCAATAGAAATAATTTTTAAGATTACTTTAAACAAATAAAACAAAATATTATATTTTAATACTATTTTACCAAATTAAATGTTTTGTCAAAATTTTTTAAAAAGTTAAACATTCTGATATGAATTAGGATATGGAACGAAGCAAATTTAAATTTATTAAAATAATGTAAGAGAGTAATCTGTTCAAAGTGCAAATCAAGCCAATTAAATCACCAAAGAAGACAGAGAAATTTTTTATACTAGTTACATCAATTATTATATTTTATGCAAAAATATATGGTTACAATATATATGGATGTAGATTTAAATGTTCTAAACTTTAATAAAATAGGTTTATACAACCCTTTATTACATGCTATTTGATTGTCTTTATATGGACATTGCTGAATTTGAGCTCTAAATTAATTTTTATGTGTTAGTCATGTTTACATTATATAGTTGGATTCTCTCTAGCTACTTGATTAGAGGGATTAATTCTGATATACATGCAGTGTTGAGTGACATTCAATGTTTTATGTCATAAAGTGATTAAAGAAAAAATTTAATACAACATTATGAAGAATTTATATCACTTCATATTTTGAAAACATTACATAATCTGATTTAATCACATATATTTGGATGTGGTTTTAAGAAAATTAATGTATACAATGCTGCCTTGTAAATTATATAGCCATGTTAATGTAAGCTTGGCTGAATTTGACTGCTAGATTAATTATTTACATATTAATAGCAAGTTATTTATGTTTGTATTACTATTATTAGAATGAGATCACAGTATGTGGATGTCAGATGAATGTTTAATGAATGAAATTGTCTTCAAAGCACATATATAGTACAAAGCAGTTGGTTCAATTTTTATATAGTGATTGAAAATATATATATAATACAACATTATAATCCCTTCAATTTGTTTATACATAAGGCTAAAAGTAAGAATTGTAAAATGCATTTACTATAATTAAACACACGCACACACACATATACCATACAATGCACTACTGTTTATACATAGCTAGACTAAAACTAATGTATATAAAACTAAACATAATTGTCAATATTTAAAACAAATAGCAGTGAGGCACAATGAAACACTACTACTGTCTTTAGTTTTAGAAAGCCCTTAGTTTTAGAAAGCCAACTCTTCATTAGGCATTCTCCCTTAAACTATTAAAATATATTATGGTTATTCATTATAATTACTTGAAAATATGTAAGATATTATATACATTACCATTGTTACCATTAATAAACACCCATAGACCTAATTCTGAACAGGATGCAATTTTAATGAATTCACATATATTGTACTGCTATAGATTTATTTTCAATGAGAATAGATGGATGATATAGAATAGGAAATGAAATATTGTGGATGAATTTTTCATGTTGCTAGTAGAATACTTGTTTCTAATGTAAATAGATAACTCAATTATTTAGTTCCTTTCAACAACATGTAAATCAGGAGATTCAAATGTTATTCAATCAATTAATTGTTAATCACTTATAATTCATCCACAACACTAAGTCCCTATAAAATACTAGAATGGGACAGACCAACAATTAAATTATCATCTCTATCAATATTCATACTTATAGTCTACATATCTAAAACATCTACGAAAAGCATCTGATAAACATATAGGAAATCAGAGAATCATGTGAACAATCATTTTCATGGCCCATTTATCTTTCATATAGAGAGTCTAGTCATAATACATGTTTTATTCTTGTTTCTAGATTACGGGTAGGCAGAGGCTTTTGTTTACTGATTTAAATTTTGTATTTTTTTCTGAATTATTTATAAAATAAATTACCCAAGAGAAGTGTTAATAATTAAAACAAACAATTTTATAAACAATAATTTAATGTTTGATAAATACAAAACAGTATTTACAATCATAGGAACCCCCCCCCCCCTTCTTCTGTCTCTCTACTTACATAAACAGATAGTGATTTATACATTTATTTATATAAATTTAAGTTCCTTGAATTATTTTTAAAGGATATAATTATGCTCTAAATAGAAAGCTACATTTATTTAATATCGAGGAACTACATTTTCTTTTTTTTAAAATCAACTATAATTTTGGTTTCTATTTAAATTAACTTTAATTAGTATTAATGACCAACTCATGTAATACACCTGGTCGACTTTCTATTTATACAGAATGTAAGAGATATCCTCATTCAGTGTTGCTATTAATATCTGATTTTTTTCCAATGATAATTTTCCTTCAATGATGATAATTTTGGGCGGTCCCAAGATTGATTCTGGTCTCAAATTTTTTATGAACTCCCAAGCAATAAAACCAGGAGCAACTTTTTTTCCAGTGATGATTAAACAAGCATACTGTTTTCATATAAGGTTTTAACTTTCTTTAAACATGATAATCCTTGCTGACAAAATTTAATGTTACCCCTTTTTGAGATCTTGTGACTGCACTAACAGCAGAAATTCACTTTATATTGCAATGATTATGCTTTGATTGTATATATGTGTGGAGATGATAATCTGGACCAACTTATTAGTGCTAGTTTAGCACGGAATACGCATATTGGTGATTATTTATCTTTTCAATACTTGTGTGATCAGGTATATCACCAGTATGAGATAGCATGGATGGCTGAGGGTCGTGTGAAAGTCTGAGTTTAAACTCCCTATATATTACATATATAAGTACAGGTATAGACATAAAAGCCTGTACTGTAGGGAAAAATTGATTATGTCGGTAATTCTTGATTTGAATGAGATAAAGTTTATAACTTGCTTTAGCTAAAATAAAAATAATCATACTTATTAAAACTTTTTTTTTTCCTTACCATTTTATTCTTATTCATCATATGTCAACTTATTCAGTAGCTACATTTTCTTTGATGATAAAAATAATTTATTTTCTTATTTAATATACAGTATTATATAGATTACCTTTTAGTATCCATAAAAAATTTGGTTGACCTTCATTTTCAAAAAAATTAGTTACTTTAATGCATAGAACTCTGAACACATCTTTTTATTGTGATATATATATATATAAAAAGATGAGTTTTTACAAAGCTCAATGCAGAGTAAATGCTTCCCAAGAATCTTTACAAAAAAAAATAATTAAAAAATAAGGCATTACCAGGCTTTCCAATAGCTGACTGGTTAGAATGAAAATGATTCACCATCTTCATGCTAACTAAGAGTAGGTAAATACCCATTTACCAATTCACACTAAATGGTTCACTACCTTTCCGACTAAACTCCAATTGCAAACATGTTAAGTGGAAGTACTAATATAACAATAAAAAAAATTTTAAACATGATTCAAAATTTCTAAATTGAGGCTCAACATTAATTCTGTTCCCTCTTGAGTAATAAATAATTTGATTTTTATTATGACTATTTCCTCTATATATATTTGTGAATGTGCATTAAATATACTTCAATGTTATGGATGGCTGAAGAGTTGGAGTGGATTGAAGCTTGTTCATTGAAGTATAAGAATTTTCTATCTTAATATAAACTGAGCACTGATTGTATATAGGTATGGGAGATGATAATCTGGACCAACTGATGAGTGCTGGTTCAGCACAAAATACGCATATTGGCAATTATTTATTTCTGCATGTGTGTGGTCATGTGAATCACTAATATGAGATAGATTGGATGGTTGAAGTGACTTGAAAGTCTGAGTTCAAATCCCTATATTTATAATGGATAAGAGAACTGCTATTAAAATCAATATCAATCGCTGGAGACTATCATCTAGAATTTCCTATTTTTATTACAATTTAAGTTTACTGGTGAAGATATCTAACCATAAGCCTTACAGACTCAGCAACCATTAACAATATTTTAAAATGTTGCTTAGATCACAAAGATTTTGATGTAAGGCAACTGTAACAGAGAATAAAGAGTACAATTAACTAAAACAAACCAACCATACTTTTGATGCATCAGTATTCGAATTATGGTTAGCAAACAACAACAAAAAGACTACAATATTTTACCATTAAAAATTGGGGGGAAAAAATTCTTTGTTTATTTGAATGCTATTGGCTCTCTTATCACATGTTCCTTTTGTGCAATAAACCATTCTCATGTCAATAATTTTTTTTAATTGTTAATGAGTGATTTTCTGATATGAATACTAATTAATTGTTTTTTTTATTATTAAACACATTCACATATCTACAACTTAGTAATTTATATATATGTTATTCTTTCTATAGACATATATTTTTTCTTTTAGTGATTATCTTAATCTTTCACTTTCAATCATTTTTCTTCAACAATATTAGGATCAAAACCATGTCTGTACCTCTTTTCATACTTATAAAACACAAATGCATTGGTTTTAGCTTTTATAAACGAACGTCATTCTTGTCTTCAAATTCGCTTTATTTTTATCATTATATATACGGATAATTTAAATGTTTGCATCCCACTGCATAAACCAGTACAATTTATCTATATTATCTATCATATTATTAATCAACCCATTCAAATTTATAGATTTCCTTAAATCAAAATTGAACTTATCTGCATAAATTCCAATTTCACTTCCAGCACTTGGTATATATGGTGACTCCATCCATTCTTATCATTTCTAATTTTTCCATTCTCATACATATTTCTTTTAAAAATACTCAATACATCTACATATATCACATATTAAAACCAGATTTACCATAGCTGAAATATTCAAATTCTTAATTTTGTCAGATCCAAACTTATATAAGGTTATTTTGATTTGGAAAATGCTCTTAAACCTGTGAATCTATGTGACGTCAATACTTGAGATCTCACATTGATACACCCTCTAATAATGAATGATTTAATAATTGTTTTATAATACAATGAATTAAGGCTCTGCTTTGTTTTTAAAACTAAATAACCAATTTCCTCATCTTTTTTGGGTGTTTTTCCCCAATTCTGATTTATTTATCTAATATATTATCAATAATGACCTGTGGAGCACATACAAAAACATCATCCACATACCGTACATATATAGTTTTATGTTGATCTAATATGGGAACAATTATATTATTCTTTTTGGATGTTAATACTAAACTACAAATGTTAATAGACAATCCCATCGGCAAATGTTTTGTTATTCCATATAAATTGCCTCTAAATACAGCTATAACATTGTTATTAATAATGAATAATAATTCATCAATAATCTTAATGGATTTTTTTCTATTTACTGACCCATATAATTCCATTATACCACAAAGTTATTCTATATTCATTGAGATAATATTTTTAAATTCAAACAAAGACTCAATCACGAACATTTCAAAACCTAATTTTTCTTTTAATATTTCTGTCACATTCTATATAAAATCTTAATAATCGTTTAATAAATAAAGTCTATTAAACCAATAACATTTTTAATCTATGGCATCACTTCAAATGAGAATAATAAATGAAGCTACCAAATCTTATACTCTTTAGTTTTTATTTGCTGTTCCTATTATATCTTTATGTATGTGTGTATAAATTAATTTAGATCAGTTGTATATCATTGAGGGAATAATTTTTATAATATCTGAGTAGAGAATGCATTGTATAATTTTTTAACAAAAAATATGATTCAGCATTCTTTAATGCTTACCAAATGAAAGTTGAGAAACTCTTATAACTCAAATATAAACTTGCATTAATTTAAATTCTTCCATTCAATTTTTACAAAAAAATGAATCTCGCAAACCTTAAGCGGAATTATATTCAAAACATCTTTATATCAATGATATATATACTTAGTATTAAAAAAAAAAAACAAGGCCAAAAACAAAAAATCAACATTTGTTTATTAACTAATTTTTTTATATAATTATTAAAAAACTTTATGTAGGACGTGTTCCGGTATTGGATCTTTCACTTCTGACAGCACTTCGTGTTCCAGTATTGGATCTTTCACTTCTGACAGCACTTCGTGTTCCTGTATCTTCTATTGTAAAGGTCATATTCTGGCCTTTCTTATAACAAATTACATTAGGTAAAAATGCACAAATTGTAATAGCAGCACAAACACCATGAAAACGAACACTCAGCATTTTATTGTCATATATCTTGCAGGCACCTCTTAAATCACAATTCATCTCCCAAACAATGCAGGAAGTATCAGTTAAGTAACCATATATTATTGGGGATGGAATTACAGCTACAAATATATATATATATAAAATTTCAAAAATAAACTAGTCAGTATAGTAAATAAAGTTCAAGATTAAATCATTAGCTAAAATCAAATTGAAAAATCACTATCATAATTTCCCTGCCAAAACAGACTTCTTGAATGCTAAATAACATAAAAATATACTATACTAGCCTCTCACAATTACAAACGTGGTAATTGGAATGTTAGTTGGAATTATGAGAAGATCATCTAGTACGTGTTTGTAATGTTTTGTGTCATTCTGCACTTAAAAAGTTTATTTTGGCAGGGTATCTAAAAATAGTGAATTTTTTTAATTTTTTTTTTGGCTAGTGAATTAATTTTGAATCAAAGAAAATAATGTGCAGCACATAACACTAAAATCAACACTAAAATTTTCAATGTATATTTCTTGAAGACTTTAATTTTTAATTAATTACAAAGGAGTATAAATATATATTAGTATAGGTGATAAAATATGTACCAGTAATAATAATTATTAAAAATAAAATGCAGTGATGAAATTAAAATGAAATGGATCGACCAAAATGCAAT
Source organism: Epiperipatus broadwayi (assembly GCA_028023455.1). Lineage (NCBI taxonomy): Eukaryota > Metazoa > Onychophora > Udeonychophora > Euonychophora > Peripatidae > Epiperipatus > Epiperipatus broadwayi. The sequence continues at coordinate 3,564,479 of JAQFVV010000035.1, read as the reverse complement.
AAACCAAGTCTACACACAGGCAAAACTCCCCATATAATAGAGACATTCAATGCAAGCCAGAGTAATCAATGGATCTAGAAAGTTTTTGCAGAAAATCCCTATCTAGTGTCTACTCATCCAATATCCCCAGATTAGTTTCTAGCTTTTGGTTTTCATCAGTGAGGACTTCTACACTACTATATAGAGAGTTTTGCTTGTGTGTAAACAGCTTGTGTAAGCATAAAGAATGGTTATCATGCGATGTTTGATAGATTAATACAAATCCTGCCTAATAGGATTATGTTGACTGTGGTTATTAAAGAATCAAAGATGCCAAAAAGTATAAATGCTGAACTGAGTTCAGATCTATATAGATATACAAGCTAATGAGCTTAGCTTGAAAACATTATTGTGTTTTCATTTTGGACTCAAAGTTTTATAGTTAGCTAGAAAAGTAAACTGGAGGGTTGCATTAAATCCTAAGATCTAGGTGCAGTGCTCTCAGATCCAAGGCTCCTCATTGATGAAAGCCAAAAGCTAGAAATTAATCTGGGAATAGAGATTTTATGCATAAACCTTTCTGCATATATTGATTACTCTGGCTTTTACTAAGTGGTGCTACAATATGAAGTTTTGCCTATGTGTAAACAGCTTATGTAAACATAAATAATGGTGATCGTGTGGAATAAACCAAGTCACTGAATAGTTAATAAAATTTGAAAATGTGATAAAAATTTAGAATCATTTTATATTAAATTAATACTTTACACCTCTCATTCTATATCAGAAACAGTAAAAAAGAATTCAAAATTAAAATTATAATCCATGGATTTAAAAATCTCACTAAATCTACCACTTCCTTTATTTTTATGTAATATTTATATAGATACAATTTGCACATTTCACTTCAAGAACTTTGTAGCAATTTTTTAATATTATATATATACCTACACACAATTTAATATTTCAATTGTTCTGCAGTCTTCATCAGAGGGAAGATATATTGATAATTAAAATAAAATAAATTTTTAAGTAATATAATAAATAAATGTAATCAATAAAATTTTTTAAGAAACTAACAAAAATTGAATAGAGATTGTGGTATTAGGATGACATTATCATAAAGTTAAAAAAAAGATATATAAAGAGAAATAAAGATAAAATTACTTATATAAATAATAATAATAATAAAAATATATATGGATCTGTAAAAAATTTTGCATGTGAATTTAAATAAGAATGTATTTATAGATGATATGTATTTATGAAATAAAAAAACATAGCACAGCATTAAAATGTAAAATAGTATAATATAAAATATGACATTGTATAGAAAAATTTATATAATAATTTAGCAATTTATTAAATAATAAAAATCAATAGTAATAAGATTCTAAATGATATGGATTAATAAGTTAAAATATATAAAAACATACAAATAAAAGTATATAAAACATATAAATAAAAAAAGAGTTGCAATGATTATAAATATAGTTAATTTAAATAAGATATAATAGAGAGATGATATAAGATAACTAAATTTTAAAAAAAATTTTTTTAGAAATTTTTAGATAAGCTAAAAATATAATATTTATGATTTAGAGTTGTAGAATAAATATATATATATATATAAAATAGGAATAACAGAAGATTGAATAAAAAAAATAATAGATATATGATTTAAAAATAAAAAGAATATATTTTTAGTAAACGGATCAATGTTGAACAAAGAAATATATAATAATAAAACCATCCGTAAGTACTTTATTAATTTAAGAGTAATAAAATTGCAGTTATAAATTAATGATTACTCATAAATATATACACAGATAAGAATACACATATATAATCTATATTTATTTTATATTTTAATTTAATGTTGTATATTTTATTTTATATTATTTGGATTATTTTATTTGGTTTGGTTTTAATTCCAATTTATCACATTTAATTTATTTGTTTTATTATATTTTGGGTTTTTATTTTTCTTTATTTTTTAAATTTTATTAATTATATTTGTTTATTCATAATTTATTTTATTTATCATTATATCAGAGCTATGAGGAAGATTGCAGAACAATAAAAATGTCAGATTGTGTGTATCGTAACTGTCAAAATGTACACTTCCCCTGCAAATCATCCAAGAGCAATTTTCATAGGATCTCCATGTTCCAACATCACAGGATAAGCACTTTCTTTTTATAGTCTACTAAGATCGGCTAGACACATGAGACTGTCTATCATATTCTAATTAAATTATTGATTGCAAAATAATGGCAAATGCTAAAGATAATGAGGTACTACAATTTATTTATACTCAATAGCATAAATTGACTGACCTATCAACTTATAAACAAGTTAGTATGCTTAGTTATTTATGGTTTCAATAAATAAGTTTGTGCACAGATCATATACAGCACAATATATCCTTAATTGTTTCTGAACAAATATAACTTCACAACTATTTATTATTGCAGTTTTAAGATTTAATAAACCTACAATCTGAGGTTACTCTAAATTCATTAACTACAGTATTTAAATAACCAGACAACCATATATAATTTCAAGCTGTAATTCAGATATGTAACTTAATGCTATATGTGCAAATGTAAGAGGCAACAACTGTGTTACATTATTTATGAATAAATAAATACATGTGAGCTAGGAATATGCTATATGATAGAAATTAGCTTCTATCACGTATTATTGAAAAGGTACTAAGCATAGGAGGACAAGCAGTCACAAATGTTATCATCCAAGACATGTATACAAGCAAAGCACATAATATACGATAAAAATTTCTGTTTGCCATATACTACTGCTATAAGTAAAATAACGAATGCAAATGATCAGCAATCATAATAATATCAAAATCATTTATGAATAAATAAAACACATACAAACAAATCTTATCTATAAACAAAACAGCTCAAAATAAAGCTACAGCAGTTCATTTACATCAATATGCCCAAATTATTCTTCCCTAAATCTGAAGGGTAGTTTGCTTAAAACTATTAATTATTAAAAGATAATAAAAAACACTCTTAATTTATTCTGACTATGCAGCCTGTTTTGTATCCATTCCAGTGTTCATTAAGTTACAATTAAATTATGATTTTAACATCTTTTATATTTATAGGTGATGGTAGTGATTATTTTAAACTACTAAGTTTTTATTAAATACATAGCCAAGGATTGCGATAAAAAAAATTAATTGCTTTAGATAAAAATTTACTCTTCTCTTACGAATTTATGTCAACTGAATTGTGGCATGATTAAATAAAATAACAGGGCAATCCTTTGTCATATTAGTTTATAAACAGATTTACAAAATCAATAATAACAACCCAATACTTTATAAAATACTTTAAAGATAATGGAGTCACATACTTAATGTTAATACTCTAATAATATATTTTAAAGTTCATACCCATTCTCTTTCATCACTACGAAATCGAGCTTAGACTTCAGGTATTGGTATACTTTTAGTGGATTTCAGTTGTTCAGTTATAGTTATGGCAGTTGTAGGTTTTACTCAGGCCGTATCAGATGGTAGTTGACGGCTGGTTTCTTCCCATGGCAATAAACACTCGAAGTTTAGGCATATAATAGACACAACACTGTTTCTACATTAGCGGATGGCTCCTTTCTGTACTTCTCTATGGATATTTGCCTGCACTCTGCCAGCTGGCAAGAGTGAAGCAGATTGTGGCTTCCCTACCCTTCTATTGTACTTTTCAATATCAGGTACAATAAGTATACTGAAAGTACAATTAGAAAGGTCAACATAATAAAATCAAAGTAGTTCAGCAATAATCAATCAAAATAAATCAGCATAATGAATTATAACCGCTATTTATAGATCCTGGAATTGGCTTATCAGCAAAATCAGATTCATCGTCTGTCATTTCAATCCATTGATCTACTGGTGGGAGGTAACTCCTGAATTCCATTTTGGTCCATTGCTTATTTGTTCAATCGTGACATTTAAAATTTTATCTTTGAAAGAGACTACCAGGGTAAATTACATTAAATACTTATCTCCTTAATTAATGTATCTGTTTATAAGAATTTTAATTATATTTGCTAAGAGAATAGCATTTCCACTTTATAATTATAAAATACCTTTAATTTTAAAATAAATTTATAATTAATCATATCGTATACATTTATCTGTGGATATAAATTTTAGTGTTAAAAATCTTTACTTTTAAAATAAACGTCTATTTTTAAAGTACAGACATGAAGCATATATAAATATCACTTCAGTATGCATATATATAATAAAAATTGTTTAGTGTTTGAAGCAAGGGGTACAATGAGCATTTATATAATTCATGGATTTTTAGTTCTAGAATTTACCACTCTATCGCCACAGGAGTTGACAAAGATCATGTTGTGGAAATGGGATGGAGCAGATTATGGGAAAACTTAGAAGTGGGGAATGGAAAGTGGCTAACAGGTTTCTCTGGGCATAGTTGCTGAGAGATTCCTGACTCCATATAAAGAGAAGTCACAGTGCATCACATCACATTAGAATCAGTAATTTGATAAGCTTGAGACACTCCATCTTCAACAATGACATTAAAAGGTTAGTCATCACATTGTTTTGTTATTCCATTCAATATTTGATTTTCAATTTATGGGTTTTCACCAAAACTATCTACTGCAAGTTTGGATAATCAACAAACACTATTTAGTACTGTCAACCAAATTTTCAGATTAATTTCTGGATATTGCAACTGATTGGGGATGATTCTTAAATTTTCACATGCATTCAGAAGCACCCTATATTTCTTAATGTTATCTAAACTAATGGCATGAAATGTATGCACTTTAAGGTTTTAATTAATATAAACTGTATATAGTCTGTTATTAGTTAAATAACCATCTATATTTAGTGTTCTCAACTGTATGCTAACTAGAAACACCTTTAACACAGATAACTCTGGAGTAGAGCAATTGCTTGGATTACTACTCTAATACAGATGTTAAAGGTCAACTAAAAAGTCATGTGATCTTCCCCATTTATTTATCTCTCTATGTGTGCATGTCTGCATATAAACATGCTTAAATGTATATATATATATAAAGATTTAGCAAATACGTATTATCCTATTTGGCCCTAATTTTATATCTCATCATCATCATCTTTTACCTCAAATTTTTCAAAAGTGAAACTTACTTGCTAGCTATTGAGTTTCTGTTCATAATCTACTACTCAGTGAAGATATAATTTTTATAAGATATTCTTTTAAAAGTTGTTTATAAAATTTAAAATATTATATTTATTACATAAACATGATTCAACACACTCATAAAACATCATCATATTTGGATATAATTGCTACTAATATGTGAGCAACTCAATGGCATATTCTTTACAAAAATTTAATAACAAATATATTTAAATATGATTACTTTATAAGTATGTTGAGCTATATTATAATAAATACAATTTTTTAATCTTTATATGCAATATTAATTTTTTTTTTTTTGTAAAAATAATATTAATTTGAGTAGGAACTTCTGAACACAAACTGAAATATTAGCAATTAAGTTTTATTATTGAAAAATTTAAGGCCAAAAAAACAAATTAAGAAAGTAAAAAATAATGTTGTAATATACTCTCCATACAGTAGTGTCACCCAGTGCAAGCCATGATAATCAATGGATGCAATATTTTCACTTTGGACTCATAACTTTATAGTTAACTAAAGAGATAAAAGATAGCTGATAAAGAGTTGTATTAAATCCTAGAATCTAGGTGAAGATCTAACACTCCTCACTTATGAAAGCCACAGCTAGAAACTAGTCTGGGGATATTAGATGAGTAGGCATGAAATAGAGGTTTTATGCACAAACTTTTTTGCATCCATTGATTGCTATGGATTGCACTGGGTGGCACTATTATATGAAGAATTTGTTACTATTTTAATGATAAATTGTAAAAATAAACAGAATTGAATAAAAAATATATTATTAAAATCCTAAATCTTTATATGTATGTAACTGTAATGAAAATAATGAATTTATGGCGATAATATATTTCACAAATAACTATAACAAATTACAAAAGTATTTTCAGTTAATTTCTTAACCTTCAACGGAAAATCATTTAAATTCAAATTTAGCAGAAATAATTGTCATTATGTCATATTCCAAAATTCATGAATTTTAATGTTAGCACTTTGTTTATTAATTAAAGATATTCCATTCCTATTTATCAAAATTCCCTCCTTAATTTTTTTTTTCACTATGATTTCTCTCCTCATGAAGAATCTTAGTGTTTTCCTGATCAAAAGAGAAAGTAAACTCATGTTTTTTTCATTTTATTATATATATATTGTACCGGGTTTGAATATGTGTCATTCAAAACACCGGTCTCTTAGGCAGAGAAGAACATATTCAGAGAATATGTATGTCTAAACGATAGCTATAAAATATATAACTAGCGTTACATTTCCAGGACATAGCTTCTTCTCGGCTGTTGAGTTCAACACCACGTTCAAAGCACTTTTTTTTTGTTTGTATATAAACACGGGTGCCAGCTATGTATCCAAGAATGAATAAATAACGCACTTTGAGCAATGGCCACTAACTCAACCCCTAAATATCCATGACTAGCTCAGCTATTTGTAATCACTAACAAATTATACATAATTAATGGTGAAAGAATTAATAAAAGAATTGGTAGAAGGAACTGATAAAAAGAATTGACCGACAAATAAAGTTTAAGTTTTAAAGATCATTTATTTTAATTAACATTTATTAATTTTAAACATTTTATAAATCTAGTATAACACACGCACATTTTAAATTAACCCACTATAATATATCTTATAAGCATAAATAAAATCATATAACATTCACAAACATGCACATCAATAATTCATTTTATGCATGATTATAGAGTTCAAATTATTTGTCTCTGGAGGCTTTACGAATTAATGCAATGGCTATTATAGAAATAAGAATATGAAATAAGCAAATGTTTTACCTAGGATTTTGAACGTAGATTTAGAATTTTGTTTTCTTCTTCCATTACGAATACTTCCAGCCAGCCAGGACATTTCCTTGATGAGTTTCCTTATTATTCACGATTATTACTATTGGAGACAATTAGATACTGATGGAGATTTCCAAGTTGTTACACTGACATTATTTCACGGGCAGATCTTGCTGTTTTCATCGGACTTTAGGCTGTGGAGAAAAACATGAGTTCCCAAAAACTGCTCAGCACTGCATTTTGTTTCTGGATACAATTAACTCAACTGATTGTCCTCTCTTGACTTAACTGACTCAATTAATTTATGAAATGCTCTCCTTATCCAATAAAAAAGGTCTATTTATACCTGTGACATGTTTTCCTTGTAATATCTTCCAGCAATATCTGTTGTTGAAATTCCATTGATAATCTTATGTTTTTGGAAATTGTTTAATTAGTAATAGCCATGCAAAACGTGTTGTTTTATAGTATTAATAGCCATTGCCGTGTATTTTTTTTAACGATAACCTTCTTTAACTTTCATTTATTTATAATAACATTTATTATGCATACATTTATTCTATTATTGACAACCACACATATATACACATATATTACTAGTTTTAAGATTATTTTTTCTTTAATTCGAATGAAGAGATTTGTATTTTTTTTTAAACTTTAAATTATTTATATTTTACGAATACTAATAAGAAAACTGTTTACTTCCTTTTATAAAACTTTTAGTTTGACTTTTTCTAACAAAACACCCCTCTCCCCTTCCGATTAATTAATTGTAGCTTTTTATTTCAAAAACTAACGATGGAAAACTATTTGATTCATATCTTTTTCGAAAACAAACTGTAATAAACTCTTAAACTTTTAATTTTACTTTTGACAGCAAACTGATTTTGTTTACTTAAAGAAACCTTTTAGATTTTTATAACTTATTTATTATTTTAATAATTTTTTAGGCAAAATCATCATGTGCCAATTTCAATTATAATGATCGAAATGAAAGTGATATTCGAATCTAACTGCAAACTATGATATCTGCTCTACAAGGCGCCATCTAGGCATTTAAACCTAGAAAAATTTATAGAGTAGGCAGATACACGCTGTTAAGATTCCACTTTATTTAAATATTCAGATCGTTAGCCCAAGTCACTAGCTCAGTGGAGTAGCAGAGATAATAAAATATAAATCTTATATCTTAAATATAAAAGAGTAAAAGCACTGCCAGAAATTAACACATAAAAATATTTATTTACGCACATATAAAATAACATTTAAATTTTGAGGAATAAATTCACCATTTTAGATTTTTCTATTAATCTTTAGTTTTACATTTAAATAAATTACAACCATGAGTTTAATATTTATTTAGTGAGTCGAGGATGAATAGACTAAATAGATCTGCATTTGAAAATAAAATATTCTTACCTGATTTAACCTTAGGCAACAAATTTCGCAATCAAACCGGCGCCAATCCATCTGATACATTCATGTATTCAATGTAGCATGAAAATATGACAACTCAAAATACTATACTGTCAGGAATGTACATCTGATCAGTAAGTAGAATTAGAGAAGACATTGTCTCTCCACCAACAGGAATATCACATCTGTTGGCAAGTAGAACAATAAACATAAAACTCAATAGGACAGGACTGCGGTCCTTTGCCGTCTTACAAACCCATCCATAGGCAAACAGAAGGTGTGTGGCATATATATATAATCCTGCCCATAGCGGATCTCATACTACATCGACAATTACACAAATATATCCAATCCATTGAACCAATTCAGCTACGAAATAAATAACCTAAGATTACCCTCCCTTAATATAACTTTACAAAACTATATAGCCATTCACGCCTGACTTAAATTTAACATTTAAATACGTTTGCACAGATTATTTTTATACAATTTGTTTTATAATGTCGAGTATAGATCGGCTGCACAGATTCCACGGTCAAAAACATTCAAATTAAACACAATCAATCACAATACAAAAACATCGATAACGTCAATTGCAAAAGGGAATACGCAAGGCCCCATGGAATTCATCGTAATATGCCCGCATTAACATCATTGACCTATATATTCTAATCAAATGTGAAAACTTCAACATAATCAACCGCTAACGAATCTATGCAACGTCTATACCCAACCTAAATTTCATCATTTAAAATTTAAACAATAAATAATTTATACAATAAGAAAAAAAAAGGAAATGATTTTTATCAATCGGAAAACATATAAAATTAAACATTATTAATTTGATTTTAAACTTAAAAAAGTCAGATAGAAGTTCATAAGCTTGAATGAAAGTTCTTAATTATTTTTAAATTTAGAGTTCATGTCAATATAGCTTACGGTAGAAGAGTCCAGGTTTCTGCTTTTAATTTTTAATTCCTGCGACGCCTCCATTGGAAGATAATGTTCTGGAGATGGCAATAGTTGGTTCAAGATATCACAGTCTTTTCATTTTTTTTTTTATACAGAGAGTGTGGTATGTGGGTCCTACCCCATCTCTCAAACACAAAATGCTGGAACTCCCAGAAAAAACTATTTCCCTTTTTATATTATCCACATGGATTCAATCAACCAAACATCACTAATCCATCACTTTCGTTAGGGTCCGAGCCAAGGCTTAGTGCTTCCATTGGTCAAGCTAATTTCTCTTTATTTTCTTATCTATCTTTCATCAGATCATTTTAATTATACAAGAGCCGAAGGCTAGCTTGCTTTTCAAACAATTTATAAACAATCATTTCCATTTACAGATTACAAGAATTAATTAATACCTGTTTTTATTTTTAAATCTTGTACTTTTTTTATAAAAAAGTACGTTCAAATACTTATTTGTTTTTTTAAAAAAAAAATATTTTTAAAGTTTGGCATCTGTGCGAATGTATATACGTTTAACAAACATTTTAATTTTAGTGTTTAGTTTTTTACTTTTATTTGCGAACTTTTTAAGTTTTTATTTTAAATTAATGTAACGACATATTTACATATCATTACACAATATTGGTACATTACACCGCCCTCCCTTTGAGAGTAAAATGCATCTATTTTTGACCATTTTATTTTTGACAACTTTAATTCTTAATTTTTTTTTCTAAGTTTGCCTTTTAATATCTTTTACTTTCCATATTAAGGGCAATTTCCAATGATACTTTTCTTCTTTCAATGCTGGTAACATTGCTTACAATGTTCTGAGTCCTGGATAGTGACCAAGAGGACAAACTAATTTTGTGGCAGAGATTTTTTATAAACGAAGCTTCGGCTGCCGATTCTCTTGATCGGACTTTGACTAAGAAAAGGTCACTGCGAATGGCATTAATTTTCAATTGTCCATTTCCAACTTATGCTTTAGAAAACGATTGCCGATTCTCTTGATCGGACTTTGACTAAGAAAAGATCGCTGCGAATGGCAGGAATTTTCAACTGTCCATTTTCGACTTATGCTTTGGAAAACGACTGCCGATTCTCTTGATCGGACTTTGACTAAGAAAGGTCGCTGTGAATGGCAGGAATTTTCAACTGTCCATTTTTGACTTATGCTTTGGAAAACTAGGTATGAGATATGGAGATTCTCCCCTGAAAAAGATACTTACGACTTACACTGGTTGTCGACAGTGCACATTTTAAAAGAAGAATGATCCCTGTCAATCCGTTACGGGTACTAAAATTTATCCAGTCGACAGCTTTAAACTTATCCTTAACTAAAACATTTCTATACTACCCTCATTCCCTTTAATTTTGAATCCTTACACTCTTAATACAACTTAGATTGTTTATATTATTTTTATTTATGAACATTCCAAAATTATTTTTAAATCAACATGAACATTATTTTAAACATTTATTTATATTAACCTTTACTCGAATATTATTTTAACATATTTACTTACATTACACAAATCATACAATATTATTTTTAAACCATTACGAACATCATTTAAATATTTATTTAATCTTACAATACTATTCTAAACTCTTATGAATATTATTTATATTACAATATTATTTTTAAATACTTGTTTACCTTATATATTAACGTACGTGTACTTAGAAAACTCTTTTATTTTACTGTTCTTCATTATTATACAAATATTTTATTGGACTTGATTACTTTAAACCATTTATTTATTTTCTTTTATTAACTTATGTATAGTCAAAACTATTTTATTTTAACGTGCGTGTACTCAGAAAAAAAACTATTTTACTTTATTACGATTCATTGTTTATTATTATTTATTACAGATATATTACACTTATTTATTTAACTTGATTTTATCAATTTTATTTAACTATTTGACCTACTTATTTATTTACGAACCTTTTTCTTAATTAATATGTGCATTGAGAAAAAAAACACAAAATCTTTTATTTTACGAAACCTCCATTATCATTATTACTTTAAATATTTCATTTATCATTACTCATTTATTTTTTAAATTTATTATCTTAGTTTTAAACAGAAATTTCAGATTTATCAGATTTAATTACTGTAGAATAATCATATTCGTGCTCATTATCCATTTCTGGTCCTTTTTATTTATTTCCTTTACTATTCTGCCCATTTACTAACTTTTAAACTATGTCAGGCAGTTCTTTCTTTCTACTAACTTACTAACATAAATTATTCTCCATATTCTCACATCTCTCCCTAGATTAAAATTTATTGCTTTATCTCTTTACCTTTCCGTTCTATTTTCAACTTTGTAAATCAGAAAACCTTTAAGCTTCACAGACCTCCATATTTTTCCTAAACGTGAATATTTTTTTCTACACTTTTTTATTTTAAATCTATGTTTAAAACACGATCTTTTACATTAACCTTTTTAAATTTTTGTGACAACTTTTCTACCTTGAACTTATGTCTCTCTTCTATTTCTTGATCTATATTTTCCTCTGTCTTAGCACTATCCTGTTCTGCTTTAATTTCTATTTCAGTCTTCTCTGTTTCAACACTATCTAGTTCTAATTCAATTTTTACATCTTTTATCACATCAACTTTCTTTTCAACTTCCTGACTTTCTTTAATTAAATCTAACTCTATAACTTCTTGGTTCTTCTCTACCTTTCCTGTTCTCTTGTGTCTCATTTCTCTTATTTCTGCAATGAGTTCTTGCTGACTTTGCCTGAATTCTTGACACATTTCTTTCATCATATTCATCATCATTTTCATCATTCTCTGCATCTCAGACATTTCTTTCTTTTTCCATTTTTAAAACAATATTTTATTTCATTAAATTTAATATACGACTTATTTATTTATTTCTTACTAAAACGGAAACACACGCTGACTCTACCCCCTTTGTCCATTTTTCTACCTGATCTTAACACTTTAACTCTGCCCATAATACCCAATTGTCTCTGATTTAACATAATGATTTATTTTAAATAATGTAAATAGCATAAATCTCTTTTCATTTAAAGAAAAAAAGTTTCGGCCAATTCTTTTTTTGTTTTTAAATTAAAACACTTTCACATACGTAGTTTAGCTTTTGTATAAAAAAATTTTTCAAACAAGAAACAAATTATTTAATTACTATTGTTTCTTAGGTTGAGCCCCAAATTGGGTATAGCCATTTGTACCGGGTTCAATATGGGACATTCGAAACACCGGTCTCTTAGGCAGAGAAGAACATATTTGGAGAATATGTATGTCCAAACGATAGCTATAAAATATATAACTAGTGTTACATTTCCAGGACATAGCTTCTTCTCGGCTGTTGAGATCAACACCACATTCAAAGCACTTTTTTTTGTTTTTGTATAAACATGGGTGCCAGCTATGTATCCAAGAATGAATAAATAACACTCTTTCAGCAATGGCCACTAATTCAACACCTAAATATCCATGACTAGCTCAGCTATTTGTAATCACTAACAGATTATACATAATTAATGGTGAAAGAATTAATAAAAGAATTGGTAGAAGGAATTGATAAAAAGAATTGACCGACAAATAAAGTTTAAGTTTTAAAGATCATTTATTTTAATTAACATTTATTAATTTTAAACATTTTATAAATCTAGTATAACACACGCACATTTTAAATTAACCCACTATATCTTATAAGAAAGTATAAATAAAATCATATAGAATTCACAAACACGCACATCAATAGTTCATTTTATGCATGATTATAGAGTTCAAATTACTTGTCTCTGGAGGCTTTATGATTTAATGCAATGGCTATTATAGAAATAAGAATATGAAATAAGCAAATGTTTTACCTAGGATTTTGAACGTAGATTTAGAACTTTGTTTTCTTCTTCCATTACGAATACTTCCAGCCAGTGAGGACATTTCCTTGATAAGTTTCCTTATTATTCACGATTATTACTATTGGAGACAATTAGATACTGATGGAGATTTCCAAGTTGTTACACTGACATTATTTCACGGGCAGATCTTGCTGTTTTCATCGGACTTTAGGCTGTGGAGAAAAACATGAGTTCCCAAAAACTGCTCAGCACTGCATTTTGTTTCTGGATACAATTAACTCAACTGATTGTCCTTTCTTGACTTAACTGACTCAATTAATTTATGAAATGCTCTCCTTATCCAATAAAAAAGGTCTATTTATACCTGTGACATGTTGTCCTTGTAATATCTTCTGGCAATATCTGTTGTCGAAATTCCATTGATAATCTTGTTTTTGGAAATTGTTTAATTAGTAATAGCCATGCAAAACATGTTGTTTTATATTATTAATAGCCATTGCCGTGTATTTTTTTTAATGATAATCTTCTTTAACTTTCATTTATTTACAATAATTTATTTACACATACATTTATTCTATTATTGACAACCGCACATATATACGCATATATTACGAGTTTTAAGATTATTTTTTCTTTAATTCGTATGAAAAGAGATTTGTATTTTTTTTTTAAACTTTAAATTATTTATATTTTACAAATACTAATAAGAAAACTGTTTACTTCCTTTTATAAAACTTTTAGTTTGACTTTTTCTAACGAAACACCCCTCTCCCCTTCTGATTAATTAATTGTAGCTTTTTATTTCAAAAACTAATGATGGAAAACTATTTGATTCATATCTTTTTCAAAAACAAACTGTAATAAACTCTTAAACATTTAATTTTATTTTTGACAGCAAACTGATTTTGTTTACTTAAAGAAACCTTTTAGATTTTTATAACTTATTTATTATTTTAATAATTTTTTAGGCAAAATCATCATGGGCCAATTTCAATATTGGTACAATATATTTTTTATTTTAAGTAATAAACTTTATTAAACAAACATTTAAATATGTACATGAAATAGCTACAAATTAGTTTTGATTGACCTTATGCCATTCCACCGAATTTACCGATTTTGTTCCCCCAAAGCATCATTTTGCAAATCTATAATACTCTCATTGTTGAAATGTTAATATTGTTGTTTTCCTGTTAAATCCCAGAGTTAGGCCTTACAAATCTTCTTGAAAGATCTTCTACATACTTATATATATATATATATATATGCTTACACATAGGTAGGCTCACATATATACATATTTATAGAGCACTGACATTATTGCATTCAGTGTGAATAAAATTATATAACACATGGACCATGTCAGAAATAATATTAAGCCATTCCAATTTTAGAAAAACCTCACATTTTTTCAGAGATGTCAATGAAAAATATTGTCCTTTCACTTGTTTTTTAAGAAACAATCACAGAGACTCAATAATATATAAAGAAACTATAAAGATATGAAATGTTATACCTATTTTTATCAAACCATTATTTGCCCATAATGTCTATATGAACTAAAAAATATCATTTTGGAAGATAGTAATATTTTTGCACAAGTCATCTAATATGGTTGAATAATATGTTACTGTAATTTGTTCATGTAACACAGTGATTAGTAAAAGCAAATATAATGATATGGTTCTTGACAGTTCCATTGGGACATTTAATAGCTAAAAGATGGCAATCTGATTGACATGCTTCTTTTGATGAGTATTAGATGTAAACTCTTAATCCAACCACATTATATATTTCAGACATCCACAGATTAATTTCTACTGTTCCTGATCATAGCATTTATATTAAAAATTGGTGACTTCTAAATAGCAAATTAGACAAAAATGATCTGTGAAATAAAAAATGGATTGTTAAGATGTAAATATATTTTTTCAATGACTTTAAAATTTTTTAATAACTTCTTTATAAAGTTTATCTCCTCAATAAGCATTGCTTTTTAATCACATATGATTTTACCTTGATCTACTAATCAGGACAGCTGTTTTTGTCATGATGACCCTGAGAACCAAGTAATATGATTTCCTTGAAACTCAGAAAGTTTCATAGAATTATAAAGTTGAATCAACTTTCTATTAAGTACTTTTCAGAATTCTAAACATGAAAGAAAAATGGCTACATGATTACGTGCTTTTATTAAAGAACCAAAGACACCAAAATGTATAGGTACTGAACTGTGTTCAAACCTATATGACTATATAAGCTAAGGAGCTTGGATTGAAAATATTAAGGTGTTTTCAATTTAAGACTCATAGTTTTGTAGTTAAGTGGAGATAAAAGATGGCTGCTGGAAGGTTGCATTAGATCCTAAGATCTAGGTGCAGTGCTCTCAGATCCAAGGCTCCCCACTGATGAAGGCCACAAGCCATGAGTAGGCACTAGATGGGGATTTTATGCACAAGCCTTTTTGGCATCCATTGATTACTCTAGCTTGCTATGTGTGGCACTACGTATAGTGAGTTTTGCCTGTTTAAACTTTTACTGCTTTATTATAGAATATTAAAAATAAGTGCTAAGATAAATACTAAATAAATTTATACATCTTAAGTTTGTATAAAGTGTTAAAAACACAAAGAGATTTATCAGATTATATTATAATACTAATACAACAATTGATATTTAGTCTAATTCCTACAGAGTGGAATATACAAATAGTTCCTAAGCCCAATTTAACTATATTATGTTTTTTTTTTTATTAATTAGAAAAAAAAATTAAAACGGCGTTGGGGGGGGGGGGCAATTAAAAAAAAAATGAAGATGCTGGCTTTAGAAAACATACAGTAACAGCTGTAATATAACTTTTTTAAAATGTTCATATAAGTGTGCATATGTATAAGATATTTATTTAAGTTTCCATGAGTGCTTGACTTCCTTATAAACTCCTAAGCAATAAACCATTCGATTACATATTCATCAAAATGAATGATTTGATTATGTATAATATTAATAGTAGTAATAACAATGTATTTAGGGAGGTTGTACTAATTTTCTTTTTATAATTTACATAGTTTTTTTAAATACTGAATTTAAGAAAGTATGATTTGTAATAAACGTTTGTGTGTCTAGTTGGTTGTATGATATATTTACTATCAATTTTATAAAGTTATGGTACCCTAATAAATCAAATGTTATTATTGAATTATAAAATAAAACAAAGCTCTGTTAATATTTAATAAAGTAACTTAAGATATTAGCTCTACAAATAGAGATATTAAAACAGCCAAAACTCTACATATAGTAGTACCACCCAGTGCCAACCAGAGTAATCAATGAATGCCAGAAGGCTTGGGCATAAAATCCCTATCCAGTGCCTACTCATCCAATATCCCCAGACTAGTTTCTGGATTGTGGCCTTCATCAATGAGGAGTTTTGATTACACTGGTTGGGACTGAGTGGCACTACTCTATGGAGAGTTTTGACTGTTTTAATAACAGTAATGTGCTAGCATAAGAAATAGTGATCATGTGATGTTTAGTGGTTTAAAATATAGAGATACAAACCAATTATTTATCAGACCTATATCTTCTATTTCATAAATATGCTTTTCAACATGGATAAATTAATATTTCTGGTGTGATCATCAATATCCATCTGTCATTTTGACAAAGGGTGACAATATAGATGAATCATGTCCATGCAATTCTTCCTTCCATTTCTATGTATGCTTCCTATACTATCCATTCTATAACGTGACTCATCCATGATAGTCTTAGTTGTTTTCTCTTTCTTGACCCATTCAGATTTTAAAATCTGCTTTGAAAATTTTAGAATAATTTCCAGCAATGTATCTATATGCTTATGAATGCTCATATGTGAATGAATTTTGTTCTCACAATAATTCGGGAATAAAACAAAATTTTATGATAAAATTTTGATGCTACAATCTTTTTAAAAAAACTAAGATGTTTGTTGTTGGACAACAATACCTCCTGTTCATGGGAACTTCTAGTTTGATGCACCTCAACTCTCAGTTTACCAAAAATTTGAAAACTAAAGTATCATATGAAACAAAGTGACAAAAAATATTCAGATTCAAAATTTAAGAAATTTTTTCCTGAAACAATTTCTTCAAAATTTATTCTTTTCAAAATATATCAAATAATCAGCAGAATCTATAATTAGAAGTATATACTCTTACTCTTCTCCTTTAATTTCTTTGCATTTATTCATATATTTATATATATTGCTTATAATAATTCTTCTCATATACACTTTAATACAAAAAATTTTTTTAACAAAACTTCTTTATTTTTTTTTTCTGACAATTTTGACTGTCCAGCAGTCTTCATCAAGCATTCTCAATTTTCTCTACTTTTTTTTAAAGGTAGAGGAAATTGATAACACTCTGATGAAGACTGCTGGACAGTCAAAACTATAAGAAAAATAAAGAAGTTTCATTAAAAAAAAATTTGCATTAAAGTGTATATGAGAAGAGTTATTATAAGCAATATATATGAAAAACTTACAATTCCTGATAACTCATTAGCATGCATTTTGAGAAAAGTTACATAGAATTATAAAATAAAGAAATTTTGTTAGAAGCATTTTTTAGCAGACTGCATTGTTTAGGATATAACAAAGATTGTTATAAAATGTTTTCACAATAAATTGCTTGACATGCTTTCTATGAATTTAGATTGAAATTTTAAGTCTTTTTTACTGAAAAAAAATTTCTGTGGAAGTTACTGTTTTTAAAATATAGGAAGTTGGTTGTAAGTGGATGACTGTCTATGCCAATGCCTCTAAATCTATTGCTCACCAATAGCTTACATATTCAAAATAATATCATAAAGTCCAGTGGAGTATACTCCAAATATTTTGTTTGGAAAGAAGCATTTAGCATGAAAAATCTAAATTTAATTAATAAAATACACTATTTTTCATACAAGAATACATTTATTTATTAATCTCATAAAAAATCTGTTCTTATAAATAACAATAAAATTTTTAATAAAATTAAATATCGATACCATGAATGTAATGTTAATGTGATGAATGTCAATGTCACAAATTTTAAACAAGTTTATAATAATTAGGTATAAACTTATTTATAACAACTTTTAGATCAGACTATAATTTACGCCACTTGATTTATTAATTTTGATGGTGCTTGTATTATAGATAAAGACGCCGCAGGATGGCGTCGTTTTCATGCTAAAACTATAAAATATGAACATTCATGGGCCGTTGATTTTAATAATTTTTCTGTTTGTAATGCGAAAATAAAAACAAAACAAAATAGTCTTTTTTAAATATTATTTTTTATTAACATATACAATTTAAATGATAATAACAAATGTAAAATAAAATCAACAAATTACAATTTGATTCGTGTTTTTTATATCGTATACTTTTTAAATAGTGTTACGGCTTTTTTTTATCAATTTTCTATCAGAGATTTTTTTTACTTGTGTTATGGCTTTTTTTTTTATCAATTTTCTATCGGTTTTTGTTGTTGTTTAACTAAAAAATAATAATCGTAAGAAAAGTAAAAGTTGTTACGGTTAGATTTAGGGTTAGTTTTAGGTTTAGTATTAGGGTTAGGTTTAGGGTTAGTTTTAGGGTTAGTGTTCTGTTTGTTTGTAATGCTAAAATAAAAAAATTCAAAATCGTAAGCGTACTCGGACAGAAGAAAAAAACTCAAACTTTTTTAAACAACAACAAACACATACAAATGTCATCTTTACTTATTAAACATGTTTATAATCTTTGCTTTTTATTAAATTTACAAAAAAAACTGTATATTTGGACTTTTCTTACTGGATATTTTTTTCGTACCGCTCTTTTTTACTTCAAAAATATACATACGGTGTCTCGTGGAATGTTACAAACAGCACATTACTTGACATGTTACCTAATTGCAACTCAATAAAAACATAGATATTTAACATTTACCCAAATAAAAGTTCAATACAGTACATTGTAAAAAGTCTTATAATTATTGTTTTAAAACATCGGAACATTTCAATAGTTTAAAATAAATAAAAAAATCCAATGAAAACAACATTTCAATACAATTCAAATACAAACTCTCTCATCAAGCCGTAATTATTTTATAAACTGTGCGAATTCGTAAAACCTAATTGCTGCTTAGCGGCATACATGCTGTACTGTGATGCGACATAGCGGCCTGCATTCTGTAGCACAACAAAAAAGTTGTATTATAGAAAACGCGGGTTCGAACGTGTCGGCCACGGAAACAGCATTTTAATGTGTTTTGGCACGAAAAACACACCATAGAATGGTGTCTTTAACTATAAGATGAGTACCAACTTCTTTCATCAAAATGGTACTCATCTTATAGCTAAAGACGCCGTTCTATGGCGCGGTTTTCGCACCAAAACACATTAAAATGCTGTTTCCGTGGCCGACACGTTCGAACCCATGTTTTCTATAATACAACTTTTTTGTTGTTCTACAGAATTCAGGCCACTATGTCACGTCGCAGTACAGCATGAATGTCACTAAGCAGCAATTAGATTTTACGAATTCGCACAGTTTATAAAATAGTTACGGCTTGATGAGAGATTTTGTATTTGAATTGTATTGAAATGTTGTTTTCATTGGATTTTTTAATTTATTTTAAACTATTGAAATGTTCAGATGTTTTAAAACAATAATTATAAGACTTTTTACAATGTACTGTATTGAACTTTTATTTGCTGTTCGTAACATTCCACGAGACACCGTGTGTATATTTTTGAAGTAAAAAAGAGCGGTACGAAAAAAATATCCAGTAAGAAAAGTCCAAATGTACAGGTTTTTTTGTAAATTTAATAAAAAGCAAAAATTATAAACATGTTTAATAAGTAAAGAAGACATTTGTATGTGTTTGTTGTTGTTTAAAAAAGTTTGAGTTTCTTTCTTCTGTCCGAGTACGCTTACGATTTTGAATTTTTTTATTTTAGCATTACAAACAAACAGAACACTAACCCTAACCCTAAAACTAACCCTAATACTAAACCTAAAACTAACCCTAAACTAACCCTAAAACTAACCCTAATACTAAACCTAAAACTAACCCTAAATCTAACCGTAACAACTTTTACTTTTCTTACGATTATTATTTTTTAGTTAAACAACAACAAAAAACGATAGAAAATTGATAAAAAAAAAGCCGTAACACAAGTAAAAAAATTTTCGATAGAAAATTGATAAAAAAAAGCTGTAACACAATTTAAAAAGTATACGATATAAATAACACGAATCAAATTGTAATTTGTTGATTTTATTTTACATTTATTATTATCATTTAAATTGTATACGTTAATAAAAAATAATATTTAAAAAAGACGATTTTGTTTTGTTTTTATTTTCGCATTACAAACAGAAAAATTATTAAAATCAACGGCCCATGAATGTTCATATTTTATAGTTTTAGCATGAAAACGACGCCATTCAACGGTGTCTTTATCTATAATACAAGCTCCAAGAAGTTAATTCACATAAGTAGGTCGAAGCAAAAATCACAAATATTGTTTTATCAAACTATTCCAACCTGCAAACTTTTGTTCTTCAAGTCATGTACAAAATTCAATGAGTTTCATATTCATGAATTTTTCTTTGAGAGGACTGTTTGCTTGCAGATTAATTAACTTGAACTGAAGGGCATTTAGTGCTTTTTCAATATTGATTATGAACAGGTAATTCAACAAAAATTTGAAATCCATAAACAGCACAGAAAATTCTTTTTTAAAAGTAGAGACCAGCAGACTATTTCTTTGAATAGATGTGTTTTTTTGTTATCTTGTGTTTCCAGTGTGATAAAATACACAAAGTTATGTTTACTCTGTTGTCTGGATAGCAGCAAGAGTTTCAACTCAAAAGATTTTATCTCAACAAACCACTGCCTACAGTTTTGTATTAAATTTATTTAGTTGGTCAGTAATATTAATTGTGAATGCTACATCATAAACCCATTCTGTATTTCCATATTATTGAAAAATTCACATTCAATAGGCTTCATTTCAAAAAGCATCAAAATTTCACCACTCAGTTTCCATACTTTTTTCAGTGCAATCCCAAAACTTAACCAACCTACTTTGCTATAATATAGCATATCTGAATAATCACAGTCCATGTCCTCAACAAATTTTTATACAACTTGTAATTTAATGCTGACTTACCTTTGATTAAATTTATAATATGCATCTTTGTTTGCAATTTAAGATATATGTACATAAACTTTCTTGATAATACAGTGCAGAGACAATGTCATGTGATATGTATGCTCCTTTTTTATTTTAGCATTCAGGGGTTCAATTAAGTCAACATTTTCCCCCATTAATGAATATACTTCATCAGTAATAAAGCTCATCAACTTATTTCAGAATAAGCTAGATCTAATTTTTAAGCCCTTCAAACAAATTTTTGTCAGTTGTAAGCCCTTCATTGATTCCATTGTTAGTAACTTTTTGATAACTGCAAACTTACAATCATAATGGTAAGCAGATGTGTGATGTCCTGTATGTTAGTGCTCTCACCTAGCACCAATGAGTACCATTCAAATGATCTGCTGCATTTGAATGGTTGTTCTGACAAATTCTTAGAAAGAGCATTATTAGGACATAATACAGTTAGTCTTGATAATAATATATATCACCAGTTTTTGTTTTGACCTTTGTGCAGACAATATTAACAACATTGATCATATATCTTTTATAAATTTTTCTTCCAAAAAAAGATTTTACAAACCTGGCCTCCTCTTGTATTGTCCGGTTTATAAGAACACTTTGCTGTAACTTCGGACTTTTAAATAAACAATTATCTTTTTGATGTAATTCACTTTCATATGCAAACATGTCATGTTCATTTAAAAAAGCCCCTTCAATTTATACTCTTTGAAAACAGATACACTATCATGGCAATAAGACTCACTGCTTGACTATCAATAGTTGCACCAAAATACTTATTTCTTCATGAAATATTAAAGGTACTCCATTCACTTTCAGTTTTGCATTTTTGTGCAATGTCACTCATTATTAGGGTCATAGAATAATCACAAAAATGCACTGGATAATGATGGTTAATGATAATAAACTAGTAAATGCAATTATAAATGTGAGAAGGGTCACATATTATGCACTGAATAGACAGCATGGTTATGCCTGTGACTGCATATAACCATGATACTATGTTAAGACAGATGATTTTGAAAGATGGAAATCAGGTTCTTTAATGCAAGCATAGTCCCATTTCACTGAGCCATATCATATATAGATTTAAAGATTTGTCACATACTACCACACATGTATTGCTTTATATATATATAATTTAACAATTTTGTAGTAAAATTTTAAAAAAATCTTGCACTGGTGCATGGGTAGTGTCATCATGGGCTATGGTTTACAACCCGTCACCTACAGCAACTCTTAATAATTTCTGTTTTTATTGATAAATATTTAACAGAATGTGCATTTCATTAAAAATGACATTATATTTTTCAAATGTAATGCGTGAATAAATAGTTGATGCTGATGTGTGGTATTCCTCTTAATAATAAAAATATGTTTTTTATTGATAATGATTTTGTGATTGTTTTGCTCAATCAATGTATGAATGAAAATAAACAAGACATAAGATTTCATAGAATTCATAACCTTTTTTATTTTTGGTAAAAGTTGAAAGAAATAGTGTAAATGGTGTGGATATTCTTTCTAAGGAATATATTAGCAATTTTGTCAATGAGCCCTTATTTACACAGTAGCAAATTTCTCCATGCCATATCATAATGCAAGCCATAGTAATCAATTAATGCTAGAAGTTAGTGCATTGACATTCCTAGTTTAATGCATACTCTGTCCAATACCCCCAGACTAGTTTTTAGTTATGTCTTTTATTAGTGAAGAGCATTGGATCTCAGAACATTGCACCTAGTTTTCAAATCTAATGCATACCGCCAACAGTGACCTTTTACCTCCATAATTAACTATAAAGGTATGAGCCCACATTAATAGCACAATAATGTTTTCATTCCAATCACCGTAAGAAGATTTTAGCATTAAACACATTCTTAGTCCGTGGTCTCAAATGAATAATCTTAAGTTTAAAAAAGTTGATAAAAATAAATATAGAAAATTTGAATATGCAATTTAGTAATAGAATTTTAAAAAAGCGAAAATATAATGTGACTGACAAATAGTATGTACTATAAGCTTTAGACATTGGCTACAATTTGTTCTAAGATCTTTTCAAATATAA
This sequence comes from Epiperipatus broadwayi, assembly GCA_028023455.1. Classification (NCBI taxonomy): domain Eukaryota; kingdom Metazoa; phylum Onychophora; class Udeonychophora; order Euonychophora; family Peripatidae; genus Epiperipatus; species Epiperipatus broadwayi. The sequence goes on along the minus strand of JAQFVV010000035.1, from coordinate 3,541,008 downwards.
AACTGCATAAAGAGAATGAACTATTATGTTTAATGGTGGATTTCAGAGAGATAATTTATTATGAAACATGTCAATTAGTGGAAAAAATGCTACAAGAAATCCTTGGCTTTGGAAAATATACAATATGTTCATTATTTGATTTTGTAGATAAAATTTGTGATGTTATTATTGATAATAATAATGTTATATGTACTTTAGATGTGAGTGAAATATATGGAACAATTTATCGAATAACATCTATTAAAATTATTTCTAATGTGTTAAATTTTAAAAATGTTATTGTGAAAATAATAAAATTTATAATTGAAACATTAAATTTTATTGATAAAAACATTTATGCAGTTTTTAATAATGGGTTCTATAGAATGGATAATGGTTGACCAATGAGTCTACCTACAACTTCTTAAATATGCAATTTTGTAATTTCAACATATGAAATTATTTTGAAAAAGATTTATCAAAAGAATATTACTGTATATTATAGATAAATTGATGATGTATTTGTATATGGTAAGACAGATATTATTAAAGAATTGTTTAAGGAATTAAACAGTTTAGATAGTTTAAAATGGATCAAAATGAATGAAAAGTTAATGTGTGCCCAATTTCTTGGTCTTAAGATAACTAGAAATAGATGTAAGCTAGATTACTGTATGATGATTAAATCAATAAACAAGAGGGTGCATTCCATATAAATCAAGAATGCCAATATCACATAAAACAGCAGGTTTGAAATTCTTTTTGTTTAGAAACAATCTTTGTAAGTATACATCGGATAAAGGCAAAAATATTGAAATTTATACAAATAAATTATTAAATGCTGGATATAATTATCATCTTGTATATAATATTATTAAAAATATAAAATAAGGAATATAAAAATATTAATAATAAGGTTGATTCTACTACTAATAAAAAAATGGATATCAATACCATATATTCAAATGAATAAGCAAATTTTATAAAGGAAATATACAAAACCTCACTCTTAAATCAAAATTACATCATATAAATGGAGATGTAAATGTGATAGTGGTTATATAGAGAAATCAAGATGTGTATTGGAGAAAAGTACTAAAAACACTTGCAGTTATTAAAAAAGTTAAAAAAACTAAACAAATTTGTAATCGATTTTTTATGATCATAATAGATTGTGCATATATGATTTTAATTTGTATTATAATAATCTGAAAACATTATAAATTGAAAGAAACAATAATAAAATGAAAATAAAGGAAGCTATGTTAATATATAAATATAAGCATGACTTAATAAAAAGACAGGCATCAAGTGTAAAAATCAATGAATTGTGGGAAGGTTAGACTTTGAAAGTGTGTTTAGAAGTGTTAGTTGACAAAGGCTACAAAGCTAATCAAAAGTGCTCATAGGTCGATAAAAGTTTTTAAAGTTGAACTTTATAAATATTTATGTTACTGTATTTATTAATATTTAATTACAATATTACACACACACACACAAATATATATATATATATATTACATGTTTATCATACTAAAGAGTGTCATACCACAGATTCCAACAACAAGCAGTTCCAAACCAACAGCACAGTTTTTTAACTCTGGTGGCACACTCCTATATTTATATATAAATAAAATTAAAAGATACAAATTAAAAATTTAAAGCAGCAACAACAAAAATTAAAAATGATTACAGAAGTAATTTACAGACATTTTTTGATTAATTTTAATCTTGTAAAGTTATTTAGAATCTTTTTAAACATTGTAATTTAATTTAGAAATTCTATTTGTTTGTTTACTTGGCTAAAATCTTGTAACCAATCTTTACATATTTCTATCAAACAAATTTTCTTCAAATTTTGTACATGTTAGGTATTGATAACAGTGCAATATTTCAGGGCTGTCCAACCATTTGTCTAGACTAACAGCATTGCCAGGCCAAATTTCAAACCACAATATTGTTTCAATAAGTTTTTCAATGATATACAGTAGATGGCAGTATATATTTAAAAAATACACTTTCACTGAATTTTATAACTACTACACTAAAAAGTATTTATAGTTGATTAAAGTAGGAAAAAAAAAGAAATTAAGGATGAAATCTTAATTTTTCTTGACTGTTGAATTAAAACTTGCTTTTTAAAAAAACATTGTATTCATAAATGCAAACATCTTGCAAATGGTCATTAACAGGCATGAATTTCATTCCAAATACTGGAAATATGGTGACATTATTTTGATGGCCAGGTTTTAAATTTGAATACAAAAAGTTCATCAAAAAATATCTGATTATTACATATAAAAAATATTTTATAAAAAATGTTTTTACTAATTTAACAAGTAATGCATTAAAAATCAAAAAATATTTTTTTCTCAATCACAATTTTGATTATTATACATAACTTGAAATAAAAGAGTGTGGCATCCATAAATTAATTAATTCAATTAGTAATTTAATGATTGAATTAATTAATTTATGGGTGCACCACATTTTTATTTCAAATTATCATTTAACAATCAATATTGGAATTAAAAAAAAAAAAAGTTTTTAATACATTCATTACTGATCAAATTAAATTGAAGTGTTTTTTTATTATAAAATATTATATATATTTATTATATTTTAATATTCTTAGTCAAAATTTGAAAGGATGAATATGAGTCTGATCTACAATAATTTTTACAAATAAAATACAATGAAGTATAAAATCAAGTTAATAATTTCAATTTCAGTTAATCAAAAGAAGTTTAACTTAAAGGCTAAAATGCAATTCTGATATAGATTTAATTATAATGTAGTTTTAATAATAGTTTAATCACAACATAATAATTATACATTAAGTATTGCTATATAATAAGCTTTAATATCTCTTAAGAAGTTTTTCAAAATATTCCTATTGGGAAAAGACAAAAGATCATGGAGTTGACAAAGATTATGTTGTGGGAATGGGATGGAGCAGATTATGGGAAAATTCAGGGTGGGGAATGGAAAGTGACTAACAGGTTTTTCTCGGTATAGCTGCTGAAAGATTTCTGACTCTATATAAGGAGAAGTCACAGCCACATAGAAAGAAGTTAGATTAAGATAATCAATTAATTTTTCAATCATTTCCAAAATGATTAGATTTTTTTCTCCAACTGATTTGGATTACACAACTTGTTTCTTATTTCAATTTTAGTTGTGTCAGTTAAATATATCAAAATAGGGGAAGAGGTGACCATTTGGCTATTTCTGCTGTTAGTAATGTTAAATTTTCTTATGACCTAGCATTTTTTTATCAAAGTGCTTTATTAATTTTTTTTAGTAAATCTAGTTTATTTCTGCAGTATGCTTGTAGTATTGAAATAATTATTCCTCTCTTCATTTACAACTATGCTAATGACTTCATTTTTTCTAAAATGAATTATTCTCCCTCCCAAATTTTTGGCTGTGCCAATACTTTTTCTTGTGAAAAGCTCTCAAAATCACGTGAAATGAGTTTCACATAACCCTAATTAAAAATATGCATGTCTCCACAATATAACACTACATAGCTCAGCATTGCTTCATAACTCTTGACTGCTCAGTCTATTTGGGCAAACCCTTGTAAAACATTTGTAAAACCCATGTAACACATCTTTTGATCAATAAAGTATATTGTTGAAACATACTCCTGTTGCTGCTACTGCTACTTCTACTATAACAGTAGTAATATTTACGAAGGCAATAAACCTAAAGCATGTGCGGTTGAAAATACAAAGGTAGGAACCTCTACAGGTCTTAACCACAAGCTTACGCATTTTCAACCGCACATGCTTTAGGTTTATTGTCTTAGTCAATGTGTGTTAAATAAATTTATAATTATAACAGTAGTAGTAATGTTATTAGATGAAATACTGTAGTAGTAGTTGTAATTAATAAATGATTTTTGAGAAATATTTCATAAAACCAATATTTCACAATCGATCTTTCCTAATTAAATATCCAGAAGTAATCTCTACTTCGTGTTTTAATTATTCTCAGATGTTCTTGCATAAATATATAAAATTTCACATGTTTAACTAAATTATAATCCTGAAGGGGAAAAAGAATGTAGAAATTTACTAGGAAATAAATCCTACCCCCCCCCCTTTCCAGCTATTTATAAAAAAAATGTAATTTAATTCTTACTTTAAAATATCATGGTCTTTAAAAAAAAAAATTGGCACTTTTGAAATTTGAAAAAGATTTATCAATTTTATTTTTTTTAATAATTGTTTTTTTTTTTTTTAAACCTGGAAAAAAAAAAATCATATTTCAAATAAGCATTTTTTACTGTTAAAAGTTGATTAACTGCATATATATTTGTATTTTTCATATTGGACTATTTCCATCATCTAATATGTGTACTGAATGTCTTTAGAAAAATTTAACTTTATTTAAATATTCCAAATACATTCAAGTATTAGTAATAGCAAATCAAACAGATTAGTATATGCACAACGTTTCAAGAGGTATTATTCTCCCCTCTTCTTCAGATGTTGCTGGCCTGACCAGTGACAGTACTAGCATGGGATTCGAACCTGGGTCCTTAGATTCTTGAGTAATGAATTTTAAGGTAATGCTCTAACTTAACAGCCATCCTGCCAAAGGCAACATTCTATACTAATTTCATATACTTATCCATGAGGTTCCTCCTGATTTCTTCACTTTTTCCTAAGAGCAAAATTGATTAGTGGTTTCCATACATTAGGTTGGCTTATGGGATTTTATGCTAGTATTGTCACTGGTCAGGCCAGCAACACCTAAAGAAGAGGAGAATAATATCTCTTGAAATATTGTGCATATACTAATCTGTTGAATGTATTGGGAATATTTAAATGAAGTTAAACTTTTCTAAAGACATTCAATACTCATATTAGATGATGGAAATAATTCGATATAAAAATACAACTAGAACACCATCATCACAAACCTTCAGTAATGTATATATATTTTATTTAACTAATCACCACCATTAAGTTAGTTGCATCTAAAAAAAAAAATTATAATATATTATATGTTTCCAAATAAATATTTTATATTGAAATTAAAAAAAAAATTACCTTAAAGTAACCAAAACATTTCCCACAGAAGGAAACAGTGATAAAAGTGAAATTATAAAGAATGTTACCAAATAACCATATATAGATGAGCAAGATGCCAAACACATGCCAGGAACCATGTCATCTTCAGTCTCTTGACATGAACAATTTAAAAATTTCTAATTAAAAAAAAAGAAGATGACATTATCAGTAACTTTAATTTATTAGTAATCTATTATTTTCTAAACATATGCATACATGCATGTATGAATGTTTCTATAAACATTGCTACATACAGATATTTCAATAATATCGATAAGTATACATATTTTAGAGATACATGAAAGCAGTTCATATTTAAACAATACTAATCTCAATCTGTTTGTTGTCAAGGTACCTTTTTTTATTATGATAAAGATGAAGATCAACATTTATCTATGGTCTAATATTTTTATATAGATACTAAAGATTGACACTTGACTAAAAGTGTTTGAAATTTATAATTCATGGAAGTTTAAACAAACTTCATTAAACAGGCAAATATAACTTGTATTTGAAAGCAGACTAATAATTAACTACTAGAAGAAATTAAAATTTCAAATGTTATATTTGTTCTAAATGGATTTCCAGAAGCCATTTACTTTGAATTGTTTTGGGATACTGATTTCAGTGGCTTTTTCTAAAAACTTATCAGACGTGGTTTATATTGTCTTCCATTATACAATAATTGACTATATTTTTATGTACACAATTTCCATTTTTAAATTACTTATATCAATTGCACCTAACACAGGATGATCGTTGAAATATTTACCTATTCTTAATTATACCCTAATAATAAACTGAATATTTCAGAAAACTTTTATTATAGATTTACCATAATTTCTATCACATATGGCACTCAAACAAATTTTGATATATCGTCTTTTCCCAAATATGATGAATGAGATTGAAACCATATAAAATAAAATGTATTATTCCCATACATTTCCCAATTTATTTTGTTTTCTCATAGTAGTTCTTTCATTATTTTTTTGATGGTAACACAATTTTTTTTATAAATTAGCAGAAAGGCGGGGTTAAAAAAATATAGGAGTTTCTAAGTGCTATACTGATGCTAATTGTAATAATAATATAAACATTTCAAAGTGAGATTGATTGATTTTTTTTTTACCATTTTATATTATATTTTTATAAGAATGTTTAAAGCCATTGCTTATAATTTGTAAAATAAATGTTTATTTCCAGTAAAAGATTTAAAGAAAATCAATGAAGGAACTGAAGCAGTTTACCAAGCAATAGGATTGAATGATTCTTTGATATATGAAGTAATATAAGTTTTTTTCTCATTAAGATTCCAATGAAAAGTGACACTAAAGTAAAAAAAAATCAATAAAATAATTAGTTTAGGTACTCATCTTATAGTTAAAGACACCGCTCATTCTAAGACTTTTTACAACGTACACAAGTAAAAAAATATCCGATAGAAAATTGATAAAAAAAAAAAGCCGTAACGCAATTAAAAAAAATATACGATAGAAAAAACACGAATCAAATTGTAATTTGTTGATTTTATTTTACGTTTATTATTATCATTTAAATTGTATACGTTAATAAAAAATAATATTTATAAAAGACGATTTTGTTTTGTTTTTATTTTCGCATTACAAAAAAGCACAGCAAAATTATTATAACCAATGGCCCGTGAATGGTCATATTTTATAGTTATAACGTGAAAACGGCACCATCCAACAGCATCTTTATCTATAAGACAAGCACTTTAGTTTAAAACAGGCATAGGAAATGGTGATCATGTGATGTTTGGTGATTTAAATAATTGCTTGGGAGTTCATATGAAGTTTGAACAGAGAAAACAATAGATCTGGAACTGTGGTGCATGGATCTTAAGCTTCAGAGGCCACAAAACTACCAGTGTACTAAATCCTGAAAAGCAGAAAAAATAATTGAATGATTTATTGCTCAGAAGTTTATCAAAACTTCTAGCTCTATAAATGATAGAACCAAAGCTATGATCCCTGAATCCTGATGTCCAGAGTTTGCCTTTCTACCACTGAATTAAAATGTGCAGAACTAGTAATTCAGTAATATGGCATGTTAAAAACTAAATAATTTCAACTACCAATAATTAATAATAATAAATGTTTATTTACAACAACCCGATTTTAACATATTTACAACAATTGACATTAGTATATTTAGGTTACATATATACTCTAACTAATAATTTAACATATGAATTACAGTACTGACCTCACGATTACAACAAGATTAATATATTAATAATATGCTTACATAATCTGGCCTTGCGGCTTACAACAAATAATAATAAAGCACAGATGGCCTCTATAAGTCCCTAGTTCCGCTTTGGCACCTTCAGTGGCGGAGTTCACTGGATTACGAGTTCTGATTTCAGCCGGCATGCCGTCTTCTGGTTACTCTGCTATCTCATGACATTTTTCTTGTTTTCACTGGGCCTTAAATACCGCTCTTCTCATTCATGCACAGGAGTCTGGGATAGCCTTGTCATGCTTCAGGTCTGCATTCCAAACTGCTATTTCTCTGAGGTTCGTGAGTTTCCCACGCAGAAGGGGGGGGGATAAAACTGGAAATGCATATCTCTTTTCTTATCTTTAGACATGTACCTTTAAAGTATTTAATTTTCTATTACTTGCTGATATTATATTATAAAGCTGTACCTTTAAAGTATTTAACTTTCTATTGCTTGCAGATATTATTATAACGCAATACTAATACATAGCAAAAATATTGAAGCCAATCTTGCTATGTGGGTAACATAGTAAATGACAATTTAATTAACTGTTAGGAATTAAAAAAATATATTAAAAAAGGTTAACTAAGTGACTGAAAAAATTAAAAGTCAAATGTATTCATTTATTGTATCAAATGCCAACTTAAAATTATTTATTATAGCAGTTTTTCGTGATTATTCAAAAATAAACTCTATTGATGTTAAGAATTGTTGATTTGCAAAGATAAATTTAACTTATTATTTAATCTTGTAATTAGATACTTGCGATATCAAGTGACATTTGAGCTGTAGAGTTTTAGAAAAGAATGAATAAAGTTCCATCTCTGTTGGTCAGATTTTTTTTTTACTTATATTAGTTAAAAGACTGTGTGGACTAGTTAACAGCACATCAAACTACCTATCATGTTTATAATTTGTGATTCAAGTCTGGAAGGGTGGTAAACTTAGAATTTTTGGGAGGTAACAAGTAAAATGTTTATTCAAGTAGCTAACCTAGTTAACTACCAAGTATTAGTCAGTAAATGAATATTGTTAACTAAAAAGAAATGATCCAGATTAATATAGTAGGCCAGTCACAAGAATATCAATGCAATGTTGTAAAAAAAATTAAAATCACAATGAATATAATGCAGCCTTCACCAGTAGTGGGGCGCTTCTCTACAAATGCTAAGATATTATCTTTTCTTTGATATGCAAAATTGTCTTGCAAACTAGAAAAACTACTCTGTACACTGAATTAACTTCTCAGTGAAGGAACATAGATCATAATGCAAGGATGGTCATTATTTTACTATCATATGCCAGCTTCTTTGCATATGAGTTCACATTTCGTATAAAATTACAGCTTGCTATACAGAAATAATATTCAATGCTTTTTTCATAAAATAAATAACAATTTAAAAAATTTGAATATTACTTACTTTAATGAGATTTTTTAGTCTGTTTTGCTTTCACCACACTTTTAATATTTGCAGTTAAGCAGAACATTTTTCAAATTTCAATCAGTCAGAAATTGTTTTGTTTTTTATCAATTTCAGTCATAAAAATAATTTTCATACAGAAAAAAACTCTGATGGATGAAAAATTATACAAAGGAAGTTCTATATATATGCGCTGTATGCACAGATAATGAAGCTAATATATATATCAAAAAATGCTATATTAGCTGAGAACTTCCAAGAGACTTCTTGATCTCATATTCATAACCATGATTTTGTTAAAAACGGCATTGTTAGAAGAAAAAATTATGCAAAATAATGCAAATTAATTATAATTGCCATTTTCAGGTCAGGGCCAAGTAGGCTTCTCATATTCATAACTATGATTTTGTTAAAAACTGCATTGTTAGAAGAAAAAATTATGCAAAATAATGCAAATTAATTATAATTGCCATTTTCAGGTCAGGGCAAAGCAGGCTCCTCTTTGATTAATGGACCTAGGATTGCTTGCTATATGTAATGCTTCTATGATCTTGTGTTTGGCATCGTGTCTTTCTAAGCAAACAATGTTAGCAGATCTGGGTTTGAATCTATAACCTGTTGCTTTTTCATGCTAAACAAAGGAAATTATAAATAATTATGACCTCACTCTGAATTAATCATCTCAAGGTTAAATAAATGAGAAATATTTACTTACAGAATGAACATATCCCCCCCCCCCAATATTAACAACATTGTATAATCAGGACTCCAGTTAAATGAATTTGTTCCACAATGGACAGATTGATCATCTTTGATATAATGCCTTGATAGACAATTTTTTTTATATTATTTTCAATTATAGCATTATTTTTGTAAATATTGGAGAAAAATACACTGAGTAATTTTGGCTTTTAAATAAATACTGAAGATATTTAAAATATCTTTAATGTAAAAGTATGTGAGATGATGTGGAGAATGATTACAAAGAGTTAAAAAGTACATTAACATCATAGTTTTCCAAACAGCAATTTTTTAAAAGCTAATGAATACAGTGTGTAGAACAACATTTTCTTGTGCTAGAATTTCATGATATGAATAAACTCATAGGTTGATAATAATTGATTAGAAGTGTTACTGTTCTATAATCTTGGCAACAAGGTAGCTTATAAACTTTCTGTTGATAACAATGTCTTTGAATATGCTTTTTGATAGTCAGAATTCTCTTATAAAAGTAAATATTTAAGTATAATTTTAAAATCAAACTTTAAATTAAATATAGTTCAATGTATTTATAAACAATGGAAGTAGATGACCCACTCCCAGGCCATGTCTTAAAAGCATTCTAAATGTTGAACAAAGGATCAAAAATAGAATGAACCCACCTAATTTTGGTAGCTCTGATGTTTATAAGCATATCTTTGTCACATTGTTGGTAATTCAGAGTGAAATTAATTTATCAACCAAATGGAATATGACACTAAAGAATTATTAAATTCATAATCAATTATACAAGGCTGGAGACAGCATCTCTCTTTTAACACCTTGATTGTAATAATTAAACAAGATTTAATATGTAAATTTAAATTATATATATATATAATCACTAGATGGAGCTTTACCAATAGCCCACTATCAAGCTTTGTTTACACAAATGCTGAGAAAGATAGAATTCAATATCTCTTTCAAATTGTCGTGAGCCAACTAGCTCGAAAACACGGTTTAAGGGTTGGAGACAATTTGAAAGAGAAATTGAATTCTATCTCTCTCAGCATTTGTGCAAACAAAGCTTGATAGTGGGCTATTGGTAAAGCTCCATCTAATGATCATTAAATGCAAGCTATAAGCAAGTTACAAAACTTATAACTTGTTTTATCATATATATATATATTGAGCCGATAATTTCGAGCGGCTCATGTTATATTCTTTATATATGTAAAAACCACATATATACACATATATATTAGGCATAGAATAATAAATAAATGCTGTGTATATAGAGAGGTTTTTTTTTGGGTATTATTAGTTTTTATATATATATAGTGGGTTTTTAGCATTATTTATTGTTTTATTTTTAATGGGATTTTAAAAGAACAGAATAGAAAGAAGAAAAAAGGACAAAATTGTAGATTAGTTATTTGTTTAATTGGATTGAGATTACATCGAAAGTAATATTAATTAAAGAAATTTTTGTTTTTTTAAAACAATTTCGTAATTAAATTTTCTGATCTGAAAAGGTGGGGGAAAGAGAGAAAAGAATTATAATTAATTCTATTGTCATGGCTTCTAGTTAGTTGGTGTTAAAAAACTAAAAAAAAAAATTAAAGAAATGCAATCACTGGCTGGGAACGTGATCAGATAAAAGGACTATAAATAAGAGACAAACCTATTGTTTAATGAATTATTAATTTTTTTTTAATAACAGAAGAGAACCTTTTGAGAGTGAAAATAAAATGTTACAAGTCTAAACAACTAAAATCCGTCCCCATCCAGGACACTAGCCGATTCCTGGATTTCATCACCGAGAAACCACCGAAGAGAAAGCGAAGCTAGCGGGCGGACAAAATTCATTACAGTGCATCACCTCCCAAAGGATCCCAAGGAACGTGTATGGACACTGATCGATCAGGTTAATATAAACTTTGCTTTTTCCTCGAACTATTGATTGCTAAATTTAAAAACACCTCTAATTGGGATATTTAATCAGCCATAAACTATAAGTTGTGACAATAGACAATTTTTTTTATATGCATATATTTATAATGCTTATGTTTACTTTGTCCAATTAATTTTATTTAAAATTCGTAATTTATTTATATTTTTCTTTAAAGAGGGTTTTCAACTAGCTTTAGATAAAATTCAAGACTATAGGGGAGATTAAAAATAGAAATGATTTAAGAAAGCAAATAAAAAGTTTAAGGGTGGAGTAAATATTGAAAGAGAGGGTAGGGGTTCAGAGTAATTACTGTCTCCTAATAGTAAGCCACTTAGCCTCTGTACTGGTCAAGATTTGTACCAGTCTGGGATGCTTATGTATATATAAGTAAAAGTGCATGTTCCTTCAAGAACAAAAAATATGTTACTCTTCACCTGTTTTTTTTTATTTATTAAAAAAAGAAAAAGAATGATAATGTTAGTCAGGTTAAGTTTATACAAAAGAGGGAGGTAGAGGGGGTAATTATAAATGATTTGTTTCTATCAATAGTCTTGAATAAAAGAAAGGTATCAAAACAAAAATTTTATAATAAAACTTTATTATTTGAAACATATGTAAGTGTTCGCGTTTATTCCTTTAGCGTTTGTATATGATAATAAAACATATGGCCGTAGTGTATACATGCATATATATATATAAAAAAGGGATTGCAAGGGAGGTTAGCTGGATCTGTCATACATATAAAAATTAACAGCCATGATAAAAGATTCTTCTAATTTCATGGCTCTAGGTTCATCCCTAGTGGCGCCCTCGTATAATACAATTCCAGCTGTAATTAAAATTTTTGATTCTTAGCCTACAAACTTTTAGATACAAAAGTAATGGCACAGAGGGGTGAGAGAGGAAAAGATAGAAAATGGCCCCATGTTGGGCACCATTTTTTATCTTTTCCTCTCTCACCACAATATATATGTATATTACTAGGATCACTGTTTTATAATGAATATTGAGTGCAGGATGATGGAAAATCTATATCAGTGGAAAAAAGCAAAAAATTACCAGTAAAACATTAAAACATGGGCTCAGTGTTCTGCCAAAAAAAAAATTCCCAACTTCCATAAAGCATCTTTCTTTGGATTTCAATTCCAGGTGATGCACATGACATTTACTACTAAACCAATCTGCCATTGGCAACAAATTCTTCCCAATTGTTTTTCATGAAAAGTCTATAATTTTAAATCTCAATATTTTTATCAGAAAAAACTGGTGAAAAAATTCTCCAAAGAGAGATCAAGATGTTTATAAAGTAACAACTTTTTTTAAAACAGGCAACTCACTATACATATGCCACACACAACAAGCTAGAGTAATCAATGGAAGCCAGAAGCCTTGTGCATAAAATCCCCATCTAGTGCCTACTCATCCAATATCCCCAGACTAGTTTCTGGCTTGTGGCCTTCATAAGTGAGGAGCCTTGGATCTGAGAGCACTGCATCTAGATCTTAGGATCTAATGCAACCCTCCAACAACCACCTTTTATCTCCATTTAACTACAAAACTATGAGTCTTAAACTGAAAACACTTTAATGTTTTCAATTAAAGTCCATTAGCTTATATAGTCATATGGGTCTGAACCCAGTTCAGTACCCATACATTTTGGTGTATTTGGTTCTTTAATAACCATAGCCACTAATATCCTATTAGGAAGGATTGATTTTAAGCCAATAAACATCACATGACCACCATCTCTTATGCTTATGCATAACTGTTGTTAAAACAGGCAAAACTCACTATACATATAGACTAGTTTCTGGCTTGTGACCTTCGTCAACTTTTTTTCATGCATTTGCTAAAAAAGATATCTTTTTAAAATTTTTAATAATTGCAAAATAAGTTAATTATAAAACTGTTAAGGCTTTTTTGTGTGTGAAATAAATCAGTTTTTGATATTTATGTGCTTAAAATAACACTTTATGTATGTAAACAAAGAAAATTGACAGATTATATCTTTGTAAACAACCAGAGATAACTTTACATTTGGCATTGCTCGAAACCATCAATTACTAATTGATATATGGAAACTAAACAAGTTTTCTCAAATAATCTACAATAGTTCTCTTGTTCTAAGTTTGATTAGAAGAAAAAGAAGATCCAATGGAAATTTAAGGATTATAACCATGTAAACAACCTGTCATATCTGACCTTGCTTTCAGAAGTAGACTAGTCTAGATTCCTTTCTTATCTGATCAGATTGAGCACTCATTTCCACTAATCATTGTGTAAACATGTGGATAATCAATGTATAAATATGGACAAAGGGTAAAAACAAGTATAGCCAATGTCTAAACATGTATACAAAATCCTATCATTGGTTAGGCTCTCTGAATCTGAAAGATGCCAGTAAGGTAGGAGATTGGCAATAAATAGTCAGCCTTTTTGGGGGCAAGGGATAGATATATCTATATGGATATATAGAAAGAATGCCTGTTTATCTGAACTACTAAAAGTGCTCTCCATTGAAACCACTTCCAACAGCAAAGGTGTTTCTACTAGTCACTAACCGATATGTCTACGCAGTGAGGCAAGTTCCACAATAGGCCTGGAAATTGTTATGGCTTTGACAAACTCAAGGCAAGGCATCCAGTACAGCTGGAAGAGTTAAGACAAGAACTCATGAGACAAGCTAATATACACAGCTGGAAGTGAGTCCAGTCATTCAGCATGACCAGCACAGTATTTATCCTGTTAACTGTTCAAAATCTATTGTGTTTGGCTGAATTGCAGGACTCAGACTCAAACCAACAGTAATATCAAACAAAATTAGAATACTCCCAAAATACAGTTGTATGTAGATAAGCATAATTAATACTGTGCTAGTTATGCCAAATGACTGGACTCACTTTCAACTGTATATATTATCTTTCCTCATGAGTTCTAATCTTAATTCTTCCAGTTGTACTGGACAACTTGCCTCGAGTTTGTTAAATGACTCTTCTAGCTGTACTAAACAGCTTGCCTCAATTCTGCCAAAGTCATAGGAGAGAGATTTAAAATGCAAAGTAAGAGAGTTCTTAAATAATATTTTGTAATAAATTTGAACATAGTTTTCATGGGAGATGCAGATCTCATTTTCATTATAAAGTTTATTTTAAATACCTTTTTCATTCTTCACCTTACTATTTACTAATATTGCTCAGCATCAAAAATTGTCAGGACATGTGTTCGAACCCACATCTGCAAAATTAGTTTGTACTGAGCAACATGATGTTAGGTGAAAAGTAAAAGAAGCATACTTTATAGGAGAGGTCTCTTTCACCATTAATCATAAGGATGCATGTTTTGCAATATCTAAAAGATGGTCTTAGTGACTCATTGGCATATAATTTGCATATCAGATTTATTTATATAGTGATTTCAAAGAAAGGATCATAACTGGCTATGAATATGAGAAGTACATCTTCTTGAAAGCGTTCAGCCATTTAATTTAATTTTCAATTTGTTGTTATAGTTTTACTTTGGAAGTGTGAAAGCACGATTTAATATTATTATAATATTGTTATGAAAATTACCAAATACTTGGGAAAATGAGCAAACATCTTAATGTACTTCGAATCTGCCTACCATTAATTCAGGGTTTTATAAACTTACAAAGATAATAAAAGTAATTTGACTTATATTTAATCACTCACTTAAATTAGATGAAACAATACCAGGTTATGATAATTTGTTCTGGATAATGATGCATTCTAATGCTTTATTATAATTTGCCCTATTTGGCCCAAATTTTTAATAAAATGCTTGAGCATTTGCACAAATGCTTTACAGAAAAGATATGAAAAGCTATTAATCAAACTGGACTTGCTAATAATTCAAGATATAAGGTCATACCTAAGACTTAAATCAAAATTCTTTTTTTTTTTTGGATTTTCAACATAGAATCTTAACCTAAAAATTATGTTGTAAAAAAAAAGAAAGAATTCTCATAACATTTCAAACAAATTTCTTTTTCCGGATTCAACAATAAAGCTACCTGGATTTGATTCTCCTAGCTGTAATTGAAGTTCATCAACAGATTCAGGATAACCCATATTGGTTATACTCATCTGTTTCGTAAGTAGAATTTACAGCCAATGATCTATATAGTCATGAACAAATACAAACTATAAACTACATAGTGACAATCCCTGATGTTATTGGTCAATCACAACAATTTAGAGATGACATCCTAAACTGAATACAGATAATGATTGAATTTGTTTCATTGTGAGAAATAAATAATTTTTTAATGTTAGTAATATATAAATTTATTACATTCTTATTTAGAATTAGAAAGAGAAAGGCTTTAATTTTTTCACATCTCATGTGCCTTAAATGTTTATATAAGAGTCAAAATAGGGACTTTATAAAGATAATAGTGCCCATCTTTTCTTTAATCTAAATTCTTAATTATATAAACCAATCTGAAGCATCCTGATTTGAGAGCATGAAGATTATTACTCTCTTCATATTTAAATCTACTATTTCCTCTCACAAATTAACTTAGTGAAATTTTGCAATTTACAATGAGTTAATATTAAGATCTTTTTAATGGAAATATAGACATTAATGTAATGTTTTGATTATTTATCAAATGCACAGTAAGTGTGTAATTATAAAGAGAAAGGCTTTAACCTTTTTGACATGTGCCTTAAATGTTACATTAATTTTTATATTTCCATTAAAAAGATCTTAATATTAACTCATAAATTGAAAGATTTCATGTAAGTTAATTTGTGAAAGGAAATAGTTGATTTAAATATGAAAAAATAATATCTTCATAGATTGGCCTATATAATTAGACTTCATGTTAAAGATATGATGGCCATTGTTATCTTTATAAAGTTCCTACCTTGTATTGACATTTGAGAGGTCCCTCTATAGTCAAAAATTACATCGTTTAGCCATTATACAAATATTTAAGGCGCATGTAAAAGGTTAAAGCCTTTCTCTTTTTAATTACAGACCCTGTGCACTTGATAAATAATCAGAATGTTACATTCTAATTTACAAATATTTTGTTTTCCCCCTAGTTTTCAAATTGAAAATGTTTTTTTTTTCCCTTTCTAAAAAACATTTTTCAAAGAAAATCAGTCATCATTTTTAAAAGATTTCATCTTGATTATTGTATAAGGTTCTAATTCTGATTGACATATAAAATAATTCCAATGGTTTTCTCTGTCTACATGTTTAGTTTTTGGGTTTTATTTTTATTGTATTTTGTTTTTTTTTTTTGTTCTGGAAAATGTTAAATTATTCGTCTTTCCAAATTAGATATACACAAAATTTTAAATATCATTCTTGCTTTTTTTAAAAAAAAAGCAAACAAACAAAACAAAACATATTAAAGCACTTATTATTTACTTATTTTGTCCATTTAACCCAAAGTATTATAGAAGTTCCATTCTTCTATTTTGGCTATTTAAAAATTTAATATTTAATTTATTGTTATAGCATAAAAAAAAGTCAAATCATTAATTTCTCAGATCACATGATATTTAAATACCAGAAGTATAAAAAATGATTTGTGCTCAAAAAAACTTATACTTTTCAGTGTGTCATACTGTCATGCATAACATTATTAAAAGCTATACATGGGTTCAAGATTATAGTAAACTTGGTGACATATGATTGGTTATTATTTTTGATATAGGAATCTTAAATTCTGGCTTCAAGATTATAGTAAACTTGGTGACATAGGATTGGTTATTATTTTTGATATAGGAATCTTAAATTTAAAGAGGATATATATTTACAAGAAAATATATTTTATAAAAAAGAATTCTTAGCATTTATCAATAGATGTAAGCTATTTGAATTTTCTGTAAGAGGGTTTAAATTAGCATATGATATAATATAATCAGATTACATTTTTATTACATATATGTTCATACAAATGTTTTCATGGATTTCAGATATAAAAAGCGTATTTTGTAGGTTCTTCCACTGAGAAATGAAAGCTATATAATTATAGAGGCACTGTAACCCAATAAATAGTTTTCATTTCCAGTTGAGGGTTTGTGTGATCAAGTTGAAATGGAGTTTTTTAAATTAAAATCTTACATAAATGAAACCACAAAATAATTTTTTATATATAAGAAGCAAAAGTTATTCATATAGCTGTAGAGCAGGGGTCCCCAACCCTATGCTCGTGGGCACCATGGCGCCCACAGACCATTTTACATGTGCCCGCCGCTATCCGAACACGATAAAAAAATATTTATCTGATACAAATAAATTTAATTTTTAAAATTTCTTATAAATTATTGTATTATATTGTAATCAAATTGTAGGGCATACTATATTTTTACAGCATAAAAATATAAACGTTAATTATATGTTAAAATTTTATTTTTGAAATAAATATTTTTTTGTACATTATGTGTATTATTTACAATATCCAACTAAAATTTACATTGAAAAAATAAATGGTGCCCACCACCTAGTTGAAAAAATAAATGGTGCCCGCCACCTGGCCGGTATTATAGAATGTGCTCTTAAGGGCAAAAAGGTTGGGGACCCCTGCTGTAGAGGATGAATGAAGTTATTTACTATATTCTTATCAATTTTAATATTTTTCAGTTTTGATAGGATTATTATTTTTTGTTTCCAAAATTTATTACTGTTTTCATTACAATATGTCTTAGTAAGGTTTTTCTTTACATGATTCTATAAAATTTATAAAAAAAGTGATCCATTTGTAATATACCGACATTAGGATAACAAAGACTTTGTAAAGATAGAATGTCATTATTCAGAAAGTGAGTGAATGAATACTAAAATCATAGATGATGAACAGTAATCTATAAGAAAATAAGTTTAGATCTTCTGTGAGTTTAAATTCTTTTTAAAAATAACACTAAAAAGGGGACAATATTCCCTCTTAATTAATACTATTTATATATACACAATTTCTTTTTAATGCACAAATTCTTCCAATAGGCTATATATTATAACAAGTATTTTTGAACACATCTTCCCAACATTCTTTGGTACTTTATTCATCCCCATGACCAGTTTCTATTTCAGATTACTAGTTTCCTGTGTACAACTTATCTTTTCTTAGACAACCATATCGTTATTGTAACTCATTCTTAGGCACAATCCTACTGAATCTTATCTCCATGAATAAATCAGCAATGGACAGGATATGTGTGCACTTAAGCCAGAAGCTTAGTGTACCAAATAAAATTCTTGAATAATATAAAAATGTTAAAATTTAAATCACTACTTAATACATATGATCAATTAATTAAAAAAAAAAAAAAAAATTTGTAATTATATTTTTCTCCAATTCTAGAAAGCACAAAAGAAGCTAAACATTATCAACTGTTTTCTAGCTATTTAGTCTTCTTTCAATAAATGGCATTGATTTTCAAGCTATCATCATTTCAACCATTATTGATATGCTGCAAGATGAATTTCTTTCCAAGTTTAATCCCATTTCTCTAATCTCTAGCCTCTCTTCTCCACATCACACTAGCAAACTTCTTTATTTTATTCATCCATCTAACATGAGATCTCTTTCTAGATCTTCTACAATTTCTTGGAAACAATTTTAAAATGCTGCCTGCTTATCTATTATCTCTTTTAGCAATATGTTCACCCCAACTCTACTTTGGTCTCTTAATTCATTCAGTAATGTCAATAATACCTGTTGTTCTTTCATCCTTGATTTAATTTTTGATCTCTTCTTGTTATTCCTATCATACATCTCTCCATACTTTGTTATCTGAAATCTCTGTATTGCTCTTCTGTTAAATGCCTAAATCTTAGATCCATAACTAAGCTCTGGTAAACACATTTATTAAAAATCGATTGGAGTGCTTTTGGCAGAAATAACTTGATATTAAAAGGACATATGCCTATGTATTTGAAAAGGAAGGTTTTTAACAAATGCATTTTACCAGTTCTTATTTATGGATCTGAGACTCAGACACTTAATAGAAGAGCAATACAGAGGGTCACTCAAAGAAGTATGGAGAGATGCATGTTGGGAGTAACAAGAAGAGATCGAAAATGAAATGTATGGGTAAGAGAAAAAAGAGGTGTTACTGACCTCATTGAAAAAATTAAGAGTTGAAGTTGAGTTGGACTGGACATATTGCTAGAAGAGATGATGATAGATGGACAAGTGAAATCTTAAACTGGATTTCAAGAGATTGTAAAAGACCCAGAAAGAAACCACATGTGAGATGGATGGATGAAATAAGAAAATGTGCAGGGGTGATGTGGAGAAGAGAAGCTAAAGATAAGAAAAGATGGATTGAACTTGGAGAGACCTTTATCCTGCAGTGGATTGATAATGGTTGATAATGATGATGATGACCTCTTTTTCATTCTTCATAAGGTTGAAATAAATCAATTACAATTAGCATAAGGAGATAGGAAAAATATTTGAATATATTAAAAAAGTTTTATATGAAAGAAAAGAAAATTTCTCCATGTTAAATTAGCTGACAGCAGCAAAATAAAGTCTGAAATATTTTTCAGTAGAAAGGAATAAAAATATAATATAAATGCTATTTAAAAACATAAATAAGTGATACTTTTAAAAGTTTTGAACCTCATTTGCAACATACTTATTTAAAACAAAATTATTTACAATAAATTTTATATAGTTATATGAACATCAATTGCTTATTCAATATTTCAGTTCATTAAAAATGAAATACTGCCCACATGCCATTTTCTGGTTTATTGTAGAGGGTTCTCATGCTTGGACCTGGTCTACCCTTTATGTAAACAGGATGATGATACAATAATACATATTCTGAGCCATTGTACATTACTCCAATGGAACATAGACTTTATTGCATCCATAGACAAACCTAGAGTGCCTCTCCTCACCAGACTGATTTCTAGCATATCCAACAAGATCTTTCCAGACTTTATTGCATCCATATACAAACCTAGAGTGCCTCTCCTCACCAGACTGATTTCTAGCATATTCAACAGGATCTTTCCATCCATAAAAATCATAACTTTTCTGCTGTTTGCTTATTGGTCAACTAGCTGCACACTCATTTATGGCCATACTTTGGTTGTCCATAAGAAATTACTTCTGGCAAAACTTCAGGCAATCAGAAACAGAGATAAAAAATTAGATCCAACATACATCTACAATACTACATGAAGTCTTGTAGCAATAGACAATTTGTGATTGAACAGTTGATTTTTTATGCCCAGACCATTGGTATTAAGTTATGTAATCTTTATTATAGTGTCTGTTAACAATGTAACTCTGTTATTGCAATAATGTGATTCTTTGGACTCATAATAAAATTTCTTGATAAAAAAGTGAAATAAAAATCAACTAATTTGAAATCTTAACATTTTTAAGGTTTTGAAATATTTAAAATTAAAGCTCTTCATCATCATCATCAACCATTATCAATCCACTGCAGGATGAAGGTCTCTCCAAGTTTAATCCATCTTCTCCGATCTTCAGCTTCTCTTCTCCACATCACCCCTGCACACTTTCTTATTTCATCCATCCATCTCACATGTGGTCTCTTTCTGGGTCTTTTACAATCTCTTGGAATCCAGTTTAAAATTTCAATTGTCCATCTATTATCATCTCTTCTAGCAATATGTCCAGCCCAACTCCACTTCAATCTTTTAATTTTTTCAATGAGGTCAGTAACACCTGTTTGTTCTCTTACCCATACATTGCATTTTCGATCTCTTCTTGTTACTCCCAACATACATCTCTCCATACTTCTTTGAGTGGTCTGAAGTCTCTGTATTGCTCTTCTATTAAGTGTCCAAGTCTCAGATCCATAAGTAAGAACTGGTAAAACACAATTGTTAAAAACCTTCCTTTTCAAACACATAGGCATATTTCCTTTTAGTATCAAGTTATTTCTACCAAAAGCACTCCAACCAAGTTTAATTCTATGATTAATTTCTTCCATTATGTTTCCATCTGTATTAATAATCTGACCAAGGTATTTGTAACTGTTAACTTCTTCTAATTCATCATAATCAATCTTTATTTTCATATTTTGAGCAAATCGATTAAACATTACTTTAGTCTTTTTAACATTTATCTTTAGTCCTACTTTCCTACTTTCATCTGATAATTCCTGCAACATATCCTGCAGCTCTGAAGCATTATTGGCAAAAACAACTACATCATCTGCGAAATCTAAATGACTTAAATAATCTCCATTTATTTTCACTCCTTTAGTTTCCCATTTTAATCCACAAAATACTTCTTGCAGCACTGTTGTAAAAAGTTTTGGAGATATGGAGTCACCTTGTCTTACACCTTTCTCAATGTTGACTTTCCCAGTATCATTATGTAATCTAATTGTTGCTGTTGCATTTTTATAAATATTCTTCAAAATATGACAATATCCTGGATCTATACCTTGATGATCCAATGCTTTAATCACTGAAGAAATGTTTATAGAATCAAATGCCTTTTCATAATCTACAAATCCAAAACATAATGACAACTCATATTCATTTATCCTTTCTATAACTTCTAAAACCACTTTTAAATCCAGCTTGTTCTCTTGGTTGGTGGAAATCCAATGTTCTCTGTAGACAAGTTGTAATTATCTTGGTAAAAATTTTATATAAAACTGATAAAAGGCTGATAGGTCTGTAATTTCTAATATCTTCTTTATCACCTTTTTTAAATATTAATATTATTACTGCATTCTTCCAATCATCCGGTACATCTTTATCATTTAGACATTTGGTATATAACTTTGCTAAAAAATTTTCTATTTCTTCACCTGCTTCTTTTAATATATCAATTATAATTCCATCATTACCTGGAGCCTTTCCTTTCTTCATACATTTAATTGCGTGTCTCACTTCTTCATTTAAAATTCTGGGCAATTTGGAAGATGTAATAGATATAGGAGGTACTTGTTCTTTATTACTATATAATTCTTGATAAAAATCTTCTACCAATTTCATGATGTCATCTCTCTTTTTAGTAACAATTCCATCTTTTTTTCTTATTGCAGATATAAATTTCCTACCAATACCAAAATGTTGTTTTACATTCTTAAGACTTTTATTTTCTTCTACAGCTTTCCTTGCTAGTTCACAGTTATACTTTCTTATATCATTTTCAACTCTTTTCCACACCATTTTACAAAATTCGAGATATTCAATTCTTTTTAATGCATCATTTTTGTATATCTTCATATTCCTTCTTTTCTTCATAAATTCTCTAGTCTCAGTAGAAATTTTATTGGTCACTTGCTGCTTTTTTCTACCAGCTATCTTTGTTGCAGTTTTTAAAAGTGTATCAGTTATTTTCTTATTAATTTCATTCAAATCTGAATCATGTTCAAAATCTACTAATACTTGAAACCGATTTGTAAGTTCTAATTTAAATTCATTAGAATGTTTCTGAAGATTAGGAATATCAACTGTAAATATTGTTTTTCTTAATAATTTTCGTCTCTCTAGTTTCACATTAACACGTATCTTACACCTTACTAATCGATGATCACTTCCTGTGTTAAATTTATTAAGAACATTACAATCTTGAAATATGTATTTCCTGTTAGTCAAAATATAATCCAATTCTGCTGTACCTTCATTTGGATGCTTCCATGTCCATTTCCTTTTAACATTTTTCTCAAAAAAAGAATTCATAATATAAAGTTTTTCTTTTTCTGCAAACTCCACAAGTCTATGTCCTCTCTCATTTCTATTACCATAACCAAAATTACCTACAGCACTTTCATCTTTCATTTGTTTACCAATTCTAGCATTAAAGTCTCCCATAACAATTTTAAAATGTTGTTTACTCTGATCAAAAGCCTTTTGTACATCCATATAAAAATCTTCTACTACTTCATCACTATGAGAACTTGTTGGGGCATAAACCTGAATTATCTGCATTTGGTATCTGCTATTAAGTTGTATAACTAATCTTGCCACTCTGTCCGATACACCATCAATCTCAACAATATTGTTCTTCCACTTTTTATTTATAATGAATCCTACTCCACTTGTATTTCCAATATTTGTGCCTTTATAATAGAGTATATGTCCACTTTTTAAATCAATTGTTTCTTCACCTTTTCTTCTAACTTCACAAAGTCCAATAATGTCCCATTTAATATAAGAGAGTTCTTCTTCTAATTCTTGCAATCTTCCTTCACTTGAAAGTGATCTGCAGTTGTAAGTACCTAAATAAAAAGTCATCATCAAATGGCAGCCTGAGTCCGCAATCAGGGGATTCTTAGCACCCTCCGCCTTCGGCCACCAACTGCTGCCTTGGTTGATGACTTTACAGCCTCCTGGGAATAAGGGCCATGCTTTATTTTTGTCTGTCATAATTGTATATATGTATTGGAAAAATATTTATCATTTACACAAACATTCATTCTGCCTTATCAGGCACTGAGAAGAAAGACCATGGTGTTTCTTGATCTTAAACTCAGAGGTAAAAAGCCAATAAACTCACCACGCTGGCTAATGCGTGTTGGTGAGCAGCCCATCCATGTTCGTAAACTATATGAATAATCACATAGTAATAACAGCTGCAACGACAAGAACGTATGGAGTGGACATTAGGAATTTGCCCTTCCTTTAAGGCCTCCAAGAGGAATCAAAGGGTCTCCTTTCAGTTAATAGCAAACTCCTTTCTGCAGCCGAAAGCTCTTACTTACATTTAAAATTAAAGAAAAATGTTAAACTGATGTTCAAAGAATAGTTCATTTGTTTACGAAATTGTTAAATGTTTAATATCTAGGTAATACTAACCAAATAATGAACTAAACAATATTCTGATAATAAAGACATTGTTGGAAGAGGAATTATTAAAAATAAATAGTATAGAGAGTATGTTAAAATTTTACATATTATCTTGATCACATAGAATAACAATACTTTATTAAAATAAGGTATCATTATCTATGTGATCAAGATAAATTTGTAAAATTTATATTTATTTGTTAGTTTTATGTCTCAATGCAAATGTATCTGACAGTTCTAAATTTATTACTGAGTGAAAATAGGGGTATGTAATTTTATTAACTATACAATATTAAATATTTTTGGTATTATTCTTTATGAAGTAAAATAGATTTGTACTATTGAATATTTGATTATAACAGCAGACACACAATAGACTCAAGCCCTGATTTAAG
Organism: Epiperipatus broadwayi; assembly: GCA_028023455.1. Taxonomy (NCBI): domain Eukaryota; kingdom Metazoa; phylum Onychophora; class Udeonychophora; order Euonychophora; family Peripatidae; genus Epiperipatus; species Epiperipatus broadwayi. Next base: position 3,516,460 of record JAQFVV010000035.1, on the reverse strand, counting down.
CTTGGTCTATAAGATTGCACACTCTAAACTTAAGTGATTCACTTTAAGTTTTTTAAACTCTTGCTGGCAGAAGAGTGCATGGAAATTTATATTTAAAAAATAGCGCATTATCGGAGATTGACTTCCATTTGAATAATTTCTTTATGAAGTCTTATAACTTTATCTTTCTTATTGCATTGCCAAATCCATATAATATTAATATCATCTATATTCTTTATTAGTATTAATATTATTTGGTATTATTAAAACTATAAGTACTTAATAACAGACACATTTGTATTCCTGTTGCCATTATTATTACTAATATGAAATAATAGGTGTAAATAGTTTAAATTTATTTTATTAAAGGATATTATTTAAATATCACATAAGGTTTTAAAGTAAATATAAGCAGTAGTAGATGATAAACCAATCGTAAAAGTTAAAATATGTTGTTTTATTATTAAAACAAATTAAATAAAGACTCCATCATTTAGTTTAAGATACATGGTAGTTACCAAGTAGGCAGGATATATATGATATGGAATTCAGTCATTGTCTTACATCCAAGTATAGTATGTTGACTATTTCCATTATCTAAAATACCATCATCACAAAAATTTTCAGACAAATGTTCGCATAACATTCATAAAGATTGATAATACAATTAATGATATAGTACAGAAACTCATAATAATTTTAAGTAAAGTGATTATGAAAAGAAATATGGATTATAAATCAGTTATAAAAATGATGATATTCATAACAGAAAATATATACCAAGCATTGCTTATATAATTTAAAGTTAAGAATATATTCCATAAAATACCTAACTTTGAGATATGTGATCATAATTTATAATCTAAAATATAAAGGAGACATTTGTCTTGTTTACTTATTTATTTACTTTTGTTGTTATTATTAATTAATTGAATATAAATTTAATTAATAAATTTTGTTTAATTATTAAGTAGCTGGTTTAGATAAGCTTGTGATTATTATCATGTGATTACATTTGTAAAACATCTGACTTTGAATAAAATCAGGTTTATTATCTAATTAATAATTGATAGCAGTAGAGTTTGAAAGTTAAAAATATTAGTCTGCTTTCAAAACGTTATATTTACTATTTAGTGGGATTTAATTAAATTTCTAGAAAATATAAAAATATCTATCTTTTGTAGTCAAATGTCAACTTTCTTGTTTACATTAATATCTTAGACCAGAATGAAAAGTTGGTAATCCATTTTTTATTTAAGGAAGTTGCCAAAGCAACAATTTGAAGATTCATGGTTTAGACAAACTTGTGGCTGTTATTACATTTATAAAACCACTGTTTTTATTTTTCCTACTCTTTTGTCATCTTATGTAAGCTTTAGTAATAAATAGATGATAGATAATAGTGCTTATTAAATCCTTATCTAGTACTGACCTATCCAAATATTTCCAGACTAGTTTCTAGCTTATGATTTTCATCAGTGAACTTTCTAGATTTTTTATTGAAGAATACACTTGGATCTCTTTAGATCTAATGTACCCTTCTATTCAGCAGCCATTTTTTACTTTTTATCTTGCTATCAATCTAACAATCCAAATTTTTAAAAAATCTCCCTCTCTTCAAAAAACTTCTCATGATGAAACACTAAGTTAGAAACTAATTGGAGATACATGGATATGACAATATTGGATAAGGATTTAAAAGTATTACTAATTAGCATTTATTGATTAATAAAGCTTACTATAGATGGTAGAAGAGTAGGGAGAATAAAAGTATTTGCTAATGAATCGCAATATGTGTAAGCAATGGTCATATGAATGAATTTGTTGGTTATGAGATTTATAAAACCACTAAATTTTATGCAAAATCAGGTTTATTATCAAAGCAATAATTTAACAACAGAGGAGTTAGAAAGTTAAAAATGACTATTTATTAGTCTACTTTCCAAACAGGTTATATTTGTCAGTTTAAATGGATTTAATTAAACTTTTAGGAATATAGAATTCTCAATCTATTACAATCCAAAAGTCAACTTTCTTGTTTATATTAAGATATTAGACCAGTGTAAAAAATAGAATCTATCTTTTGCTTATAAAGAGTGCCCTGACATTAGATTCATGGTTTAGATAATATACAAGTGAGATATTTAACATTATGTTCCCATTTCTTAACTACATGCATATTCTGATCGAATTAGCGTATTATATATATGGACATATTTATATTTCATATATTGATTTGTATAATTATCACAAAACTCATCTCTAATGTATTATTATTGTTTTTTTTTAATCTATTCATTTGTATGTGGCTACTAATGATTGTATTAAATGTGTTTTTTTCCCTGTAAAATCAGGGGAGATACTTTTTTTAAATTTTAAAAAATAAAATCTACTGATAAACTATCTTTAATATTCACATAAAAAATAATTCTAAAGAATTTTCTTACCTGACTTTTTTCTGAAAATTCTTTACAACCTGCAAAACATGCAGAAAAATAATTCAAGCTAGTAGCCGGTTGACAAACAGGATCGAAATATGATGCAGAACATTTACATGGTCCACATCCACTAGAATTTAAAAATATGTTGTCAAAAAAAAAAAAAAAAAAAAAACCTCACAAATCTTTAAAAATAATAAAGTTATTATCTACAAATGTATATGTTTCAATTCTATAAATGAAATATTTTGATCATTACCTTAATACTATATTTATTACATGGAAGTACACTCAATTAACACTTGACTGGAATTTACAACTTACAAAATTTAAAACTGAAGTTTATTGACACGAACGTAACACTATTGATAAATAATGCATTAAATAAAACTTTAAAAAATAATGCATAAAATATGCATATGACATAAAATGCTTATCAAGATTCTTGCTGTTGTGACTGTAAACACCTTACTGTAGGCAAAGACATCATGCAAATCCTTTCACTCAAGTTTCCTACAACTATTTGATTAGAAGTACAGGTGTTTTTCATAACTAAGGTGTGGAATCTACCAATACATTTTGCAATTTACTCATCACCGACCATTGCCTACCACTCCCTAACATTTATTTTAGCATCTAAATATCAGAACTACATAATAAATTTAACATTAATAAAAATATAAATATTTACCCATGAAATAAATTTACAAAAATAGAATAGAATGTAGTTATATTTTAACATTAAATGAAATTTGACAATGTTTTCAAAATTCGGTAGCAGATACAACAGTTTGCTAACAGTGATTCAAATGTCTGTTATCTATTTTATTTCTCAGTTTTGATTAAATAATATTTTTATCCAAATATGCAGATTCAAATAAAAAAAGTTGACCCAAAAGTAAGACAATTCAGTTTGTAATTGCTTGTGCCCTTTCATACTTCCTCTCAAATATATTGTAACAGGAATATGTCTACTAATTCTGAATAACCTTATCATACATCATATTGATATTACATAAAGATTATCTCATCAATAGAATAATGATGGTAATAAAGCCACATACCATTTCATTTGCAAATACATTCCAGCTAATGATAAAAAGATATTTTCAGAGTTTATTATCATCTGTAATCCAATTCTAAAATGGTAAAGTGAAAGAACCACCTGATAAAGACAGTTTTATTTATGCTGAAATAAAGTAAATTGTACTTGAAATGGTGCTGCCTTTATAAGTGAGGTAGTATTCTTACATTTTAGCTTCACTATACTAAAATTCCTCCCGTCTAGCAATTCTTCTTTCCAGCTGAGCATTAAGTGCAACCATTTAGAATAATGATTGCATATACATAATTATCTTTAAAGAAATCAATTTGTACCGTGGAGATAAAACACACCCACACTTGCAAAAATGGAAATTAACTGAAAATAGGATTTACTAATAATCAAAACAATTTATTAATATATTGAAACAAATATATTAACACTTCCATATCAAATGCATTTAATACCTATCAGAATTAAATAAACATCAACATTTATCATAAAGTATAATTTTGTATTTATCCTTCAATATTCAAAAATTTGTACTGAATTATCCCAAAATTAATTAAGGAATGTCAAAATATGTTCTACTTATACCAAAATTTCAATTGACTTATACAGGGAGAGATAAAAATTCTCCATGTCAAAATTTACAAGAGAGAAAATAAAAAACTTCACATGAAATTCCATACTCTAAAATTAAATTAAAATGAGATAGAAAAAAATATATTTCAATATAAAAATAACTTCTAAGAAAATCTAAATATTACCACTATATTAGAATATTAAAAACACATACACATCTAGAATTATTTTAGTTTAAATAAATAAAGTTCTTACAGATAGCTGACAATATTTTGTGTATACATATATATTATAGATACCTTGTGTAGCTATGTTAATGAAGCTGACTTACAGTGTATTTAAAAGTTTATATCTTTTCTTGAAATGTAAACATGATCCAAAATTTTGGTAAAGTTTTCAGCCAATTTCTGTCTAGTGTACTCATGGAACTGTAGGTTGATAGTTTTTCTAATGTGAGATTTAAACCATTAAGCATCTTATGATCACATTTCCTATACTAGCACATTAATTGTTGATAAACAGAGCAAAACTCTCCATACAGTATTGCCACCTGTGCTAAACAGAGTAATCAATGGATGCCAGAAGGCTTGTGCATAAAATCCCTATCTAATGCTTACTCATCCAATATCCCCAGACTAGTTTCTGGCTTGTGGCCTTCATCAGTGAGGAGCTTTGGATGTGAGAGCACTGCATCTAGATCTTAGGATTACTCTGTTTAGCACAGGTGGCAATACTGTATGGAGAGTTTTGCTCCGTTTATCAACAATTAATGTGCTAGTATAGGAAATGTGGTGATGCTTAATGGTTTAACACCAATCCTGCCTAATAGGATAGTGGTGGCTATGGTTGTAAAAGAGCCAAAGACACCAAAATGTATGGGTGCTGAACTGAGTTCAGACCCATATGACTATATAAGCTATTGAGCTTAGATTGAAAATATTTTTGTGTTTTCAATTTCATTCTCATAGTTTTGTAGTTAAGTAGAGATAAAAGGTGGTTGCTAGAGGGTTGCATTAGATCCTAAGATCTAGATGCAGTGCTCTCAGATCCAAAGCTCCTCACCGATGAAGGCCACAAGCCAGAAACTAGTCTGGGAATATTGGATGAGTAGGCATTAGATAGGGATTTTATGCACAAGCCTTCTGGCATCCATTGATTACTCTGTTTAGCACAGGATACTGCATGGAGAGTTTTGCTCTGTTTATCAACAATTAATGTGCTAGTATAGGAAATGTGATCATGTGATGCTTAATGGTTTAACACCAATCCTGCCTAATAGGATAATGGTGGCTATGGTTGTAAAAGAGCCAAAGACACAAAAATGTATGGGTGCTGAACTGAGTTCAGACCCATATGACTATATAAGCTATTGAGCTTAGATTGAAAATATTTTTTGTGTTTTCAATTTCATTCTCATAGTTTTGTAGTTAAGTAGAGATAAAAGGTGGTTGCTAGAGGGTTGCATTAGATCATAAGATCTAGATGCAGTGCTCTCAGATCCAAAGCTCCTCACTGACGAAGGCCACAAGCCAGAAACTAGTCTGGGGATATTGGATGAGTAGGCATTAGATAGGGATTTTATGCACAAGCCTTCTGGCATCCATTGATTACTCTGTTTAGCACAGGTGGAAATACTGTATGGAGAGTTTTGCTCTGTTTAATGTGAGATTTCTTGTTAAATTTTAATACAGCATGACCAAAGCCAATTAGCAGACAATCAGGCAATAGGTTATCATTTTAGAGCTTCTAACTCTTACAGCCTTTCATCGCCTAGGAATTATCATGACACGAGACTGATCAATGGAATACTTCTAGTAAGCTTTCTGAGAATTATATCAGATATTGTACTGATGTAAATGTTATCATAGCTCAAGTTAAAAAATATGCTTCAAAATACCTTTACCCACTGCTAGATTGTTTCCTTCCATGGAACTTTGTCATAAACATCATTTGTTGTTATAATCAATAATAATTGCCAATGTTAGTGATTGCTCTAGGCTGGAATCATTCTCTTCTGCCGAATTCTTTGTACAGTATGCTTCTCATAACCATAATTTCCTTTTCCTTGCAAATGATATATTTCACACGTACTTTATCACCATTAAAATTTATACATTAGATAAATATGCCATTATATAACCAAACTTTGTACAATAAAATAATGAAATATTTATCCACAAAGTTTGAACCTTCCCTTCATAACTTAAATGGTTAGATGATTCAGTAATCTTGGTGAGCACATTCAGCCAGGATTAGCTCCAAAAGTAGCTACCATTATCTTTCTCCCTCCCCTTGTTTCAAGTTATGGATTCAAAATATTCTAAATAAAATACATGAGCAACTGAAACTATTAACGACTGCATATCTATCATTAAAAGCATATATATTTATTTTATTACTTTATCTTTAATTTATTTTTAACACATCTTGGCTAGAATAAACCACTAAAATCACTTGATCACCATTTCTTATGCTTGCTCAAGCTGTTAAGACAGAGGAAAAACTCTCCATGCAGTAGTGCCATTCAGTGCAAGCTAAAATAATCAAGGGATGCAAAAAGGTTTGTGCATAAAATCCCTATCTAGTGGCTACTCATCCAATATCCCCAGTCTAGTTTCTAACTCAGTGCAGTGCTCTCAGATCCAAGGCTCCTCACCAATGAAAACCACAAGCTTTCATTGAGTGGTTAGAATACAACATCAATACATTTGTACTAATTGGTTTTTTAATCATGCTATTCCATTCATAAGTTTAAGTTATTTTAGGTGTTGTTCTCAACACTAGAAGACTCTATTCTCAATAATTATAATATATATATATATATATATATATATATATATATATTATAATTATATAGATATATATATATATATATATATCATCATTTTCAATTGTCAATGATCCAATGCAGGATAAAGGTATCTCCAAGTTCAAACCAGTTTCTCTAATCTTCAGTCTCTCACCCCGATAATATTCCAGCAAACTTTCTTATTTCTGCCAACTGTCTCATTTTTTGTCTTTTTCAGTTCTTTTACAATCTCTTGGGATCTTATTTAAAACTCCAATAGTCCATTTATTATCATTTCTTCTAGAAATATGTCCAGTCCAGTTCCATTTCAGTCTCACATATTTTCATTTTTGATTCTGAACTAAGAAAATAGTAATATCCTTCTTACCTGTTAGCCCATTGTGTGCTTTAGGATTACTAATGCATTTAATCTTTTAATATAATTCTGGAAAAGATACAGAGTTCGGCATGTTCCAGGACTATTGGCCTAAGTTTTTTTGAGTTTGGAACTAGACTTGCTTCTGATTTTTTTTTATACAAAAAGTTATATACTTTCTGAGAATAAACCACACAATCTTTAAAGAGATGGTTATATTTTTATAGTTGTATAATTACTATGGAGTCTAATACTTTATCGTCATTAGACAGAAATTATGTAAAAAACCCAATCCTTTCATATTAGCATACATTTTGTTCACACAGTCTGGTTCTTTACTTATTACTTTTTAGTTTTTACCCAAGTTGGCTTTCCAATTTTGGGCAGGTAGACCGATTGTGGTCCCTGCTCATTTGGACTGCTAATTGGAGGCAGAGGTATTCAGAATTGTCTTGACATGGTTCGGCTGTGGTTCGAGGATCTATTGCTTGGTAAACTTGGGCCTTGGACCTCGCTGCGTGTTGTGGTAGTTGGCACAATACTGGACTTCACCCATTCAGCTGAAGCATTTGAGTCTTCACTTCGGGCCCCAGGGGTGACATTGGGTGATGGTTAATTTCTCAATGGCCGGGCCATGTGGATCCACATACAGACTCACATTAATCACATTACAGCAATATTTATGGATGTAATTACTTTAAAAAAAAGGAAAATTTTACCTTGTTACATTGAATCACTGTGTAATCCTTGTTACATTGAATCACTGTGTAATTGTACCCAAAATTTTTGTGATCTTGTAGTAATAAAGGTTACTTTGAGAAAAAAAAACAACTATGTCAATTTCTATAATTCTGCTTTATTAGTTGGTAAAACTGATCAATTTTGATTTGCAAGTCTTTATCAAGTTCATGACTTCTACAACAACCTCTTAATAAAAGACATTTTAGATGTATGACCGAAGTTGATAATTAGATATCTATTATATTCCAGATTACAACTGTTAAATGTTTAAAATCATTTACACTAAATCAATAATAGTTGGGAAATTGCAAATTTAAAAAAAAAAAAACTGTAATAAATTAGATATTATTAAATAAAAAATACAGATCAGACATTTATGATCAAAGATTATCTACATTGAAAAAGATACATCATGATGGCGTTGATCTTTAGAGTTACATTTTAAGTGAAAGGGTTGTATTGATTACAATCGCAACTATCAGAAAATTTGAATATTTTTATAAATTAATATATATTTGCTTCAGTTCATGATGCATGACATAGTTAGGTTTTGTTGGAGTGCATAGATCAGGCTACAACTGTTTTACAAAAAAGTTTATATGTATTCTGCTTATAAGCCAATAAACATCACATAATCACCAATTCTTATCTTATAACTGTTATTAAAACAGGCAAAACTCACTATACATATTGCCACACTGCAAGCTAAGTAATCAATGGATACCAGAAGGCTTGTGCATAAAATCCCCATCAAGTGCCTACTCATCCAATATCCCCAGACTAGTTTCTGGCTTGTGGCCTTCATCAGTTAGGAGCCTTGGATCTGAGAGCACTGCATCTAGATCTTAGGATTTAATGCAACCCTCCAGCAGCCACATTTTACCTTTACTTAACTACAAAACTATGAGTTTTAAATTGAAAACACTTTAATATTTTCAATCCAAGCTCATCATTTTATATGGTTATATTGCTCTGAACTCAGTCCAGTACCCATACATTTTGGTGTCTTTGGTTCTTTAATAACTTACTCACTGATGAAGGCCATAGGCCAGAAACTAGTCTGGGGATATTGGATGAGTAGACACGAGATGGGGATTTTATGGACAAGCCTTCTGGCATCCATTGATTATTCTAGCTTGCAGTGTGGCAATACATAGTGAGTTTTGCCTCTTTTAATAACAGTTATAAGCAAGCATAAGAATTGATGATCATGTGATGTTTATTGGCTTAAAACCGATCCTGCCTAATAGGCTAGTGATAGCTGTGGTTATTAAAGAACTAAAGACTCCAAAATGTATAAATACTGAACTGAGTTCAGACCTATATGACTATATAGCTGATGAGCTTGGATTGAAAATAATGTGTTTTCAATTTAAGACTCATAGTTTTGTAGTGATAGATAAAAGGTGGCTGCTGGAGGGTTGCATTAGATCCTAAGATATAGGTGCAGTGCTCTTAGATCCAAGACCCCTCGCTGATGAAGCCACAAGCAGTAGGCACTAGATGGGAATTTTATGCACAAGCCTTCTGACATCTATTGATTGCTCTAGCTTGCAGTGTGGCAATATGCATAGTGAGTTTTGCCTATTCTGATTAGAATTGTAGTGAATTATGATTTTTTTGAAAAATTATTTCCCCCCTTATGGTCACATACTAAAAACTCTGACAAATGGCACCCAAATTCATGAATATGTTAAAAGATAAATCTGATGTGTACAAGGAACATCAGATTTGACCTAATCCAGCTGTGGCCTCATTAAATTATTTTACAAATAATACATATAGAAAGTTTTATACTTAACAATATGTTTATTACTCAGACTAATATAATATTAGTAGTTTGTTGGTATTTCAATTAGTGACTTGCTAGTTGAATTCCATACATTTTCTAGTCTTAATCATGTGTGCAGTTCTTTATAATCTCGAATTATAATACCGCATATTCTTATTACAGTATTTTATTTTACTCTGTTAACTCTTCTTCATTAATGTTTCACTATAATGCTCTCTATAGCATATTGCACTGCTCGCCCACTAATATTGTGGAAGCATCTTATTGCTCACACACGTTATGCACTGAAAGGCTCTCATGTTTTTAGATAGTCAATTTGTTTGCCATTGTAAGTAAAACTTTAATGTCTTTTATATTGACTAATTTTACATGTACACACTCATGCAACTTTATTTCTTTTATACAGTGTTAGTCAATATATAACAGAATACAAATTAAGTTGTAATATGTTTTGAAAATGGTAATTCTAACAGTGGAAATTTCTAAACAGCATCAATATTTTTTATTTGAGACACCATTACTTAACCATATTTAACACTTCTTATATCTCACAAGGCACAAATATCAATACGTGGGAGTAATTTTCATTTGAATCTTAAAAATAAATAATTTCTTTGTCACAATAAATGGATAAGTCTAGTGAAGGATCTTATTTAAGAAAATGACCATTATTAAGCAAAAGGTAAATAAAATGGTTACAGTTTTGGTACAAGATGGGTTAGATTTATCAGCACTAAACAGATTACTTAATCTTTTAATGTTACCACTTTTCAGTAGTTGAATGTAATCCTAAATATGGGCAATGAAAGAAGGTTATTGGCATTTGACAATACTTGTTCTATGTATTATCATTAATATGACTTTTTCCAATTTTAAGCATAATCTCTAAACAACCATGGGAATTGTATGTAGAATATTGGAATCAATTTCCCATATAACTAATTTTCTAACAACTGGACACTTGTGACATAATATTTTGGCTACTCCAAATGAGTGGAAATAGTACTTTACATAGATAGTATATGTTTTTGTTATTATTATTTTTATAGTACTTTCCATGAAATCCCTTTGTTCTTTAATATTATGTTCTGTCAGTAGTGACCTATATGATATGAACGTTTTAATGTTTTTGATAGTTTCAATTAATTTTATAAATGTTCAATTTTCAAAGTTTTTTTTTTTTAAAGTGTCATAACATCGGCCGGGACGCAACCCGGGCAACTGCCTGCAAGTGCAAGGCGGTCGCGCTGATCTCTCGACCACCAATGCAAGACCGTCAATTCAGAAATAGACACAGTAAAGTTGTCCACCAGATAAATCAGTTCTGTATTATGCAAAAAAAAAAAAAAAAAGAGAGAGAGAGAGAGAACTCCTCCTAAATGTGTTTAATTTATCAAAAACTTTTGTTCTTGTTTTTCCCTGATTGTGATTCTTTCGTGTTTCATTGTTCAAATTCAAAAGTTTATTTTTAAAGTGTAATAGTTTTCTAAGAGGATAGCTTTGTATTATTTATTTCAAAATTATTGCTTTTTTAAAAAAAAAAAACATATTCAGGAATTTCTTCATTATCATTGAAGTTTTAATCAAACTTCGGATGTGTGCTAAATTATTTTGCCATCTAATCTAAAGTTTGAAAAATATATAATAAATGATGTAGAATAAAATAAACTTTGCAATTTAATACAAGAAGATATACAAACATTGAGAACACATCAAGTATTGCCAAGATTCAATATATTGATTAAATCTGTAATTAACTTGACAAAATCCTTAAGCTATGAACTTACTAGATGTCATCGTTTTAAAATGATAATAAATAATCCACTTGATGATAGACAAGAGTTTCTACGAGTTTAAAGAGAAATTTGTAATTGGAAATTTATTAAAATATTATCCCATAGGCAAATGAACATTTCAGAACCAAGCTTAAAATTAAATCAAAACATCAAAAAATTAATCAAGTTTCTTAATCAATGATGTATCTCACTCAATATGCATAAATATATTTATATTCCATTCTTCTTCTGCTACATACTTTGCCTATCTATGCAAACCAACAATTGGATTAACTAGACATTAGTTATATTTGTTTGTGTTTAAAAATGTCTTAGAAAGGTAGTTAAGAGTTTTGCATAAATAATTTATAATTAAGGAGCTGAGTTAAAAAAATCAACGTAACTAATTGTTACACTCTTCTAATTGATTTTACATCCATCTTTAGTTTACTTGATTGAAATTTTTTTTTTGCATATAGTAAGTCCCTTCATACATGAAATATTTGCTTGATGAAATAACAAATTATATCTGTAATTAAATTACATGCATCTTTCAGCTTTGTTAAATCTCCTATTCACATGTTCATATACCGTAAGTAATTCAATGATTTGTTAGAACGTTGATCATCGCTGAAACTCATTTTAAACATTTAAACTTAGTTAAAATTATGTATCAGAATATTGCCCAAACTAAAAAATTATCACCATATGTATTTTATGTTTATGCATAAACTGTAAGATTATGTGAATGAATTATCATATTTTATCATCTTTATCAAGAAATTACATATCAATATTTTTTCCCTCTTAGACTATATTAAGTACTCAACTTAGCATTTAAAAAAATAATTAATGATATTTCATAAAGCTGTAAAACATGGTTAAAATGAAGATTACAATTTGTGTAAAAGTATAAATATAATTTATGTAAAATAAAACAAATTTTTAAAGAGAGAGTGAAGAATTGTTATATGCTATTTATTAATGATTGCTTATTCCAATTTCATTTCACAAAGCTTCTTCTTCTATACAAAGTTCTCATTTTATCAAGTTCGAAAATGTCAATGATTCAATAAAATGTATGCTTGGCATAATCAAGTTTAGATGCAAAAAGCAAAATGAAATGTTCAGTAGATCATACAATTTATGGATATTATGAGAGTAGCCAAAATATTATTTAACTGGGTTATAAGTGAAGGGCAGGCAACAAGATGGGTGTGAAAGATAGTCTGGTATACAAAAGATTTGGATAAAGAATTTATGTCAGTATACTTATACAAAAGATGGAATGATTGTGTTAGAAGTATTATTGGGTGTTATAGTGACAAGGAATAGGATAGATGAAGTAATAGATCATTAATAAAGAGTAGGAAGTTGGAGAGGTAGAGAACTAGTATGGAGAGTAAAAAGAGTTTAAGTATATATAAAAGTAAACAGAATTTTGGATGCAAGTTAATTTATAATAATAGCAAGGAAAGTAGTTTATTATTTATGGAATATATATATAAATGGAAAAATATGCATGAGTTAGTCTGCAAGTTATGTAAAAAAGGCATAGAAAATATTAGGCATCTGCTAATTGAATGTAAATGCCTGCGAGTTGTGGGAGAATAAATATAAACAAAGTGATTATACAGAATGTGGATTCTTGGGGTTTTATGCTGGTTTTGGAAAAAGTTAGGGGAAATTTAGATATAAAGGCCATAGAGTTGACAAAAATTATATTGTGGAAATGGTATCAAGCAATATCGGAAACAATATGGGAAAAAAGTAGGGTGGGGAATGGAAGAGAAAGGTAAGATGGCCAACAGATTTCCCTGGGCATTGTGGCTGAGAGATTCCTGATTTCAATAAAGGAAAAGCCACAGTGCATCACATCACTAACCTTTGATTGTCATTTGAAAGATTGTATACTACATTTTTTAAAAACTTCTGAGTTAGCTATAATTATCCTATAGTTGACCAAACAAAAATAATGTCTGATTTAAATGTTACATATTACAATTAGCCAAGTAAGGTATCTTAATTCAAAATCTTCAAAGTTTCAAAACTTTTTGAGTCATTGTCATAGATAACATGATACATATAAAGCAACCACTATTAAAAATATTATTCCTTGAATGAAGGATTCCTAATTAGCCAGGAATCAATCAAAGGGCAAGCATTATCATCAGTTATAAAATTGTGCTGACATTATGTTTACGATAAAGAGAAAAGTCATTATAATTTAATTCAGAAAGGTAGCTTTATAAAATCATATGATCCTAGGTTTGGAATGTTTCTTAATTTTAGCAACAAATAATAATGACATCAAGATAATTTTATACAAACGATTGTAAGTACATATAAAACATGCACATACCTTCCTCTCCAATTATCATACATCTTAGGTGATGGACACGTAAATGCTAGCATAAGTAGATTGCCCAAAGAATAGCTCACATTGCCAATAATAATCAGCAAAAGTAATGTTTTGAATGAAATTTTTTTATAATGAATCAAATATCCTCCAAAGCCAAAACTAATACCCATAGCTACCAATGTAACAACTCCTATGAAACAGATTCTTTAAGTTAAAATGTAAGAAAGAAGAAATACAACAATATATATATATATATATATATATGTATTGGATATATATATATATATATATATATATATATATATATATATATATGACAATCATTCTCTCCAATACACTATATATATAAAGTATAACTGATTAAACTAATATTCTGCATAAAACTAATTTTATTTAAAAACCTAAATAAATTGAGCAAAGTATTATTAAAACAAAATTAGACTTATAATAATGAAGAGAATTTAAATTATTTAGTCATAAGACATATATTCAAAATGAATCATATAATGATCATAAAAATATCCTTAGTCTCTTTACCATATTTTTAAAAAATTTAAAATAAAGAAAAATGTAAACATGTGTCTCAAAATAGCAGTATCTAAAGCAATAAATACATTGTTGAGACAGGATCATATGATAGTAATCACATCTAATATGGTAAACATGTTACCCAAAACGAATATAAAATGTTACATGAACTATTAATGATTTTTAATAGTACCTGAGAGTATGTTAATATGTTATCTTCCACCTCAATGGATCCATCATGTTCAATAGTTTTTCCATTGTTTACCAATGTCTTAACATATATCAAATTTAAAATTATTCATAAGCAAGACAAGTCAGTGATTAGTGATCGCAAGGATATTTGGGAGAACACTCTCAGATTTCATCCAATAAGATTCCTTATACATTGTACGATGAAAGATGAAGAGAATGAATTTGCCATGGATAACATTTGGATTTTGGGAAGATATTGCAAAATATCTGTGGTATGTGATCATATATTACCGCATTGAAATTAAGTATAAATTTAATTTCAGGATGGGGGGGGGGCATGGAATGTAAAATTTTGAACAGCATATTGTGACCAAATCCTTGTCATTATTTTCAGATATTTATAAATGAGCATTGTCATTCTAATTCCATAAGTAACCACAAAAATATCAGGGAACAAAAAAAAATATATATTTTTTTTCAATAATTATATAAATCAATGCATATTTCCAAATACACCCAATAGACCTTAGTTAGTTGTTTAGGTTTTGTGATACTATCTTTAAACCACTAAAACATCACATGACCATTTCTTATGCTTATACATCTATTAAAACAGTAGTGACTCTCTCCATACAGTGCAAACCATACTAATCGATGGATTCTAAAAAGGTTTGTGCTTCAAAATTCCTATCTAGTGCCTACTCATTCAATATCCTCAAACTAGTTTTTAACCTGTAACTTTTATTAGAGAAAAGTCTTAGATCTGAGAGCACATCCATTGATTACTATGTTTTGCACAGGGTGGTACTAATGTTTGTAGTGCTACTGGTTTATGTTATCTTTAACATTTCCTACAGCAAAATTTTTAATTCTAAAACACTTGTCTAATTGTGTTAATTTTCAAACTGGTCCAAATTTTTAAATTGATAATCATCCAAGCTAAAACATAAATATTTCTGTAATTATTGGCTGATAAAACACATGAGACCTTTTTTGAACATTAATTAGTAAAAAAAAAATTTCTTTCTAAGATAAAGTGCTAATTTAAAGTAAATAGCTCACATTGGTCCCTAATCCAGTGTAATGTCCAATCTATATTCCTTACCAACTAGTTAAAAACTGCTAGTGGTGAAGGAAACTCTGAAAATGGATTGCTAGAGAATAAATAAGGATAGTAACACCTTGTGTAATTGCCTTTAATGTTTTACTTGTGACACGGAAAGGAAGAAAAATATTTAAAGGAAGAAAAAAGACTTTCAAGACAGTGGTAAGATATTTTGAAGCTAGAACTTTAATGCTTTGATATTGTTTGTTATTTGTGAATATTCAGGACAAATAAATGAAAAGAATATTGAACTTTTTAAAAAACTAAAGAATGAAAGCTCTTTTTTAAACTTGTCAAAAATGACGTTGTTTTCATTCATGAAGAAACTATAAGAATATAATATTTGAACTTGAATTATTTATAGCATAAACTGTATTGTAATTTTTAATAAAGTAAATGGAACTATTTCCAAAAAAGCTATCTAGCAATAAATGACAATAATTCCATTTTTTATTGTTAGATGTTATCACGTAAAGTTATAAAGCATTTGAACTTTTATTATAATTTCTGAATCGAAAAGTACTTGAGAAAGAAAATCTCCCAAAGAAGATTCTAGTGATTTATTTGATCTATTTATTAATTTATTATTTTATTTTGTCATTAATAAATTGGGTGCTTGTCTTATAAAGATTCCATTGGATGGCACCATTTTCATCCTAAAACTATAAAATATGACCATTCTCGGGCCGTTGATTATAATAATTTTGCTGTGCTTTTTTGTAATGCGAAAATAAAAACAAAACAAAATCGTCTTTTTTAAATATTATTTTTTATTAACGTATACAATTTAAATGATAATAATAAATGTAAAATAAAATCAACAAATTACAATTTGATTCGTGTTTTTTATATCGTATACTTTTTAAATTGTGTTACGGCTTTTTTTTATCAATTTTCTATCGGATATTTTTTTACTTGTGTTATGGCTTTTTTTTTTTTATCAATTTTCTATCGGATATTTTTTTACTTGTGTTACGACTTTTTTTGTTGTTGTTTAACTAAAAAATAATAATCGTAATAAAAGTAAAAGTTGTTACAGTTAGATTTAGGGTTAGTGTTCTGTTGTTTGTAATGCTAAAATAAAAAAATTCAAAATCGTAACCGTACTCGGACAAAAGAAAGAAACTCAAACTTTTTTAAACAACAACAAACACATACAAATGTCTTCTTTACTTATTAAACATGTTTATAATATTTGCTTTTTATGAAATTTACAAAAAAACCTGTATATTTGGACTTTTCTTACTGGATATTTTTTTCGTACCGCTCTTTTTTACTTCAAAAATATACAGACGGTAGAATCTTCTTTGTCTTGTGGAATGTTACGAACAGCACATTACTTGACATGTTACCTAATTGCAGCTCAATAAAAACATAGATATTTAACATTTTCCCAAATAAAAGTTCAATACAGTACGTTGTAAAAAGTCTTAGAATTATTGCTTTAAAAAATCTGAACATTTCAATACTTTAAAATAAAAAAAAATCCAATGAAAACAACATTTCAATACAATTCAAATACAAACTCTCTCATCAAGCCGTAATTATTTTATAAATTGTGCGAATTCGGAAAATGTATTTGCTGCTATGCGACATACATGCTGTACTGCGATGCAACATAGCAGCCAGCATTCTGTAGCACAACAAAAAAGTTGTATTATAGAAAATGCGGATTCGAATGTGTCAGCTGCAGAAACAGCACTTTGTGTTTTGGCGCGAAAACCATGCCATAGAGCAGCATCTTTAGCTAAAAGATGAGTACCATAAATTGTTTTCTTATTTACAAACTTATTAATTGTATTTCATGTATTCACTAACACAAGTATAGAATGAAATATTTTGCTATTTTATAAAACACACTAATTATATTGACTTAGCATGTTGCTATAATACTTTCATTTTATACATAACACTTGCTGATAAAATATATATAATTAATACATACACACAAACCATAGAAGAATTCTCCCTCCATAGCTCTGAGAACATGCTCTCCAATGTGCTACATTCAGAGTGTATGGTAGTTAAAGCAAATAAATATTTATATAAAGAATGAGCTTTAATTAATTAACTACTAGTTTTATATTATTTTACTTGTACATGTTGGTTCTGTTTCTATTGACCAAAGTTACTGTTACATAAATTGGAACCAACAACATTGAAGATGTTAAATATCTTATTCAGATAAAGAGGAATGTGATATATAAGCAAAAAATGAATTTTGGATTAAATAGAAAAAAGTAAATGGCAAAATTAAAATATAAGAAAAGAAGATCTGGATAGTATTGAAGTGGAGTGGAACTGATGTTGCTATTAATTGATAGAATGAAAGGAAAAAAAGAATAATGAATTGAAAAAATGTTAAATAGTTATATAAAGACTAATGTTAACATGGTTAAAGAAAAAACAGTGAATAACAAATAACTATGGAATTACTTGATACTGGAGAAGGTTAACCAACAGAGGCAGAGACAATGATAGAAGAGGATAACTCAACTGCAAGTGTGAGAGGAGCAAAAACCAGCCACAGTTACATTTGAAATGTTACCAGCAGTAATAAATAAAAATCAATAAAACATGGATAAAATAAAAAAAAAATGAAAGCAGGTAAGGATAGAATGCTAGCAGAAATTAAGGGAATGCATAATAAAATAGATGAAATAAAAGAAGAAATTGATAAAAACCACAAAGAAAAGATGGAGAGTATGCATGCATCCATGAAAAAAATGGATGACAAGAATAAAAAACTAAAGATGATATCAATCCTCCTGAATTTCTCATCAGTGAAGATGCAACCCTAGTAGATGAAACTAAAAAAGTCATCATCAGTCAAGATGCAAACCTCATGAATCTAAAGAAGTTATCATCAGTGGAATCAATGTTGAAAAGCTTAAAGAAGATAAAACATCTACAACACGATAGTGTGGTGATAGAATATACCACTGAAGTACTAAATATAGACTACTTTGATAAACAAATTAATAAAGAATAAGTCATAAACCAGGCATCTACAAATATAATGATAGGTTTAAATATGTGCCACAGTTCACTGTTTGACAAATATTTCAAAATCTTTATATGAAAACAAGGAAATGAAGTTGCTTTCCTGAATTTTGATAAAAAAGAATATTTGAAGAAACTCAAAAATAAATCTGTTCAATATTCTAAAGCCTACAAAAAAGGTTAAATATTAAAAGGTAATGAAAGTGAGTAAAATACATTACAATGAATCTAAGTTTAAATTAATGGAATTCCTTCAGACAGAGTATTGAATTCTGCAGTTGGTGAACCAAAGAATACCAAAACTGAAGAAAGAGCAAGATGAAAGTAAAACTTCCAATCCAGATTAAAGAAAATAGTAGATTGACTAAATCATCATGAAATATATTTTCTCCAATAACTAAATATTTGGAAAGAGGCAAAACCTAAATTAAACAAAGATAAAGAATGGCTTGCTCCCTGTTGACATTGGTTCAGTTAAGGAATTAATGATTTTGGATAAAAAATATATAATGGTTTTTTAATAAAGGAATATCTTTCATTTTAAAAATTATTTGACAAAAATGTCAAGAAATAACTATACAAAAAATAGATATTGTAATTGAACAAAAGAAATGGAATATTTCACAGTCCCATTGTCTCTTCTTGGTGAGAGGGGATATGTAAGTTACATTGACCATGCCAAAGTTATATCATTATACTTTTGAGAAAATAAAAAAATCATTTAGTTAAATAAAATACTTTAAATTCATTATGGAGATGTCCCCAAAAAGAGATAAATACAACAAAGGCTTAGTATGTAAATGAAATTGAAAACAAATATCAAAAAAGGAAAATAAATTATCTATCAAGTAAAAGGAAAAATATGCATAAAAAGTGAAAAATTATAATAAAGTGAGGGAAATACTCTTTATACTCAGGCTTGTATGGAATATGAAGTGATAATCTAATTGTTATTAATTATTATTTCATTCAAACACTTGCTGATAAATATATATATAATTCATCCATACACACAACCCATAGAAGTAAATCTCCTCATAGTTCTGAGAACATGCTCTCAAAGTGTTACATTCAGAGTGTACAGTAGCTAAAGCAAATGAATATTTCTATGAAGAATAAACTTTAGTTAATTAATTACTAGTTTCATATTATTTTCTTATACATTTTGCTGCTTCTATTGACCAGAGTAACTGCCACAGGTATGCTCGCGGAAACCTCCAGCTTTCAGACATGTAACTAGAAGGTATAGAGAAGAAGACCTAGATCGAGGTTGTCCTCCTTTTATACCCCGATCTAGTTTTGAAACTTCTGCGCATATCTTTTGTTCGTTCTTTTATCAGCATATAAGATAATAATCTTCTACACTTTCTCTTAAATTTAAGTTACAAAGTTATTTTTTTTTTAGCATAATTCTGCCATCTTTAATTATTAAAAGATTTTTCTAATTGTAATCCTTTTACTTTTGGAATTTTTTACTTTTCTACTTGCAATCTTTTTATTTTTGAAATTCTTTTAATTTACCTAGATCAGTAATCTGCATGTCATTTATTCTTTTCAATTTAACTTTTATTTTTAATTACATAAAAAAATACAAACGACAAATTTTAACTTTCATTGTACGTTTTTTTTAAAAAATAGATTATACTAATCAGAAAAAATCTAAAAATGTTTTTCTTTTAAAAGATTCTTGTGTACCTAAGAACTATAATCATTGAACTGTTTTTTTTTTTATTATTATTAATTAATTCATATCTAGATTAATACATATTTTGAAAGATGCATTTTTGGTAAGACTTAAATTAATTGAAAAAGAAATTATACATTTTGGTAGTTGTAATTTAAAGAATATAGATGAACAGAAGGAATTACAGGAATGGGTTTTTTTGAGAGAAGTTATTGGTGAAGAAATTTCATAATAAAATGTATCATTGATTCAAAGTTATGGGTAATGAGCCAAGATTTGAATTAGTTACTAATCAGTTACAAACACTAATTAATTGTATGACTTCTGATAATCATACTGTGTCGGATATTTCTACATCGGATATGATTCCAATTGATACTGATCAATCATTTATATCATCTTCACATTCATTAGATTGTGCTGAAATGTTACCAGCTGTTCTTAATAGTGATGCTGGTTTAGCATTGGTTCATAGAGTTACAGATTCTGAATGCACTAACAATATTTTAGTTTCTGGAAATACAAATACTAATAAATCTTACTCAAATATTTATAGCAATGACTTTTTATGTTTAGCTAATAAGGAAAACAATGTGATTAATCTAACATTAATCTTAGTGAGGCAGAATGTTCACTGTTAAATAAAGGTTTATCTTGTTGCCCTACAGTTCAGTCATTTCATCAAAAAAATGAATTTAAAATTCATCAGGATTTAGATAATTTTTCAAGAAGACTTAGATTAAGAGAATTTTTTGGAAACCAAGAATGTGATACTATTGGGAAATTACGATCTGATTGGACACCACCACATCAAAGGAATGTTATTAGATACGTACATTGATAATGTATATCAGGATATTATTAATGAAATTAGACTTAAACAACATAGTAAGTATAAGAGTAATTTAACATTGAGAGAGATGAATGCATTACGCAATTTAGTGAAAAGACAGGACATTATTATAAAACCAGCTGACAAAGGTGGATCAATAGTAATTATGAATAGAGATGATTATGTTAAAAAAGCTCTGGAGCTTTTAGATGATAAATTTTTTTATAAGCCTATTTCACTAACCACTATTAATTCATTATTCAAGGGTATACTTTTTAGTTTAAAAGATATGAGAGCTAGGGGTCTTATAAATAATAATGTATATAACTTTTTAGTACCAACCAAAATTCATCCTAGTAGTTTTTATATTTTGCCAAAGATTCATAAACCTAGTTGTCCAGGCAGACCTATTGTAGCTAGTATTGGTAGTCCTACAGAAAATATTTCAGCATATGTTGATAATATTATTAAATTTATTCCACCATCATTTAATTCTTATGTTAAAGATACTACTCATTTTCTTTGTGTGTTAGAAAATATTAAATCTGAATTACCAGTTGATTGTTTTTTGGTTACTTTGGATATTGTATCATTATACACAAATATACCTCATGATGATGGAGTTGAGGCTATTAAATGTGCTTTACAAGATAGAGAGTATGATCGTGGTCTTATTACTACTATGGTTGAATTAATATATTTGGTTTTAAGAAATAATTTTTTTACTTTTGATTCTAGATACTATTTACAGAAACAAGGTACTGCAATGGGTACAAAGATGGCACCAAGTTATGCGAATATTTTTATGTCAAAACTAGAATCCTCTATACTTGATAATGCTAGGCTGAAACCTCACACTTGGCTTAGATATATAGACAACATTTTCATGATATGGCCACATAGTGAAGTTGAATTTCATAATTTTTTAAGTTATTTAAATAATTTTAATAAAAATATTAATTTCACAATGAATTTTTCAAAATCAATTGCTCATTTTCTTGATGTTGAAGTTATTTACACTAATAGAGTTCTTACTACTACTGTATATAGGAAACCAACTGATAATAACCACTATCTACATTTTTATAGTAACCATCCTAAACATTTAAAGGCTAATATTCCTTATAGTCAATTTTTAAGGATGAAGAGGATTTGTAATGATGAGAAATTTCTTCAACAAAATAATAGTATTTTATATAATAGATTGCTCAATATGAGGTATCCTAAGACATTGTTGGATAATGCAGTAAGGAGATCTTTAATTGATAAAAACTTCTTTATCTGAAAAGAGTAAAAAACAATTAGATGTTCCACCATTGGTTCTTACTTTTTATAGAGATTTACCTAATATTAACCGGATATTGGCAAAACATTTTAACATATTACAGTCCACAGATTATTTAAAATCTATTTTTTCTGATCCACCTAAGGTTGTATATCGAAACATAGATCACTTAGAGATATACTTGTCAAAACAAATTTTATTAGTAGTTCTGTACAGGTAAAAGGGTGTTCTCCATGTGAGAATAAAAGATGTTTTACATGTAAACATATTGTTGTGACAAAAGTGGTCTTTAGTAGTAAGAATTGTAATTTTAAATGGTATATTCCTAATTATGTTACATGTAAAAGTGTTAATTTGATATATTTGATAGAGTGTAGTAGATGTTTAAATCAGTATATAGGTGAGTCAGCAAATAGTTTACATGTCAGAATGACTAATCATAGATTTGACATTTCAGTATATAGGTGAGTCAGCAAATAGTTTACATGTCAGAATGACTAATCATAGATTTGACATTTTGCATAAGAATAAAGATAGACCGGTTTCAAAACATTTTAACTTACCGAATCATTCAATTGATGATTTAAAAGTAGTGATACTTCAGGAAGCTTTTTCTTCTACAAGGGAGAGGAAACAATAGGAGAGTTTTTTTATTTTTAAATTCAAGACCTTAGAACCACATGGATTGAATTTAAACACTGGAACTATTACATCTCTGGGTTACCTGGTCTCCTAAATGATTTCTATATGTGAGTTTTTTATGTGAAAATTTTCTTATATGAGGTTTTTTATGTAAAGATTGGTTATATGGATGTTTAATATCTGTGTTTAATTGGTATATAGATAAATAATTAGTCATTATAAATTATTGTACTTTGCACTAACTATAGTTTTTGATTAAAATGTATAAGTATTTTAGTTTTTAATGAATATTAATGTGAGCACAGCTATTTTTTGTATGTGAGCATAGTCTAATTTTTGTATGTATGCACATATGTATGTTTTTAATTTTGGATTTTTTATTTTTATATTTATTTTAATTTAAATAGAATTTAAGCTTGATAGCTTTTTTCTTTTTTTTTGTTTGAATTTTGTCATTGATTGGGTAGATATTCTGTGTTAGATTTTGTGACCAATCAGGGGGGTTTTGTTAAATTTTTAATCTTTTACCAAATCTGTAATTTTTGATTATCACCATTTTACTGTGTATTTTTTTTCTTTCTGATGAAAACCAGTCCTCTGGTTGAAATATATTATTTCTTGGATTTATAAGTCTTTTTTTGTTTTTATATATATATATATATATACTGGATGTGGTATTTATTTTTATATTGTATATAAATGGAGCATTATATATGAATGTATAGAGCAAATCACCTTCCCCCAGGCTATGAATTAAAGCACTCTAAATATTGAACAAAGGATCAAGAATTTATAAGAAGATATGTTAAATTGTCAATAAAAATTAAAGTCATATATCACATAACCCAATTTTTTAAGCTTGTAAATAAAAAATGAGCTATACTAATTGCTCTAACAAGCTTTATTGATAAATGCCAGCAAATGAAAGCATTTAAAAATCTCTATCTAGAAACCACACTCAAACCTCAGGCCAATGGTTACATGCTTTGGCATTCCTCAGTGAGATGCTAGGATAGTTTCAAACACTAGATCTGAAAATATCAACCCAAAGTCACCAATTATCTAAAAATTTTAGACACCTAGATGTCTTCAAACCCAGCTATCTAACTCAAATAGTATACATATATCTTATAGCTCTGATGGAGATTGTTAGTCAATCAAAACTCTAAGATTGATATTAGTTTTAATAAAATAAGCATTGTAACAATAATAAGAAAAATGAATTTGTTTGAATTAATTTTGCTGGAATGGATAATAAAAATAATAATAAACTAATGAAGGCAATCTGTTTCCCTTCTTTATAGAAACATCTTTAAAAGTATGAGACAGTTTTTGGATATTGCAATAGTTTTTAAATAAATGTATCATTATTATATTTTTAAAACTTCTCAAGGCATTTCACCATCCTTTCTATTATTATGATTACTAAAGGTTGTTTAATTTCATCAAGTTGAAGAACTCTATCTAAATGAAAATATGATGATATATCATTAAAAGTTGTCACTGAAATTTTCATAACATTATTTATTCAAAAAATGATTAAAAAGTTTCTTCCATCTTTTCAAAATTTAATATCATTATATAAAAATTACTATTTTAATAAGATTATAATAATACTGTCAGATTTTTATGTTACTTTCAATATATCCGATGTACGACCTACAGTGATGATGATTAGAAAATGATTATATTTTTTGTAGCTATAATCCATCCATCATTCTTAAGCCTTCTTGTCAATTTAGTTATTGCTTATGAAGCTTTGAATTTATTTTATTATTTAGCTAAATAAAGAATGATAGTAATAAATTCACTAAAAAAGAACTATTTAGGGTTTTGATTTTTAAATGCATTGAAAAACAAATTAATATGCTTGAATGAAAAAAAGTTGTTTAAAGGCATCCCAATTTTAACCTTGGAGCCTATTAATTTATGACTCATCCACCAATATACAACCTATAATCTCTTATATAATATTAATATATTGTACTTCCAACTATTAATTGTAATGTAATTCCTAAAATGGGGTTATTTTGAGCATGGATGCATCCAACATTCCCTTTTCTGTCTAAATAAAGTATCTGTGATTGCCAATCCATATGAAGTAAAAAAAACTCAATTCTAATAAACAATCTGAGTTGAATGAACTAATTTTCAATAACTTTAAATCATAATTTATTCTTTTATAACATATGCATTAACATCTACAAGAAGAAAAATTCAGTCTTTTGTTATTAACTCTATCCAAAAAGATTGATGCAATATTCCTATCCAATAAAATAAAAAAGCTATTGCATTTGCTCAATTAAAAAAAAGCAATTTGAATCTAAAGATGGATAAAATTGTAACAGGTGCAATTGTATTAATGTTTTTTTATCAAGTATTATTACTATTTGACAGATATATTTAGGAATGTCAAGAATAAAAAAATATTAAGTTAGATCTTATGACAATCCAACACAATTGCTTTAATTTATATCAATGTAATCTATTCATCTATCTTACTTTTAACAACTGTCTTTAGATTCAAATGGTTTTTCATTTAATTTGTCAAATTCGTTAATATTTTTTTTTCCTTTTTTGTTCTTACCTAAGCTTTTCAACTGTACCTATAAATATATCCCATCTATCTATGTTTAAAAAAAAATCCCTTTACACAGTAAAAATCTGTATAAAACATGACATTTGTCCTCATTTCTGTTATTTTTCTTAAGGATAATAATTATATTTCCATTAATCATAGAGATCAATTACAAAAATAATTTCTACATTGACCGCTGAGTTATTCCAAGTAATGATGACAAACTTGATCAGCCTTCAGATTGTGATAATTTAAATCATTATTAATGTCACCATTTTGTAATCTTTGAATGAATTGTATCCAGTATTTGCGATCTGATTGGCTAAACGCTTGAGAGGTTTGCACTCTCTCACTTTGATTTCAATACCATCTGCGTTTGTAGAAATAAATATTATTTACTATTTACTAATATAAAACACAAATTAGTTTACTCTGATAGTAATGGATCACTATGTTAGAAAGAAAATTTGGAATAGTGTGACAAGGGTCGATTGCATTGATTATAGATGGATGATGATGAGAATAGCTGCATAGCCTGGGATTTGGTACTTATATAAGTTAATACACCTACTACCAGTTATGATGATATTGAAATTGATGAGAAATATTAAAAGACAGAGGAAATTATACAATGTGAAGGGGGAAATGAATATATATTGCTATTGGGTGATTGGAATGCTGCTGTGGAGAAGGGTAAGGAAGAAAAAATTGGGAAATTATGGTATTTAAAAAAAAGTGAAAGAAGTAACTAGCTTATACAATTTTGTAAGGAGAAGAGTTTGTGATCACAAATGTTTTAAAAATATAAGATTTATACATGGAAAGCTCCAGGTGATAGAGAACATTATCAAATTGATTATACATTGATTCAGAATACAAGAATGCTATTAAAGGTTTGCATGCTTTGCCTGATGCTGATATAAACTCAGATCATAATTTGGTTATGATTAAATTCAAATTGAATTTAAAAATAAACAGGGAAAAAGATGTGTAACATGGGACTTAGATAAATTGAGAGAAATGGAGAAAAAAAATTGGTTTAATATGTGAAAATATAATAAAAATGAGTGATAAAAATGAAGAATATATTAATAGTTCTGATAAGTGTTGATGTAGAATTAAAGAAAAATTATTAAAAATAGCAAAAAACGAAATAGGCAGTATTCTGTTGAAGAAAGCTAAATGACCTTAGGTAATGGAAAATATGTTGGAAAAAAATGGAAGTACAGAAAATATGGAAAAATGATGATACTGAAGGACAAAGTGCATATAAAAAAATTAATAATGAGCTAAGAAGAGAAATAGATTTAGCAAAAAAAAAAAGTTGGATCTAGAACATAGAAAGACAGAAATGCTTCAGTAGATGAAAAGATATGATCTGATATTTGACAGAATTAAAAATGTCTCTTGGAAAGAAAGAAATGGTTAGTAAGTAAAATAGCAGATAAGAATGGGAAAAGATTAACTGATAGCAATGATATAATGAAAAGATAGAAAGAATATCTTCAATGTCTATATAGAAAATAAAATAATTCAATTAAGTATAAACTTAAAAATAAAGAAGATATTAAAGTAGATGATAAAGATATGGATATATTGATAGATGAAGTAATAAAGTTATTGCAAAAATGAAGAATGATAAAACTGTTGAATTTAGAATTTTTTTAAAAAATGGGAAAAGTTTGGCCTTAAGTCTTTTTAAGGACTATAATGATAGCATTTGCTAAAAAGAAGAACGCTGTTAAATGTGAAGAGTACAGGACAATAAGTTTGTTATTTCATGTTTCTAAAGTTTTATTGAGGATTTTAACTCAGAGAATTTATAGAAAGATAGAATATTATATTGGAGAACAATTTGGTTTTGAGTGAGGGAAAAATACAAGAGATACCATTGTTGCCATTAGAACAATTGCAGAGAAATATATTGAAAAAGATAAAGAAATTGGTATATGTTTTTAAAATTTAGAAAAAGCATTTGATAGAGTAATTTGGAATAAACTTTTGATTATCTTAAAAAATAAAGGAGAACTTTGGAAAGAGAGAAGATTGATTTAGAATATGTGTACCAGGAAAAGAATAAGATTTAGATAAAGTGAATTTAGAAAGATGAGTCAAGCAAGGATGTAATATACCACCTATTCTTTTTAATATTTATTTAGAAGATATGTTAAATAATCATTTAGATTGTGGAGGAGCAAATGTTGGAGGAACAATAATAAAATGTATAAGATTTGCAAATGATATGGCTCTTATAGTTGAGGATGAAAAGTGTCTTTAGAATATGTTAAATAAATTGGAAGAAGGATTTATGGAATATGGAATGAAGATTAATGTTGAGAAGATCAAATGTTTTTGAATATGGTGGAATGAAAAAGACTGCAAATTGAAATCCATGATAATATAGTTCAGCAGATAAAGGGATTAGATATTTGGATAGTTGGTTGAATGAAGATCACAGAAGTGAACAGGAAGTTGAAAGAAAAATAGCATTGGCTAAGGAGACATTTACTAAAAGGAAGAAAATATTTTGTAGACCTTTTAAAAGAGAATTAAGGAAAGATTCATTAAATGCTATGTGTGGATGGTAATATTGTGTTGTTGTAAAATGTGGACACTGCATAATAAAATTAGGAACAGATTGAAAGTGTTTAAGATGTGGTTATAGAGAAGGATAAAAAAAATCAGTTGGATGAGTAAAATAACGAAATTTTTTAAAAGAGTAAATGGAAAAAGAAGATTGAGTGAGAAAATTAGAGATAGAAAGAAAAATTGAATTGGACATACATTAAGAAGAAAAAATATATAGTTTAATGAAAGATGTTTTGGAGGGAGTGAGTGGTAACAAAAAGAAAAGAAGGAAAAGAATGAGCTTGTGAATTATATAAGAGATGGAAAAAAATAATGGATTTGAAGAGCTGAGCAGTAAAGAGAAGGAAGTGAAGATTGTGACTGCTCCCTGGACCTTTCCATGGAACAGAATATTATTGATTGATATATTTTATGAATTTATTGCATTAAAAATAAGAATGAAAAATATATACCAAAAATTTTTTAATATTTAACTGGTTTAAAAGTTTTAATTCTAGTTAATCTGCTTTCATAAAATAAATTATAATAATAACACATACATATTAATTATATTCCTGTATATATTTTTTCAAATTAGTTTTTATTTTATAAATAGCATTTTTAATTTTGCGTTATACAGTAAATCAGGATGAATTTAAATTTTATTATTCATTTTTAAAACTATTTTACCCTACTTTGATATTGCACAAATTCTTTTTACACATAGAAATATATTTAATCTCAAAAGCTTTTATTTATGAAAAATAATGTTTACCTGCTTATAAAAGACAACAATTTGACAATAGTCGTCCTAATTTAAAGTCTATCTTAAATAGTTAATATCATTAATATGTTAATAATGAGGAGTTTCGATTTACTTCAGCTATTAACTTGTGTTACTGGATGAAATCCGCCAGGTTGCGTCTCCAAATTTATAATAAGTTAATTTAAATGCATGATAGCAAATTTTGTTTTAAATTGGCTGATCAAATTCCCTCAAAATTGTATTTCTAGAAATTCAGAATTTCTCTCTCTCTCTCTCTCTCTTTTTTGTAATTCTTCCAAGGCATAATAATCTACCAAGAATTTTAACAGATTATAACAATGTTCTTGGGCGCTCGCGTGTATATATATATGTAGAAGTGTGTGGATGACAGCTTACAAATATATTGACATGCAGGTAGCATGCCTTTTTTTTTGTTTTACAAATGAATATCTTAACTAGGAAACTAGTCTTCATCTTAAAATGAACTTCTAAAATAATACAAAGACCACAAATTATATATATATATATTATTTTTGATTTAAAAGTGTCGAACTCTATGCTCACAATTTTGATACCAACCACTTCAAATACAAACATTAATGATTATTACCTATCATTTATTAAAATAACAATATTTCCTAGTTCAGACATAAACTTTAAACCTTAGTTAAAGTTTAATATATCTGTTTTTAATTAATATAGGGATTAACTCAATCTCATCTTTTTTTTCCATGTGTAATGATGTATAGATGATAATTTCTGAAATGGAAGATCACTGATTAACTTATACTACAAGTTGAATTGTCAATTTTATGCTATGGTAAGTTGTATTCCAGATACCTACAATATATCTAGATATATAGTTGCCTAATTTTATATAACACTGAACTGGCAAGCAACTCTACCACAATCTACTTCTGCATTCGGAAATCATTTAGAGATCCCCAAACGAGTAATGTTGTTGACTGAGCACACATTGTTTCTTCTGTTATTTTCAGCTTTATTTATATAGGGCAACATAAAAAAAATGGTGCTGGCTCATATATTTTCTATATTCCCAGATATTCAAACTCAGAGAAAATACAAACCACTCAGTAATTAGCAAAATGTCATAGATTAATCAGAACAAGAAAGAGAATACTATTGCTCTTTTATATAAATTAATCTTCAAACCTGCACAGTTCATTTTAGTGTATAAATCAACATGCACTCACTTGTCAGAGTTTTAAAAACATAAGTGAATTACTTGTGTCAGGTTTGAAGGTTAATTTCCTTTTATGCTGCTCTTTTAATAACAAAATATAAATTTAATAATTTTACATGAAGCTATTTATAATAGATAATTATAAGAGATATAAATAGCATGTAATAAGTAAAATGGGTAACAAATTTAAATTTGACTACAAAGAAAATATAATATGGTAGCTCTTTTGGTTATTAATATAAGGATTATCAAAATAATGAACTAACTTTTTAGCTTGATATTTGTATTTTAAAAAGTTAGATCTTTATTTTTGAAACTTAATTTCCAATTGAAGTAAAAATTATTATTATTCTAATCCAAAGAACAAATACAAATATTTTAATACTTAATAAATATATATACATAAATATAATAAATTATTCAGAGGGGAATTTATTAGAAATTTAATGAGATATTTTTCTCATTTTATACTGTTACATTTTCTTGACATATACGCTATTAATTGAACATAGAATCAGAACTCAAAAAGTTTTATTAAACATTTCCAAACTCGGGCTACTATCAATGTTAGAGTGGCTCAACACACACGTATACAAAAGAGCACAGAATAAAAATGAAGGCAGCTCAGCGTTCTTGGATCACCAAAAGGCATCTAGCCACAGGTTCGAACCCAACATTGCCAAGATTGTGTGCTTTGAGAGAAATGATACTAAAAGGAAAATAAAAGATGCATATTTTATCACAAATGACCCCAATGCCATCAATAGATGAGATACATGTTTTGCGATCTCAAAGAAGTGGTCGAGTTAAATAATTTGCATAGATTTGCATATAAAACACCTGCACTGCATTACTAATGACAAAGGCTATGAATACAGGAGTTAACATAGCCCCAAAATGCTAAGACAAATATTATTATTGTTTATTAGTTTAATAACTTCACCAATTTGCGTTAAAGCACAATACAATTATTATAAACAACAGGCAAAGTAAATCGTTTATTACAGAATTATCCTTCCTTGTAATAAATATTGTATATACATCACTAAAATTATTCTCTGTTCTCATATCAATTTTCAAATCAATATGTATTTAGGCATTTCAAATTACTTAGGTATTAAATTTTGGCTTATTTGTCAAACAAAATACATTTTGCAACAATAATAAGTACATTTATGGACTTCTAAGATCATTTTTGAAATTAGATTACTATTTATAAATGTAAAGACAGCAAAATGTACTAACACTTTAAAAATACTGTCACACAGATTTCTATAACAGTTTACATATGCTAAAAAGTGAATTGTCCTCTATATAAACATAAAATATGGTAGGAAGAGAAGTACCGACAACTCAGAATTATTGCATATATCATAAAACACTATTTACCTCTAAATGAGAAAAATGATTAGCAGCTCAAAAAGATTTAACAGTCAATGAATGAATTCTGTGATTAATCACACCCAACATAATAATTTTCACTATCACAATAACAGAATCTTGGGCAAATTACTGAAGAATTTTGGTTTCATGGCATCATGCAAATTCAACTGGCTTTCCCATATTTTGCATATCACTAATGACTTCTCTTGCTTTGCCTCTGGTATCTGCCTAAATGTATACTTAATTTTATATCATTTGATTCACCTATTTTAAAGCTTATCTTTTGATAATCAATCTGACATTTCTTTATTTAACATTATTATTATTTCTTGAAAATCAAGCATTCTTCTATAATGAAATGTGAAATATAGTTTATTTCTTTATTTTTTAGTACCAGCTTTGATTTTCTATCTCCCATTTTTATATTTTAATTAAATTAATTATACATTTATTAAAGAAAACATTTTATCAACAAAAATAAATTTTAAAAATAACATATAGGATAAAATAAAATACAAATAAAAAGTATATCAAACATACAAATATAATTTTTGTATCATTTGTGACATATCAAAAATATTATAATCATCACCATGTAGGACCTTAAAATCTCAATAGATATATAAAGACAGAATTCAGAAAAATTACAAAAGAATTTTCCATTTTTTATTTATACTTTTGCAATATATTAATTTGCTATAATTGAACCAAACTGTAATACATTTAAAGATATGTGAATTGATATACTGGTTAAAATTACAGCAAATGTAGTAAAAAAACATTGTTTTGAATAAAAAAGATGGCAATTTATTTGGCAAATAGTGAGTCATTAAAGTTCGTTAAAAATATTAATTGTTGTCAAGCCTTTTATGGTTTTGGGCAGTAATAGAATAGCAGGCCCTAAAGTTTCAAAGTCCATAAATCATGTCCTACACCTTGACATTTCCAATGCTCAAACTTTTTATGAATTATTAAGCAACAAGCCATTCAATAATTTATATATTTTTATTGTTACCATGTTCTATAGGACATATTTTCCTATTTCCAAAGTCTCATATCATGTTTTCATTGGATGATTTATTACCTTTTGACATAGATAGTGAAAAAGATGTGTAGTAGTATTCTTTATCAAACATTCTTTGTGAGCAAAATTTTTTGGTGCTTAGATTATAGATATTTGATTAAAAAAATAGTTGACTTTACAAAGAGTTAAATTAGAGTTAAATTAATGTACTAATATTCATCTGACAAATGAAGATACATCTAAGATCATTGTTTTTATAACTAAATAACCATATTGAGATTTAAAAAACAAAATATAAAAACAGTCAGAAATTTAAAATATATCTTGAGATGAATGTATATAAGAAAAAATATAAATGCTTAAGTAACACTAGCATCAAATTTAATAATTATTTTTTAAAATTTTGAATGAGACTTTTATATGTCACATACATTAAAAATATTTATTTAGTGATTTAATCTTTTTTTGTTATTATCATTACACTATAGGTCTTAATCTTTCTTTAAAGTTAAGAAAATTAACATTTTGTAATTATTTAAAATGATTAAAATATTTAATTTGATACATATACTGTATTTAATTTTATTATTAATTATTTTTCATATTAGAATTGAATGGTTATTTGATTATAATGTTAATGTATGTTGCATTTTCTAAAAATGATATAATATATAGGGTATATGAGCACAGACTTTCAGACGACCCACCGCTCGCCATTCTATCTCATATCACTGATACACTTGAACACATATATGTTGAAAAGATAAATAATCACCAATATACATATTTCATGCTAAACCAGTAATCATCAGTTGGTTCAGATTATCATCTCCACACATATATGCAATAAGTGCTCAGATATATATTAAGATAGTCAATCTTTATACTTTAATGGACAGGCTTCAACCCACTCCACTCTCCAACCATCCATCCAATTGAAAATCTGATGATGGTCCACTCAAAGGCCATCCTGAGGCTGAGATTCTCAGCACATCCATGTTGACTTTAAGTCAATCTGACCCATCATATACCGGACATGATATAATTAATTGGATATGATCCTTTAAAATTTGTAATACTGTAATCAAGTCGCATGTTTATTGCTTTGGGTAAAATTCTATTATCGATGCAATTTATCATTTTCTAAATATGATGGATTAATTATTTGTTGAGAAAACTATATAAGTAAAAAATATGCCAATAAAGATGCTTTTTTTATATTAGCTGCAACCTTATACCCGAGTTGTAATTTATTAGCAACATTCAATATCTTTAAACTTAGAGATAATATACTTTTAGTAATATTATTATTTCTTGAATCATCCTGCCCATATTTTTTAACCATAATTATTTTATACACACGGTGTAAAACTTTAAGATAGATTCACTATATTAATTTATTTTGTTCATATTATTATTTATAATAAAAATTCTAGATCACCATTTGCTGAACGATTACGAATATTAAGTACACTGGTTGTATTATCTATGCTTAAATTTATTTTATTAGTATCTCTTTTTCAAAAAAATATTGGTGGCCTAGTGGTTAGCATAGCTGCCTTCCAAGCAGCTGGCCCGGGTTCTCTTCCCGGTCAACACATTTGACATATGAAAAAAAAAAAAATTAATTTAACTTGTATTAATATTTCTATTAAACTGTAGACCATCCTATAATATAAACATTTGCAAATAACTGACATAATCTCTTTATTTTAAACATTTTTAAAATATCTATTTAGATAAAGAAGCACTATATATACGATATTAAATTTAATAATATAGTATAAGTTAATATTAATAAATAAACAAATTACTCAAAATGACGCTCAAATTTAACAAGTATATGGTTTTCCATCGCAGTTCAAAATTTAAAAATTCTCTCATATTTTTGGTGCTTTATCTCTTTATTATAAATAATTATCTATAAAAGAACACCGCAATCTTTCTTTGATTGTAACGATATTATTAATTTATCAAAATAATGCACAATCGTTTGAGAAACTTTAATAGTGGTCAATGCAATTGTGATATTTCCACTTTTTTATAAATAAGAATTAGCAGCTTCCTTTATAATTCTCACTTTTAGCTAAAGTACAAATTAATAGATATAATTAAAGTGTATTTGAACCCAGACTTTCAACTTTCCTACAGTCATCCACTCAATCCAATATAACCGATACACATGGCAATATACATGTGAAAAAGATAAATGATCTCCAATATAAGCATTTCATGCTGAACCAGCACTCATTAATTGGTCTGGATCATCATCTCACACACATACACAATATATATATATATATAAACCATTATACAATTACATATATCCAGTAACGCCCTCTGTTTAAAGATCTATATCTCAATAATAGCAAACTTTAAAATGATCATTTTAAGGTTTGCTATTATTGAGATATAGATCTTTAAACAGAGGGCGTTACTGGATATATGTAATTGTATAATGGTTTGTATATTTTCTATAATTATTTCAGTTAGTGTTAACAGTAACTTTCTTTATATATATATATTGTAACCTACTAGAATGAGAGAGGGGTGTGAGAAAGAGAAAAGAGGAAGAGAAAAGAAGAAAAAGAAATAAAAAAGAGGAAGAAAATAGAGGGAGACAATTATGAAATGGAGATAAAAAATGATGATGATGAAAGGTAAGTGGAGAGGAAAAGGGAGATGATAAAGGAAATATAGAGAGAGATAATGCTACTAATGAAATGTGAGAGGGGTGTGAAAAAGAAAGAGAAAGTTAATACTAATAATGAAATGGAGATAATGATAATGGTAAGGATAAATGATGGAAAAGAAAAGAATTGAGGAGGAAAAGAAATGGGGAAAAGTAATAGAAATGATATATGTAACTGGCTGGCTTTTACTTCTCTCACACTTGCACAGCTGAGTTATCCTCTTCTATCATTGTCTCTGCCTCCATTGGTTGACTTTCTCCAGTATCAAGTAATTCCATATTTATTTGTTATTCACTGTTTTTCTTCTTTAACCTTGTTATCATTAGTCTTTATATAAGTATTTAACAATTCTAAGATTGTGTCAATTAAAATCAAAAATGGTGTAGTTGAGGAATGTAATTAAAATCCGAATTAATTATAGTAATTAAATAAAAGTGAAGGGAGGGAAGCGAACAAGATTCATATCTTTCACCTTCCAAAGTCAACTTTTTAAAATTTAAGAAATAGTAGAATTAAAAGAATATTAAAACTGGATCATCTAAGTTAATGATGAAGTCACAAAGGGAAAGCAAATAATAAAAAAAGGGGTTAAATGATTTTAGAGTTAACAATCATAAAATTCAGTTGGAGTTAAAAAATAAAATAAACAGATTTATAAAAGATAAAGATTATCTCTTCAAACTACACATTTGAATATATGAAATATATGTATAGCTATTTAAAGGAAAGAAAAATAGTGTGTGAATAATAAAATTATTTTACTAAAAGAGAAATGGAAAAGTAATCAAAAACCAATATTATGGAATAAATAAAAAAAAAGGGAAGAAAATTTATATATTTTATGAGAGAAAGTAAAACAAAAGGTGTGAAATGTATTTAATGACATTCCAATAAACAATAAAAGATGATAAGAAAAGAATTCTGGAAAAGAGACATTAAGAAGAATTTGAAAAGGGGACTTTTTTTCGTTGAGATTGTTTTGAGAGCTGTAGTTTTTTTTTTTTAATATGAACCAAATGCACTATAATTGTGAAACTATGCGGGGGGTAAGGGCCACAAACGGATGCCAGTTGATCCATGCCCACCATGGGTGTAATGTCATCTCACCCATGAAGTAACAGCAGAGATAGCGCCTGCTTGATGGTTCACCTTTCCTGTCAGTGAAGCCGCAAAGAATACGAGAGGAGTAAGCTGCATGAAGGAATCAGAGCCGGATCCCAAGTGTGCCAGGCATTATCAAATGGCCTTACACAAAGTCTGCTGTAAGGTAAAATTGTATATATTAGGCACATTGAATATATAAATGTGCTATACTAATAATGGAAGTTGGGTCTGAGCATTAGAATACCCACACACAAATTTAAAATACTGTACACATATAATAAACTCATGTAATTTTTGTATTTTATTTTTATTGTTTGTATATTTTCAGTATATATATATATATATTTTTTAATTAATTACTTTTCTAAAAACTAACTTTATTCTGTAAGCAAAGAATGTAATTGCTTTGGCAAAATTCTGACCCAAAGCAAAATGTTTTGATAATCAATGCTTTAATTAAAATGTTATCTTTTTTTGTATATAAAATAAAAATTCTTTTGAACAATAATAGCTGAAATCAAGTGGTCTGGGTTTTTCATGATGTAAACCATACATTATACACCTGGGTCTGTTTTTGCGGGAATTTATTTACCGCGATTTTGAAGTTACGCGATTCATGTTTCTTCGGAAGTCAAACTCCGATAATGTGCTATTACTTTAAATAATAAATTTTGCACACTTACATCATACTGAAAGTAATAGCACATTATTGGAAATCGACTTTCTCTTAGTAATTTCAATATTTTCAGTGCTTTATAATAGTAAGATTTTATGCAATAATGAAATTAAAATCATGATTTCCACATTTTATGTATACACACATTAAATTTTACAAGATTATAATGTAAATTTGTTCAAACATTGTGCGTGTTAATTTTGCATTTTAAATCACATTCTGTTTTTGCTTTTTAAAAAAGAATGTAATCAATTATTAATTATTTAGTGTCTGCAAGTTTATTTTTAAAAGGTGAGTTAATAGCAGTGGGCACAATTAAATTTGACAATTAAAAATTAAAATCTGATTTTTAATTGTAATTAACAATTTAAAAATTACTTAAGATGACCTGAAATTAATTTGATGTGAAACTAAATTTGATTTTTAAATGGAATTGACAAATTAAAAAATTAAAGACAAAAATAAGAATTTAATTTTTAGTTGTTAGTTTTAATTAAATTTTTCCCAACAGTGGTGAATAAATGTCTTTTCATTATCATAAGTCTAAGTTTATAAACAATTAATAAAATCATCATCTCAAAGATTAATTACTAATTACGTTGTCACCAGAAAACCATTAACACAACATGAGAGTGAACTTGGCGCTAGTTGTATTTCCTCTTATGAAGAATCTGATTTTTTACCAGTTTGCAAACAAACCTGTTTACCGGCAAATAGCGATAATAATTAAAACGTGTACAAAAAAATGTAAATTACTGTACTGTAAATTATGCATAAAAATATATTATTTTGAATAAAATTAAATATTATAGCTAAAAAAAGTTTGTCTTGTATCAATTTTTTTCAAATTTGAAATTTTTTATTAGTCATATTTTATTTCCTTATTTTTTTTTGCATGAATTTTAAAGTAATTTTACGTTGGTGCTTTGCTTATATGCAAATTTTAAAAAATCATAGTCCGCACCCCCCTTTTTTCAAGGTAAGTTACGTCTATTTTTGCGTGATTTCATTTGCGCATGTTTTCTGAGGAACCTATCCATCGCGTAAAATGAGACCCAGGTATATTAAACCCTGGAATGTAGAATTTAATCAGAAAAATAGAAAAAAATGTTATAATCTAAGTGATAAAGTAAATTAAAAAGGACTGGCTGATTCATGCTTCTCAGAGGGCTATCTGAATTGGTTCTTATGAGTGGAATTGATAAGTTTAGTCTTTGCTGTGGAGTTCATATTCTTTCTTTGGCAGTCATTCTGGGCAAGTCATTCACTACTTTGGCTCCAGAATTCTCCAATCATCCAGCTACTTAGAGATTAATTTATGGACAAGACTACTGCTGACATTTTCTAAGAAATCCATTATACAGTTCTTTTAAGAACTAATGCTTGCTTAAGGATTTAATGAACCAGTCAAGATAGTGAATGAACATTTAATAAAAGTTATTATCATATACAAACATCGAAAAATATGAAGCAATCTACCAGTGAGTCCAGTAAAATGACCGTGGGGTAGACAACCAGCCGGTGTACCTGCCTTTTCTCTATTCCAATCGGCCAAGATGTGATCATGCCAGTTCCAGCCGGCCTCGATGATGACAACAGCCACTTTGCCTATGCCCGAATGAGATGAAATCCTCACCGTACAGCTAGTTGAATTGATGCCACTCAGAGCCGAGCCTAGTCTGGAGAAAATTAAGATGCCTACATAAGTTTCTTTTAAAAATATTTTATTATTGAATTCATTCTAATCTTTCCGATAATTAGAAATATATATATTTTTTATTAGTATTATTAATCATTAAAAAAAAAGAGAGAATTGTCTCTCACACACACATATATATATATATTGGATTTATGGTTATTATGGGCATAAATGATAAAGTTTTTACTTAAATCTTTTGAGTCATTTTTCTATTTCAAATTCTAGTATTTTCAATAAAGGTTGCAATTAGATTCTTTTTTGTGACTATTTGTTTTTCCTCTTGTTACTCTTGAAAATTGTCATACATAAATATACATGTGTATATACACGCAAATACACTAGTAATATTCGGTAAATACGATATTTGCGTATCTGAAATATATTTATCTGTATATTAAGTTATTTTTTTTGTCACTGCTGCACCTCATGATGCGCGCAAGAAGGGATTTATTTATTGTAGATTCCCTGTAAGCAAGTACACTAATAACTTTATGTTTAGAATAGTAGTAAGTGTATAATTGTGCTGCACATATATACATGTATAGAAATTTATCCTTAGCAAAAGGGAAATAGATACAGTACCTCATGTTGCGTACTATATAGTATCTGAGCTAATGCAACCTTATTGACATGTTGAAAATATTTCATAGTGCGAATATACGTATGCATAGTTTTGTTATTATATTTGCTATCAATAAAAAAAGGTTTTAAAATCCTCAGTAAATGTGGATGCCTGTATGACTGAAAATCTCTTATCTGAAATATCTATATATCAAATCACACAAAGAATAATTTATTTCTACAGGGTAAAAAAGCTCAGACCATTTCCATTCCTCATAAAACATTGTAAATAGCTTTAGGGATTTATTATTTTCTTATTTAAAATTGTATTTTATCTATTTCAACGCCTCGAATATATATATGGGTTTGTGATAATTAATTATTTGGCTTTTTTTTTAATATCATCATTAGTATGAAACAATTGTGGGTATTGAGGATTAAATAAATATTTAATCATAATATTAAACTTGTTTTGTTGTCGTATTATTTTTTTTTGTTGATAAAATGTATTCTTTCCTTATCAACAACGTACCTGTAATAACCATTTAACTTACCCATTGAAGACCCTAGATGTAGAGTATTGAGCTAGCCACACGGGATATACCTCTACCGGGGTGTTAAATCTTATTCTTATGCTCTGCTAAACATATGGTATTGCACACCTTCTAGGAGGAAGGAAAATTCATTTTTGATTCTTTTCTAGAAGTGGCACATAAAAGCTATCTGTAATTAGACTTTTCAAAGGTGTGTATTTGCCATAGGTTTTAAAACATTCGGGTATTCGAGTAAGATATCAGCTAAAGGGGTTTTTTAACTGACAGAGTCCTGTCAATTCACTCTTTCTATCAGTTTAGCTGGAAGTACCAATATATATGAGTACAGATAATCGGCTAAATTGGTATCCATTTCTTTCTCTGTTAAATCTTGATCACTTCATGCTCAGAGGAAGATTAGGAGTAAAAAGCCACAGGGGAGTATGGTCCGGTACACAAGAAATAACATCTCTCCAAAAGAAGTGGAATAATCCACAAGATGGTTAACTAATTACCTAGGTAATTAAACTTTAAACATATATCACGTGTGTACACACTTGAGTAATATGGCCAAAAAAAATTAAAATGCAATTGCAACTGTAAATCTTAGTGAATCAAATATTTAGTAGGTTTTTTTTTATCAAATAATATGTGGAGAAAAGGACTCTAAGCTCTAGACTACCTACTTTCTTTTTTCACCATACTAATTAGAATGATATACCCATAGGGTTTATCCAATACTGTTAGACATTAAGTCTAGTAAAAGGTACACGTGTCAATTTGGGTATAGTAACACTAAATCTCTTAAAAATTTTATAAATATTTCAAACGCTGGATTGTGTTTTATTAAATCATTCTTATGAATGGAGTATCCAGCAGCCAAGGAGCAGTCTGATCGGGAAAAATAATATTGGAAGAGTAGATTTGTAGTTTTTCAGTGTTCGATCAGGAATATAGACCTAAAATAATTAGCCTATATTTACTTCTTGCTTGACATGACAGTGGTGTCGAATAATAAAATAAAAGGCATGAACTGTAAAACTGTTACATTTTGGGGGCCAGTCCAGGATCGATTTGCAGTACAATTATTAATCACGTGTCGGGTAGAATTTTGTTGAAAAAAAATTTATATTATACAAATTAATTCCAATAAATTAACTTGGTGAGAAGCGAGAACGAGAGGGAGAGTTTTTTCTTTGCTTTATAGTTAGTTATCTATATTTCAAGTCACATGTGTAGAAGAAAGAGAAAGGAAGGGGGATAAATTAACTGTGTGAAAATCTATTGAAAGTTTTTTTTCATATTTACTGTTATAGAAGGGAAAGTAAAGAAAAAAAAAGATATTTAGATATCTGTATACTTACAATGACCAAATATATATGTTATCTCTGCGTAATTGCGAGCAAACAAAGAGAAATATATTGAAATAGAATATAAATTGGGAATAGATTTTGAAATTTTTTTTATCCATAAGTCATAAATATAGTGAGATAAAGTATATCAGTGAAATCAAAATAAATTATATACGTGTCTTATTTAAAACAATTGTAGTGGGATAGAAATTATCGATAAATCCTAAATATAGTGAAATAGAAAATATTAGTCAAACCAAATAAACTATATACGTGCATTATGGTAAGGCATTGTAATAGAATAAATTTATCGAAAAATATATATACGTAGTAGAGTAGAGGGTAATAGTTGGGAAACTAGACATATCAGGGAGAGGAAATGAATCTAAGGCAGGTAGGCGAAGAACATGAGCAGGTGTGGTTGGGATTAACTGGCGTACCAAATGCCAATCATAAAAGAAAGAAATTAAATTAGCAAATAGAAATAAAAGGGTAAAGGATGAAAGATAATCAGTATAGTGGAAATATATAAGGATTACTGCATAAACATAAAAGCATATTCATGCATACGAGAGCAAAAACAAAGATGGATGCCCAAAGTGATGGGGAGGGAAGTATTAGTAACAAGTGGAACAAAATGAAGATTTGAGTAATGATAAAAAAATGGAAGATAGTAATGAATGCAAGAAGGGATGTAATGTAGAATGCCATGATGTGATGAGTATGTTAAAGGATATAATAGAAAATCAGCGACAATTTGCTAGAGAAATAGACGAGAGAGAGAGGCAAAGAGAAGAAGCGAATAAGAAAATGTGGAAGAGTTACGTGAACAAATAACTCAAACCGTAAATCAAAAAATTAAAGAATTACATGACAATTTTAAGCAAACCACTTGTCAATTGGAGATCACAAACAAAAGGATGGATAGCCAAGCTGAGAGACTTGAGAAACTTGAGCAACGGATTATGGGGAAGTGGGATAGTGCAGTGCAAGAGATCAGAGGGGAAATAAATGGAAGATAAAGTAGAAGTAGTAGGCCAGGAAATAAAAAATTTCAAAGTAGAGCAAGGGGAGAAAATTGCGGTGATAAAGGAGGAAAAT
This sequence comes from Epiperipatus broadwayi, assembly GCA_028023455.1. Lineage (NCBI taxonomy): Eukaryota > Metazoa > Onychophora > Udeonychophora > Euonychophora > Peripatidae > Epiperipatus > Epiperipatus broadwayi. Next base: position 3,474,069 of record JAQFVV010000035.1, on the reverse strand, counting down.
GAAACAGGGATAGAAGAATTACGACTAGACGTAAATCAGCTAGCGGTAACAATAGAGAAATTAGGGTCAAGAGTAGAGGAAAGGGAGAGGGAATTAAAAAATATGATAGAGATGAAAGAAATTAATAATAATAAGCAGAAAACAACCAATGAATGCATGCCGGAAAGTAATTGCAATATTATAAATAATAACTTGGCTACAGTTAATCAATTTCTGAAAATAATGTTTTCTCTGGTCATCTAGGGAAGAGTCCCATGAAGCACCTTAACAGTTTGGAAAGATATTTTATGTTGAATAAACTAGATGAAGAAGCCATGGTTGCCATCGCATGTAGCCATTTGCAGAGTGCTTCACAAGCGTGGTGGGACTCATTGTTCATAAAATCAACAACATTTATGGGATATAAGGCAGCTTTGCTCACCAGCTACTGGAGCAAGTAACTCCAAGAAAATCTGTGGCATGAGATCTCACAAAATAAATGGAGACCAGGAGAGCCATTTTCTCCATTCTTTCATTGACAGGTGGCGAAACTTCGTGTACTGACACCTAACTCTCTGTCAGAGAAACAAATTCAGATCGTCAGACATAATTTTCTCCACAATGTGGAGCAGATGCTTATTGGCACTGAGAGACAAACTGTTGAACAAGTCGCCAAACTGCTCAATGCATTCGACAGCACAAGGCCTCACAATAAAGTTGATGATCGGGAATTCAAAAAACCGATTAAAGATCTGGTGGTAGATGGGGGCAATCTAACCAGAAATGAAGCTACTGGGAAGGCAAGGAGAGATTTTCTGATAGAAATAAAGGGTCCAGATGAATGGAGAGATTCAGGTGGAAATTATCTAAAAGGACACAGGGACTTTAGTAGACATAGGGATAGTAGTCCATTCCCCAGCACCAGTGGATATATGTCAAACAAAAGGAGTAATAAATAACCTCCGGATAAAAACTAACTCAAAAGGAAATAATTGGACAGACTTATAGGCTCAACCACATGATAACGACATTGGATTATGAATAGAAAAACGATATAAAAGGATCAATCCAAATAAAAGAAATTTAATGGGAAGAGATGATAGAAATGGTAAGAAAGTTTTAAATGCGGAGTACAGAAAAGCAAAATGAAATTGATGTGAAAACAAACTAATTTGTAATCTATAATGACAAACTCCTAGTGTAAACCTGTCAAACACAGCTGCACATGAGAAAAAAAAGAAAAGGAAACGATTAAAATGTATACTGTTCAAGTAATACTATTTTGATGAGAGCTAGAAAAGGAAATAAATGTTAAAATTAAATGTTAAAGTGTCAAGGATATGGTTGAGGTTCTGGATGGAGGCATTGGTGTGTATGTAGGGATTATATTTGGATCGCATCTGAGCTTGGTTAGGCCGTCCCTTCGTAAGATGTAAATCTGCAAAGGAGTGTGTGCGTTAAGTTTTTTGAAATAATGTAGTGACAGTAAGAATCCTGGGCTCATTATCTGTGCGGGACAAAAGCTCCCAGTTTATTACAAACTCAACATGAATGAATAAATCAAGAATTCGGAGAATCAAGAATTTAAAGAATTAAGAATTTGTTTTTTATTAATAATGTAGCATCAGTAAGAATCCTGGGCTCATTATCTTTGCTGGAAAAATTTTTTCCCCCCACTTTATTAGGAATTCCATATTAGGAATTAAGCTGAGAATAAAAATATAAAGAATGAAGAATTTTGTGTTTTTTAGTAAGTTGAACAAACAGTAGAAATGTCCTGCCATTCATAGAGTTCGAACCCTATACGAATGTTGGGATGTGTTAAAGTCTTCCGTAGGGATTAAAGTGGTTTGATTAGCACATATCAATTGGATGGAATATGTATAGCTTTTGCCTGTTTGTCTCTCCATGACTATCTCACCAAAGAAATTTAGATGTTAAGAATTAAAATGGCCGTCACATTAGAGTTCACTAGATTTTAATTCTTGAAAATTAGGGAGTGGTGTAATGTGATGATCACACATACTGTGATCACACATGTGTACATTTCACACACATATATATATATATATCATCATCATCATCATCATCAACCATTATCAATCCACTGCAGGATGAAGGTCTCTCCAAGTTTAATCCATCTTCTCCGATCTTTAGCTTCTCTTCTCCACACCACCCCTGCACATTTTCTTATTTCATCCATCCATCTCACATGTGGTCTCTTTCTGGGTCTTTTACAATCTCTTGGAATCCAGTTTAAAATTTCAGTTGTCCATCTATTATCATCTCTTCCAGCAATATGTCCAGCCCAACTCCACTTCAATCTTTTAATTTTTTCAATGAGGTCAGTAACACCTGTTTGTTCTCTTACCCATACATTGCGTTTTCGATCTCTTCTTGTTACTCCTAACATACATCTCTCCATACTTCTTTGAGTAGTCTGAACTCTCTGTATTGCTCTTCTATTAAGTGTCCATATATATATATATATATATATATATATATATATATATATATATATATATATATATATATATATATATCTGTTGAACATATATATATATTGCATAATATTAAATATGAGTTTTTTGTATGTAAAATAATACATAGAAAATTGGAGAAGAAGCATAGGAAGGAAAGGAAATTTATTCTAAGATTGTGTCAATTAAAATCAAAAATGGTGTAGTTGAGAAATGTAATTAAAATCCGAATTAATTATAGTAATTAAATAAAAGTGAAGGAATGGAAGTGAATGAGATTGGTATCTTTCACCTTCCAAAGTCAACTTTTTAAAATTTAAGAAATAGTAGAGTTAAAAGAATATTAAAACTGGATCATCTAAGTTGATGATCAAGTCTTAAAGGGAAAGCAAATAATAAAAAAAGGGGTTAAATGATTTTAGAGTTAACAATCATAAAATTCGGTTGGAGTTAAAAAATAAAATAAATAGATTTAGAAAAAAGATAAAGATCGTCTCTTCAAACTACACATTTGAATGTATGAAATATATGTATAGCTATTTAAAGGAAAGAAAAATAGTGTGTGAATAAGAAAATTATTTTACTAAAAGAGAAATGGAAAAGTAATCAAAAAACAATATTATGGAATAAATAAAAAAAAAAAAAAAGGGAAGAAAATTTATATTTTATGAGAGAAAGTAAAAGAAAAGGTGTGAAATGAATTTAATGACATTCCAATAAACAATAAAAGAAGATAAGAAAAGGATTATGGGAAAGAGACTTTAAGAAGAATTTGAGATGGGGACTTTTTTTTTTATTGAGAGTCGGCTGAGCTGAAATACAGATTGCTTTGAGAGCTGTAGTTTTTTTTTAATATGAACCAAACACACTATAATTGTGAAACTTCGAGAGTGCAGGGGTAAGGGCCACAAATGGATGCCAGTTGATCCATGACCACCATGGGTGTAATATCTCACCCATGAAGTAACAGCAGAGATAGCGCCTGCCTGATGGTTCACCTTCCCTGTCATTGAAGCCGCAAAGAATACGAGAGGAGTAAGCTGCATGAAGGACAGAGCCAGATCCCAAGAAATACAATCTCTCCAAAAGAAGTGAAATAATCCACATGACGGTTAACTAATTATTCATCAATGTCCAGAAGAACCTAGGTAATTAAACTTTAAACATATATCACGCGTGTACACACTTTAGTAATATGGCCAAAAGAAATTAAAATGCTGAACTAGCACATATCAAAATCATCATGTCACACACACATATAATAATTTTACTCTTGGGACTCCTTTTTTATATTGACCATGATTGGATGTAAAGACCAATATTCTGTCACAATTATTATAATAGTTGAGTCAGTATGTGCTGCATTAATTAATAATTTTTCAGGCAGTAGGATTGTGTTGTATTTATAATTGGACTATTTCCATTATCTAATATTAAATTTTGAATGTTTAGAAAAATTTAACTTTATTTAAATTTTCTAGTAACATTCAGATTATTAGTATTAGCACACAGGTTAGTATATACACAACGTTTTGAGATGGTATTATTCTCCTCTCTTCTTCAAGTTTTGTTGGCCAGATCAGAAGATGAAAGGAGAGTAATACCTCTCCAAACATTGTGCATATGCAAACGTGTATGTTATTACTAATAGTTTTGAATGTAATTGGAAAATTTAAATAAAAGTTCAATTTTTTTAAAGATGTTTAATACTGGATATTCGATGATAGAAATAACCCAATTATAAATGCAGCTAAAACACTATCATCACACACCTTCAGGAAAACAATGGGATGGTGTGTTAGTAATAGCTACATTTTAATCTCTTAATTGAATGCATAGTAAATATGATTCTAATTTTTTCATTCTTTTTTGTAATTCTTTATCCTTGTTTTTCATTTTTTGCCACGAAATGCTAATATCAATAAAATCTGAAAAAAAAAAGTTTTTAGTCAAATATCAATAATTCTTTTTCACAAACATTTTCAATTAATTCATATATAAAACTAGACATCTGTTTTTTTATCTTTTTAAAACTGAAAAATACAAAAATTTAAACTTTCTGCTTTTCATTCATTTCACTCTAGCAATTTTGTCAAAAAAATAACAATGTTTGAACATTACTTTATATATATACCAACTTTTAGATAGCAATTCACAAATAAGTTTTGGATTAGATTAGCTACGTTATACATTTTTGTTTATTTTATTCACTGATATGTTTTGCAGTTATTGTTGTTGTATTAACTGACTAGTTATTTTTTTAACACACACACAATATATATATATACACACACACGAATTATTTCAACATTAAATTAAATATAGTTCAATGTATATGTAAGCAAAGGGAGTAAATCATTCTTCCTCAGACTATGAATTAAAAGCACTCTAAATAATGAACAAAGGATGAATCCACTCATTTTTGGATCTCTGATGTTTATAAGCATACTTTTGTCAATACTGTTGATAATTTAGAGTGAAATTAATATATCAGCCAGATGGAATGTGGCATTTAATAATTCACATTTCCTATGCATACACAAGATGTTTAAACTGTAGCAAATTATCCATACATTAGTGTCACCCAGTGCAAGCCTTAGTAATCAATGGTTTGTGCATAAATCTTTATCTACTGTAGTGGTCTTCAACCATTGATCCGCGGACTGGTGCCAGGCCACAGAAGTTTTTTACCGGCCCACGGTAGACTGGCAGAAAAGTTTATAATAACAAAATAATAAGAGTTTAAACTTTTAATTAATATAAACCCTTTTTATTTATTTTTTCATCTCATTTTTACCCAATTAAAAAAGAAAGAAAGAGAACAAAACAAAATCTAATCAATCATACATAAATTAATTTGTTTTTCTAGTTATCACAGATGTTTATGGGGGGGGGGGGAGATTTAAATTTTTTATTACTTTTCTAAAAAAAATTCAAAATTTAAAAAAAAAAGTTTTTTATTATGCAAACTCCGTATATATATATATATAATTTCATCTTGTATATTATCATTGTTGTTTTGATCAGTTATAACAATTATGCTCATCTAAGGCTAAGCAGTTTACATCTTTAAGAAAATTTATCTATAGACTTCTGCCGTCAGCGAAACCTTATCCTTATTTTTACCGGTCCACAGGTGTGAAAAGGTTGAAGACCACTGATCTAGTGCTTACTCACTGAGTAGCACTAATATATAAAGAGTTTGATACTATTTAAACAGCTTGTTTAAGCATAGGAAATGGTGATCATGTGATGTTTTTATTGATTTTATACCAATGCCGCCCATAGGATGATAGTGTCAGTGATTTTTAAAAACCCAAGGCACCAAAATGTAAGGATACTGAACTGGGATCAAACCTACTATATAAATAAATTATCTTGGACTGATAACATTATTGTGTTTTTATCTTGGGCTCATAAAATTATAGTGAAATAAATAGCTAAAAGATCCACTACTGGAGGGTTGAATTAAATCCTAAAATATAGGTGCAGTGCTCTCAAATACAAGGTCCTCAGTCATAAATCCACAAGCTAGAAACTTTGTGGGGATATTGGATTAGTAGGTATACAGTATTTTTTGTTGTTCCATGGTCTGTGCAGATATTGAGATTGTCTGGCTTGCCAAGTCTAGAACATGCAACATATAATTGTCCATGTGAGAAGCAATCTGTGTCTAGATCTAAACCATGCGAGAAGCAATAGTAGGTATATAAAAACATGAACGTATTCAAATGCAACGTTGTGTCAAAATTTCAAAGCAATGGTGAAGAACTTTCGAAGATTTAAGATTTTGAACAAACGAACATTTACATTTATATAGATAACATACTGTTAAAACATTAATATTTCTTCTTTAAGAAAACTGCTTGGATGAAATGACTGGCTAGATAAATTTAAATAGAAATTTTAAAATTTTTGTATTTTAAAGTCATAAAAAAACAGGTGATTGGATTTATAATTATATAAATTAAATTGTTTGTGATGAAAAAGGCTCTTAGTATCTGATGGAAGACTTTTTTTTTTGCAAACCTTATTCACATTAGCATGTAATGTCCTGTGTGGTTTAGCAGTGGTAGGTTTCAGATTCTGGAGTGTATGATCCTCAGATTGATTATACTTTTGGCATTCAATCATTTTAGGAACTCTTGAGCAAAAAAAGCCATAAGTCATAAAAGAGTAAAGAAAAAGATGAATGATAAAAAATTGGATAATAATGAAAGAAAGAAAAGATTGACATCAAGTTTGTTATGCATATAATTAAATATGAATTCTTATGAATAATTTATTTTACAATTAACATTAATTAATTCTGTATTATTAAATTGGTTGTTATATATATGACTTGACAAGAGGTTGAGGTTGTTGATTGTTACTGATATTGGAGTTGTTTAAGTGTTGATTGATTTTAATGATATATATATATATATATATATACATATACTGTAACATTCAGAATTGTCTATCTTGCTAACACACTGCAGAATTCAAACCCCAAACATGAAACTGAACATTCTAGGAGGGTTGCCTTCTAGATATACTAAGTTCGAATCTAAAGTCCAAATTTCACAGCGCCACCTACGTGATAACGCATCTGATGCTACTACTAGTATAACCTTTTACCGGTGCCTGGTGGTCAGGGAGAAACAAAAAGACTCTATACTAAGATAAGTTTGGGTTGCTAATTAACGTCTATGGATGTACAAAAGAAATGGAGAAAATAGATATATAGACCGAGACAGTGATAGGAATCAATAAAATAAAAGATCAAAATTAGTTTTAAATGATTTCAAAATTTATTTATATAGAAATATATATATAACGCCACTGTCTGCTTATATGAGACAGGGACGCGTATTAAATAATTGTTGGCATTACATTCCAATAAATGACAAAAGGGTTTTAAAGCAAAATTATATATTCTATCCCTCAGGCTAATAGTATTACGATAATGTGCTTAAAGAGATAGGAACATGTGCGAGGTGCTTTGAGTAATTATAAAAGTTTAATAAAATATTTGAAAATTAAGTGTTATAAAATATTTATTGATTTCGAGAATAGCACGGACAAAAGCTTACTAAGCAATAAAGTGGGGATGTGATCAAGACATTTATTTGATAATAATAATTAAAGCAGATGGGAGGTCAGTATTGCTAATAATGAATTTATTAAAGTTGGAGGGTGTGACACATTTAAGTCATGGATGCTTTGTAAAAATAAATATATAAATAAAACAATAGTGAAATATTTGGAATGACTACGGAGGGCAGCTTGCCGCTAACCCATAGGAAAGTGTTGTCATGGACAGCCGAAACTTAGCGACTGGGTGACGACTGCGTTTAATTCCCAGGTGTGACATTTGAGTACACACTCTGCCTGGGAACTGCAGGAAGTGAAGAGAGACGGACTTGGCCGTGTAAAAATCCTTGGAAAAGCAAAACAAAGCGGTCTCAACAACCAATTCATTTACCAGCAATACTAGACTAATGTATATAAAACATACTAAATGGGTTTTACTTGGATTAAGAGAAATGCCCAATCAAATTCCCAGAAATTCATTTAAAAGGGTCCGCACATTCTCGACGTCAATGATGAACTTTGTAATTAAAGTAGAACACAGTATTTAAAAATAGGAAAATGCATGCTTGCGGGTTTGAAAAGAAAGCATAGGTTTATTTACGCAATCATGCATTTGGGGACACATTTAAATCATTGACCTCGCACATACTCTCATATTAGGTTAAAATCAATAACATGTAGATTTTAAACTATGTGATTATTATATATATTAAAGAAGATTAGAATCGCCCTCGAATGAGTGATTTGCAAGATAATAAAATTGGGAATTATTATAAATTTAAAATATGCCTTAATAGCGGCGTCTTACTTTCAACAAAGGGAATAATTCACTCGGTCAAAGACGATTCTGACACATTATCATAATAAAATAAAAGAAAGCTTAATAAATAGAAAATATTAACCCAAGGATAGAGAGCAAAACTGTTGATTATATTTGAACACGTTAAAGAAGTACATAATAAAGTTATGTGAAATAAAAGAAAAACAATTTAAAATAGCTATAGCATGTTAGTTAGGAATCACAAGAGCTCTTGGGTTAATTTAGGTTACCTCTGGAGAAGCATTTGCAGGTAGATTGATGGTCGGCAGGTTTTATCAATTCAGCAGCAAAATCTGGAATTGTTCATATTTTTGGCAGCAGCAGCAGTTCCGGGGTTCCTTACGTGATAGCTTCCGATGGTCTAGAGCAGCAGCCGGCCATTCCTGAGGGAAATAGCCTTTCGCTGGCTCTACTCAGTCATGTCAAGGTTAGCAATAGGTGTGGTAAACATGGTGAATTAATTTGGAGATGAAAACTCGGCTTCAAATATAAGTTCGCAGGCACGTAGCTAAAATCTCAGGAAAATATATTTTGAAGAATATTTTACTAGAATATCACTCGAATCATTTCATTAGCAACACCAGAATAATTTTGGTTAGAAACATTTCATCAGCAAAAACTAGAATAATTTTGGTTAGAAACATTTCATCAGCAAATGACCAGAATGGAGAACAAAAGAAAACCCTCCTTTTTATAGTGGAAATAAACAATAGAACTGCCCTGGAGCATTACAAAAATATATCAGACTTTGCTTACTTATCAGCTGTAATTAAACCTATCCGAATGTCTAAAGGAATTCAACAAAATTTTAATTAATTTCTATTGTTAATTTCCTTGTCGACATTCGAATTACAAACTAGATTTAATTAAAATTACTTTTACTAATTAAAAGAAAACCTTAAGTGGACATCTGCTGTATTTTTAGATAAGCTTCTATAACATTAAATAATTAAACTATTGTCCCTCATTTATTTTAACAGAAATATTTGGAATGACTTTTATTAAATTAAAAGAAAATTATTTTACTTTTAAATCTCAATATTTGAATCTATTTACTAAACGAATATGAATTTTATTTTAAATTAAAAATATATTATGACTGTAATATATTTTTGTAAATAGATTCAAACAAAATAACTTTAATTAATAATTTATAATTTTGATATAAGTTTTAAAATGCATATCATAGTGTGTGCACAATTATGACCTATATAACCTACTTTTAAATAAATCTAAATTATGTGAACATATACATAATCTATAATATTTTATTTATTTGGGCATGAGTTATACTTATATATAATACGAGCATTGTACTCGTGGTTTAAAATTAGGCGGGATTTTCGGTATATAAGCGTATTGCAGACACACTACGATAGATTGGGGTTCAAACTAAGGTATGAGGGTAGGAAATAGGTGAGAAAAGGTGAAACGAAGATCTGCAAAGCAGACCTTACTGTTTCACATTCCCTTAGTGATGGAACAAAAAAAAATTGTAAAAAAAAAGATCTTACAACAGGTCCACTCTCCAAAAAATGCCTACAAGATAACCCATAACGTACAGTATATAAATATAATGAAGAAACAAAACTGAATTATATACCCAGATCACAAATAATCTACCATCAAGTGAACATTTTCTATCATCATCTCCTTCCACAATTTTTATTTAACATTTTAAAAGTTTAACATTGGTTTATCCGATCTCCTTTCTCATTTATCCTGTGACGTGTGTCCATTTTTTTATAAAAAAAACTTACTATAATCCTGGGTCTGGTGGATGATAACTGCCTTTATATTTTAAGAATTGCAGTTTCAGATTATCAGGCCTCTTTGTATTGTCTGATGGTTGATATACAAGGGGTTTCAAAATGCTGGTCATTAACTGTAGCCTTAGGTTGTCACAATTATTTGCCTTATCTGGTGGCTCCTTGGCCCATGGGCTGAAATCCAGTGCCATCATTGTTTTCACTATTTCCTTTACTTCATCCGGTTGATATATTCTTGCTATATCAGGTGGGATATTTTCCTTGTTCTCTTTAAGTACTTTGATATTGGTGGTAAGCTTGGTTAGCTGGGTTTGAGGCCCTAGGTCTCGTACATCATTGGCTGGAAATATCCTGTCTAAATACAGTTGGGGACATTGTTTTACCTCATGAAAAGTTTTTATGTGAAGAAGGTTGGTTAGCTGGGCTTGAGGTCCTATGTCCCGTACCTCATTTGCTGGAGCTATTTTTGCTAAATCAAGTTGTGGACATTTTTTGACTTCGTGAAAGATCTTAATGTTGACGAGCTTGGTTGGCTGAGTTTGAGGTCCCTGGTCTGGTGTATCAGTTTTCTTTGTGGAATCATTTGTCTCTATTTTCTGGTTCAGGGATTCGTCTGTCAATGACCCTACCGAGTTCAGGTCTGTTTTATCTTTTCTTGGTTCAATGACCTCTTGATTGTTCTTTATGCAGCGTTTGTCAATTTCGAGGACGCTAGTGTTGGTACTCTGGCCTATATCATAATATATTGAATCACTGGTCTCTACTTTCTGGTTCAGGAGTTTCTCTGTCATATCTTGCCATCCAGGGAGGAGTCTGTACAGCGCTCTAAGTTCCTCACTTCTCCTTTGGCTTTCTTCTTCCCATCTTTTCGCTCTTTCTTCATCTTGCTTAAACAACTCTATAATAGACCGGAAATGGATCTCATTATCATCCGTATTTTCCATGGCTTTGGACGATTATAGTGATTGATGATGATGATGAATTTTTATTTTATTGCTAGCTATTTAATATATCAAATAAACAGCACTGATTAAAAAAAAATAATTTTTAAACTGTTTTACGGTTATCTCTATTTTATTTATATTTATTCCTTGTTTAACTCTGCGATTATTATGTTTGATTACAATTTTTATTAATGGCTAATCAGCTATCTTCCTCTTGGTTCTCTTGGCCTAATTGCTGCTTTTACGTTTATCACTAAAACCCCTACTACTGCCCTCTTACTATTGCTAACATTTCATGTTTAATTCTGCTGCTAACATACATATACTTTACTGCCCGTATATATAGAAAATTTATTGAATTCTACCTGTCAAATTATTTCGCTAACATATATATTTTTAAACTCAAGCAATTTTATTTATATATATTAACATTCATTAGATCCGGGTATACTTATTTCGTTCCTTCTTATTTAAGATTAGCATACATATATATTTATTTACATTATAATTATTGATCCGATTCACGTCTCATTATTTGGTCTAAGAAAAATTTATACACGTTGAAAAAAAAACAAATTACATACAAAAGAATTTAGCCTGGTGACAAAATTTATTTTAGAAGTAACTCCGTTTAGTGAAATTACCCTTGGGCGCCATGTCACCAGTTAAAAATATCCATAGACTGTTAGCTTCCCAAAATTAATTTTAATAACTATTCCATTTAACTATGGGCACTCGTTAAAACATTCGCATTTTTATTGATTACAAAATTTTATTTATTATTACATTTCTGAATTCCATATGATAGCCTATTATATCTAGGTCATTACCGTACAAAATTATTATTATGCTATCTTGCGCGTTGAGCCGATAGAACTTTATTTTGATAGAAAACTAGAAGATTTGAAATATACATAGATTGTCACAATATTCCATTGGGACAATATTTCAGTAATTTATGCTATGCATACATAGCATGACTTAGGTGAAACAATAAATACAGATGGCTCGTATTGCACTATAGCAACTTTGGACAGGTTCAGATTATATAGTATACGTAATTGAATGCCCGAGTCAAACAAAATATATGAAATATATATGCAAATAGATAATATAGAGTTTGAAAAATATTATATATATCAAAACATAAGGGATTTGAGTGATTAAATATGAACAAAATACTAAAATTAAGCTACAGGGATGTGGGTGTTTAAATAATTAAGATCTACAGGGATGTGGGTGTTTAAATAATCGAGGCTCCACGTTTGGACAAGCCATGGACCCGGAAAAAAAATACTATGTAACAGTCAGAATCGTCTATCTCGCTAACACACTGCAGAATTCAAACCCCAAACACGAAACTGAACATTTCTAGGAGGGGCTGCCTTCTAGATATACTAAGTTCGAATCTAAAGTCCAAATTTCACAGCGCCACCTACGTGATAACGCATCTGATGCTACTACTAGTATAACCTTTTACTAGTGCCTGGTGGTCAGGGAGAAACAAAAAGACTCTATACTAAGATAAGTTTGGGTTGCTAATTAACGTCTATGGATGTACAAAAGAAATGGAGAAAATAGATATATAGACCGAGACAGTGATAGGAATCAATAAAATAAAAGATCAAAATTAGTTTTAAATGATTTCAAAATTTATTTATATAGAAATATATATATAACGCCACTGTCTGCTTATATGAGACAGGGACGTGTATTAAATAATTGTTGGCATTACATTCCAATAAATGACAAAAGGGTTTTAAAGCAAAATTATATATTCTATCCCTCGGGCTAATAGTATTACGATAATGTGCTTAAAGAGATAGGAACATGTGCGAGGTGCTTTGAGTAATTATAAAAGTTTAATAAAATATTTGAAAATTAAGTGTTATAAAATATTTATTGATTTCGAGAATAGCACGGACAAAAGCTTACTAAGCAATAAAGTGCGGATGTGATCAAGACATTTATTTGATAATAATAATTAAAGCAGATGGGAGGTCAGTATTGCTAATAATGAATTTATTAAAGTTGGAGGGTGTGATACATTTAAGTCATGGATGCTTTGTAAAAATAAATATATAAATAAAACAATAGTGAAATATTTGGAATGACTACGGAGGGCAGCTCACCGCTAACCCGTAGGAAAGTGTTGTCACGGACAGCCGAAACTTAGCGACTGGGTGATGACTGTGTTTAATTCCCAGGTGTGACATTTGAGTACACACTCTGCCTGGGAACTGCAGGAAGTGAAGAGAGAATGGACTTGGCCGTGTAAAATCCTTGGAAAGCAAAACAAAGCGGTCTCAACAACCAATTCATTTACCAGCAATACTAGACTAATGTATATAAAACATACTAAATGGGTTTTACTTGGATTAAGAGAAATGCCCAATCAAATTCCCAGAAATTCATTTAAAAGGGTCTGCACATTCTCGACGTCAATGATGAACTTGGTAATTAAGGTAGAACACAGTATTTAAAATAGGAAAATGCATGCTTGCGGGTTTGAAAAGAAAGCATAGGTTTATTTACGCAATCATGCATTTGGGGACACATTTAAATCATTGACCTCGCACATACTCTCATATTAGGTTAAAATCAATAACATGTAGATTTTAAACTATGTGATTATTATATATATTAAAGAAGATTAGAATCACCCTCGAACGAGTGATTTGCAAGATAATAAAATTGGGAATTATTATAAATTTAAAATATGCCTTAATAGCAGCGTCTTACTTTCAACAAAGGGAATAATTCACTCAGTCAAAGACGATTCTGACACATTATCATAATAAAATAAAAGAAAGCTTAATAAATAGAAAATATTAACCCAAGGATAGAGAGCAAAACTGTTGATTATATTTGAACACGTTAAAGAAGCACATAGTAAAGTTATGTGAAATAAAAGAAAATCAATTTAAAATAGCTATAGCTTGTTAGTTAGGAATCACAAGAGCTCTTGGGTTAATTTAGATTACCTCTGGAGAAGCATTTGCAGGTAGATTGATGGTCAGCATGTTTTATCAATTCAGCAGCAAAATCTGGAATTGTTCATATTTTTGGCAGCAGCAGCAGTTCCGGGGTTCCTTACGTGATAGCTTCCGATGGTCTAGAGCAGCAGCCGGCCATTCCCAAGGGAAATAGCCTTCGCTGGCTCTACTCAGTCATGTCATGGTTAGCAATAGGTGTGGTAAACATGGTGAATTAATTTGGAGACGAAAACTCGGCTTCAAATATAAGTTCGCAGGCACGTAGCTAAAATCTCAGGAAAATATATTTTGAAGAATATTTTACTAGAATATCTCTCGAATCATTTCATTAGCAACACCAGAATAATTTTGGTTAGAAACATTTCATCAGCAAAAACTATAATAATTTTGGTTAGAAACATTTCATCAGCAAATGACCAGAATGGAGAACAAAAGAAAACCCTCCTTTTTATAGTGGAAATAAACAATAGAACTGCCCTGGAGCATTACAAAAATATATCGGACTTTGCTTACTTATCAGCTGTAATTAAACCTATCCGAATGTCTAAAGGAATTCAATAAAATTTTAATTAATTTCTATTGTTAATTTCCTTGTCAACATTTGAATTACAAACTAGATTTAATTAAAATAACTTTTATTAATTAAAAGAAAACCTTAAGTGGACATCTGCTGTATTTTTAGATAAGCTTCTATAACATTAAATAATTAAACTATTGTCCCTCATTTATTTTAACAGAAATATTTGGAATGACTTTTATTAAATTAAAAGAAAATTATTTTACTTTTAAATCTCAATATTTGAATCTATTTACTAAACGAATATGAATTTTATTTTAAATTAAAAATATATTACGACTGTAATATATTTGTAAATAGATTCAAACAAAATAACTTTAATTAACAACTTATAATTTTGACATAAGTTTTAAAATGCATATCATAGTGTGTGTGCAATTATGACCTATATAACCTACTTTTAAATAAATCTAAATTATGTGAACATATACATAATCTATAATATTTTATTTATTTGGGCATGAGTTATACTTATATATAATACAAGCATTGTACTCGTGGTTTAAAATTAGGCGGGATTTTCGGTATATAAGCGTATTGCAGACACACTATGATAGATTGGATTTCAAACTAAGGTATGAGGGTAGGAAATAGGTGAGAAAAGATGAAATGAAGATCAGAAAAGCAGACCTTACTGTTTCAATATATATATACACATAGTACTGTGTTTGTTTGTCATATTGAAATAATAATAAAAAATTTCTCTTAAACTAAGTAGAATATCTCAGTTACTTAAAGAATACCCTAGTCTATTAGAAATTTTATAATAAGTTAAATTATTTTGTTTATTATATCAAACTTTATATCGATCAAATATATGTGTGTATATAAATACAATATATGTTTTGAGATTTAAATCAAAAGTTAGAACACATTTACACACATACTGTATATATAACAAAAAAAAATCATAAATTACAAATCTAATTTCTGTTTACAAAGCACACAGTATGGTCAATATAGAAGGTCTTCCTAACTAAAATGATTTTGTTATGAATAAATACATAGACAAGATAAGCTAATATCTATCTTTAAAATATTATAGTTAAAAGATATATATCTGATATTTTCAGACTTCTTTGGTTTTTTTTTTGTGGGGAAAAAAACACAAATGGGACTATTCACGAAAAAGAATTACTCCTATAAAAAATCTTGCCAATAAATTTAAAAATATTTAATATTTTTGAATATTTTATTAGTAAATTTTAAGTAAATTATGGCTAATACGGAAGGCATCCCCATAATAATTTTACAAATTTATTTTTTACGAAAAGTTTCTTAAGATGATAAAAATTTTTAAAATAAATATAACTTATTAATTATATATAATTTTAGCAGCAAATAATTAAAACATTACATAAAGAACAAATTATAAAATTTCATTGATAATAGTACTTTATTAAAATAGTAAGTACACAACTTTATTACGGAATTATAAACTCTAATTTAGAAGATCACATCCAGCTAACTGATATTATTTTTGTAACTACAAAACATGGCTAATACTTTATCCAAAGCAATATTTAATTTCAATATGAAAATTAATTAAATTTACATTATTACATCTTTATTGTTAAATGGTTGCCTTGACAACAGTTTGAAATTGTTGATTGTTATTGATATTGGGATTGTATAAGTGTTGACAGGTTTTTATTGATATATATATATATTGTAACATTTATTTATATACATTGCAAATATATTGGCATTTGGTAAAAGCTGAAAAAAGTAAATTTAGATTTTTTTTTTGATTAGTATAATTTTTGTTAAAACATGCAATGAAAGTTAAAATTGTCATTCTTATTTTTTTTTATCTAAGTGGAAATAAAAATTGGAAAGAATAATGACATGCAGATTACTAATCCAGATAAATTAAAAGAATTCCAAAAGTATAAGCTAAAAGAAAAATATTTTAGCTAATTAAAGATGGAAGAATAATGCTAAAAAAAATTAAGACTTTGTAATTTAAATTTAAGAGAGAGTGTACAAGATTATTATCTTATATGCTGATAAAAAGACAAAAGAGTGCGCAGAAGTTTCATAAACTGGATCGCGATATAAAAAGGAGAGGACAACTTCAATCTAGGTCTTCTCTTTAACTTCTAGTTACGTCTCTGAAAGTTGGAGGTTTCTGCAAGCATAACCTGTGGCAAGAAATATACTTCTACACAGGTATGCCCCTTGCTGTACCAAGCTGTCACGCAAGCATGGAAACGGGACTTGTGAAGACCGCTTTTTGCAATAAAAGGGTCACTACAACCGTGCCTTTTCTCCAGCTATAGAACGGAACAATAATGGAAGATGCCGGCAGGAGAGACCAATGGAAATTCTCATGATCTGGGATCCCATAAACCTACATGAACTTACCGGTAAGTTAAGAATAAATTTTCCTGATAGTGACTTAAAAGTTTGCAAACAATTATTTATCTAAGCTTAGACTACCATCCTGATATAGACTTTTCTTTTCGTATTCAAGGGACTTTCTAATAAAGAATTTTATACAAGATCTTGGGACATTATTAAATTGCTTTAATTGCTTAATCTAACTGTTTTTGTTAATCGATTCATTATCTGGATTAGTGTGTGTGTACTTTCCTGTTTAGTTAATTCGTAATTTAACTTATAAATATTTTTAGTTTGTTAGAATAAAAGAGATTTTACTTTTATCAACCTTTTCATTGTGCGTTATTAATAATAGTTATTATTTTTTTTAGTATTAAATTTATTATTAGTTTAATAAGATTTAAAACGGAATTTACCTTGCCAATATGTTTAAACAAGCCCAGGAATAATAATCAAAAAGGAGAAAATAATTCTCGTTACGGTATGATGCAATACCGATTAGTTTAAAAACATTTTTTTCTTTTTAATTTGCGAGATGTTATGTGACGGTTTCAGTGAGTTCTTGTAGAACTCTGGTGCCTATCAAATAAATTAAAAGCTGATCTCATCGATAGCATAATTCTCAACAATTACTAGGCCGAGTTGATCAGGAAATATAGCTGTGTTTTTAGGATAGAAATACAACTTTCTTCTTTTTTGACATAGCTTGATCAACTCGCGCGCAGTTTATATTAGCGTGTAGAGGCCTAGCAAAACGGAAAACGTTATAATGGCTTACCCAACTAGGGCTTCGATTTAACAACTACAACCTGAGATAAGTTGTAATGATAAAGAACGTTACAACGATGAGCCAAAGAAACTCACAGCCGGAAAATAAATAGTAATTTTTTTAAAAAAAAAAAAAATTATAAAAACTAACTAACTAATTAAACCCTGATTATTAAAATATAAAAAATATTTTTTTAATATGACTTCCAGAAAGAAAAAAATATATGTATATTTTTTTGATATGTCTAAAAAAAACACGATCGTGGCTGATGTAGACGTAAGTCACAAGTATTTGACCGGGTAGGCGGTTACTGAAGAGGGGAAAAACATAGCCCTGAGTCCTAGTACACAGTATATTAACATAAGACCACCTTTATATGCCCATCAGACTATTTCTAGCAGGGATCCCAATAAAGGGGAAGGCGGACCAAGTTGCCGCGAGCCTGTAAGACTCAAAACGATGAGCAACGCTCGTTTGTGCTTATAACTTGGGCTTCTTATCATTACTATTACACTAAAGTGGAAAGGACACAGATGAATGTTGAAATATTTTCCATTCCCGCCGTGTTAGACCTAAAAGTGGGCGTTAAAGCCGAACGTCGCTTGTGAATGAATCTACAGAATATATCAGCACGCTACTACAAAAAAAAAAAAAAAAACGAATATGAATTTGAAAACTTAAGAATAAAATTAGTGTAAACCCCTATTTTATTCTTATCTCCTGATGCTGGTGGTATTGTAACGTTTATTTATATACGTTGCAAATATATTGGCATTTGGTAAAAGCTAAAAAAGTAAATTTAGATTTTTTTTTGATTAGTATAATTTTTGTTAAAACGTGCAATGAAAGTTAAAATTGTCATTCTTATTTTTTTTTTATCTAATTGGAAATAAAAATTGGAAAGAATAAATGACATGCAGATTACTAATCCAGATAAATTAAAAGAATTCCAAAAGTATAAGCTAAAAGAAAAATATTTTAGCTAATTAAAGATGGAAGAATAATGCTAAAAAAAATTAAGACTTTGTAATTTAAATTTAAGAGAGAGTGTACAAGATTATTATCTTATATGCTGATAAAAAGACAAAAGAGTGCGCAGAAGTTTCATAAACTGGATCGCGATATAAAAAGGAGAGGACAACTTCAATCTAGGTCTTCTCTTTAACTTCTAGTTACGTCTCTGAAAGTTGGAGGTTTCCGCGAGCATAACCTGTGGCAAGAAATATACTTCTACACAGGTATGCCCCTTGCTGTACCAAGCTGTCATGCAAGCATGGAAACAGGACTTGTGAAGACCGCTTTTTGCAATAAAAGGGTCACTACAACCGTGCCTTTTCTCCAGCTATAGAACGGAACAATAATGGAAGATGCCGGCAGGAGAGACCAATGGAAATTCTCATGATCTGGGATCCCATAAACCTACATGAACTTACCGGTAAGTTAAGAATAAATTTTCCTGATAGTGACTTAAAAGTTTGCAAACAATTATTTATCTAAGCTTAGACTACCATCCTGATATAGACTTTTCTTTTCGTATTCAAGGGACTTTCTAATAAAGAATTTTATACAAGATCTTGGGACATTATTAAATTGCTTTAATTGCTTAATCTAACTGTTTTTGTTAATCGATTCATTATCTGGATTAGTGTGTGTGTACTTTCCTGTTTAGTTAATTCGTAATTTAACTTATAAATATTTTTAGTTTGTTAGAATAAAAGAGATTTTACTTTTATCAACCTTTTCATTGTGCGTTATTAATAATAGTTATTATTTTTTTAGTATTAAATTTATTATTAGTTTAATAAGATTTAAAACGGAATTTACCTTGCCAATATGTTTAAACAAGCCCAGGAATAATAATCAAAAAGGAGAAAATAATTCTCGTTACGGTATGATGCAATACCGATTAGTTTAAAAACATTTTTTTCTTTTTAATTTGCGAGATGTTATGTGACGGTTTCAGTGAGTTCTTGTAGAACTCTGGTGCCTATCAAATAAATTAAAAGCTGATCTCGTCGATAGCATAATTCTCAACAATTACTAGGCCGAGTTGATCAGGAAATATAGCTGTGTTTTTAGGATAGAAATACAACTTTCTTCTTTTTTGACATAGCTTGATCAACTCGCGCACAGTTTATATTAGCGTGTAGAGGCCTAGCAAAACGGAAAACGTTATAATATTAAATATTTTAATTTAGACTAAATACAAAATATTAACTTTCTTAACTTTAAAGAAAAACTGATCTCTATAAACATGATGATGTTGATTAAAAATAATAAAATTGCCAAATAGGTATTTGTATTATATAAGATATATAAAGAAATATATCAGGTTCAAAATTTAAAACTATAACCATAAAGTCTGGGGTTAATATTACGTTTTTATGTTCTTATAAGCATTCTTTGATTTAAATAAACATCTATTTTGAAAATATAAACATTTTCATATTTAGATTTTTAAAAGTTTATATGTTATTCAATTAATTGCATTCGTCATTTTTCACCACTTTATAATAAAATGTAATTAAGACCTATGTTATTTTTCATTGCCGTATAGTAACCTGTTTTCATTTCATTATGGTAGCATTAAAGTTTTTTATTATTAAATCGATTTTGACACTTCGATTTACATTTCCAAAAAAAAATAAAATAAAATTATAAATAATATAATGAGATATTATTTTATATAGCGTTATGTTTTTTTATGTAATACTTATATTAGCGATTAAGCCAATGCACATGCGCTTTAAAGAGAGATCTTTAAAGCGCATGTGCATTGGCTTAATCGCTAATATTACTATTATAAATAATATATTAAAATTAAAATTGATATCTAATTAATATTTTTTATTACCAACATAATATTTTTTTAAAATAACAAAATTAATAGTTATTTATCATATTAATTCCAAAATCCCGTTTTTTCAATCTTATTGATAATATTGGAGTTACGATCATCAGTCAAGTTACTCTACAATCATATTTCTTCTCAATTATATAACTTTTAGTCAATTATTTTTCAATAAAATGATCTTTTTGGATTTTATCATTCAATCTTCTAGCTATTGGTCTTTTGGCTGATCATATTTTGAAGAAACCCTGACATAATCAAAAGAAAATAATATAGCATCCAAATGAAGTGTACAAAATTATTTTACAGTATATTTTTATCCAATATACAGAATTAAGCATAGCCATCTAGCATCTACATAATGGAAAGTATACAATCAAAAATAATATTCATAAGATATTAATATTCAACAACACTTGGGAGATATGAAAAAGTCATTAATCATTATCCATATTTGATGAATATTAATAGAAATATCTCTTCTGAAAATATGCATCAAGTGTTTGTTAGTGCAATGACATTAGTTATGAAACTGTAGAAATAACTATAATAGATGAAAAATTATAATCAATAATGATAATACACATGATGTGACTAATAACTATATAAAAGAAATTATAATCAAAATAATTAATTTACCTGAATATATATTAGCATTAGACGGTGCAACCTGAAAATAATTTGCAATATACTTTGGTAAAAATGTAAGAAAGCCAATCATTCCTAATAACATAAAAGTATCTCCTAAAATTCGGCTTATCAGAATTGGATTTTTTATCAAAGTCAATAATATTTCAGGAATATCTGAAAAAAAAAAAAAAAAATTGTTAAAGTAATTTGTTGCATATTTTCATTAATTAAAATATTTATAATTATTCATTATTATAACATTTCTCTCTCTATAAAATTCAGTGACTTAAATCACAATTATAATTTAAGTTACATAATCTGAAAATACAATCAAACTAATCTTTCTGTTCATCTTATTATCTCATATATATATATAGATAGATAGATAGACACATAGATTGATAAACTTGAATGATGATAGAGTTTTTTTAATAAATTTGGTTATGGTAACAATGAGAGTGAACACAAATTTGTAGAAATGTTGGAAAAAGAAAAACTGTATTATGAATTTCTTCTTTAAAAAAAATGTTAAGCCAAAGTCTTTCCTTAGTTTGAAATATATGCTAATACTTTTTTTAAAAATATTTAATTAACAAAGATAATTCTTAATTTATATGAAGGTTACATTTAAAATACTCACATAATTTAAAATTATATATATGTTGCGAATAATAATTAAAATTATAATTTTATACTTATGAGAATGATGAACTTCCCACATAAAAAAACTACTTATTATTCATCCATACGTTCACACTCACATGCTTTGTTGATTCCGTATACTTGAGGGTGGTTTAAAATGCGGGGGGAGGGGGGCTGAGCCCCAATAAAAAAAATGTTAAGTGTTTTAAAAAATTACATATAATTAAAAACTCCTTATAATTGCAGCCAATTGGAGGTTCCCTCTTACAGTGTCTTTTTAACAACTACCGTAATTTACAAGGAGTTTCTAATTGTATGAAATCATTTAAAACTATTTTAACATGTTTTTTTTTTATTGGAAGCTCATGCCCAAAGCCCCCCCCCACACCCACACATTTTAAACTACCCTTGAGTGTATGGAATCATTAAAACATGTAAATGTGAAAGTATGAATGAATGTAAGTAGTTTTTTATGTGGGGGGGGGGGGCACACCCCCTTAGTCTGAGCTCTTCCCTATCCACCGAGTCTGTACAGAATTATTAAGCTTAGAGAAATGTATAAATTACCTTTGCCAATATGCTTGTTTAACAGTTAAGCCTGGGGAAATTTCATATAAAAGATTTAAGTGACATAGCAAAAAAGGTGAAATTTCTAAAATATTACATTTTAGTTAATTACTGTGAATGTATGAGGTGCGATGAATCAAGACTCCCTGGTGACCTCTTAAATAAATTTAAAACTGATTTTGTAATAACATGTACAATTGGATTTAATATTCTTAATTTAAAATACTGATGAAAATCTTTTATTTTTTAAATATTGATGAAATTTTTTTTTTTTTAATATTAATGAAAAGTAGGTTAATGAGGTTTTTTATTTTTTGTTACTCGATGAAATACTGTTGAAAATCAGGACTTTTTTTTCCCTCTCATATGTCATAGCACCGGCCGGGACACGAACCCACAACCGTCCGCAACCAACTACTTGCTTGCAAGGCGGCCGCGATGACCTCTCGGCTTGCCTTTGATTTCTTTCATAGATTATAGCAAATGTAAATTGCATTTGGATTGATGAAAGATTTATGTAAATTGTGATAATGTATGTTAATTTAAAATATTTAGTCACATAATTTAATAAAGTATAACTGTCTGAAAATAGCATTTTTGTTTTATAATTATCGCTGAAAATTGTTTTTTTTTTATATTAAACATGAAATAACTGTGATTTTGTAATGACGTGTGAGAAATAAAGCAAACGTGTTTCTAGAGCCCATATGGATTTCAAGTGATCAACAGTAGCGAGCCAAGAATTTCTGATAAAAAAAAAACAAACTAAAATACTATTATTTGTAAAAATAATATGCTTTATTTCATAGGCTTATTATTAACTTTAAATGTTGAAACTCATAAATTTTATTTTTTAAAAGTAGAAAATGTAAATTGCCTTTTGGTTTCTTTCATAGGATTATAGCAAATGTAAATTGCCTTTTGATTTTTAAATTCATATTTTAGAAATTATAACCTAGTAAAAAGAATATGCTTTATTTTACGTACCACCAATATTTATTAACATTTGTATTTTATATTATAATCTTTTGGTATATAGTGCAACGGAATATATATATATACGTTACATTTAAATTTTAGTACTTAAATTTTTTTTGTAGATATCTAATAATGAATTAAATGCACAGATGTTCAAAATACACAAATAATGAATTATTAATTTATTAATAAGTTTCATTTAATTATTGAAATAAAATAAGTTTAAAAAATTTTTAGAATCGAAGCAAAGATTCTAATCTTAAATAAATATAATAAAAAACTTTTTAATCTTAAAAATAAAATTACAAACAGGTCCTTAGGGCAAAATGATCATTAAAAAGATTACTACAAAATAGATAAGAGTCGAGAGATAGAAACAAAGATTTACTTTTCCCGCCCAAGAGATATGCACAGACCACAGTGGAAAAATCTATTTAGCTACAAACCCAATGAAATACATATATGAAATATGTCAGATGGATCCGTGCATTCCTAGATAAGATGCTTCAGACTATAAAAGGAAAAATTCAAAAGAAATAATTAATTAGAAAATTAGAATTTTGAATTCAAATGTCGTTGCTGAAAAGTAAAAAAATTTAAAAAGCTATTGTTGCCGTTACCAAAATTGTAATCTGTTTTATCGCACTTCCTTCAGTTCGGCTGGCCGAAGGCGACTTTCATTTTCATGTATCCCAGAATTGGACTACTGGTAACATCTTCAGAAATCATTGTAAAGCTTCATAAATCAACATCATCTGCAAAAAATGCTCCTTGTGTAAACTCAGATCTTCATCGTGAAAAAACGAGCACGGAGAAAGGAAAGTATAAATTATAAATGATAAAAATGAAATATAAACTCTCGTCAATTTAAAATCTCCGAACTTTATTTTTCTTTAATATGAACTATTGACTTTCTCTCCTGATCAAACCTAATCTTTATTTTTTATAAACCTTGCAATTTTAAAAGTCAAATCTAAAGTTTAAACATAATCTTTTAAAAAAAAAGTACTATATATTTTTATTTATGCTTAGTATAAGATCTGTTTATAATAGGGCAGGAGTTTGCGATTGCAAATGAATTTAAAGATAAAATCAAACATGTATCATTATTTGTGCATTATTAGATTTTAAAAATAAGGGTTCTAGTAAACTATTAACTATGCAGCCTTTGGTGGTGCTGTTTCTAGTTAAAAACAGAGCGTTATAACATTACCGGGCCACTAGATTTTTTTTATTTATATAATAGATCGTATTTTGACATACAGCTGTAATTTTTTTTTTTAATATTTAATATATTGTTGTTTGTTTTGGACATAATTATTATTATTTTTTAATATATTGTTGTTGTTTGTTTTGGACATAATTATTTTTTTGGTTTTCATTTGATAAATTTAAAAGTATAAAGGAGACTGACCTTTTTTTTGGATCTCAAAAGTACATAATTTTTGATATACGCCTTTATTTGGGGGGGGGGGGGATTTCCATTCTAAATCTACTGTTTCTTTTTTACAGACGTCTTTTATTTTTTTTGTTTTGGATTCGATACATTTCAAAGTAATAAGGGACAGTTTTAACTTTTTTTTGGAATATCTCAAATATACACAATTTGCTTTACATACGACCCTCTTTTTTTTTGTTGTTATTTAAAATTAGAATCGACACTTTCTTTTTGAATTATGTTAAAAATGAAGGGGTCTGCTGTTGATTGATTTAGCAACAAAAAATTCAAACCTGTCCAACAAACTCCGCCTCACATGTCCGTATTTGCTTATAAACGAAAAGAATTGTTTGGTATTTTATCTTACATTTATAAATATGGGATTTTTTTGGGGGTCAGCGTGTTTTTTTTTTTTTTTAAGAATAACAAATAAAATAGGGTTTTGATTTTTTTTTTTAATAATAATAAATAAAACGGGACTTCTTTTTTAGACTTTTAGATTTATAAATACGGGTTGTTGTTTTTTTGGCGGGCGGGTTTTGATTTTTTTCCCCCTTTTTTAATAATAACAAATAAAACGTCCAAAACAAAAAACAAAAAGTCAATCGCGGTATTGTTTTTTTAACACAAAAAATATGTATGTTAACCGGTTTTGTTACATTCTGTAGGATTTATTTATTTATCTTTTTTAAGAGTCGTACAAGTTTGTTAAAGCTTCTAAACAGAACAAATAGGTATGTCAAAAGAAGTATTTTTTTTAACAAAAAAAAAATCAATCAATCAAGACGTCCAACAAACTACACTGCCCCTTTTTAACACTGTCATTCTGGGTGTTAATTACATGATTTACAGATAAAAATAATCGCAAACAAAACAAAAATTCTTTCCAGAAAATAAATTTATTAACCACATATGACTGAACTAAATCAACTGTAATGAATGGCAGGATGTTTTGGGCTTGCAAAAATGCAACCGCCTCACTTTCTCTGTTTGGGATGTCCCACAAATATAATAACGTGGTAGACATTTTGTTCTTTTTCAACTCTCGTCCTAGTCATGACAGAAACAGTATTTTTCTGCAAACAACTCCAATCGTCTGCCAGAGAGCTTGAGAAATTTTATTTTGTCTTTTTTGACCCCCAAAAAAGCCAAAATTAGCCCCCCAAAAAATGTTGACAAATATCAAAATTACTAGTACGCAAAAATCTTTCAGTTGGGAAATACAGAAAATCATAAACATCAACAAATAAACACTTGAAAAAGATGACAATGCTCACACTCTCATCTTAAATTCTAGTGATGATACAAATTCTGTCAATATGCATAGGAATTCAACCCGCAATGAAATCAATGGCAAACTATAAGATCATAGTATTGTTAGTAGATGTAGTGTTATTGAATGTGGAAGAATTGGCCACGTATTATAACCACTACATACGATCTACTCGTATATTAATGATCACTCGTATATTAGCCGTAGGTTCGGCCCTGAAAGCGGTATAATTCTGTGTTTTTACACAGAAACAGCGCCAACACAGGCTGTACAGTGAATAGTTTACTAGTACCAAAATAAGTCATATATATTATTTGTGGTAAAAAAAAGTAAGTTGAATACAATGTGTCATTTTAAAATAAGTTAAACCTTAAACTAAAGATTTTTTTTAAGAATTAAATTATTAAATTGACTAAAATTTAAGTTGAGTGTAGATAGCTGCTTAGACTCATTTAAGTATATGTTAGCTTAAAGGAGTTTTGACTTCGGACTATTTGTTTCATAGTTGTGTCAATGCTGATAGAGAGATATATGGATGTTTATATCAATGTAATGTGAAGTTTGTTAGCACATAGGGCAACGTGCCAACTGAATGCATGACCCAAAGAGGTACTCATCGTGTTGAAATGGACATGGAGTACTTCTCACAACCTTGACGCCCTTTCAGCTCTATGGATAGGGACTATAAGTCAGCAAGGTAGACCACTCTCCCATCCATATATAGCGTTTTCTCTTTATTATTTTACATCCATGATTCCTTTGCCAGACATACATACATTCCTGTACTGGATAGAGGTCATGTTCTTCAAATGATATCACGCTGTCAGATGCATATTCCTGTCAGTGTGGTTTTATGCTAACATGTTCACATTGCATTGATTGCGGATATATATCGGGAAGCAAGTGTTGGTGTGGCTGCGGACTTTTAGCCTGAAGTCAAATGTTTTGAAAATCTTTTAAGTGCATTGTCTAGGTGGCCTGTCTATGCTCAACATTCTAAGATTTAAAAATTAAAGTTAAAAAAAAATGTAATAATAATGAAACATAAAACAATTTTTTTTTTTATGGTAATTATTTTTCAAGTTTATGTGTTGTCACCTATATATATACGTGAATAAAATCTTTTGTGTTATTAGTACTGGCAGTGATCTAGTTTATTTTTTTAATCTTTATTAAAAATATATTTCAATAAATATGTTTTAAACCTCTGCTACTCCATCAGCTAGTGACAAGGGCTGACAGTCTATATAATAAGAAAAAGTTGGATCTTTAACAGCGCATATCTGCCTACTATATAAATTTTCCAGGTTCCAATAGCCTGTTGGCACCCTGTATGGCAGATACAGTAAGACTCCAACTTCCAATACACCCTGATCATTATAATAGTATAATTCATATTTTAGAACTCCTTCCCCATCTTCCTTCTCTGCAAACTATGGTGCTTTATGCTGGCATTATTTATTAACATTCGTATTTTATGTTATAATCTTTTGGCATATAATATACTTCATATTTTACAATTCATAATCTTTAAGTATTTGGAATTTGTAAGTTTTTGTTTTGATCAGTTTATTAATTAATATTTTTTTAGGAATTTTTTGTTTTTTCCTTTACTTTTTCTGTTTAAGTACTAAACATTTGGGGATGATGTAGTACCACTAAACATCACATGATCACTATCTCATACTAGCACAATAATTGTTATTAAACAATTCAAAACAAAACAACACTTTCCATATAATAGTGCCACACTTGATGCCACTTTGAAATTTTAAAACCCACCCAAAACTCCCGATGACACATCATTTATCACTTGGATGTGACAGTGGAGCTTTTGGGTGGATTTTAAAAATTCAAAATGGAATTGAGTGCATACTACATCAGCACTGAATAACTCTTGTATTTCACTATGAGGAGAGTACTGGTTTTCTAGCTATTGGTCCTGGTTAATTGTGAAATGTAACCAGTATAATTTTGAAATTTATAAGTACCTTTGTATCTTTTTTTATTAAAACCATTTTATTCTAATGCTATACTTAGTCTTTTGTTGTATGCCTTCACTTAAAAACAAAACAAAAAAAAAAAAGAGCATACTCCAAAATATTTTTTCAACTTATATTCTATTTGAGTTATTTCAAATGTCTTGGTTTTAAATTTGAAAAAAAAAAAAAAAAATCTTATATTTTATCAAAATTATATCAGATTATGTTAAATTATTTTATAAAAATAAATAAACTGCTTACTTATTTATCAAAATATATTATTATTTTTATCGTACTTTTATTATTATTAATCGTTACAACAAATTTAAATTAGCTAGCCATAAATTTATTTTCTTACACTACAAAAGAGGATGGTATAAATATTGATCTTTTTATTATTCTTGTGTACTTGACTGAACACGAGACAAATATTATTTACACTGATTATCAATCACAATAAAAATATCAATACATTTTAGAATTAGTACGGTTTTACAGACTGATATGTTATCAAAAATTCTATCAATAATATATAAATATTATGTTTCCTAAATCAAAAAACAATCCCCATTAATACATGCTTTTAATTTTTTTATTATCATATATATCATCAACATCATCATTGTCAATCACTATCAATCCACTGCAGGAAGTTCAATCCATCTTTTCTGATGTTTAACCACTCTTCTCCACATCACCCCTACACACTTTCTTGTTTCATCCATCCATCTTACATGTGGTCTCTTTCTGAATCTTTTACAATCTCTTGAGATCCATTTTAAGATTTCAACTGTCCATCTATTATCATCTCTTCTAGCAATATGCCTAACCCAACTCCACTTCAGTCACTTAATTCTTTCAATGATGTCAGTAACACCTGTCTGGTCTTTCCCTCATTGTATTGCATTTTTGATCTCTTCTTATTACTCTTAACATACATCTCTCCACACTTTTTTGAGTGGTCAAAGTCTCTCTATTGCTCTTCTATTAAGTGTCCAAGTCTCAGATCCATAAGTAAGGATTGATAAAACACATTTATTAAAAACCTTCCTTTTCAAACACATAGGCATATTTCCTTTTAATATCAAATTATTTCTACCAAAAGCATTCCAACCAAGTTTAATTCTATGATTAACTTCATCCACTATGTTTTCATCAATAGTAATAATCTGATCAAGGTATTGGTAGTTCTTAACTTCTAACTCATCACCATCAATCTTTATTTCCATCTTTTAAGCAAATCCATTGAATATTACTTGAGTCTTTTTAATAAAATGTTGACCTTTAGTCCTACTTTCTAACTTTCATCTGATAATTCTTGCAACATTTCCTAAAGCCCTGAAGCATTTTTGCTAAAACAACTACATTTTCTGCAAAATCTAAATAACATAAATAATCTCCATTTGCTTTTATTTCTACAGCTTCCCTATTTTAATCCATCAAATATTTTTTACAGCACTGCTGTAAAAAGTTTTGGTGATATGGAATCATGCTGACTTATATATTATAACCTGCACTCCTAACACCACTCATATACATTACATGAACGAAATGCCCAGGCGCCAGTTCTATTAATAAATAGAATATAACAAAATATATAATACAAATTATTACCGAGACTCTATATTTAAGTTTATGTTCAGCTCAGCTCAGTGGGAGGCTATAGGCAGTTCATAAGATATATGATAATAAATGAATAAAAGAAGAAATATTACAAAACATTTAATATATGTAAATTCCTTTGTTAATTAATTGTATGATAAAGAATCATAATGTTTATTTGGTACAGTCTATTAAAATATACTTTAAACTTAATTTCTTCCTTCATCCAAGTATAACATATATCAGCTTGCTATAATTATATTCTTAAACAATTCTATGACTTGGCATATCATAATCTAAACATCTACTTTAATGCCAATCAAGAAATATACAATAAGATCTCAGGGAATTTAACAAACACAGTTGAATTAAATAAACTACATTGGTCCATAAATTATAATTCTAAAGTGTGATAAAAATGTAATGAACAAATTGACTAAATATTTTACTGTGTTTCAATAATAAGATAATGACAGAAATAGGGTATTTTAATCTCATATCATCATCTAACAAATATACTAACTTGGCAACCCAAGTGGCAAATGTTCTTTTATAATGTTTGGATTAAGAAATACAATATTGTCAGACACCAGCAGATTTAGTATTATAACTCTAAAATAATATATCTATTTTGTAATAGATTTATGAAATGTGGAGATGTGGAAATGGAAATACGAATGTACACAAGAATAACTCAAGACACAGTTTTTAAGATTTTAAATAACTAAAACAGATCATTTATTACAATAAAATAAACTTGATTTAACATGATATTAACAAATGGACTATTTGTCTTACAGATTTTTAAATTATCAAATAAACTTTGAGCATCAGTTTGGGATTATCCCTACTATCAAAGCAAATTAATAACAAAACTTAAATATCCTGACTTCGAACACATGCTTTGCCTATATGCTTCATCTACATGACAATAAATAAATAACATGTTATATTATTAGCACACAAAAAAAATACTTTTGAGAGGATATTACTCTTGATTAACAAAATAAATCAAATTAATTATATTTGGCTCTCAACAAAGCAACTTTCTCTAATTGACTAAATAATCACTTTCAATTACGTATACCTTTCATGCATAGTAACAAAATCATGTTTATTCTGATGATTTGATGATTTATAACCTTTATTTAAATAAATACACTGTATTTTAAAATATTTATTTCCCGTTTTAATCTCAATACTTTATACTTCTATTTAAATGAATGTAATGTATTTCAAAAGCATTTATTTCTCATTTTAATTTCAATAATTCTATACTTTATATACGCGCGATATTATTTATATACGCATGTGTGTGCACGTTCAAGCAGCAATAATATAAAACAATCTTTTCTATAAACTCTCCATTCATTAAGAAAATATCATACAATTATTTTATTTCGGACAATGTCGTGATTCATCAAGGAAATAAGACACTAATACTACATCAAGAATTAATCTAACAATTTATCTGGCCCCTATTAATTAACACATAGCTATATTTTCATGATTATACATACTATACGTTATAAGGGAAATCTACATGAGGAGCAGGTAAACTTTTACTGAACACTTCTACAATAATTCATCTGATTCTAAATATACTTTTAGTGGGGATTTTTTCCTCATCAACAGAATCTAAGAAAAAAAAAACATCACATAACTTCCTAAGCATCATTTAATCATACTTCAACAATAACTCATCTACTTCTAAATACATTATTGGTGGGTATTTATTTTTCATCGCCAGGCTCTAAGAAAACATCACTTCAAAATATCATTTAACCATACGCATATAATATCAACTAGGCTCTACTCATGGAAAATTATTAACATAGACTAAATAAGCAAAATCTTTTATCCCTACAGACATCATAACGCAATCAGATTTCTTTCCATTCTCATAGCTTTTCTAAATATCGAACATTATAAATGACGCTGGCAGATAAATACATACAGATAACATACCAATCCGTTCAACTCAGTAGAATACGACAACATCCGAAATTTATACATAAAATATTCACAAACTGAACTTTATCAAACAAATGTCATAATTGCGCAAAACAAACACACACCCATGAACAAAAATATATATATAATTAACTCTAAATTACACACTATGCAGGCAACATGGTAATTAAATATTGCATTAAGGTATAACTTTTAATTCAAAATAAACTTTAGATTACTTTTAAAATTTAATATTTATAATTATTACAAACGAACTTTCTTTCATACCTTGCAAACTATTTCTATTATACGTTCGTTGATTCAAAAAAAAAAAAATTCTCACTTTGAGATAATAAAGTATGCAAAATAAATATAAACCTCTCTAATAATATATTTAAAAAAAATATTTCTTTCTTTTACCTTCGTAAAAGAACAATAAGACCTATTTGAACACAATTTTTACCAGCGTATTCCTCGTTTAGATACGCTTCAGAGACGGTCTTGAAGATCAAAATAGTCCAAATTATAAATAAACATAATAATAAATAAGTCTATCTACCTATCATATACATTAATTATTACAAGCAATAAAAAAAAAAAAAGAAACAAAGGTTATTAGTTTTGTAACTTAAAATAAAAGTTCACTTGCAAAGCTCGGTTCCAGGTTTATGAAACAATATGAGACACATTCCAAACTGAATATAAATTAAAATAAACTGCTATAGGATAACCAAACAAATATAATCATGCTTAAATAGGACTCAGCATCTTCAATGTTCATAAAAAAGTTATTTAAGTTACTGTATCATACATAAGCAATCAATTTGTCTTCTATTATGACGAGAATATAATAAATTCTTAACTACTGTTGGACAAGAATTATCTCACTTATTCCATTGTAGTTCTAAATTAAATATGTAATTATTTTAGTAGTTTCTTGAATAGCATTTAACACTTTATAATTTATTATACGCCTGGTTTATTCTTAAATATTGTCCATTAAGATACCGTGTTTCCTTAGTAATTCTTCAATTAATAATATTTTGTTTTATTTTCCATCTTTATCGAAGAGAACAAAAATTACCCGCATTTCTATCCTTCCATTCGGTTTAAGCAAATACTTAATTTGAAGTAGCTCACATTTTATTTCATTCCTTTAAAATACGTATTATTTCCAGAAATACCAGACAAACAAATACTGTCATCTCTTTATGATGAATTTAAACATGGCATGATTTATCAAACTATACATATCCTTAAATTTATGTTTAATTCTCACAAAAACATAACATGGAAAATAGTGAATAATTAAAATATATTCTGTAAAATAGTTCTGCATGCGTTTTCCAGATGTATTAAAAAACACACATTGGTTAATGATACAACAATAATATTCATGCAATTTATTCCTATTTAAAATGACAATTAAGTGAAGTAACGTAGACTGGACGTTATTAACATAACATTTTTAAAAAAAATCACTAGTTAGGAAGAGGTTAATTCAATATGTTTAAATCAAGGAGAGTAAAGTAAACTGAGTACCTTTTAAAATTTAGAACTGCATTCTGAAATTAACTTGTCCCATAATAAATTTCTTGGGATTCTTTCGAAATTTTACTCCAAAGTCTTTTTAACTACTTCAGCTTCAAGCCGCCATATTGAACTTTTTAAAATACTGGCCTGATACACAATTTTCACGATAACTTCAGTTTGAATTATGTTAGAGCAAAAACAATTACATTGCTAGAAACTAGAAAAACTAAGGAAAACAATAAGCATAAAATAAATAGTGATAACTATATAAAAAATAAGGAAAAAAAGAAATTTTCACAACCGAAATAATTATTATTTTATTGTTTGTTCATAATTTGGAAATTAACATTAATTAAAATGCAAATTACATCTTCAGTGATAATTTCTTTGTATTCCTCACAAAAAAATCTTTCTAAAGATATATAATAAGTCTTACCTGAGATAATCCATAGCTTTACAATGTCCGAAAATGTTCCTATAAGAGTTCTTCATTTTTATCTTCTACCCCAACTGTTGCAAATTGTCAAGGCGCCTGGAAGAAAAGAGTTCTCCCTAATAAAAGATAAAAAATAAAAAAATTAAAATTCTAACAGAATATAAAAATAATGAAGGAAGTGGAAAATTATTACTTACCATTATAAATACAATAAAAAAATAAAATGTCATCATCATCATCATCATAGTACAGGTATATGTATATTATAAAAGTGGTGTATATGTATGAATCATGAAAGTTCTGCTAATGGTTATGGGAAAACTCAAAAGCCTGTTAAACAAGATGCACTATTTTGATTTTAGACTTTGGATAAACCAACCTTGTTTATAACATCATCATCATACTGAATAATCATTGCCAATACAGAAAACAATTTACAAATTTCTCATTTCAAGAGGCAGACAATGATTACTAAAAGGTTCTATGGCAGATATTTATATAAAAAATGTTTATATTCTACCTCTTCCAAGATACGTCTTCCAGAGAAGCATACCTGTTCATATATGCTAATATAAATATGCAAAATATTTCATCATGCCAGATCTTGTTTACCAATTGGAAAAAGTAATCAGTAATGAAGCTGAAACAAAATTCTAATAAGGAAGGCAATCAGGCAGTCATATGCCTATAAAGTATAAAATGAAGTTAGTAAAAAAACAAGTTAATAAAACAACAAATAAAAACTAAATTAGTAAAACAAAAACAATGAAAACCATGTTAGTAAAACAAAAATTAGTAAAAACAGAAAAAAATTACTGCATCATATACAATCAATTTGCTAGAGAGGAATAAATTGTAAATAGTCTTGAATCAGTGTGTCAACCATTCATTCATTGTGCTGGTAGCTAAAACAAACCAACAAAAAAAAAACAATAATAAAAACATTACCTTTCATATATGCTACCTATCACAGAGTAAAAAATCAGTCAGTCATTTTTCTTGAGTGGCATATTTATTAGTATTTCTTTGATAATAGTTGATAAAAGTTTTTTATCAAATAACATTAAAAAAAAATCTAAAATTGAATACTTACCTACTATAGAAAACTTCAAACCTGGAGTTTTAGTAAAATTCTCTACATTCACAGGTTTGCAGGTTACGTTCGGACACAGATTACTGTTACTAGATGAAGGGCCTGGCCGATTGATATTGTTGGGAACACTTGTTGACAGGCCTGGTGTATTGATATAATCCAGAAAAGCACTCATAGTTTTTTTCTTTTTGGCTGGTAAAGGAGTTTCTTCTTCTGATGACGAAAAATATTCTTCAAGATCACTACAACTAACACTATCCTCGGAGTCAAAGGGCTTATATGGGACAAATTCATCACCGCTGGAATAATCCGTATCAGAGGCCATCATGTCCCGTTCATTTATTTTGCGTACTTTTGTTTCCGTTAATCTAACAAATTGTGAAAAAAATTTTTAAAAAAATTGACCTTATTCGCAAAAAAATTAATAAAAATTTTATTTTTTAACGTACAGAAAAATGGCGACTACCTACGAAAAGAGGAAAAAACGACGAAGAGAATTATGGTATAGGCGCATGCGTAGTCCTTATAGTTTTTCCGTAATTTCAAACAGAAAAACGAACTTCAACAAACGAACATTAACGAGCGCAATCGTCGCTGACAAACCGGAAGTAGTTAAAATCAATTTGACTTCAGCAACTGGTTTTACTTTCACAAAAATGAGCCACTGTTTTTGGATACAATTACATTACATAATAAGCAAATTTTCCACTGGAGATCTTTGTTAAATAGCTCTCTTTAGCAAAATTCATTTCCTTCCACAAGGTTACTCCCACGCTTCTCTTCTATCTCAGCTAATTACATATTCAAAAAAAAATATTTAAAAAAAAAAATCACTTTGATTTTTAGAATTAAAATCAAGATAAAAATAATAATAAAATAAATAGCTTTTACAAACTTGAAAGAAAAATGAATATTAATTAACTATTAAATAAAAATGATTAATAATTTATTTAATTTGTAAAATAATCTATTGATTCAACTATCTATTAATCATTGGAAAGAAATATATTTGTTAAATTATTTAAGATAATTACTGTAATTTAAATGTTTTTTTATTGTGCATGTACTATTGTTTGCTGTTATTAAAAGATGAAAATGAAATGAAAATGATGCAGAGTCATACATGCATACACATGTACTACAACCTACATATTGAACTATCTTAACTAAATATAATTGAAATGGCTATTAATTGTTGACAAAAGGATAAGTATTAATGAATAAAGAATTATAAAACCATTCAACTAATACTACAATAATATAAAATAACTTTGCATCTTTCTGACAAAATGTATTAATTCCATTAATAAACAACCCCTCTTCCTTACATTAAATACCTCATTAACCACACTAATAATAATGAATACCTATCAAGTGGTCAATAAACTGCATAAGCAATCCATATCTAAGCTTTAAACAATCTCCAGCAAAAAAAAATTTTTAAAATTCTAAGGCTATTTCATTTTTTTTAAATATAATATAACTAACTATTCAGTGCAGATACAAAGTATCTTAAACCCTTGTGCCCATTCAGATGGTCACAATATATATATATATATATATATATTGACCATCTAAATGGTCACAATATATACATATATATATATATATATATATATGCAAATACTTCACTATGACTAAAAATACATGATAGATATAATTTGCATGCCATAAGTTGTTGTATGTTGTTCTAAATCATGGTTAGTAAAGTTTTTTTTCAGTCAAAGGCCATTTGGATATATATAATATCATTTGCAGGCCATACAAAATTATCAATTTAAAAATTAGACTGTGATATTTAATCAAAATTTTAATTAATTTATCTTTAATCATGGGAGATCGGCAATCTTTTCAGTTTGCAAGTCAATTTCAACTTTCCCTTTTTAAATGAGGGCCACAATTTTTTTATAAATTAAAAATAAAGTAATAACATTATTATTAATGATTTTACATTTAATGACAGTTTTTCCAATTTGCCTTGTAATTATTTTTGAATTTTGTTTTAGATTTTGGACAGATTAATTCTATAGCAGTTAGGATGTCATCTTTTATAAATTCTCCCCAGAAAATTGTTTTGAATTTTCTACTTTTTTTGTTGTTGAAATACTGTAACCTGGTTTTCACATAATTTTTTGACTTGTTTGTACTTTTTATGAAATCTAGAATGTGCAATTTTTTTTATTTGACTTAGTATGGCTATCCTAATAAAAAATAAATCAAAATAATATTTACTAGTTTATGTTTATCTGTGAAAATCACTATAAAAACAACAAAATGCTCTTAGCATCAGAGATTAAATCCATAGTCAGATAGACCACCCAATATAGATAATTCATTGGAATATTGCATCTGTTACAGAATGAATTAGAACTATTATAAAGGCTGGAGAGAGAAAATGATGCAGTTGAGAAAATAAATATTTACTTTTACTTAACTCTTAATTCAGTATTTGCATTGTGCATGTATTTAAATAGAAGTTTTATATAGGGACATTTTACATACATTTTTAAAAATATCCACAGGCTGTATTGAGAACTTTTGAAAGTTGGTTTCGCCCATGGGCTGGAGGTTCCCTACCCCTGTTTTAAATAAACATTTCATTTAAAAGTAATTACAAAAATTCACTTTCTGTAAAATTTTCAAATAATTTTTTTTTAAAACTGAAAACTAACCAGTTCAAACTTTTCATTTATATATTTTAAAAAATACTCCTTAGAAAAGAGATTTATTTTATAAATAGCTTACCAAGGAGTAAAATCAACTATTCTTTATAAACCAAAAGGGTCTATCAATATTATAAAAATTCCCAAAAAATTCAGTATGTAATGTGAGTTAAAATCCAAATCCTCTTCTACTTGTCTCCATCAATCTTCACTATAGAACAACAAATGTATTTTTTTTTTTTTTACATAGGTAAGAAATAGCTGACAATATGAATTCATTTCTAGTCTAAACCAAGAACCAATGTTAAATAAATAATTTTATTATCATTTCTGGGGTAAAAGTAAAAATTATCATCATTACATTTTAAAAAAGAAGCTAATTAAACTAATAAAAGATATTATTATAAGAAGTTGAATGCTTACACTTTAGCAACATACATCTATAGAAAACTTAATTTATTTATAAATATATTTGTTGAATTAATAATTTATCCTACATTAAGAATTCTAAATGATAGAAATAATAGTTCTTAAAAATAAACCTATTACAATCATTACATTTGTCTGTACTGTATATTTTTTAGACATAACTATTATATATATATATATATTGTACCGTGTTCATATATGGGACCTCGAAACACCGGTCTCTTAGGCAGAGAAGAACATACTCGGAGAGTATGTATGCCCAAACGATAGCTATGAAGTATATAACTAACGTTACATTTCCAGGACATAGCTTCTTCTCGGCTGTTGAGTTGAACACCAAGTCCAAAGCACTTTTTTGTTTGTGTATAACCACAGGCGCCAGCTGCTTATTCTAAAAGAATACTAAAAGAATAGACAATGCACTTTGAACAGTGGCCACTAACTCAACACCTAAATCCACGACTAACTCAGCTATTTGTAATCACTAATAGATTATACTTATTTAGTGATTAAAAGAATTCATAAAAGAATTTGTTAAAAAGAATTGACCGACAAATAAAGTTTAATTTTAAAGATAATTTATTAACTAACATTTATTTACTAAATTTAAACATTTTATACTTCTAATAAAACACACGTATATTTTAAATTAACATTCTAAATAGTTTAAATATTCTTGAATATTTTCATAACAGAACA
Organism: Epiperipatus broadwayi; assembly: GCA_028023455.1. Lineage (NCBI taxonomy): Eukaryota > Metazoa > Onychophora > Udeonychophora > Euonychophora > Peripatidae > Epiperipatus > Epiperipatus broadwayi. The sequence goes on along the minus strand of JAQFVV010000035.1, from coordinate 3,435,547 downwards.
CTGGGAATTTATCTACTTTGACTAATAATATTGATATAAGGATCACACATATATTAACTCATGCACACACATAATAATGATAATAAAGGACTACATAGCATTTGAAATTTAATCACACACATCAAGTTCATTTATGTATGATATAGAGTTCATATAATTAGACTCTTGAAAGATTTGTACGGATTAATGCAATGCAATGGCTATTACAGTATAAATGAAATAAGCAAATGTTTTACCTAGGCTTTTGAATGTTGACGTAGAATTTTGTTCTTTGGAGGCTGCTTTCGGTGAAAATGTTTCCATTATGAATCCTTACCAGCCGGCTGGGACGTTTCCTTGCTCAGTTTCCTGATTTTCACGATTATTACTATCGGAGACAATTAGATATTGACGGAGATTTTCTAAGTTGTTACGTTGACATTATTTCACGGGCAGATCTTGCTGTTTTCATCGGACTTTTTAGGCTGTGGAGAGGCGTGAATTCCCAAAATCTTCCCAACACTGCATTTTGTTTGTTAACTGACTCAATTAATTTCTGAACTGCACTACTCAATTACTTTGTGAACTGAACTACTGTCCGATAAAAAAGTCTATTTATACCTGCGACGTGTTGTCTTTCTATCTCCGGCAAAGATCTGTTATCGAAATTCCAGTGATAATCATTTGATAAAAGTGTTTTGAAAGATTGCTTAATTAGTAATAGCCATGCAAAATGTATTGTTTTATATTAATTAATATCTAATAGCCATTGCTGTGTTTTTTAATGATAATCTTCCCTAACTGTCGTTTATTTATAATAACATTTATTCTATTGTTGACAATCACATATATACGCACATATATTAGCTTTAACATTATTTTTCTTTAATTAAACTTGAATGAAAAGAGATTTGTATGTTTTAACTTTTTAAATTATATTTTTACGAATACTAATAAAACTCTTTACTTCCCTTTATAACCCCTAGTTTAATTAATTTCAGCTCTTATTTCAGAAACTAACGATAGAAAACTATTTGATTCTTATCTTTTTCGAAAACAAGCTGCAATAAACTCTTCAACATTTAATTTTATGTTTTCCTTTTATGAAAGATTATTTTAATAATTTTTTTAGATAAAATTATATGTGCCAATATTCAATATTGGTACATTACACCGCCCTTCCTTTTGAGAGTAAAATGCGTCATTTTTGACCATTTTATCTCTGACAACATTAAATCTTAATTTATTATTCCTTCTAAGTTTGCTTTTTGGTATCTTTTCCTTTCCATACTAAGTGCAATCTCCAATTATGCTTTTCTTCTTTCTATGCTGGCAACATTGTTTACAATGTTCATCCTGGATAGTGACCACGAGGATAAACTAAATTTGTTGCACAGGGATCTTTTATAAACGAAGCTTCGGCTGCCGATTCTCTTGATCGGACTTTGACTAAAAAAAGATGGCTGCAAATGGCAGGAATTTCAACTGTCCATTTCTGACTTACGCCCTGGAAACCGATTGCCGATTCTCTTGATCGGACTTTGACTAAGCAGCTGTAATGGCAGGAATTTTCAACTGTCCATTTCCGACTTACGCTTTGGAAAACGAGGTACGAGATATGGGGATTCTCCCCTGAAAAAGATACTTACGACTTACTCTGGTTGTCGCCAGTGTGCATTTTAAAAGAGGCATGATCCTGGCCAATCCGTTACGGGTACTAGAATTTATCCAGATGACAGCTTTAAACTTATCCTTATCTAAACTTAATTCTATACTACCCTCATTCCCTTTAGTTTCAAACCCTTATACACTCCTAATATAACTTAGATTGACTTTATATTATTTATCACTAATCCTACGATATTATTTTAAATACACATGAACATTACTTTAACATATTTATTTATATTTTTCTGAACTATTACGAACATTATTTCAACATTATTTATTTACACTAATATTATAATATTATCTTTAAACCAGTACGAACATTTTAAACATTAGTTTTACGATACTTATTTTAAACCCATACGAACATTATCCATATTTATTTATGCTACAATATTATTTTGAAACTATCACGGACACATATTTATTTATATTACAATATTATTTTAACCCATTACTTTAACTTATGTATTAACTTGCGTATATTCAGAAAACTATTTTATTTATTGCTCTTTATTATTATACAAAGATTTTATGGGACTTGATTACTTTAAACCATTTATTGACTTCCTTTTATTAACTTATGTATTCAAAACTATTTTATTTTAATGTGTGTGTATTCAGAAAAAAAACTGTTTTACTTTATTGCGATTCATTATTATTATTATTTACTACAGATATATTATACTTATTTTGCTTAACTTGATTTCCTTTTGCTTATTTCCGTTATCTTATTTATTTATTTAATCCTACAAACTTTACTTTTAAAACATTAATTTGACCCATTTATTTAACTTGATTTTATTGATTTTTTTATTTATTTGATCTGTTTATTTACGAGCATTTCCTTAATTAATATGTGCGTGGAAAAAAAAAAATCTTTTATTTTGCGAAGCCTACGTTATTATTATTACTTACAACATTTCATTTATTATTATTCATTCATTTTTAAATTTATTGTCTTAAGTTTTAAATAGAAGTTTCAGATTTAATTTATTAGATTTATTTACTTTAGAATAACCATATTCGTGCTCATTGTCCATTTCCGGTCCATTTTGTTTATTTCCTTTACTATTGCACCCATTTACTATCTTTTAAATATATCTGGCGGTTCCTTCTTTCTTTCTACTAATTCACTAACATAAATTATACTCCACATTCTCACATCTATAAAGTTTGTTGTGTTATCTCTTTCTCTCTCCGTCCGATTTTCTGCCTTGTAAATTAGAAAACTTTTAAGCTTCACAGACCTCCGTATTTTTCTTAACTGTGAATATTTTTTCCTACGCTTCCTCTTTGTTTTAAATCTACGTCTACAGCGAATGCGAACGTTTACTTTAACCTTTTTAAATTTATTTTCTATCTTGATTAATTTTATTTCCAAACTATTATGCTTAACGCTATCTCCTGCTTTTTGATCTACATCAGTTTCTACTTTCTCTGTAGCAACGCTATCTGATTCTAATTTAATTTCTATTTCCAAACTACTATATTTACAATTATCTGACTCTACTATCTCTTCGATGACCTCAACTTCCTTATTTTCTTTAACTAAATCTAACTCTCTGCTTTCTTGGTTCTCCTCTACTTTCTCTATTATTTCACCCCTCATTCCTTTAATTTCACATCTTATTTCTCTTATTCCCGCAATGAATTCTTGATGACTTTGCCTGAATTCTTGACGCATTTCTTCCATCATATTTATCATCATTTTCAGCATCTGCATCTCAGACATTTCCTTCTCTTTTTCCATTTTTAAAACAATATTTTATTTCACTAGATTTAATATATGGCTTACTTATTTATTTCTTACTAAAATGGAAATACACGCTGACTCCACTCTTTTAGTCCTTTTCTCTACCCGATCTTAATGTTTTAACTCTGCCCATAACATCTAATTGACTCTGATTTGATAGCATATATGTCAAAATCTCTTTTCATTTCGAAAAAAAAAATTTTCGGTCAATTCTTTTTTTTAAAATTAAAGCACTTTTACATACGTAATTTAACTTTTGTATAAAAAATTTTTAAACAAGAAGTATTTCGTTACTATTGTTTCTTAGGTTCAGCCCCACAGTTGGGTATAGCCATTTGTACCGTGTTCGTATGTGACCTTGAAACACCGGTCTCTTAGGCAGAGAAGAACATACTCGGAGAGTATGTATGCCCAAACGATAGCTATGAAGTATATAACTAACGTTACATTTCCAGGACATAGCTTCTTCTCGGCTGTTGAGTTGAACACCACGTCCAAAGCACTTTTTTGTTTGTGTATAACCACGGGCGCCAGCTGCTTATTCTAAAAGAATACTAAAAGAATAGACAACGCACTTTGAACAGTGGCCACTAACTCAACACCTAAATCCACGACTAGCTCAGCTATTTGTAATCACTAATAGATTATACTTAATTAGTGATTAAAAGAATTGATAAAAGAATTTGTTAAAAAGAATTGACCGACAAATAAAGTTTAATTTTAAAGATAATTTATTAACTAACATTTATTTACTAAATTTAAACATTTTATACTTCTAATAAAACACATGCATATTTTAAATTACATTCTAAATAGTTTAAATATTCTTGAATATTTTCATAACAGAACACTGGGAATTTATCTACTTTGACTAATAATATTGATATAAGGATCACGCACATATTAACTCATGCACACACATAATAATGATAATAAAGGACTATATAGCATTTGAAATTTAATCACACACATCAATAGTTCATTTATGTATGATATAGAGTTAATATAATTAGACTCTTGAAAGATTCGTACGCATTAATGCAATGCAATGGCTGTTACAGTATAAATGAAATAAGCAAATGTTTTACCTAGGCTTTTGAATGTTGCTGCTTTCGGTGAAAATGTTTCCATTATGAATTCTTACCAGCTGGCTGGGACGTTTCCTTGCTCAGTTTCCTGATTTTCACGATTATTACTATCGGAGACAATTAGATATTGACGGAGATTTTCTAAGTTGTTACGTTGACATTATTTCACGGGCAGATCTTGCTGTTTTCATCGGACTTTTTAGGCTGTGGAGAGGCGTGAATTCCCAAAATCTTCTCAACACTGCATTTTGTTTGTTAACTGACTCAATTAATTTCTGAACTGCACTACTCAATTACTTTGTGAACTGAACTACTGTCCGATAAAAAAGTCTATTTATACCTGCGACGTGTTGTCTTTCTATCTCCGGCAAAGATCTGTTATCGAAATTCCAGTGATAATCATTTGATAAACGTGTTTTGAAAGATTGCTTAATTAGTAATAGCCATGCAAAACGTATTGTTTTATATTAATTAATATCTAATAGCCATTGCCGTGTTTTTTAATGATAATCTTCCCTAACTGTCGTTTATTTATAATAACATTTATTCTATTGTTGACAATCACATATATACGCACATATTTTAGCTTTAACATTATTTTTCTTTAATTAAACTTGAATGAAAAGAGATTTGTATGTTTTAACTTTTTAAATTATATTTTTACGAATACTAATAAAACTCTTTACTTCCCTTTATAACCCCTAGTTTAATTAATTTCAGCTCTTATTTCAGAAACTAACGATAGAAAACTATTTGATTCTTATCTTTTTCGAAAACAAGCTGCAATAAACTCTTCAACATTTAATTTTATGTTTTCCTTTTACGAAAGATTATTTTAATAATTTTTTTAGATAAAATTATATGTGCCAATATTCAATATCTGGCTTGCTAGGCTGAGTTTGAAGACTTTACCGGTCTGAAAAATTCACGCTTGCAAACTGATAGAAACGTTTTGCATAAACACTTGAGAGTCAGTGTTTAGATCTAGTTTCTATACTCTATCCCTCACTGATGAGAGCAAACCAGCTTGAAATCAGCTGATCTGGGGGTGAGCAAATGAAAGAGGTAGTTAATTCTGACTCTTTTTTCGTTTATGTAAACAAATTTTACACTTGTTCGGTGGTTTTGGTAAAACGCCATCTGTTGAACATATATATATAAACATAATGTATTTACACATATATATTTAAAAAAATGGCAAAAATTAATATTTGCCAAAAAGAACTTCCATGTATTATTATTGTTATTATATATAAAATACAATTATTGCTGTTATATAAAGATATTTTATATTATATCATATATTTTATTTATAATAATTAATTTTTTTATGAACACAGACTTTCATATGACCCACCACTTTCCACACTATTTCATAACACTGATGCACTTGAACACATATATGTTGAAAAGATAAATAATCACCAATACATGTATTTCATGATAAACCAGCAATCATCAGTTGGTCCAGATTACCATTTCTACACATATATATGCCACAAGTGCTCAGATATATATTAAGATAGCCAAACCTCATACTTCAATGGACAGGCTTCAATCTATTTCATACTCCAACTCTTCAACCGTCCATCCAATTGAAAAATCTGATACTGAAATGCTCAAAGGTCACCGTGAGGCCGAGATTCTTGTCACACCCATGTTGACCTGAGATCAGTCTGACCCCTCATGTACAAGACATAATCCATTTATACAAGGGATGGGCAGACATCTCTACTATATTGTTATTTGTCTTTTGTCCCATTAATTTATGTATGTGTGAATTATAAAGTCCCTAAAATTTATGCTTAATAAGTTTTATTACCATTCCTGTAAAACAAAATGTAAAGGAGGAATTGCATACTCCAAATAAATTATTTCTCCCATTATGGAGACTTATGAGGCTAATTATCAAAAACATTATTGTAAGGTGAATAGTCATTTCACAAGGCACTGTATAATTACAGAAGTAACTTACTTATGTATAGGATATATATATATTTAATTCTGTATATAAATTTATTTATATAATAGTAAAAAAGTTTTGTAGACTTTACATTGAAAGTTTAATAAAATTTTCGGAGTCCCCCCCCCCCCCAGTTATATTTTCTAAAATTGTTTACAGTTAATTGCTTACTTAGTTAAATATTAACTGAACTCTAATTAAAAAATACATGGAAAAATCTTTAAATTTTCAATATTTATACTCACATATATATATAAAGAAAGAAAATGATACTATAAAAATTCATATTTTACCAACCTGCAAGTGTAAATTTTCGATCTTCTACTATAGGCTGCGGTACTGTACTTTCATATAGTTCAATTTCTTCTCGAGTCAAAGAACTTCTCACAGCGTGAAGAGAAACTGGAGGGTCTGGAGGTTTTAGTTTTATTGGAAAACCTCCAAAACCTATAGCAGGAATGACAAAAAGAAAAGCAATGGTAAAAAATCCTATCCACCAAGCACCAATCCAATGTATATTTTCATGGGTAAACCCTGGATCTGTGAAAAACATATAAGATTAATCACCTGATTGTTTAAAGCACTGATCAATAATTTAATGACATTAATATATTAATTACTTAAAATAGAAAAATCTTGGACATTCTATCTCTATCACTCACATATTTCAACTCAACAAATTAATAATTCATTAAGAATTATTGGCAATTGCATATTAATCATTTCTCACTGTTTGCCAGTTTTACAGGACAAATAATTTTAAATCCTAATATTATTCACTTATAATTAAAAGTACAAATATAATTATATGCCCAGCTAACTTTTATTCTAAGAGACTAAAGGCTAAAAACATTATTTTTCATATCTGAGTTGACATTATGATTGGTTGAGAGGGAGATAAATATGCAGATTATTGAAAATCTGCCAATAGATATACATTAAACATAATACATTTGTTTTAATAATATTTTTGTACAAATATTAATAATTACTTTAGAATTATTTTAAATTGGATTGTTCAAAAAATCTTTGAAATATGTGATTGATTGTTTAACAGCAAAAATAAACTAATAAATAAAATAATTTAAATATACCTTTAACAAAGATGGCATGCATAATTGTTTTACAGCTCTTAAAAATAATATTTAAATAATATTTGGTTTATCACAGTTAAATTTATTCTTTTTTTCTTAATATTAAAATAAATTATTATTAAAAATGATTACATACAGTATGATATCAATACAACTTTATCAGTCAAAAGGCAGATCCCACATGACTATCTTCTCATTCTTGACTTTTGTTCTACTCCTTAAATATTTTTATTTTTAAAAAGATCATTAATCAATGACTTTTTTCTACTGCTCAATTCAATACAATCTTTTTCAATTTGTAATTCCTTTACTAATCCAGTCATTCTTCTTTATAATTTTCTCAAAAATAAACTTTCATTTATTTTTTAAAAATTTGTATAGCACTAATTTCATTTTCTAATTTATCATTTTCTTTCTTCAAATCCACAGTATTAAATCTTCTGATCTTTTTTGATCATTTTCCAAATTGACCACCATTTCTGCTTCATATAAAGCAACAGTCCAAAACGCATTTATCAAATTTAATTCTTAGATCTAATTGCAATGAACCATAAAATAACACCAATACTCATTAAAACACTATTTAGTCATTGCAATTTTCATTCGTAATTTTTTTATCACTTTTTCCATTATCAGTTAGCAAATTTATCAAATATTTAAAAACTCTAACCTGCTCAACAATTTTCTATCTAATAGTTACTATTTTTCTTCTCTCTATCTATTCTCACAATTTGGTTTTATTATATTTTATTTTTTTTCATATGTCATAGCATCGGCCAGGAGCGAACCCACAACCGTCTGCAACCAATTACTTTCTTGCAAGGCAGCTGTGATAACATCTCGGCTAACAGTGCTTGACATTATATTTTATTTTTATTCCAATTTTCAACAACATCCATCACTTTTACATAGCACTTTCTCAATCCCATCATCATTATTTGCAACCATTACCATATTATCAATATAATATAAATAACGATTATTTAGGAATTCATTTTATATAGAATACAACATGAGATATTACATTTCCCTTACTATATATATTTTTATACATCTTTTAAGAAATATACATGTTTTCTAGTAAATATTTTTTCTTCCAAGTAACATCTTATTAAAAAATAAATACAATAAAATAAATAAATTCATTCTATTAAATATCTTTTCAAAATCAATAAAACAAGAGTAATGTTTCTCTTTTTCTTGCTCTCTCTCTATTTATCTTAATATATATATAACACTTCTGTTACATGGCACACAATAAAGTTGAAATGAAAAGTAGAAATAAACACAGACAAAATTTTTTGTATAGTTTTATTCACTTCCTGGAATAAAATAGTCATAGTAAATAATTAAATAGTTCTAAATTTAAAATAAAATTTTGCTATAAATAAACATTTAAAAATGTCTAAATAAATATTTTTAGTGAATTCTAATTTTGGAATTAAAAACAAGCCTGTTTTATGTCAATATAAAACTGATAATTATAAACATTTACGTTATCTATTTTTAAATATCCTTGATTATACTTTGATAAAACTTCAAATTTGCTTTCAGAAGTAACTTTTAATTAAAAGTGATTTGAAAAAATCAAAATAGAAAGAAAACAATTTTAATTGATGTGTTTTTATCACCCCAGCTGACTATGTAAAAAGAGTTGATAAAAAGATTAGTTTTAGTTGGCTAGTAGTTTTTTGAAGTTTTGGCTAGTTTTTTGGTTATAGTTTGTTGTAGTTGGCAGTAGTTATAGCTGGCAGTTAGTTGATTAGAGTAGTCCAGATCAGGACAGAAAACTACCATGAAGATATGACTACAAGGAGGGCAAACAAAAAGCTGCTCTATAGTTCAAGATGGTAGAGTTTGAATTCACATGCAGAAAAGGGACAACTTTAAGTGTTTCATAGTTACACATGTGTTCTTGAAGACAGTTTTCTTGTGTAAAATATATAAAATTGGATGGAAGAGGGATCATTGCAGTTACCTGATTATAATTTTTCTGATGATGACAATCCTGGACTATATCAGTTTCGCTAACACATTAAACAGAGAAAACCTCAGCTTGCTGAAGAATTAATAAGTACATATGCTGATGTATCTCAATGCAAGGAGCCACAGATAAACACATCATATTTATATAAAATGAGTTGTTTTAAAAATAATTCATTAAAAATGACATTTTAAAAGTGGTAGACATATATAGAATAATATTTTAAGTCATTTAAAATCTATATTTTTAAATGTTATAATTAAGAGTAACCTGCAATAGTGATATCTATATAGAAAGAACAATATTTTAAATTTTATTTTAAAAAAGTCATTGTAAAAGAGTAAAACAAAAAATTTTGTTTGAATTAAAAGAAACTTGCAAGAGTGTTATTTTTAAACATTTATCTAATTAATCTTAAACTGTCAAAAAAATGGATCATTTTTAAAGAGAAAAAAACTAATCAGTAAAGAAAGAATTTAATAGCTGATTCATATTACTTTTTAATAACTTTATTGTTTTGTCAAATGAAAAATAACATATGATGTAAATAGTAGTGTGTGCAGAAATAGCTAAATGAACATATATATATTAAATCTTGTCCTATAAAAAGGAAAATAAATTTTTGCTATTAAATATGCATTATAAAAAAGGAATTTCATTTATAGATTTATGACAATATTAAAGAATACATTATACTGCTCAGATGATATGTGTATGTAGTTGATGCAAACCTAGTATAAGGTATTTATATCATTTAAAATAACTTAAGATTTTTATTTTGTGGCAAGTCAAACATGTTCAAAAATTGTCACATTTCTGTGTGTGTGTATATATCAATGAGTGTCAAGTAGACATGTGTAAAATTTAATAATTTTTAAGCATCAATTTAAATGTTTATTTCTAAATTATAATGCACTTATATGCATTTTATGCAAACCCATTAAGAGGTATTACAAATCAATGTAATTTTATATTAATCATATAATTCACAATGTGATAATTTTTTTGTATATTATTCAAAATCAGAAGACTTAATTGGTATATGTATAGCCATGTTCTACAGACTTTAACTTCATTTTTTATTAATAAACTTGTATTTCATTGTTAAAATCACCCCAGTGATGTAATTCTAAATATTTTTAGATATTATGTATTGTGTCAGCTCTTGATCACAATAACAGTAATAGAGCTTGTATTCTCTAAGCTAGATTTGAGCATAATGGTCTGAGATATTAAAGCAGATGTACTTTAGTTCAGAGGCATTCCATTATCACATTGTCCTAGTTTGGTGTGTATGAGGATTATATTTTTCAAAAGTCCATGCACTACATTTTATTTTAATTTAGTTTCTATTAGAATTAAGTTTATAATGGTTAATACATTAATGATACTAATGTTGACCAGCATATTTTAATATCCCAGCATTATTGTTTTTATGATTATATATTCTAATAGATGAGAACTTAATTGGTGCATCCAAGTTATGTTTAAATAATTGCCACAATCTGGCAAATACTAATTAGTTGGCCTGGACACATTTCAAATCCACTCAGAAGATTGACTGACTTATTTTGATTATAGATCATTCATGATGAAGGATGGTTATTTATTTTGAGTATTACTTATACTTACTTTTACTTATTAATAATGCTAGGGGATTTGTCTATGATTAATTATACTTAGTTACTCCAATGGGTTAAATGGGATGATCTCTCAGACCCCTTTCAAATCCAGTCACAAGATTAATTTTTGATTATAGATCATTCATGATGATGTATGGTTATTTCTTTTGAGTATTACTTATACTTACTTTTACTTATTGTTGATGCTGGGAGATTTATGTATGATTAATTATATTTATAGTTACTCTAAGGGGTTAACTGGGCTAATCTTTCAGAGAGTGCTCAAGATCTCTCATGCTCTTAGAATATATAACATTATTTATATATTTTTAATAATATTTTACTTTAATATTAAACATACTTTAAATTTCATTATATGAAATATTTGTTTACTTGGGGTTGAAGATGAGTTGCCATCACCCCACCTTCACCATTGACTTGCCCTCCTTGCAGTCTTATATCTTCATGGTAATTTTTGTCCTGATCTGGACTACTCTGCTAGCTAACTAACTGGCCAGCTATAATTACTGCCAACTAAAACAAACTACAACAAAAACTAGCCAAAACTATTCAAAAAACTGTTAGCCAACTAAAACTAATCTTTTTATCAACTCTTTTTATATAGTCAATTGGGGTGATAAAAACACATCAATTAAAAACTGTTTTTTCTATCTTGATCTTTTCAAATTACTTTTAATTAAAAGCTACTCTTGTAAGCAAGTTTAAAGCTTTATCAAAATATAATCAAAGATTTTTAAAAATAGATAATAAAAATGTTTACAATTATCAGTTCTATTTTAACATAAAACATGCTTGTTTTTAAATTTCAAAATCAGAAATCAATAAAATATTTATTTAGACATTTTTAAATGTTTATTTATAACAAAATTTTATTTTAAATTCAGAACTATTTAATCTTTTACTATGATCATTTTATTCCAGGAAAATAAGAAAACTATCTACAAAAATTTTTGTCTGTTTATTTCTATTTTTTCTTTCAACTTTATATACATTTGTGCACACACACTATGTTATTGTATGCCTTGTAACAGAAGTGTTACAAAATAGATAGATAGATAAATGGAGAGATGCATGTTAGGAGTAACAAGAAGAGAATAGAAATCACAATATATGGGTAAGAGAACAAACAAGTGTTACCTACCTCATTGAAAAAAATACAAGACTGAAGTAGAGTTGGGCTGGACATATTGCTAGAAGAGATGCACAATTGAAATCTTAAACTGAATTCCAAGAGATTGTAAAATACCCAGAAAGAGATCATGTTATATGGATGGATGAAATAAGAAAGTGTGCAAGGTGATGTGGAGAACAGAAGCTAAAGATTGGAGAAGATTGATTGAACTTGGAGAGACCTTCATCTTGCAGTGGATAATGGTTGATGATGATTTCAGCCTCATTTATAAAAATGATAATTTTAGCTAATTTATTAAATATTATTTAGTAATATTTATATGTACATCTGCACATACTAATAGTTTAAAAAAATGATATTAATTTGAGCTAATTTATTAAATATTATTTAGTAACATTTATATGTAAATTCACATATACTAATATTTGTATGTATATCCACACATACAAAGAGATCAGTAGCACCTGTTTGTTCTCTTATCCATATATTGTGGTTTCGATCTCTTATTACTCCTAACATGCATCTCTCCATACCTCTTTCAGTGGTCTGAAGTCTCTGTATTGCTCTTCTATTAAGTATCCAAGTCTCAGATCCATAAGTAAGAACTGGTAAAACATGTTAAAAATCTTTCTTTTTAATTCTATGATTAATTCCATCCATTATGTTTCCATCTATATTAATAATCTGACCAAGATATTTGTAATTGTTTAACTTCTTCTAACTCATCATGATCAATTTTTATTTTCATATTTTGAAAAAATCCATATATATATATTATGACAAGGTGACTTCAAACCCTGTTTCACAAAAGGAAAATTTGTACACACACGTGTATATGGTTCTTTATTTGAATATATTTGATTTTTAAATTGGTAGAGAAAGGGTTAAAATAAAGATGAAGTATGAAAAGGGGAGGGGTGTTTGTGCTCTTGTATTTTATTGAAGCATGAGTATATATATATGCTGTGTGAATAGATGGATGGATGAATGAACGAAATTCAACAAATATAAATTTGATGTTGAAGATGGAAGCTAATGCAGCTCATTTTATTATAATAGATAAAAGATATCTTAAATGAAAAAAAAAATTAAAACTGTATAAATTATTATCTAAAGAATGCAAAAAGAAAAACAAAAAAAATAAAAGTCAAAAACAAATTACAGGTGGTCAACGAAATTTCTTAACCTTGAAAAGACAAAAAGGTGGTAAAAGCATTTTGCTTTGTTTAAAGAGAAACCGAACCTCAAAACCACATGAGTGATAAGGGATAAAAGAAAGGAATAAGAACTTTCTAGAAAAAAATGAGTCTACAAAAAAAGAAATATAGAAAATAATATATTTTTTGGAAATGACAGTTCATCTGATACTGCTTTGAAGAAAATAATTCTCCATACATTACTAAATTGTGAAGTCTTGGAAATGTATTGAAAGCAGTCAATGTATTTACCAGCTATAAACATGAGGAGATAAAAGCTTAAGCATGCTGAAGAGCTTGTGTGATGCAATACTAAATTGCAACTGGAGTAGATCGAATCTATAATAAATAATTTTGCCGATACTGGAAGGAATACACTCCTGAAATATTTCAACCATAACCTATTCCGAAGAGAATCAATACCAAGTCAAGAAATTAATTGGATTGAATACATATGAAGTCACCTATTTCTATGCACCAGCCAAATGAATTATTACCATTGTTTTTATACTTTCATCATTATCCCAAAGAAAAACCCAGGTAATATAAACTTTTATTTATATAATTCAAATTATAATTCTTTAAAGATATTACATGTTCATTTCTTAATGCAAAAATATAGATGTTTCCATAATTTGTCCAGATATATTTACATAATTCTAATAATGAAAATTTAAGTAATAAGTTCATATTTCTTCTCTTCTATATTACCACATTCTCCATATGATGGTAAATAAAGACTTTTAGAAAGTGATCAACTGAGAAGCTATTCCTAATTTTAAAATATTCTACATCTAAATGGATTTGGACATGATTGCTTTTCTCTTGAAATTTTCTTTATTCATTTGTTAAAATATGCAGTGCATGTGTATGCCTGTGTTTTATATATATATATAAATTACCAAAAAATATTTGAGCACAAATATTAATATTTGTGATTTATAAATTATGTTTAATATTAAAAGTAATAGAAAGGTTATCCATGTCTGTGTTACATCTTTATTTTGGGTAGTCTGCAGCGTATAGAAAAGGAGGAGGGATGTTTTATGTATTTCAATTTGTCCATTTCAGCTATTTTTGGACAAAAATTATTCATTAGATATGCCATAATTTCAAAGCAGAACATAATTAATTTGATAAATAGAAGTTCTCGTTTAATGTTCTTTTTGCTTTTTAGTTTATATAGCTAAATATTGATGAAATTCTGTTTTCGTAACTCCTGCCATTTTGATGAATCCACATTTGTTATTATTTTTTTTGACATTTACCATTAAGATTTATCTGTTTTTGTTGTAATTCAAGTTTCATATTGTTTTCTTGTTTTTTTTAATTTGTATTTTAGAAGAAATTCTTCAATTTAGTCATTTTAATTTGTTCATTTCAGCTATTTTTGAATAAAAATTCTTCATTAGGGAAAGGGATATTTGACTTATTTTTGATGATGTCATAATTTAAAAGCAGAGTATAATTTATTTGATAAATAGGAGCTCTCGTGTTTTTCTTAACTTGTATTTTAAAAATATTTGTTTGATTTAGACATTTTAATTTATCCATTTCAGATATTTTTGGATAGAAAGGGTGTCATGTTTGAAGCAATTTTGAGTGATTTCTGTTTTTGTAATTCAAATTTTATAGCATTTTTTTTAAATTTATATTTTAGAATTATTTGTTTCATTTATGTTTAGGCCTTTTAATTTGTTGATTTAATTTGTATTTTACTTATTTTTTTAGCTTAAGAAATAATGGCGTTAATGATGTTTTTGATTTTTTACTTACTTTTGATGTTTTAATGGTTATTTTATGTATTTTTATCAATTTTGTGTGTGTTTGTACTTTTTTTAAAATTTACATATTATTTCACTTGATCTTTACTTACTTTTGACGTCTTGCCTTAGGCTAAATTTTTTACTTGATTTTGTACTTACTTTTGATGTCTTGCTTTAGGCATTGTAATTTTCAATTGATTTCAGCCATTTTTGTATAGAAATTTATCACTTGCAGGTTTCTTGGTGGTTCTATAGCATCATCTAGCGGCCACAGTACACATAACCAAAAACTACATTTTTAAATACATTTAAACCCAGTAAAAATAAAAATTGATTGTTGAAACGATATCCACATAGAGCTATACTGGTAAATAGGTAAGCAGGCAAATGCTTAGGCTACAAATAATATGGGAGGAGGGGAGAAATACTGTTGTATTATATTTTATGTGTATTTATATCAATTATTTGAATTTATTTAAAATTTATTTTTACCGGTGAGCTTGCAAGATTCATCCATATTATATTTGAGAATCAATCAACTATATTATGATTGGTGAAATAGAGAGGGAGACATATCAAATGTTTGGTTTACTTATTGCATCAAAAAAGTCCAATGCAACTCTATTCATATACCTTACTTTGCAATGTAAATCTAAAACTTCTACATATATTAGGATACAAATTTCTTACCACTCAAATCAACATACTTTCTATTGGTTATTGTTGCTAAAGCTACTCCCAAAACTGGTCCAAACATCCTAGAACACAGTGTTAAGGCTGAAAAAATATATATATAAACAATATTAATATTTAAAAAAAAACAAAACACTACTATTGATCTAAGTTTTATATTTTATATAAACTTTATTCATATCTTGACAAAACTCCAATTTATTTCATGAATGAGTCAGTAGTTTAAGAGATTGAGTGACAGTTGAACACTTAAGTGATAAAAATCACAGAAGATCCAAATCAATTTTCCAGAGTAAAAAAATCTTATTTCCCCTTTTAAGAATAAATTCAGGAATCTTTTGCTCTCTAATCAGTCATTCTTACCACTGTAAAAATGTGAAACATTTTACAAAATATTTTTGTGAAAAGTTAAGTTAAAGAGTATATTTGAGACCTCATTGATATTAAAGTTCTGTTAACCTTTCGTCTGCCTCTTATGAGAGCTTTTGTTGACGATTGACGTCACTCTAATTCCATTATTTTTAATGCTAGGATAGCTGTTTTACAGTCGTTAGTTAGGTTTTTAAAAGTTCTATAAGATGCTGCCCTCTCTTGAATTATTTTACAAGTAAAAAATCAATAAAACTGTTGGTAAACCTAAACAAAGAAGAAAGCTTGTCGGTGATTGGCTGGAAAGGACAAAGAAACCGCCTAATCAAAGAAAATAAAGAAAAACGCTAAGATTTTCATTTTGAATATGATAAACAAATGTTTTAAACTATTATAAAAGTATTTTTTGAGAAATTACAAATCATTTTCATAAAATATGCTAAAAAACAAAAGTATTTTAGAAAAATATTGAAGATTTTAGTAAAAATATTTGATTTTAGCAAAAAAAATATTTACTTTTCTGTAACGTAAAACTAAAAAAAAAAAATTTACATCAGCAACTCTTTTTAATTCGTTAGTATGTTCACTTTTAAATTTGCCGAAATTGAATATTTTATAATAAATAAATAGAAATTTATTTTTGAAAGAACTTTCATTCACTATCATAACCTGACAAATTATTAATATACTTTTTATAAACAAATCTAAAGTGAATATGATATTAAAGGTGAATATATTTTAACAATTGACTTTGTCTTCAGTTTGTGAGTTGGCCAATTAAAAGCTTTGATTTTTAATTAACTCACCCAATAATATAATTAGCAGTCAAATGGTTAAGGGATCTCATTTGCGTTAATAAGACACAGTTATAAAATTGAAAATATGAAAAATTTGATTATATATAGGAATACTTTTTGTTTTTCAGGAATAAGTCACTTCATAATAGCAGAACAGAAAATAATCTATTATTTAATCAAACTGAAGTCATGTTTAATAATATCAATACAGAAAATAATGTAGACATAATCAAAAAAGTCATGTTTAATAAATATATTTTACAGAAACACTGAAGAATTAAGTAATGTAAAAATGATTGTCTTTTGAGAAATTTGTTTAAAAAAGAAAATTGAGTTTGAATCTTTAGTGAGAATATTTTGTATAATGAAGGGCTATTAAAATGACGTAAATGATTAGAGGTAATGAAGGTATTAATATATTTTTTAGAAAAAGGAAAGTCAATGGTAGTTATATTTAACTATTACATTATTATCTAAAATACTTTGCTGACATTTGATAAGACTACATATATGATGAATGCTGTTTTAATAACTTCTACAAATAGTTTCAGGTATGGGTGTGCTACTCCTTTCCTATGTTTTTCTATAGAATATAGAAACAATGAACTTAAAGATTCTATTGATACTAAAGTTAATAACTGACTGTTTTGTTAATATTAAAGTTTTAACAGATATTAATCTGATTTGGCCAATATTAATAAAATAGAGACAGAGAAACGGAAAACTGATATGAAAAGTGGGTATTCATCGATGAGCCCTATATCCCCTGGATGGCACTGTTTTCGCGCTAAAACACATAAAAATGCTGTTTCTGTGGCCGACACATTTGAACCTGCATTTTCTATAATACAACTTTTTGTTGTGCTACAGATTGCAGGCTGCTATGTCACGTCACAGTACAGCATGTATGTTTTACGCAGCAAATACATTTTCCGAATATCGCAGTTTATAAAATAGTTACGGCTTGGGGAGAGGATGTGCTTTTTTGAATTGGATGGAAATGTTTTCATTTGATTTTTTTTTATTTTAAAGTATTGAAATGTTCCGATTTTGTAAAGTAATAATTAACAGACTTTTTACACTGTAGTGTATTGAAGTTTTAAGTAGTAAATGTTGATGAGATATATGTATAAAGTGAGTTGGAAGTAGGTAACAAGTCAAGTAACGTACTGTTTATAACATTCCATGAGACAAAGAAGTTGTACAGTGTGTATATATTTGAAATAAAAAAGAGCATTAACACAAAAATATCCCGTAAGAAAAGTAGAATTTTCCCTGTTTTTTTTAAATGTCATAAAAAACATATATTATAAACATTTTATATATATATTTGTCATTGTTTAAAAAAGTTTTAGTTTCTTTCTTTTCTCTGACTACTGTTAGACTTTGTTGATATAGTTTACATTTATTGTTATCATTTATTTTATAGGTGTTAGTAAAAAAAAATGTTTGCAAAAATACGATTTTGATATTTTTTATTTTAGCATTACAAACAGAACAATAACCCTAAAATTAACCCTAAACCTAACCCTGAAACTAATCCTAAACCTACCCATAACAAGTTTTACTTTTAGTTGTCATTCTATTTGAAATAAAAACTAGCGGTAAACAACAACAACAAAAAAAAGCCGTAACCCCAGTAAAAAAATCTCCAATAGAAAATTGATTTTTATAATAAAAAGCAAACTAAAAAAGATGAATCAAATTGTAATTTGTTTATTTTACATTTATTATTATCATTTAATTTGTATACGTTATTTAAAATTAAATAATATTTAAAAAAGACGATTTTCTTTTGCTTTTATTTTCGCATTACAAAAAACACATACAAATGATTATAATTAACAGCCTGGGAATGATCATATTTTATAGTTTAAGCGTGAAAACTGCGCCATCGAGTGGGATATAGTAGCTATTCGACGACAACCGAAAAGTGTTGTTTTTTTATTTAATGAAAATTGTAAACATCCTTAAGATTTTAGCTAAAGAAATATTTGGACAATAAACCTGATATATTATCCATTAACTAATAATCAAATGGTTTTATTGGTTAAGGGTTTATAAAAAATTCAAGCATCAGAAGTGTCACACTGGAATCAATCTGAAAACTTTCCATTCCAGAGTATGATACTCTACAACTGTGCTAAAATCACGCGGGATATATATTATCACTTAAGAGAGAAATTACAATAGTTGAAATATCACATGATGCTACACACTTTCTTTAATGGTTAACATGTGGACTATAAGATTTGTTTATTTTTCTAGTGAAGATGATCATTATAAGTAAATGAAACTGTGTGAAGACTATAGTAAAATTTTAAACATTTATGGTATACTATGATTACCCAGTAACTGATCAGTTAATTGTGAATGATATTGGGGATAATCTGAAAAACAATGATAGAACAAGGGATTAAATATTCAAGAATAAGAATCTTATTTGAAACATGTACAGTAGTATGTTTAAAATTGAATCCATAGTAATATCTTCCATTAAATCTTAAATCCACCCACTGACTATACATTTTTTGATATATATATCTGTTATTTTAATTTTTGTTTAAGATCATTTTGACTGTTTCTGGAAATATGTAAATTAGAACTTAAGACAATAGCAAACTCTCCATTCAGTAATGCCACAAAGTGCAAGCCATAGTAATCAATGGGTACAAGGTCTGTGCATAAAATTCCTATCTAGTGCCTACTCACCCAATATCCTCAAATTAGTTTCTAGCTTATGACTTCCATAAGTGATGAGCCTTGGATCTGAGAATGCTGCACCTAGATCTTATGTGAGAGCCCTGCAGCACCTAAATCATAGAATACTAAGATATAGGTATGGTGTGCTCAGATTCAAGGCTCTTCACTGATGAAAGCCAAATGGAAGAATAGTCTGGGAATATTGAATGAGTAGGCACTAGATAGCGATTTAATGCACAAACCTGGCATCTATTAATAATTATGGCTTGCACTGCATGACCCTACTATACGAAGAGTGAGCTATTGTTTAAATAGTTTGTGTAAGAATAGGAAATGCTGGTCATGTGATGTTTAATGGTTTAAAATTAGAATTGATAAATACTATATTTAATAAATACACATATCATAATAACAATTCACAAATTAAACCTCATATATTATTTCAACAAAACTGCAATCACTTCCTTATTTATTAGTTTGATCAATTTCAGTTTAACTAGTAAATTAATATTGATATGAGGAAGCGGGCATTCTTTTAAGTGGATCAAAATAGCTCATGAACTGTTATTATGGTATGCATATTTGAAGTTAATTTTTCCATTTTCAGAGTTATATATTTAAATTATGGCATTATTAAAATTACATCTAATAAATATATATTATAGCAAACGCAACATATCTCATCAATATGGTTATGTAACTAATTTTAAATATGTTGTTTATCTACTTCACTTGTAAACTTTTGTCAAATTATTATTTTGAAAAAAAAAAAAAAGATAATTTGAAGTATTTAAACTTTTTAGTTCAAAATTACTAATAAGTCAAATTGTGTTAAACATGAAAAATATATTTGTAAAGGTAAATTTATTTGCAAAATTAACTACATTAAATCATTAAATACAGTTAAAGTTTATCAAGCAATACTTCTAATATATAATTATATTCAAAGTTTGTATGATGCTTTCAATGAATAATAGGATTAGATAATTCAAATATTTAGACAATCCAAAATTTTTAATAAAAATTTTAATTAAATCTAGTTTAAGAATATATACTACCCTTGTATTAAGATATTAAACCTACTAATAGTAAAAGATATGGCAAGCACAAGTAAAATGTTTATTTTGTTCTAACTGCAAGCAAAGATTTTGTTTGGTTTTCTTTGTCACTGGATGAGAGCACAGATAATGAAGACACTGCACAATTACTCATCTTTATCCATGGAAGTAATGAAAATTTCATCATCACAGAGGAATTACTTGGCCTAGAATCAATGAAAGATAGAAACACTGGTCATGAATTGCTAGAGTGTGCTGTAAATTGTGTGGAGAAAAGTAGCTTGTCCTGGAACAAAATGGCAAGCATTACAATAGATGGGGCCAGAGCTTTCAGTGGAAAAATTGTAGGTATGGTTAAGCTTTTAAAGCACAAGACACAGTGATATCTTTTTATTGCATTTTGCATCTGGAGAGCTTTTATAAAGCTGCGCTGGACTTAAAGTATGTGGTAGATCCTATTGTTAGTGTGGTGAACACAATCAGAGCAAGGGCACTCCACAATTGACAGTTCAAATCTTTTCTTGAGGATGTGTAGGCAGAGTATGAAGATGTAATTTACCACAACAGTGTGAGGTGGTTGTACCTAGGCAAAGTGATAAAGAGTCTGGGCATTACAGAATGAAATCCTCTTATTTTTGGATGTGAAGGAGATATCTCATAATTTCATTACAAAAATAGGATGTGAGGAGTGGAGATGTGAGATGAGTTTTGCAGCTGATGTATTTGAGAAATTGAATGAACCGAATGTGATATTGCATGGAAAGGGGCTGTTAGCACATGAAATGTGAAAGCATGTAAAATCATTCAAAGCAAAACTAGGTCTGTTTGCAAGGCAAGCAGGTGAAGACAGTTTTTGTCATTTCCTGAAAGTGTTTCTGCTAAGATTAGGGATCATCTGCAGAGTTTGGAGGATGAGGTCACAAGAAGATTTCAGGACTTTAAGAAAATTGAACCAAAATTCAACTTGCTCTCTTATCCCATCACTGCTGATATTGAGATAGCACCTGAGGAGCTGCAGCTTGAACTTATTGGCATGCAGTCAGATCACACTGTGAAAGAAATGATGGTACTTATAACCTAACAAATGCCATTTACAAGGCCTGACTTACGGCTATAGAAAACATCTAATGTTTGTCTTAGCCATTAGAAGGCCGTTGATGATGACGTAACGCAGAAATAATATGGCCTATTTCTGTTTTCTATAGCTGCACTATTTATTGAGAAATAATTATTGTGATTATTTAAATTAGATTTTACCATATACAGAAAAGTCAGACCATAAAACAATTATATATCTGGTAAAAGCAAAACATATACAGAAAAGGTAATTTTTTTAATAATATTTAGCTTTATTACTGCCTAGCATGCTTTCAATATAAATTTACTATATCATATTCATGACATATAGAGTAAGAATATATTGAAAGTATGCTAGGCAGTAATAAAGCTAAATATTATTAAAAACTTACCTTTTCTGTGTGTTTTTATCATTTTACTAGATGGTATGTCTGCTCAAAAAAGAACTTATTATTAACCTGATTTTCAAATTGGTGTATTATTTGCACAAGTCCAGTTTACATATCACAGGGAAGAGAAAGTATCTCATTTTTAACTAAGTGTGACACAGTATCTTATTAGTTTATATATACATAAAAATTAATGATATAGTGATGCATATGTATAAGTAATAAGGTGGAAGGAATTACTCTTCACACTCACCATTATAAGTGTTTTAAAATCTAACAGTGCATATGTGAAGATTAAGGCTCTTTCACAAGATTACAATTATATATATATATACACACACACATTGCTATATATACATAGATTACAATTATATATATATATACACACACACATTGCTATATTATTAATTTTTACATATATATAAATAAGAATCAGTGTTGCACATAATTAAAAATAAACTTTTTCTTCCCTCTAATAATCAACTAAACTTGTGCAAGTAATATGCCGATTTAAAAATCAGACTTAGGCATGATCAATAAATTTTGGTTTATTTAAAAAATAAGACTTTAAGCATTAAGTGACTACTTAAGCTTTTAAAACATTATTGATGGGAGACTGTCAATTTTGTAATGCATGGGTGAAGAACAATTTCTTTCACAATATTACTTATATATATAATAACTTCATATTTACTATCATAATTGACTAATATAGCTAAAAACTAAAAAAAATTATTGGCTTTATTTTCTGGCTACGCAAAATAAATTCACCACTATCACTAGTCAGCAGATAATATAGTCAAAATTAACTTCAAAAGTCTCATATTACTGCCTAAGATAAAATATAATTTTAAAAAGTATTTTACAATGTCATCCAAAACAGATTTTGTTAATAAATGCATATATAAAATATGTGTGTCTATATTTTTATTTTTTGAAGCACAATTGAATTTAATGTATGAATAGAAAGACACACACACATATAAAATAAATATTTTAGAAAGATATACAAAATAGGACAATAAGTCAAACATAACAAATGACTGTGTCAAAATAACAATAGAGGTAACACTTCAATAAAACATGTTTGCATGT
The DNA here is from genome assembly GCA_028023455.1 of Epiperipatus broadwayi. Classification (NCBI taxonomy): domain Eukaryota; kingdom Metazoa; phylum Onychophora; class Udeonychophora; order Euonychophora; family Peripatidae; genus Epiperipatus; species Epiperipatus broadwayi. The sequence continues at coordinate 3,412,097 of JAQFVV010000035.1, read as the reverse complement.
ATGAGATTTCATATGATTGGATTTAGTCAATTGAAAAAAAAATTTGATAAAATTAATTTATCTTGTTTTTGTTGAATAAACATCTGAGAACTTTAAGACAATTTTGTAAGTTATTTTGAGTTAAATCAAAATGTAATGATTAAAAAGTTTGACATTATCTCCTCTCCCCTTCAGTTGTTGAGTGTATGAAAATTTTGATGCTTAAACTATATCTAGACAATTTTTCTCATCTGCTTATTCTGTATCACCACAAGTTTTCCAATTCTTCCCAGAAAAACCGGAAAATATAAGAGCATGTTAGGAAATTATAATCAATTAAGATATCAGCTGATCAGAAAGTATAAAAAGTGATACATGGAAAATCCAATTAATTTTCATAAAATTACAGTGCATTAAAGATCGAGGAAAATTAAAATTTAAAAATAGCCATTTTTATAGCTTCTCCAGAACGACCGAGTAGATCAACTCACTCTAGACCCTTTGCCTAGCTTGGCAAAAATGTTTTCTTTTCCTAGAACTGAAATGGATAAACAGCATCAACAAAGGATTATCACTAAATTATATTTTCAAGAAAATTTCATTTATCACTTTCAACTATTATTAAAATGTTTATAGATAACTTTATGGTTATAAATCTGCAAGTGTTCTCAAATGGGTAAAAACATTTTCTCTTTTTGTATATAAAAAAATTATAATTCAATGTATTTTAAAAATGGATTTAGGATTATAAATGCCACAATATGAAAACATGACACACATCAAATAATCATCAGACATCCTAAAATGAGTTAATGTGCTAACTATATAATCGGAATACCAAGTTTGCTTAATGAAATTTTTTTTAAATCTTCATATAGTGCCAATAAGGATTAAACTTCCAAAAGAATTACTTTGTGCTTATAAGTTAATATCTAACAATTTTATTAAATACAAGCTAATAAAAACAATGCCACACTATATATGACTTGCTTTATTGATTACTAAAGTATTACTAGTAAATTTTAAAATGTTCGAATATTCACCAAAGTGTAAATATTTTCATAGGATAATTTTCAATTGTTCATAACAGTCGGATTACGAATGGATAGATTACTTTAAATAAATTGTTATAATTGTCTAGTTATTTAGTTTTAAATTTGCATAAATTCATTTATATTTAATTTATCATGTTTTAGTAGTCCTTAAATTTAGCCTCAGATCTTATAGAAAGCTAATGATCCTTAAGTAGAGAATTAAATTCCTAAGGAATATTGAGGTGCATAGCGCCTATGATATTTGTATTAATTTTGAAACACTATACTATATAATAAATAGGGTATATGAGCACAGAGTTTCCCATGACCCACCACTCTCCACCCTATCTTATAACACTGATACACTTGAACACATATATGTCGAAAAGATAAATAATCACTAATATATGTATTTCATGCTAAACCAGCAATCATCAGTTGGTCCAGATTATCATCTCTACATATATATGCAATATGAGCTCAGATATATATTAAATAAGCCAATCTTCTATGGATAGGCTTCAACCCACTCCACACATCAATTCTTCAACTGTGCGTAGTGATGACAATCTGGACCAACTGATGATTACTGGTTTAGCATGAAATATGTATATTGGTGATTATTTATCTTTTCGACATATGTGTGTTCAAGTGTATCAGTGTTATAAGATAGAGTGGAAAGTCTGTGCTCATATACCCTATATATTATATATATTGATACATGTATATAATAAGCCTATATTTCAGCTAGCCATTTAATGAAGATATTAAAATAATATATATTTGCTTTATTTGTTTTTAGCTTTGTGTGCTTGTGCGTGTTAGCGCATTTTATATATATTTTGATTCATAATTAGCCACAAAGTATAAACTTTTTGCTTATATAATAAAGTATTTATTAGGATTTGTTTTGATATTATTCAACCCTCTCCAATAGATTGCTAATGTCTTTGCAATACTTTAGAATTACACATAATCATATTTCAAGCCTAGATTAGTCTTAGAGAACAAACATTAATATTTATTGATTATTTTTATAAAATCTTAATAATAAATTGTTTATTATTGTTTGCTTATAATTTTTATATTCTTGTAATTCTATAATAATATAATTGTTATATTTAATACATCTGCTTTGTCATCCTTGCAACCACCATCTTTGCGTATTTACGAAATAAAAGATCACATTCTAATCTACTAAATTACATATTAATTTATTTGAATTTTAAACACCATTTATTATTACTATTGCTATCTGAAATACAAATTAGTAAGATAAGGTGACATATAATAAAATTCCCTTTTTAATCTATAGTAGCTAGAATTAATAAATAAACTTTGCATCCATACATTTTTTATTATTTTATTTAAATGATTAAGATTGATTTAATAACCCTGAAATAAACAATTAGTTAAACATTATATTTAAAAATTAAATTGCTAGCCTTATTTAGAATACATATTGATTTTTATTAACGTAGTTCTTTGCACAAGAGATATCATATCAGAAAATGTTTGTTTAAGAATATATTAACATTATTATCATACATATAACAAGAATAGCCTTAGAAATTTATTTATCTTAAATTTTATGTATTATTAAATTCTGGAATAGTATTAATATTTATTTTATGTAAAGATAAAACATATATTCATTTTAACTTATTTTCATAATTGCACAACCAATCGTAAACACTTCCACATAAAACACACTAGTCTCAACTGGTCATCTCTTGTTCCTACCTGTTTGGAACTTTATATATATATTGTGACCTTTTATTTAGGTCCCTGGATTAAATAATCAAAAATTTTAAATGATAATATATTTGGTATTAAAATCTTACTAACGTGGCTTTCAATAAAGATTGTTTTGAATGCACTGGGAAATTTGCTTTAGTAGAGATGAGATTTCAAACCCAGTCTAGGCTGATTAGACTAAAATAACAATTTAAAAATATTGTTATTAATTGAGAGAGAAATATATTACTATTTTATTATTACTGAATAGCCATAATAAAATAAATAAATAATTAAATCAAATTTATAAATCTTGTAAAATCAATTCTTATAGTAAATTACTTAAGCATATTTTTTTTAGTACTTAACACAAAGTTGTCTTGAATAAGTATGAGTAATTATTAAAAATGAAGACAGAGGGGGTAATATTAATTATTCATACTGTAATGGTATGAAAAATAGAGCTGCTTTAACCCAGTCTAGAGATGCAGGTTGAGGGGGTTCAAACCTCACCTACTCCTTCAGACTGTCACTAAGCGACTTACTTCCCAAGACCTCACTAAAATTTCTTCTCAATATATGCCCGGTGGTCAGGGAGAGACAAGACTCGGAGGGGGAATTTACAGATAAGAAAGGGTTATGTGAATGTATTAAAAATAAAATAGAAATTTATTGTTTACAAAAGAATTACAATTTATTATATCAAACAAAGAAATAAACAAAGATCACTCTCTAAAGAGGCGGTTAGTAATCTCTTGGCCTACCCAAGAGCATTAATGGATTGCACAATAACTATAGATATGCAGTAAACTTCGGTTTCATTTTAAAAATTATCACATTTACTGGGCATAGAGTGAATGATTCAAGGAAATGAGAGAGAGAGTAAAAGGGGTCATTCAGAGGTGGTAGAAAAGAGAATCTTAACAAACAGATCATTAGTTAAATAGATGTTCTTTTAGCTATGATTTAAAACATAGCCAGCAACTTAAATTTGAACTCCCTTTTGTTCTTTTCTTTTCCCCTTTTCCTCACCAATATCATCAAGTTTTTCCGTGTAGTGCTGTGAGTATAGAAGATCGTCAAGCTTAATAGAACAAATGTATTACTAAATATGTATTAATCAGAGATTCGTTATTTTTCTCCTTTTCTTGGTAGGCAGGGTTTTACGAGATATTTTTCCACATGAGGAATGTAAAATGAAATGAGGCTGGATAGTGCTCCGACCCTAAAAACATAGTAGGATGAGAAAGGAACCTGTTCGCAGAGCGCGATCCGGCTTCAAAACAGAGCATATTGCTTATGTTCAGTCATTTATAGATTTTAAATATAATGATTTCCGGAATTTTATCCAGAGATTTCCGAAGATAGGCCCACCAATATGGAGATTGAACTAAGACACATTTATAAAGGTATTCCCGACTCCCCAAGTAATACACGAAAGATTTAGACGGAATAATCCGTTTTTTAAAAAAAATTAAGCCTGAATTAAATACGAGTATCTAAATTCTCATGACACCAAAGCTCTACAAAACTGAGGTAAAAGTTTAGATTAAGAAAAGAAATCCCCTTATATTTATCGATCTTTATATGATCGATTTAGATATATACTAGTGGCTTAATAAAATATGTTAGAACTCTATTTAACCAACTCTACTCACCTCTGTTAATAAAAAAACTTCTTTAACATTTCTAGATTATATAAAAAAAACACTCTCTCCCACATTTAAAATGTACAAGTTATTTCAAATCACTCCACTCTAAATAAAATGACTACATATATATAAAAAAGAATAATGACAGAATATTTTATTATTCTGCCCTTTTAAGAAAAATGCTTTAAAAATTAAGTAATCACACAAATACATTATATATAATAAAACAAAAAGTTACGTATACATTTTTGTTAATGAAAACATTTAAATATATAACAAACACCAATACAATGATTTATATTACCGGTAAATGGGAAATGTGTACGTCTTTTAATGAGATAGTCTTATGGAGATTTTAGTGCACTTCATGATCCGTGTCCAGCAGCAGGCATTTGGTCAGGCAGGAAATTGTTCTAACACCGACTCTTCATTTTTGATATTAAATCATTCCAGTTCCAGCAACACAGAAAAATGATGAGAGAGAGAAAGATCTACTCGGCCATTCCCATTACAGCACATGAAGATTCTTTTTGTTTAAATTTCTTTAAATGTTTGTGGTTAATATACCCTTCTTTGCGGGAGCTTTTACTCACAAGTTGACTATATTCTTCTTCACTAAAATATCTTGTGATATTTTCTTTAGTCCTCGCGGTTGAACTGACTCAGGCAAAGGCCGCGCAGAAACTAACTGTTCTCTCTCTATCTACCCAAGTTGTTGGCCATCTTGCATTCCAATCTCCATTGTTCTCTATCTTAATTTTAATTACAGTGTTTTTAAATCAATTATTTTTTTTATCTAATTAATCTTTTTCTCTAATGAGTTCTAGAAATTTTTATTTCTTTATCTAAAATAAAATCTTTTCATTTCATTTTCTAAAATTAAAAAGAACATACCGTAATTTTTTTTCTACTTTGAATTTAATCTACATTCATTGTGGTTGAACTCAGGGTCTTTAGTTAAACCACAGTGAATGGTGAAGCAAACATATATATATATATATATTCCATGTGTATATATGTAGAGCTTCAATACCAAGATTATTGACTTAAATTGCTCCCACAATGCATTAAAAAACAAGATATATATTAGCTAACCAAGTTATGGGGAGGTGGACTAATTAAGAAAACAAGAACTAAGTAACTACAGAATTCAGTCTGATTTTTTTAAAAAAAAAAAAACAACAAACTAAATATCAGAAAATTCTGAAATCTAATTCAATGAAAGGATAATATTTGGCTATCTTCAAATGTTGGAATAGAAACTCTCAAAACCTTGAAGTCATTTGAACACCATTCTTCTATTGATTGATAATTCTAAGAAGTTATACAGAAGGAGAAATGGAAACCTTATGCATCCTGTCTCTCCTAAATCTTATTTTAAACCCAGGAAAATTCAAGAGAAAGTAAGCATTTGCTTTTACTCTATTTATACATGTAAACTTTTATCTTTAAAAATAAGGCACAAATTATTTAGTCATAAACTAAGAAGTTGATAATGTTTGAATTTCGCACCCTTCTAATTACCTAGAAGAATGATGTTATGTGCTTGTAACTTAAAATAAAAAAAAAATAATAATTTGAAATAATTTTGAATACAAATGTTATGATATATATAGCAAATAAATTACAAAGTCATTTTTTTTTTGGTTTGAATCATCTAACTTTTAATAAGGTAAAAATGAAAATAATTGTGTGATTTTATTCTTTATATTGTCTGCTGAATTTTATAGCGGGAACCTATGTAATGTAAAAATAATCAATTATCAATTAATTAAAATGCTAAAAATGTCATAGTGATAATTGAATAAATTCTTTCTAATATTGATAATCACATCATACTTTGCCAATAAGAATGGAATGAAATAAATATTTACTTTTAAAGTTTTATTGAGAAATATACACCGTTGTAATAATGTTTTACAATATTGGAATATACCCCGACTGTTTAAACATTGCTACACGTATATATATTACCGTGCAGGGAAGAATAAAATTAACAAAGAATTTTAAAAGAAAAGGAAAGATAAATATGCTAAGTGTAATAAAATTACATTAATTTTTCAAGGAAATATTAACTTGATTTTAAATATAATGATTCTTGTTATACTTCATTTGAAATGCTTACAGAATAAATCAATAAAGATTTTAAAAAGTTTGTTTTGAAGAATACAATAGCTCAAAGAATTATTCAGGAAATTTTCTATAGAAAAGTAGATAAACTTATCTTTTAAGTCTGCTACAATTGGAAGTATGAATTTTCATCACTCAGTTAATTATCGATACTAAAACTATCAAATAATTTTTGCTTTTGGATAAGTGTTAAATATTGCTCATTCCACACCCAACAGGAGAATAAAAAATATATGCGTTATCTGGAATGTTTGCTAATCATAATATTAATTCTTATTTTAACTTACCACAATGGAATAACTTGGATGAAGAGGATAAAATTTAATGGATAAAAGTGTACTCTTTATTTTTTTTTATTACTGCTGTGTTATATATATTACTTACGTAATGTGTTGTTTGGAAATTTTGTTTATAAAACATATATGTTTTGGTTTTGGCATGAAAAATAAATATATATATATATTGGGTTAAAGAAAAAAAAATGTGTAAAATATACACATCTATTTTATGTATTTTTTTTTAGTTAAGGGAAAACTGGAAAATAGATATATATTGTTTATCTAGAGAATGATAAAATATTTACTTCTCTCATATTTTGAAACCAATTATAATGTATATTATTAAAGAAGTGAATATGCAGACATTTTTATCAAATATATACTGTATACTGGAATGACCAAATTATTTTCTTATATAAAAGAAAATTTGATATAAACCTTTTTCATTTCATAATTTTCTATAGAAATGAACTTGTCCACTTTGAATACAAATACAGGTTTGATCTTTATGCTTACATACGTTGTGCTCTCTCTAACAAAAGGATAGTTGTCATTTTAGATGATTAATGATCATTCAACATATATGTTGGTTTGGCTGTTGATATATTAATGGTTTTACATTGTAAAATGGAATATGTAGATTTTCACTGTTATTGTTGGTATTGTTTTATCTTCCTATGATATTGAGAATGACTAGTGACAGTTTTTAGTTAATAGAATGTTCCAATTGAATGACATCCAATATATTAATATTTATATGGAGCATAGGCTGATGAAGTCACCTATTGCTGATTTCATGAGAGGAAAATTGGGATGAGGCTAAGTACTAATTAATGCTTATAAGCATAAGTAGTCCTAAAGAAAGGATATCCATGGTTTGAATTCTATTTTTTTTTGTGATAAGGCAAAGCCCACACACGTACGTATGCCCATATAGAGGTATAGAATCAGCCATATATTATTATACAACTATTAAGTTGTTTTTATAAAGCCTTCCTTTTTAGTGTTAAATCCCTCATGATGATCTAGAGTTAGTTTTTCCACCATGTATGGTGAAGTATAATAGGTCAAAATCATATAGCAAGTATAAAAATAATGTTAAAGTTAGGAACACTGATCTAGCATAGTGTTATCTTAATTGAAATAGTGTTTATAATGTTGTGGGATCATCATCATTTATAGACAGACCAAACCAAATCTATTAAGGATTGTAGAAAATGTTAGATGTAAAAGTAAGAGATGCACATTGGCAGCGTGAATTCACCTTCATAAATAATGATGTGACAGTAGAATGGTAAGATCAGTTACGTATTCAATAATTTAGTTGTGGACATAGGTAATGTTTTAGTGAGATCTAGGTGTATTTGACTTTTGAATGTCTAATTTTATTTTAATGCACTAAACTTATTTCTTTCAAATTTAAATAAGTTAGTAATTGCACAGAATATGATAATTGCCCTTATCATCTTCTAATAAAAGATAGGGCTTTGGGATAATGCAATACTTTATAATGTTGGAATTCTAAATTTAAACTTTATGCATATCCTAAAGTTCTAAATATACTGCTATTATGTAATTTAAATGCTAGTTTAGTTTCAATAAAGTTTCATTATCTTATTCTTTAAAATAGGATAAAGAGTGATAAATATTTTGAATATCATTTTTATAAGCAAATTGTATAAGTTAGTCTTGTTGACTAAAAGTATGGTTAATGGGATACTGAGTATTTTCCCATCCATAAGTTCTTTTCATATATTAGTTTTATTTCATGCCATGTCTGTGAATTAAATTTTTGTAAATAATGTAAATAAAATTTGTTGTATTTAAAATTTTAGTTAGTTGCCTGTAATCTTATTGCTAATCACCACATCTATACACTATTATTGTTATTGCTATCAACCTATCAGAAGATTATGAATTGAAATCATCATCAACCAATATAACACTATTAACTATATTATGCTATATCATAATAATGTTGGTAAGTCTTATAATTTATTGGTACATCTAATGCATCATCACACAATAATCAAAATGTTAATAACTTAGAGCACAGATTAATGCAAGTAATAGATTAAATATAAACATAATATTGATTTAATTAAATCCGCAGAGCTATCATTCACTGATCTTGATCACATGGTTTAGCATTATATGAGAAAAGGAATTTAGTAAGGTATTGTTTTTAATTATCAAAAAGTCATTTCCATTCATAAATTTTAAAGTTGGTATTAGTTATTAAGTTTATGTGTAACTGCTAAATATAGTTCTTAATTTGAGTTTAGATTGAGAGCTGTTTTGTGCATTATATTTGGGTAGTGGTAAAATCCCTCTTACTGACCCAAATATATTTTGTATAATGATTTTTAGTGTTGGAACCCTGAGAAGAATTAGTTGTTAAATTTCAAGATAGAATTTAAATTTGTAGTAAATTTTATTGCTAGTTAATTATTATAGTTGGACTTAACAGATTATTTTCCATGTTTTATGAAAGTTAGCTAAGCTTTAAGATGTAAATTACTTCTTTTGGCATAAAATGGATAGTTTGTTTTAACTTCATGATAAATATTCTGGTTGTGTGAAGCTTGAAATCCCTATTTTTTTTATTTAGCTTATCTTTTTACCATTTAATACCATATTAGCTTGAAGTTTAAGATTTCAATCTCCATCATTAACATTGTTCTTCAATTTTATCTTGATCCATTCTTTTATTTATTCATTCTCATTTGACATTAATTCATTATTATAATTGATTGATCATACATTAACTTTTATCATCTCAACTATTCATTAACTCTTATTCTATCATCATCTTAATCATTCATTATTCTCATACATCTTCATTCTTTTCTCCTAATTCTTAAACTCATTTCATCCCACTATTGAATTATTACTTCTTTCCATCATCCATTTAGTCAGTTACATCATAATTTACTCATTATTTCATTTATAAGTTTAATTGTATAATCATTCCAGAGATATAAATTGTTAGTTATGTATTAATTTGCTGAACATTAAATTTAACTCATCATATTTTGTTGGTGTGGATTTCAAAGCTGGTTTGACCAGAAGTTTTTATCTTTATTAGTCGCCTTGTGGTCTTCTTTAGACTGACAGTTTCATGCTAGTTTTATTCAATCCAGGAATCATTTTGTTAGTTTTACATTTTCATTTCTTTAGGCTCATATTCGTGATAATGAGAGCACGATAGGTTGCATAAGAGAATTTAGTCGCTAAAATGTGCAGTATGAGTCGTTGGTAACCAATTAGATCGGGAAGCTATGTTACAGTTGCGATTATGGCACTTGCCAATGTGTGGCATGAAGACTAGCGGTGGCGAGGTCACAGATGCGATTATGGTGCTTAAAATGTGTGGTATGATTCATTTATATTACAGTGATCCAGGAGGTTACAATATATATATATAATTTCACAATGTTGCAATTTACCAAACCATATTATTGCTTTGATTAAACATTGTCTCTTGAACACATATTTTGTATACAATCGATAGTATTACAGACAAGTTTTTGGTACTCCTATGGAAAATATAGAAACTCATGCTAAATCATCATCTTTAAAACCTCTCATTTGGCTCAGATACATAGATGACCCTTTTGTCATAAGGCAACATGGAAAAAATAAAATTAGATGATTTTTTCTTAACATTTAAATAATATGCATCTTCACATTAAATTTACAATGGAGACAGAGTCTCGTGGAAAACTCCCATTTCTTGATTATCTTTTTCGATTTACAGAAAGAATACACACACGGACAGATATTTACATTTCCATTCTCATCATCACCCAACTCAGTTTCCATAGCCAAAACTCTTTTAAATAGAGCAATTAACCTTTTAGATAAGTAACATCTGAAAGAAGAAATAAATCATATTAATAGTGTTTTATTAGCAAATAGTTATAATTATAAATTTATTAAAAAAGCCTTATTTCAAGTCCAAAATAGGAAACAAAAAGATGATAAATCAGCTATTAGGATTTGTGTTCCCTATATAAAAGGAACTACAGACAGTATTGGATGTATATTAAAATGCTATAATATAAATACAGCATTTTCTACTCATCAAAAGTTCAGCAATATAATAACCAAGCCTAAGGATTCAATCCCTCTTGAATGTCATGTGAGAATTGTAAAGCTTTTTACATAGGTATGAGTAATTGTTGCATCAGTGTTAGGAGAGATGAGCATACTAATGAAAGTTAAACAACACTCATCAGCAGCAGCACTCTCACTCTATACTATAGATTCAGGTCATAAAATTGATTTTTCTAGTACCAGGATCATATCCAGATGTGATAATCTACCAGTGAAAAATTAGAGAAGCCATTGAGATACTTAAAAGAACCAATTGTATCAATAAGCGAGATGATACATGCAAAATTCGTCTTATTTGGAAAGATTTTTTAAAAAACATTCTTAATTTAACATTTTTGCTATTGGTGGAACTTTAACATTTTTTTCAAATCAGTGATTGTGGCACCTCTACAACCATCTTTCTACCTTTTATCACCCAGTAGATGACTTGTGTGATCAAGTCGAAACATCGGTATATCAATATTTAAAATTTTTTAACACAGATGAACCTGCAAAATATGTCTTTTATATATATAAAACAAATAAAATTTACATTATATAAAATAAAATTCTAGGCTATTTTGATTTGTGGTTAATGAGGTTTTTAAGGCTTGGCACAGCTGAAAAAGAGACTTTCCTTAAATTCAGTCTATGAGCCTTGTATTACCATAGTTTATAATCCATAAGTTATTATATATATATATATATAAATTCACATTGAGTTCAGTAGAAATATGCCTCAGTGCTGAAATAAAAATTTACTTAAAAGGAATGGGTTAAATTTATTAGAGACCACCTTAGATAGTTTAATTTATAATACATTTAATTATCTATCACACTAAAGATATATATAAAAAAACATTTTGTGGGTTTATCTGTGTTAAAAAATTTAAATATTAATATACCGACATTTCGACTTGATCACACAAGTCATCTACTGTATGATAAAAGATAGATAGTTGTAGGGCATTACAATTACTGATTTTTTTTAAAAAAAAAACGTTAAAGTTCCACCAATAGCAAAAATGTTAAATTAAGAATATTTTTTTTTTAAAAAAATCTTTCCAAATAGGAGAAAGTTTGCATGTATCATCTCACTTATTGATACATATATATATATGGTAATGACAAAGAAGCAATGGAAATAAAAATAGAAAGGAAATATATATATTTCCTTTCTATTTTTATATATATATGGCTGCAGAAAGGAGTTTGCTATTAACTGAAAGGAGACCCTTTGATTCCTCTTGGAGGCCTTAAAGGAACCGAGCAGGGCAAATTCCTAATGTCCACTCCATACGTTCTTGTCATTGCAGCTGTTATTACTATGTGATTATTCATATAGTATATGAACATGGATGGGCTGCTCACCAACATGCATTAGCCAGCATGGTGAGTTTATTGGCTTTTTACCTCTGAGTTTAAGATCAAGAAACACCATGGTCTTTCTTCTCAGTGCCTGATAAGGCAGAATGAATGTTTGTGTAAATGATAAATATTTTTCCAATACATATATACAATTATGACAGACAAAAATAAAGCATGGCCCTTATTCCCAGGAGGCTGTAAAGTCACCAACCAAGGCAGCGGTTGGTGGCCAAAGGCAGAGGGTGCTAAGAATCCCCTGATTGCGGACCCAGGCTGCCATTTGATGACGACTTTTTATTTAGGTACTTACAACTGCAGATCACTTTCAAGTGAAGGAAGATTGCAAGAATTAGAAGAAGAACTGTCTTATATTAAATGGGACATTATTGGACTTTGTGAAGTTAGAAGAAAAGGAGAAGAAACAATTGATTTAAAAAGTGGACATATACTCTATTATAAAGGCACACATATTGGAAATACAAGTGGAGTAGGATTCATTATAAATAAAAAGTGGAAGAACAATATTGTGGAGATTGATGGTGTATCGGACAGAGTGGCAAGATTAGTTATACAACTTAATAGCAGATACCAAATGCAGATAATTCAGGTTTATGCCCCAACAAGTTCTCATAGTGATGAAGTAGTAGAAGATTTTTATATGGATGTACAAAAGGCTTTTGATCAGAGTAAACAACATTTTAAAATTGTTATGGGAGACTTTAATGCTAGAATTGGTAGACAAATGAAAGATGAAATTGCTGTAGGTAATTTTGGTTATGGTAATAGAAATGAGAGAGGACATAGACTTGTGGAGTTTGCAGAAAAAGAAAAACTTTATATTATGAATTCATTTTTTGAGAAAAATGTTAAAAGGAAATGGACATGGAAGCATCCAAATGAAGGTACAGCAGAATTGGATTATATTTTGACTAACAGAAAATACATATTTCAAGATTGTAATGTTCTTAATAAATTTAACACAGGAAGTGATCATCGATTAGTAAGGTGTAAGTTACATGTTAATGTAAAACTAGAGAGACAAAAATTATTAAGAAAAACAATATTTACAGTTGATATTCCTAATCTTCAGAAACATTCTAATGAATTTAAATTAGAACTTACAAATAGGTTTCAAGTGTTAGGAGATTTTGAACATGATACAGATTTGAATGAAATTAATATGAAAATAACTGATACACTTTTAAAAACTGCAACAAACATAGCTGGTAGAAAAAAGCAGCAATTGACTAATAAAATTTCTACTGAGACTAGAGAATTTATGAAGAAAAGAAGGAATATGAAGATATACAAAAATGATGTATTAAAAAGAATTGAATATCTCGAATTTTGTAAAATGGTACGGAAAAGAGTTGAAAATGATATAAGAAAGTATAACTGTGAAATAGCAAGGAAAGCTGTAGAAGAAAATAAAAGTCTCAAAAATGTTAAACAACATTTTGGTATTGGTAGGAAATTTATATCTGCAATAAGAAAAAAAGATGGAATTATTACTAAAAAGAGAGATGACATCATGAAATTGGTAGAAGATTTTTATCAAGAATTATATAGTAATAAAGAACAAGTACCTCCTATATCTATTACATCTTCCGAATTGCCCAGAATTTTAAATGAAGAAGTGAGACATGCAATTAAGTGTATGAAGAAAGGAAAGGCTCCAGGAAATGATGGAATTATAATTGATATATTAAAAGAAGCAGGTGAAGAAATAGAAACAATTTTAGCAAAGTTATATACCAAATGTCTAAATGATAAAGATGTACCGGAAGATTGGAAGAATGCAGTAATAATATTAATATTTAAAAAAGGTGATAAAGAAGATATTAGAAATTACAGACCTATCAGCCTTTTATCAGTTTTATATAAAATTTTTACCAAGATAATTACAACTCGTCTACAGAGAACTTTGGATTTCCACCAACCAAGAGAACAAGCTGGATTTAAAAGTGGTTTTAGTACAATAGATCATATCCAGGTATTGAGAGAAGTCATAGAAAGGACAAACGAATATGAGTTGTCATTATGTTTTGGATTTGTAGATTATGAAAAGGCATTCGATTCTATACACATTTCTTCAGTGATTAAAGCATTGGATCATCAAGGTATAGATCCAGGATATTGTCATATTTTAAAGAATATTTATAAAAATGCAACAGCAACAATTAGATTACATAATGATACTGGAAAAATCAACATTGAGAAAGGTGTAAGACAAGGTGACTCCATATCTCCAAAACTCTTTACAGCAGTGCTGCAAGAAGTATTTTGTGGATTAAAATGGGAAACTAAAGGAGTGAAAGTAAATGGAGAGTATTTAAGTCATTTAGATTTCGCAGATGATGTAGTTGTTTTTGCAAATAATGCTTCAGAGCTGCAGGAAATGTTGCAGGAGTTAGCAGATGAAAGTAGAAAAGTAGGACTAAAGATAAATGTTAAAAAGACTAAAGTAATGTTTAATCGATTTGCTCAAAATATGAAAATAAAGATTGATTATGAAGAATTAGAAGAAGTTAACAGTTACAAATACCTTGGTCAGATTATTAATACAGATGGAAACATAATGGAGGAAATTAATCATAGAATTAAACTTGGTTGGAGTGCTTTTGGTAGAAATAACTTGATACTAAAAGGAAATATGCCTATGTGTTTGAAAAGGATGGTTTTTAACAAATGTGTTTTACCAGTTCTTACTTATGGATCTGAGACTTGGACACTTAATAGAAGAGCAATACAGAGACTTCAGACCACTCAAAGAAGTATGGAAAGGTGCATGTTGGGAGTAACAAGAAGAGATCGAAAACGCAATGTATGGGTAAGACAACAAACAGGTGTTACTGACCTTATTGAAAAAATTAAAAGATTGAAATGGAGTTGGGCTGGACATATTGCTAGAAGAGATGATAATAGATGGACAATTGAAATTTTAAACTGGATTCCAAGAGATTGTAAAAGACCCAGAAAGAGACCACATGTGAGATGGATGGATGAAATAAGAAAATGTGCAGGGGTGTTGTGGAGAAGAGAAGCTAAAGATCGGAGAAGATGGATTAAACTTGGAGAGACCTTCATCCTGCAGTGGATTGATAATGGTTGATGATGATGATGATATATATAATGTGACCTTTTATTTAGGTCCCTGTAATTAATAATTCCAAAATTTTAAATGATGATATATTTAACATCAAAATTTTACAAAAGTGTTTTTCAATAAAGATTGTTTTGAATGTACTGGGAAATTTGCTTTAGTGGAGATTAGATTTCAAACTCAGTCTAGGCTCTGACTAGTCTAAAATAACAATTTAAAAGTATTATTATTATTTGGTAGATAAATACATTGCTATTTTATTAGTTCTGAATAGTAATTGAAATAAATAAATAATTAAATCAAATTGTTAAATTTTGTAAAATCAATTATTATAGCAAATTATTTAAGCATATTTTTTTAGTACTAACCACCAAGCTGTTTTAAGTAATAATGAACAGTTATTAAAAATGAAGCCAGAGGGGGTAATACTAATTATGCATACCCAAAATTATTGGCTTAAATCCACTCCCAGAGTGCAATATGATAAAAGCTATATATGTTTTAACAAAGTTGTAGGGATGGACTCATTAAGAAAAACATGAACCCAGAAAACACAAATCTCAACTCTGATATAAAGAAGGAAAAAAAATTTAAAAGTCAACAAATTTCTGGAATTTAATTATATGGATTTGGAATACTTTGCTATATAAATATGTGCGAATAAGAAATTTACAAGACCTTGCTTGCATTTAAGCCATTTTCCACGACCGCATATTTCCCAGGGATTCACATTGGAGAAGGAAATTAAAACTATGGAGACAAGTTTTTATTTAAATCAACACTGTTTTAAATACAGGAAAATCCAAGGGAAAGTAAGCGTATATTTTTGTTATACTTATAGATTTAAAATTTCGTTTTTAAAAATAATGCACGAATTATTTATTCATAAACTAAAAAGTTGATAGTGTGTGAATTTCGCGCCTTTCTATTACCCAGCTGACGATGTTTGGTGCTTGTAAATTAAAATATTAAGAAAAGAAAAATATATACAATAATAATAATTGGAAATGATGTTAAAAATAAATGTTATATATGATATATAATAAAGAAATTTAAAAGTCATTCTGAAATGATCTAACTTTTCATAAAGTAAACCTAAAAATATTTGCGATTTTATTATCCATAGTCTGCCTAGAGTTAATCGCGGGAATTTATGTAATGGAAAATGATAATTTACCAATTGATTAAATGCTAAAAAAATATCAAAGTCATAATTAGATAATTTTATTTATAGTGATAATCACGTCATATTTTTCTAATCCAAATGAAGTGAAATAAATATTTACTTTTGAATTTTTATTGAAAAATATACGCCACCGTTATAATAGTATTTTACAATATTAGAATATGCACCTGCTGCTTAAATATTGCTACACATGAATTACTGCACTGAGATAAATAGAAGTCACAAAAAGTTTTAAAAAAAAAATAAAATAAATATATTAAGTATAATAAAATTCTCCTCATGTCCAAGGAAAATTATTTTGATGTAAAATATAATAAGTGATTCTAATTTTACTTTGAATAAATCGATAAAAATTTATAAAAGGTTTGTCTTCGAAAATAATCACAACTTAAAGAATTGTTCAAGGAAAAATATATAAGTAAATAAACTCGTCTTTTTAAAATCTACTCCAATTGTAAGTGTACATGTTATTTGCCTGATTAATTATCGCTACGGAAACAATTAAATAATTTTTTGCTTTTGGAAAAATATTCAATGTTATAGTGCTTTATACATTCAACAGGATAATAAAGATATCAGCTGGAATACTTGCTAATCACAGTATTAATTGTTAATGACCATTTATATTATTCTAACTCACCTGGATAAATAACTTGGATAAAGATGATCAAATGTAATGGATAAAATGTGCTTTTATTTTTCTTTATCATTTGATATGTATATGTACTACTTACGTAGTGTGTTGTTGTTTAAAATTTTATTTTCAAACATGTGTTTTACTATGGCATGAAAATTATATATATGTTTATGAGGTTAAGGAAGGAAAATGTGTAGATATAAACATTTAGTTTATATATGTATATATATATATTTTTGTTAGTTAAGAGAAGACCTAAAAATATATATAGCGTTTATTTAGAGAGAATGATAAAATATTTGCTTCTCTCCTATTTCAAAACTAATTTTAATATACATTATTAAAAAAGTAAATGTACAGACATTTTTATCAAATATATATCTTTTGGCAGGGTTGAATTATTTTACATGAAAATGTTATATAAACCTTTTACATTTAGTAAATTGCTATAGAAGCAAACGTGTCCACTTTGAATACAAATACAGGCTGATCTCAATTGCTTAAATCCATCGTGCTCTCTTTCATATATATATAAAAAATAGTTGTTAGTCTAAAATGATTAATGATCATTGGACATAGATATTTTGATTTGGCTGTTAATACATTAGTGATCTTACGTTATAAAATGGAATATGTAGAGTTTCACTGTTATTGTTTGTATTGTTTTTGTCTTGCTATGATACTATGAATGACCAATGAAGTTTTAGTTAATATGATGTTCCAATGGAAGGGCATCCAATATGTTAATGTTTATACATAGCATACGTGGATAGATTGTCACCTATAGCTAATTTCATGAGTGAAAAGATGGATGGAGTCAGAGTAGTAATAAATGCTCATTAGTATAAATAATCCTAAAGAGAAAGGATATCTATGGTTTGGATTCTACTCTTTTCATGGTGAGGCAAGGCCTACACACATACATATACCCATAGAGAGGTATGGAATCAACCATATATTTTTATACAACTGTCATGTTGTTTTATAAAGTCTCCCATCTTAGTGTTAAATTCCTCATGATAAGATAGAGATAGTTTTTTCCACCGTGTATGGTGAAGATAATAGGTCCAGATCTTATGGCAAGTACAAAATTGTATTAAATTTGGGAATATTCATCTCACAGTGTTTTCTTAAGTGAAATATTGTTTGTGATGTTGTGGAATCATTATCGGTGTTGACAGACCAAACCAGAGTCTATTAATGACAGTAGAAAAATTTAAAGGTAACATTAAGAGATGCACATTGGCAGAATGGATTCATTTTCATCAAATCTTGATGTGACAATATAATTGTAGGATCAGATACGTGTTCAAGGGTTGAGCTGTGGACATGAGTTATGTTTTAGTGAGATCTAGGTATATTTGATTTTTGATGTATAATCTTGGAATATATTAAATCCATTAAGCTTATTCCTTTCAAAATTAGTAATTGCACAGAGTGTGATAATTGCCCTTATCATATTCTGATAAAAGATAGGGCTTTGGGATAATGCAACACTTTACAATGTTTGGAATTCTAAATTTAAACTATGTGCATATCCTAAAGTTCTAAATATATTGCTATTAAGTAATTTAAGTGCTAGTGCAGCTTAAATAGGTTGTATTATTTGATTTTTAAATATGCCAAATTGTAACAAATGACATTTTGAACATTATTTTTCTATTTAGTTGTATCATTTTCTGAGTATATGGTCAAGGGGATCAGAAGTATTTGTCCCCTCCATAAATTATTTCAATAAATTAGTATTACTCCATGCCATATCATAAAGTTTGTTGTGTTTTAAAATGCCATATCATAAAGTTTGTTGTGTTTTAAAAATTTATGTAGTTGCATGTAGTCTTATTGCTAATCGCCACATCTATACACTAGTATTGTTATTGCTATCAACCTATCAGATTATAAATTGAAATCATCATCAACCAATATAGCACTATTAATTATATTGTGCTATATTATAATAAATTTGGTAAGTTATAATTTATTGGTACATCCAATGCATTAGCACACAGTAATTAAAATGTGGATAACTGGTAGTACAGATTGTTTTAATCGGTATATTTAAAGATAAACTTAAGTCTTGATTTGATTGATTTAGTTAAATCCGCAGAGCTATCATTCACTGATCTTGATCACATGGTTTATAATTATTTAAGAAAAGGAATTTGATAAGTTATTGTTTTTGATTATCAAAAAGTCATTTCCATTCATAAATTTTAAAGTCGATATTAGTTATAAAGTTTCTTTAGAACTGCTAAACATAATTCTTGATTTAAGTTATATTGAAAGCTATTAGGTGCATTATGTTTGGGTAGTGGTAAAATCCCTCTTACTGACCCAAATATAGTTTATATAACAATTTTGAGTGTTAGAACCCTGAGAAGAATTAGTTATTAAATTCGAGATAAAATTTAAGTTTGTAATAAAGTTATAGATAAGTTAATTATTATAGTTGAACTTAGAATGAATTACTTTCACTGTTTTATGAAAGTCAACCAAATTTTAAGATATGAATTACTTCTTTTGCTAGAAAATGTATAGTTGTTTTAACTTCATGATAAATACTCTAGTTATGTCAAGCTTGAAATCCCTATTTTTAGTTAGTTGATCTATTGGTTATGTCAAACTTGAAATCCCTATTTTTAGTTAGTTGATCTATTTACTATTGAATACCATATTAGTTTATAGTTTAAGATTTCAGTTTCCATCATTAACACTTTTCTTCAATTTCATCTTGATCAATTCTTTTATTTATTCATTCCAATTTGACATCAATTGATTATCATAAGTGATTAATCATACAGTAACTTTTATTCTTTTATCATCTCAACTATTCATTAACTCTTATTCTATCATCATCTTAATCATTCATTATTCTCCTACATATTCATTCGTTTCTCTTCACTCTTAGATTACTTTCATTTCACTATTCCATTATTACTTCTTTCCATCATCCATTAGTCATCGACATCACAATTTACTTATCATTTCATTTATGAGTTGAATTTCATCATCACTCAAGACATATAATTATTAGTTATTTTATTAATTTGCTAAATATCAAAGTTAACTCATCTCATTTTTATTTGTGTGGATTTCAAGGCTGGTTTGACCAGAAGTCTTTATCTTTATTAGTCGCCTGGTGATCTTCTTTAGATTGACAGTTTCATGCTAGTTTTATTCGATCCAAGAATTATTTCATTAGTTTTGCATTTTTGTTTCTTCATGCTCATATTCTTGATCGTGTGAGTATGTTAGGTTCCATAATAGAATTTAATCACTAAAATGTGTGATATGAGTCTTTGATGACCAACTATATTAGGAAGCTAGGGTACAGTAGTGATTATGGTGCCTAAAACATGTAATATTCATTTATAGTACAGCGGTCTTGGGAGAAGGTTACAGTAAGTGATTATGGCTTACTAATGTGTGGCATGAAGAAGACTAGTGGTGGAGAGGTCACAGAAGAGCGATTTATGGTGCGCAACAGGATAAGCAGTAAGATAAATAAAACAAATTATTAAAGGAGAAAAGTTTGATGTGTTAGTAATAGTAAAAATGTATTTGAGAAATACTATAGTTTCAGAAATTTAAATGGAAATTGGTAAACAAATGTAATTATAAAAAGGAGAAAGCTTTAGACATTTATTAAAGATAAATTCATAGAACCATATGGGGATTATGTTAAAATGGGGTAGAGAAAAAGGATGTGTGGAATAATATATCTAAGTATTGCAAATGGTAAAAATATAAACAAGTAAAATGGAAGTATCTAAAAATATAAATGACTTTAGAAAAATAATAAAATTTTAGTTTGAAGTGATATTATCAAAATTGATGAAATTTTTTTTTCTTTTTTTCCCCCATGTGTCATAGCATCGGCCGGGAAGCGAACCCGCTAATTGGGACAACTGCTTGTAAGGCCGCTGTGCTGACCACTTGACCACCAACGCTTGACTAATTCTTAAAAAGAACATGTTAAAGAAGTTGATTGAAAATTTGAGTAATGTATAAGATAGAGAGATTATATGGTCAAGGCAAAGAAATGAGGTAAGCATAATAAGAAGTTAACTAAAAAAAATTGACAGAACAAGAAAGGAGTTATGAAAATCTTTGGAAATGTTTTAAGAGGAGGAATAAGAAAGAAATATCTGCTAAATTGTTAAATGCAGAGGGGGAAAATGTGAGGATAGAGAAGAATTTTAAAAAATAGTCAATGAACTTGTAATAAAAATTTTGATCAACAGAGATATGATAGGTGGTTATGTTTCATTATGTTAAAAAAAAAAAAATAGAACATCTGATGCAGAATTGAACAGCTATAGGTAGATTAAAAAAAAAGAAAAACAGGAGAACCAGATAGTATGGAAGCTGAGATATAGAAAAATATACAAATTCATTTAAATAAGTTTTAATAAAATTATACACAATAAGATTCCAAACAAATGCAGGCATGTGAGAATTAATTTAAGTTGTTAACTATCTATAAAGTAATAGAAATGACTTTCTTAGTTTATTGATATTTACATATTTATTAAATGATGATGATAGGACTTATGTTTTCTATTTTTTTACTATTTAGTTATTAAAAAAAATAAGTTTGTTATTAAAAGGTCATGGCCTGATTAGATTATATTTAACTGTTTTTATGTAGCAACAGCACCACCCAGCACCCTGTACCATTAATGATACTAGTACCATAAATTCAATATAAAAATTTAAGATATTAGTAATTAATAAATTGAATAATATGGAAAAATGGAATAAGAATATTTGGAAAAATTTATGCAGAGGTATAAAATTGTTCTATAAAAAAATACTAAAAGTGATACATATGATCATGTTAATGAAATTAATGAATGAGGTGCTATATTCAAAATAAACTTCTTTAAAAGATCATATTTTAAAATATCCTTTCACATACATCAATGAATGATATGAGTGAAAAATAAAAATCTGATTACAGAATAGGAAATTTATGTGGATGAACATAATATATTATTAATTATGTATTGATAAATAAAAAAGCATTAGGAAAGATAAAAAAATTAAAGATGATATAATCAGAGATAGCTGAAAGATGAAATAGGAGCCAATAAATAAATCTAAATTTTGTAGATTTTACTAACATCTTAGAAAGGATTAACAGAATTGGCAAATATAAGACTAACAAAGAGTAGAGTTACATATAAAAAAGTAACGATTAAGTGTTTATTAAAAATTAATAAGACCAATAAAAAAGTGTGATCAAATATTCTTTAAAAAACAAAAGTTACACAGGGAATGTAAAGAATTATTAAGAATCAAATGAGAGAAGTAATAGTTATTTAAAAGAAAAAAAATAGAATATAATTTTGATAAAACTGAGATAAGCATATTAACTAAAAAACTAATAATCAAGAAAAAGAAGTTTACCCATATCATGAGATAAAATAAAGAGACATGGCTGATATAATGCTAAATGCAAAGGAAATTTGTAACAGAAATATTTTACCAAAATTGGTAAATAAATCTTTGTTTTTAAAGAGATTAATACAAGAGAAGATGAATAGAATGATAAGATTAAACAAAGCAAGAAAGAAATTAAAAGCAAAAACAAAAAAGAAATAGTAGCTACAAGAAGATATGCAGAATTAACTTTAAAAAAATCTTTAATACAATCATGTGAAAAATTGAGGATTACATTATTATATAATAAAATGAAAAAGATTTCAATTTAATATCTGTAGTATAAGAATAAAAAACAAATTCTTGGAAAAGATTTTGTATAAATTTCATTTAGGAAGATGGATAGAAAATACTTTATTAATTGCTATTCGGTTGATGAAAATGACTTAAAACAAGGAAAATTAATTATTTACAGCATTTTAAATTATCAGAAAATCTTACAATACAGGTGGATATATATATATATAAAATACTAAAATAACTTACAACAACACTTTATGTAACTTAATGTTATATGGAGCAATAACAGGAGAAAAAACAGAAAACAAAAATGGAATAAAAATTTTGGGTTATAGATGTGGTTTATATATAGGTGAGAGGGAGAATATAAAACATTTATTTTTGGAAATAAATGTTGAAGGACAATACAAATTATAAAGTGGATAGACAAAATATGAAGATGATAATGAAAGAGGTATTAATTTTTGTTTTGTTTAGGCCTTTATGATGATAATAGGAAATATCATTATATATTGGAACTAATATACTAGCTTTTGTAAAGCAGATAAAATAAGAAAAAAGAATGAATCCTTATGAACAAAATGATTTTCTAATTGTAGATTGAAGGAGATAATGTAAGAGGAAAATATAAATAAGTTGATAGTAACATAACAGCTCCTATAAGAAAAAATGTTTAGTTTGGTAACAGGTAAATGCTTTTCTAAAAACAAAATATAAAACATTTATTTTTGGAAATAAAATGTTGAAAGACAATACAAAGTATAAAGTGGATAGGCAAAATATGAAGTTGATAATGAAAGAGGTAGTAATTTTTGTTTAGGTTTTTATGATGATAATAGGAAATATCGTTAAATATTGGAACTAACAAAACAGCTTTTGAAAAGAAGATAAAAGAAGAAAAAAGAATGGATCCTTATGAACAAAATGATTTTATAATTGTAGATTGAAGGAGATAAAGTAAGAGGAAAATATAGATAAGTTGATAGTAATATAACAGTTCCTATAAGAACAATTTTTTAGTTTTGTAACAGATATATACTTTACTAAAAACAAAAATATTTGATTTTGTCTAAAGGAGAGGCATTTCATATTCTTTAATATGACCAATTATATAATTGATTGTATTATATGCATATTTAATTAAATTAATGAAGCTTATATAAAATGGAATTAAATTCCTAACTAGATTATATGTGTGTTTCTTAATTATATAAAAATAATATGGCAGACGTACATATCAAAATTTGGGAGATTGAAAGTATTATACAAAAAATGTAATATCTCAATATCGCTTACTATTATGATAACCATTAACTAAAAATATTATATTTCATTATAATTAAAAAAAATGCTAAGCTTACCAATATATAAAGCTGATCTTCTTTCAGGAGTATTATCATCAATATATGGTACAGCAAGACTTGTACCAGTATGACAACAGCCCATCAGAAGAATACCCAATAAAAAAATCCCTACTGCGGTCAAATTAGATTCACTATAACAACGGTCATCTGACAAAGCCTCATCACTATCACATAATGAGTAAATAAAAAGCTCTGCTGAAGAATTAACAGTCTAAAACATTAAAAATAAACTTACACTACATACATGCATATATAAGTATATATTGAAGCTGTATATATATAGCCTTATATATGTGTGCTTCACCATTCACTTTTTATTTAACCACTGACCCTAAAGTCAACCACAGTGAATGGATATTAGAATAAATTATAAATTTATTTAATGAAATAATGTATGTATGTATATTATAACGATCCAAAAGTAAGTGAAGATTGAATCTTACCGTAATCTGCACTACAAGGGCGCCATCTAGGCATTTGAACCTAGAAAAATTTATAAAGTAGGCAGATACATGCTGTTAAGATCCCACTATATTTATTTTAGACCGTTAGCCCAAGTCACTAGCTCAGTGGAGTAGCAGAGATTTAAAACATCTTTTTTTTTATACGTTTTAATAAAGATTTATATTCTCAAAATATATTAATATCTAAAAAAAGAATAAAATAAGCCACTGCCAGTAATTAACACACAAACAATATTTATTTACGCACATATATAATCATTTTAAATTTGAGGAATAACATTTATTATTTAGCTTTTAATATTAACTTTTAAGTTAAATTATTATTTTAAGATGAAATTTATATTTATTTTAAGATTGTCGAGTATGAATAAATTTAATATTTTTTTTTATTAAGATTGTCGAGTATGAATAGACTACATCAATTGTATTTGAAAAGAAAATATTCTACCCCTTATTTAACCGTAGGCCAAAAGTTCGCAGTCAAACCGGCGTCAATCCATCTGATACATTGATGTATTCAATGTAGCATGAAAATACGACAGCACAAATATATACCATACTGTCCAGGAATGTACATCTGAACAGCATGGTTAGAGAAGACATTGACTCTTGTCCAATACAGGAATGTTACATCTGTATGGCAAGAACAAAAAAAAAACTCCATAGGAAGGGACTGTGGTTCCCGTCTTACCATCCCATTCCATAGGCAAACAGGGGGTGTGCGGCTTATAATGGAGATCCTGCCCGTAGTGAACTTCATACTACATCTACTAATTACACCAATATATCCAATCCATTGACCTAATCTAACTATGAAAAAAATAACCTAAGATTACCCTCCCCTAATTAATTAATATAACTTTACAAATCTATATAGCCATTCATGCCCAACTTAAATTTAACATTTATATAAATTCGCACAGATGGATCTTATAAAAGTTTGTTGTTTAATGTTGAGCATAGATCGACTACACAGGTTACACGCTCAAAAACATTTCAACATAAACATACATGATCAAAATATAAAGTTATTGATGTAATTGCAGAGGGAATTCACTAGAAACCCAATGGCATTCATCATAAGATGCCACATTGACACCAATAACTAACAAGACATCCGAATAAATACATTTTAGATATTCAACGTAAGATATCATTATTTACTGAATGTCTATATATTCTAATCATACATGAAAACAAAAACGCAATTAAACGTGAATGAATCTATGCAAGCGTCTATGCCCAACTTAAATTTAATGCATTTAAAACTTAAACAATAAATATTAATATAAATAAAAAATAATCAAATGGAAATGATTTTTTTTTAGCAAACAAATATGTAAAAATTAAACATTTATAATTAATTTGAAACATAAGTCAGATAAAAGTTCCTTTTTAAAATTTAGATTAGATGATCAAATCTTCAAAGTTCTTAATTACTTTTAGTAAAAAATTTTCCGTTTATATCTTAACAGTAGAAAAGTCCGGTCTGTTGTTCCTGAAGAAGGTCTTAGCTGGTTCATTCCTGGTATTTCAGTCATTTCATTTTTAAATAGAGAGAGAGAGGGTGATATGTGCGTCCTATCACACCTCTCAAAAACAATCAAGCTGCAACTGTCTGGAACTCAATATTTTTCCTTTTATAATCATCCTCTGGATTCAACGAACAATAGACATCACTGTTTCGTTATGGTCCGGGCCTTTATTGCTGCTTCTATATTGGACAAGCTAATTCTTTTCATTCTCTTATCTATATCTTTCCTCTGACTTTTTAATTATATAAGAGCCCCAAGGGCTAGTTTGCTTTTCGATAATTCATAAACAATCATTTCCATTTACAAAATATATAAATCTTTTTACAAAAATATTTTATCTTTACATCTTATACTTTTTTTTTATAAAAAAAAAAAAATACGTTCAAACACTTTTTTTTATTTATTAAAAAAAAAGAAATAATTTTTAAAGTTTTGCATCTGTGTGAATATATATACGTATACACGTTTAACAACTCTTTAATTTTTTTAGCTTTTATTTCCGAACTTATTTTTATTTGCAAATTTAAAATTTTTATTTTAAATTAATGTAACGACATATTTATATATCATTACAATATATATATATATATGGTGGTAATTAAGAAAAAAGTTTTAAAGTAAAATAAATAAATTGTTGCATCAGCGAATAGACAAATTAGTTAATGCATTTTATATAATACAAAACAGATTAAGCACTCAAGCATTGGTGGGGGAGAGGTCAGCACGATTGCCTTACAAGCAGTTGCCCAGGTTGCAGGTTCGCTTCCCGGCCGATGCTATGACACAGGAAAAAAAAACATTAAGAAAAAATTGATAATAGGGAAATAGTTCCTTCCCTGCTAAATTTAACTTTAAATCCATTAAAGAGAAAATGATGAAATATAAAATCAATTGTTTGTCTACAGGAATGAACATCAAAACAATAATGTAAAATTATGGAATGCTCTTAGGAGGTTGTAAACAATAAAAACATTAGTAAACTTCCACTAATTAATTAATGTAAAGATGGGGTTGAGAAACATTTAAGTTTCCAGAAATGTAAAGAGGCAAAAAGGTATAAATACCTCAGTTCTTCTTTGTTCTGGGTTATTGTTCTAAAATCTTAACCATGATAATGTCTGAACAGAGAAGTTCATCTCTGCCCTCCCATGAGTCCATTCTCAGAGGGTGTCCAAGAGATTTATTGTTCAGTATCCATTAGGGGTGAGGTTATGTTTAAGTCAGCCTTCAGCTTGTTTAGCTAATTAAGGAATATTAACTTTACCATGTTTTCATACCATAGATTGATTTATGCACCTCCTCTATATAGCCACATTCACTCTTTCAAATAATGTATATCAAATGATTTTGTTTATTTCATGATTGTAAGCTATAATTGCATCTGATGTACACAAGTGGGTACTTTCTTATCATAGTATTTGTAAATAGTCCCATTAAATTAAATATAGCCTTTTTTATACCAATAATAAAATATAATATGTAACAGTAATATAGTGTCAATGTCCATCACTATTTTATATGTTAAAAAACCTGATTATTACATTAACTAGGATTCCTAAGAGTCTTATTCCTACCTGATCACCAGGCTGCATTAAGAAAATTTAATTCTTGTGAGGGGTGAGGTTTGAATTCCCTTTACCTATATTTCTAGGTAGGGTTAAAGCAACTATACTTTCTGACCATTAGTTTTTTTGTATAATCTGGCATACCAAAATGTGGTCTTACCAGTAAAATGCACACCCTGAAGATTTTTTTTTTCATACATAGGAAGTCCTAGGATCAGGATAAATTTTTTTTTTATGAAATAGGTGAAATATGAAAATGTTTTTTTTCTTTAATCCTTTCTCTTGATTTTATTGTAAATATATTCCATTTAACAAATCATGTAAACCGATCATATAAAAAATGAAATAATATTGTATACTAATTATTTTTTTTCTTCCTTTGTAGGGGAAAAGAGTGATTAACAAGAAACAAAGTGGAAAAGGGGGCTCTATGGTGAAATTTTTTTATTATTTGTATAGTTTTATTATTATAGTTATATTGATAATTGAAGGCATATACATATGTAAAGATGAATAAAATGATAGATGTTAAATTATGTAAGTAGCAAATAAGATACATTGAATTTAGACATAAACGAAAATATTATTCAACAGACAAACTGGAATTCAAAGAAAGACAATCATTCAGGAGGTGATATGATGGGGGGGGGGGTAAGTAATGAAATAGAAACAAGAAAATATTTTATTTTCCATTGTGGATTATGGAAAAGAAAACTTATTTGACAGAAAAAGAAGAAAAACTGACCATGTATGACAATGATGAAGAAACGATTAATGAAATGGAAGAAGATACCAATATCAGGTTTTCACAGAGTATAGTAGAAATGCAAATCCCAATAATAAAAAATATAAGGATGGATACCCCTAAGCCATATTTTTTAATAGTAATGGAAAAGAATGATGGAAAGCTTGGAAAGGAAAAGGGGAGAAGAGATAAAAAGAATGATGGAAAGAAAAACAATAGAAGCAGAAAGAGCAAGGAAGGCCATGGAGAAAATGATCAAGAAATGCTTTCAAGAAATATAATAGCATGAATAAAGAAGCTAAAGATAGAGACAAAACTGAAAAAAGCACAGGAAGAATACAAGAGGGACATTTATGCACTAAGTGAAGGACAGCATGAGATAAAAGACATGCAACTATTGAAAGAAAAGGTCCAAGTACCAATTGAAATGACATATCAAAAAATAAGCCACAAGATAGTAACCTCCAGACCCTCATCATTGAACCTAACAATCCTCACATTATTATATGTTACATGGATAAGGTGAAGTGCATAGGAAAGAACAACCCCTTAGTAGCACACTTTATCCAAGTTAAAGAATTGAGAGGTCATCTTTGCATTTGGTTGATTTAGGTTTTTATTCACCATGATGTACTTTCAAAACATGTTTTGACCTACCTGGTATGGCAAACAGACTCGCAGAGTGTGATCAAGCCCCTATGTTTGAAATGATTTGTTAATGCAGGAAAACCATGTACCATTTTGTCAGATCATGGGTCAGCATTCACATCAAAAGAATGGAAAGAAGAGATGTGATAGCATTAACCTCAATAAGGAATTCCCCTATGAAAGGGACGTGAGAGAATTAAATAGCTTGTTTAGAAAATACTCGGAAGACAACCACAAAAATTTGATAAATCAAACTCAAATATATTGAAATACCTGAACAATAATAAGAATGACTCTACAGGGTTCACTCAAACATGACCATTTTGAAAGACAAGCCTTAGTTTTATAAAAACAATGCTTCCAATAGTCAGAAATGATAGATCATGATGAGGATCAGGTTCATGCCAGGATTTGTCTAGTACACATGGCAGAGAAGAGGAATAGCCAAAAGTCTAAGAATCCTCATGTATTCAAAACTGGGGAGCAGGCTTGGGTCAGAACCTCACACAATATTAAACTCTTGGAAAACCAGTATACAAATTTTTTCCCACTATATGAAGGGCCCTTCACTATAAGAAAAAAATGTGAAGCATTTCCCCACGTTTTGCTGGAGAACAAGAAAGGACTAAGTGGAACCCCTTTAATTCCAGGTGTTGGAAACTGTATCATGGAATAACACCTAACATAGAATTCACTGTTTATTTAATCACTGACCCTAAAGTCAACCATGATGAATCGATATTAGAATAAATTATAAATTATTTAATGAAATTGTGTATATAATTTATATATATATATAGGTTATGAGGGTAATTAAGAAAAAAGTTTTAAAGTAAAATAAATTTTAAAAAAAATGTTGCATCAGCAAATAGACTAATTAGCCAAAGCATTTTATATAATACAAAATAAATTAAGAAAATTGATAATAGGGAAACAGTTCCTTCCCTATTAAATTTAACTTTAGATCCATTAAAGAAAAAATGATGAAATATAAAATCGATTGTTTGTCCACAGGGATGAACATGTAAAATTATGGGATGCTTTCAACAGTTGTAAACAATGGAAGCATTAGTAAACTTCCATTAGTTAATTAATGTAAAGATAAGGCTGAGAAACATTTAAGTGTTTCCAGAAATGTAAAGAAGAGGTAAAAAGGTATAAATACTCAAGTTCTTCTTTGTTCTGGGATCTTGTTCTAAAATATTAACCATGATAACAAATACATAAATCTCTGTGAAATTTGCATCAACCCTCCCATGAGTCCATTCTTGGCAAGAGATGAAGTCCAGCAAAAAACCTAGGAAGCATGATTGTTAACTGCTTCTATTGCTGCCTGGGAAGTTCACAAAAAAATCTATCCAAATGGAAATACGAAGCATCCAACATCCATGATGTAGACCTTAACAGCTGTCAAGAAAGACTGCCTATCATCATGAACTTTTAATATGCCACCCATGTTAAGCCTAATCTATATAAGCACTTCTTAGTTTCCGGTAACATTTTATCTTTAATGGTTTTTTTATTGTTCTTGTTATTTCTATTCATAATGCAGCATTTAAGCCAGCATTATACATATTAACTAATTTTACCTCATATATATAGTACACTAATGATCAAATGGTTTTTTTTCCTTTTCCCTCATTATATATTGATGCATTGTTAGTGTACCTACAAAATCAACAAGTTTATTTTTTTATTATTTCATTGATGATGTGGTATATATGTATATAAATGAGAAGTTGGATGATAGAGTTTAACATAAGTTAAAACATTTTTTAAAATTGTACTCTCAACCTTCTGTAAGGCAGAACTTGTTTGTAAATAAGTTATAAAAGTTATTTGGACTTTAAAGTAAATGTACATTCACCTTTTCTCACATTTTGCTAATTAAATGTTTTTTTTTGAGAGAGAGAGAAAAAAATACATTGCCATTTATTTATTCATATGTAGTTAAACCCTAGATTCATTATCTAATTACACTATGAGAAAGAGACTCATACACTAATTTAAAATATCTTTAAAAACTAATTAAATAAATATTCTCTATTTATTTTTATGATGTACAAATGCCTCAATTCTAGTAACAATTTTATAAAGTAATTAAAAACTTTCTTTAAATTCATGCATGCATTCTCTAACACTAGCAACACATGATCATTATCACAAACAGAAATGTTGTAATTTTCTAAAACTCACTGTCTGAAATCCACTAAATAAATATTTAATTACAAAAACTATTATATTAAAAAAATATATTAAATACAATAATAAAAATTTGGAATAATAAATTTTGACATCTTTAAACATTACTAAAATTAAAACATGTGATACATTCCCATTACAGGAATTAAAACTTTAATAAATAATTTTAAACATAATTTTAGAAGATAAATTTAATAGCTTATTTGAATATTAAGTTTTAGATTAAAGATTAGTGTTTTCAAAGATTTATTCAACAAAATATTCAATACATTTTTAACTTGTAACTATGACCATTTATTCCTACCATACAATATTAAATTATTATGCTTATATTTTATAATTATAAAATTTAGAATAGCTTTTAAATATTCTTTAACCACGTATAAATTCATATCAACAAAATTTAAGTCCCTATAAACATTATTATGATAATTATAGTACTTATATTTATCTTAATTTAAATTTTTTTTTAAAAATTAGCTTTTAAGTATATTCTGCCCTAAGGAAAAGGTTACAATATATATATTGTAATGGGCATACACGCCATTACATTTTTTAAAAAAAGAATTAGACATTAAAAATAAAAGTTCGCAAATAAAAACTTTTTTTTTTAAGAATTAAAAAGTGAAAGTTAAAAGTCATCTAAACTCATATATATAAAATCACATAGACGAAAAAAAATTATTAAAAGAAAACAATTAAAAAAGAAAAGGTATTTTAAAACTAAATATAAGAAAAAACTTAAAAGATTTAAAGATAAAAAGAATGTACAAATTAATTAATGCTATTGTGTAAAATGGAAATGATTATTTTCAATTAATTAAAGTAAACTAACCCTTGGGCATCTCAAAATGTATAATTAAAAGTCAGATAGGAGAGAAAAAACAATGGGAACAGAATGGCCAATAAAAGAAATCCCTCAGGAAATGAACCTCAATGAAAGGATCATCACCATCATGACATAATGTCCACTTGATCCGAAAGTTTAATATAAAAGTCAAAGTTTGGAATTAAAAAAAGAAGATAGAGATGTGAAAGAGAGGGGTGTGATATGTGTTAAGTCAGAGAGAGTTGAAGAAAAAGGGATTGAAATATGCACTTTCAATTCCTTCAGTTTTTCTATAAAAAAAGAGGAAGAAATGACATCATTTTCCTATATTGCAGACCACAGGACATCGGGGGAATTAACACTGGATCCCAAATTGCAAGCAACTGTTAAGGGTGAACTTTTTAAAACCGTAAGAACTTTATGAACTAATGAACATTTATTCTAAAACTTTCCAGTATTTGAAAACAGTAAGAACTCTAAATTCTAAACCTTTCAATATTTAAATAGAAATAGAATTTCCTATCTGACTAAATTATTTATTAATTATTTTTATTGAATATATTATTTTTTTAAAATCATTTCCATTAATTTATTTTTTCCGTTCTTTTAAGTTTTTATTATGATTTTTTTTTGTTTAACTAAACTTTTAATTAAATCATGTTAAATTTAAGTCAGGCGTGAATGGCTGCATAGATTCGTAAAGTTATGTTAGTTTAAGGGAGGGTAAATCTTAGGTTATTTGTTTCATAGTTAAATTGGGTTAATCGGTTGGATATATTGATGTAATTAATAAATGTAGTATGAAGGTCCGCTACATGCATGATCATATGATATGCTGCACTTGGGCAAAATAAGTCCCATTTCATACTGATCATCAGAAGCAGATGTATTCCCTGCTCCTTGGATCATCCCTTTAGCCTATGGAATGGGATAGTAAATTGGCAAAAAGGATTGTAATCCCTTACTATGGAGGTTTTTTTTGTTCTTCTCGCCAGACAGATGTAACATTCCTGTACTGGATGAGAGACAATTTCTTCTCTATAACCATGCTGTTCAGATGTGCATTCCTGACAGTATGGTATTGTGCTGTCGTATTCATGCTGCATTGAATACATCAATATAGCAGATAGATTGGCATTGGTTTGATTGCAAACTTTTGGCCTAAGATTAAATAAGGGATAGAATATTTTCTTTTCAAATGCAATCTATGTAGTCTATCCATACTCGACACTAATAAAATATTAAATTCATCTGTGTGAACTTCTAAAATAAAAAGTTAAATTGCAAATTAAAATCTAAAGTAAAGATATAATGTTTTATAACAAAATTAAAGTTATACTAAAATAATAATTCTAAATTTTATATATTTTTAATAAATGTTTGTGTGTGTTATTACTGGCAGTGGCTTTTAATTTTTTTAATATTGAAAATATTTTTTTTAAGAATTTATATCTTATAAATCTCTGCATCTCACTGAGCTAGTGGCACAGGCTAACGGTCGGAATAAAATACATATGTACAATTTTAATCTTAACAGTACATGTGGCACCCTGTATGGCAGATACATAAGACTCTGATCTTCCCCGACCATTATAATACATATATATTGTAATGGTCAGAAAGTTTAGTTTGAGTGACTGGTATCTCCGGTATTTTGTGGAATGACTAATGAAGTAATGCAGGAAGCTAATAAAATAGAAAAATGTAGAGACACAATATTATCATTAAGTACTACAATATGGGAATACAGTCAAACGACCATAAATATTAAAGCCTTATTAACATTAAATATAGAGTTATACGATTCCTGTATGTTATTATGCTAAAAATCCATTATAAAATTAATAAAATTGCCTTTCTTTATTAAATTAATGAGTTGCAGGTATTATACCAGCATCTTATTCATAGCATGATTAATTAATAACTATCATTCTTTAAATATTTGTTGCACATAACTTTGAGTAATATTTAAATATATAAATATGCGTATGAAAATAAATGCATTGTATCTCTCTACTACAAAAGATTAAATTATCAGATGCATATATATTATATGTATGTGTAAAGAGTTTATAAAGTGTTTGAATAAATTGTATTTATATAGGATATTGCAACAAAATAAAGAAAAGGCGATTTTTATCTTTAAATTAATTAACTTTTAATTCATTAGATTGTTTCCTGTTAAATAACAAAAGATGGAAAATAACTTTTTTATAATCAGAGATAAAAATCTTTAAATTACCTTTATTAATCTTTTTTTTTTTTTTTTCATATGTCATAGCATCAGCCGGGATGCAAACCCACACCCATCTGCAACCAACTACTTGCTTGCAAGACGGGTGCAATGACCTCTCGGCTAACAACACTTGACGATTAATCTTTTGTTAAGTTTTGGAGAAAAATCAAACAAAAAAATGTTTCAAAAGAAAATGTTACATGTAATTGAATGAAAATCACTTACTTTTAAAAAACCCCTTTTTTATAATTTTGAAAAGAAAAATCAAATGGATAAGAAAACATGTTCACATGAAAATGTTAAATACAATTCTTCCAAATTATCAAAGATTACTTTTATAAAAAAACAACTTTTTTTAACTATAAATAAAAATACAATGTGCACATAAAGCAAAATACTTTTAACAATAGTAAAATTTAAAGTTCAAAGGGCATTTATAATTTCCATTTTCCCCAGACAAGTCTTCTTGAAGGCTACTATACAATGTACATGAATAATTTATCTCTTTTGGATATGCAGTATTTTTAGATTAACAAACAGCAAGAATTTATCCATTTTCTTTCCATTAAAATTTCCACGTGAGGCTAACACATAAGACACTTATGTTCATGGTTGGAGATGAGGTTGCAGATTACTTCAGGAGCATTTTTATTTTTCTTTATATTTTATTCCAGGAAGCAAGTCCCATAGAAAAAGATAATATCTAGCTTTTAACTAAACTTAGCACATGGTTTTCATTACAGAAAATATTTATAAACAGTTGAAATTCTGTATCTACGTTATTCTTTAGCAGCTTGATTAGAAATTTTTCCTTCTAATGTCTTCTTCAGCAGCTAGATCAGGAATTTTCTCGATTTTCTTCTTCAACAGCTGGGTCATGAATTTCTGCCGACTTCTTCAGCAACTGGGTTAGAAATTTCTACTACTGTCTTCTTCAGCAGCTGAGTCAGGAAAGATTACCTCTTACCAGACACTTAGGTCTCCTGATTATCCATATCTCTAATTTTAGAACAATCCTGTCTTCAACCAATCATAATTCTGTATCCTATACAATAAAATTAAGTACTGACCAATTAGGTCTATTTTTGCAAATGATAATTGTTCAGTTATTTCCCTCTCTTTTTTTAATTACAAACAAAAAAAATCCCCTGCACTTAATTTCATTTTTTAATTAAAAAATTACTATCATAGTTTTGAAATTACTAAAGTTTTTTTTATACCAAAAGGAAAGCAACACTATCAATTAATTACACTGATTTTATAAACACTGCTTGTTGTATTGAAGAGAGATAAAGAGAAAAGAAAAAATAATTCTAATTAATTAGGACAAAAATTTAACAAAACATTAAAATCTATTTTTTCTTTTCAGACTCTATTTATTTATCTTGATAAAGTTGAAAATTATTAAGTAAATTAGCAAAGAGAAAAAAAAATGTTTTTTTTTCTTAGTATATTTTTTCAAAGTTAAAATTAAAACAGGTAATTAATTATAATTACTGAAGAGAGAGAACAAAAGAAATTGTTTACTTGATTTAATATTTTTCTCTCAACTCTTTTACAACTCTTAAGAAATTATGATACATTTCAAATATTCACATTATATTGAAAATAATATTTGAAAATTCTCATATTACCACTTGGTACATAAAATATTTAAATTAAATAACCATTATTAATAAAAAACATATGGGAGAACTAAATCTTACCCCATGACTTAATTAATTATTACTTTAGGAGCATGTAATATTACTATTGCTGCAGTATCCATTTATTTAAAATATAGCAATGTAACTACATGGTTACAATATATATATATATATTCTCTTAATCAATAAATAATAGACAACTCATTGATATAGAACATAATTTAATATCATATCAATTTTCACTCATTTAATATGAACCATCTCATATTTCTAGTGATAACCACTGGAGTCTATAAAGCTGTAGAACATTTCTTGTTACATGATAAATTTTAAAATTAGCATCTAGAGAAGATTCCTATTAGAATGAAAATCGATTAGATGATATTAAATTAAGTTCTATCATCAATGAGTTGTGTGTAATTTCAATTTATTTATAATTTATCGATTAAGAGTCTACAATTTTATTGACAACATAGTGGTTGTATAATTTACTGAAAATTGAAATTATATATATATATATTTGTAACTACATCAATAATGTGCAATACTTACCCAATATAGTTTTGGTGGATTAAATA
This sequence comes from Epiperipatus broadwayi, assembly GCA_028023455.1. Taxonomy (NCBI): domain Eukaryota; kingdom Metazoa; phylum Onychophora; class Udeonychophora; order Euonychophora; family Peripatidae; genus Epiperipatus; species Epiperipatus broadwayi. The sequence goes on along the minus strand of JAQFVV010000035.1, from coordinate 3,375,398 downwards.
AAAAATATGGTACACAAAATATAAAACAACCAATCATCATTCCTATACATCCCATAGACATCCAAAGTGGACGGTTTTTCTGACCAATAAAAAAAGAGACCGGTATAATAGTTAATATAAACCCAATTTCATAAGATGAAAATATGAATCCAGTCCATTTGCTTTCTAGATTAAAATGTCTTTCTAGATTAACAATGTTAAAGACAAAATAAATAAAAAATAAGCCAAATAATAAATTGAAAATAAACGATACAATAGTAAACGCCAATACTGATTTAAATCGTTGAAGCCATTTAGGTTTAAATCCACAATATGAGCAAAAATATTCTTCTTCTACAACTGGAAGACGCTCTGTTGGAATCATTCCAACAGATTCAATAGAATATTCACTTGGATTTCGATATAATGCACCTACTCTTACATCACTTTCCATGACCTAAAGAAAAAAAAATATTACTATGTAATTATATATATGTTTATAGACAATCGCTTACATACATGTACAAATATAAAATAAAATCACAATATATAATGACATTTTTTTTTAAAAATTTTTAGTACAATAATTTTCTAAGAGCATGAAGTATATCAATCTACAAACAGTATTTCAAACGTTTCCACATTTCTTAAATACACTTAAGTGTATCCACCCCCACCACCATATGTAATGATTAAAATTCACACTATCATATTTTCTTTCGTTTTTTTAAATGAAGCTCTTAATTTAATCTGGCCAATTTGTTTATTTTATTTATTCTTAAAAGTCTAACAATATATATATCTTTTTTTAATAAACTAAGTTTCTTCAGTTTGCAAAATTATATTCCACGTCAAACATCTTTTAATACATTTTTCTACATCCGTTATCTTTTTTCTTTAAATCTCAAATTAAACCAATAAACATCACATGACCACCACCTCTTATGCTTGTGTATAACTGTTGTTAAAACAAGCAAAACTCACTATATATATTGCCACACACAGCAAGCTAGAGTAATCAATGGATGCCAGAAGGCTTGTGCATAAAATCCCCATCTAGTGCCTATTCATCCAATATCCCCAGACTAGTTTCTGGCTTATGGCCTTCATCAGTGAGGAGTCTTGGATCTGAGAGCACTGCACCTAGATCTTAGGATCTAATGCAACCCTCCAGCAACCACCTTTTATCTCCATTTAACTACAAAACTATGAGTCTTAAATTGAAAACACTTTAATGTTTTCAATCCAAGCCCATTAGCTTATATAGTCATATGGGTCTGAATCCAGTTTAGTACCCATACATTTTGGTGTCTTTGGTTCTTTAATAATCTGGGGATATTGGATGAGTGGCACTGGATGGGGATTTTATGTACAAGCCTTCTGGCATCCATTGATTACTCTAGCTTGCTGTGTGTGGCAATATATATAGTGAGTTTTGCCTGTTTTAACAACAGATACACAAGCATAAGAGGTGGTGGTCATGTGATGTTTATTGGCTTAAAACCAATCCACTGATGAAGGCCATAAGCCAGAAACTAGTCAGGGCATATTGGATGAGTAGGCACTAGATGGGGATTTTATGCACAAGCCTTCTGGCATCCATTGATTACTCTAGCTTGCTGTGTGTGGCAATATATATAGTGAGTTTTGCCCGTTTTAAATCTCAAATTCAGAGCAATAAAAATATATATATAATACAAATATGGACTGCATCATTTTTCAATGGGTCAAGATTTGTTTTTTTTTATCTATCATTGGATCCAGATGCAATATTTTTATGCACGGATAGTTTTTTTTTCAATTTGATTTATCTTTTAATTCTTACCATTTAGAGATATAGAATCTCCTTTAATTTTAGACTAAATAAATTTTCCCCCAATTCCTTTGCGCTCATTTTTTTTACGCTATAAAATTAAAAATAGTTTTTATTTTGGTTGCAATTTTTCTTAACATTTTCAAAGATATCCAAATTGGTAGAATTTGTCATAAATAAATATTTAATACATAAACAAATTAACTCGTTTTTTTCTTTTCAAATCTTTTATTTTTTTTCATGTGTCATAGCATCAGCCGGAAAGCAAACTCACTAACCCGAGACAACTGCTTGTAAGGCAGCTGTGCTGACCTCTCGACCACCAACGCTTGACAAATCTTGTTTTATTTTATGAACCATTTTGTTTTTTCCCAATGTTTTCACCCCATTGTATGGTCATTCTCAAGGATTAGTATTCTTGGTTACTTTCGTATTTGTCTCCATCACTGATAATGATTTCTTAGATATTTTTTCCTTCAAATACAGATTTCATTTATTCTAATCATCTTTTCTGATAAGCTGCTCTTAACATTTATACTGATGCCTTTGGATGAAAGACGGATTTTTTTTTCTGTTGAACATAATGTCTCAACAGCAGCACTATTCCAATTCCAAGAGAGAAAAAAACTATTCTAGAGATGAATTTTATGATTACTATACAAACCAATCCGTGAATCACAAATATGTTCACATATTAAACACACTGTTTTGTGATGTCTAATTATAGTTCTGTATTGGATTCTGTTCTCAACCATATCTTTCCAGTGTAAACAATCAATATTGCAGTTTTTTATATCTTTTGAGATAATCACCACAACATCGGTATGGCATTACATATTTTTGCTATCAGTGCAATTTATTTGACCATCTCAGATTAACCATGATCTTTATCATCTAACAATAGCTAGATACCCATTTATTGACCAGTAATGGATTAGCTATAGATTAGTTGTCCAAAAGAAAAATCTTGTTTCTATCATACTTTTTATGCTCATAATAAATTACATTTTTTAATCTTTAAAATTTGCAATTTTTTCAAGTATTGTTGTAAAAATATTTATCCCTAGTCAAGCGTTGTTAGCCGAGAAGTCATCGCAGCCGCCTTGCAAGCAAGTAGTTGGATGCAGACGGTTGTGGTTCGCCTCCCGGCCGATGCTATGACATATGGGGAAAAATATATATATTTATCCCTAAAGTATTCAGTGTTCACTGATCCACCCCCACCCCGCAAAGTTTTCTTATAAATTAAGATTTATAAAAAAAACGTATAAAACACCAATGCTAGTTAACCATGCCCTGAAAGGTAATAAATTATTTTCATCTGAAAATGGGCTATTCTACAAATTATGACTACTTTAACTAGAAAATAAAAAGTGATAATTTATTGGAGATAATTTTACATTTCTTCTTGGTCTAAGTACATCTGCAGAATCCACATAAACTTATATATTCAATTAATAGTTCATTAAAATGCTAATCTATTTAGAAACAGTGTTATTTAAATTTTTAGTTACAATAGCCTTGATGGAGCTAATAGTTTGATTGGCCTAGATGGCAGATCTTTAGAATAATTTAAATACTGCTAAGATAAAGAAATGAGAATAAGAAACAAGAAAATGAGAAGTTTTATTCAAGAAATGAATAGTTGTATATAGAACAGCATCTAATTTTTCATATGATAATTTGAGACTTTGATTTCTTATCAATGTAAATTATAAGAAAAAATTATTTAAGAATGTCGTATTTGATTTAATACAAATATAATTTATATATTTGGAGTTTTAGATGTAACCATAAGGGGCTTAAACACAGATTAATGAAAGCTGGTCCAGCACGAAATACATATATTGGAGATCATTTCTTTTTCTCACATGTATCAGTTGTATAAGATAGATTGGATAGCTGTAGGAAATTTGAAAGTCTAAGTTCAATTCCCTTATAATTACATTAAGTTTAGTGTAGATAATATACATGTATTTAAACTTTTCATTTTGTCAATTTTATATCAACATTTAACATTTTTAAAATATTTTTCACTAATTAAACTTCCCTCAAAATTTAGTAAATTTAGTTAGTTAATGCTCCATGATTTAAAATATCTTACATCATAGTTCTATTATCAATCTTTTTCTTTAGGTATATTATCACAATAGCTACTCTTTCCTTAATTCATTCTGTTTCTATGATAATCATCTTACCCTTTCTTGAAAGTTTGAATATTTTATTCAAAATAAGCAAGGAAAGGAAAGTTAATGTTAACTCAGTTAAATAAAAAAAATAAGTGTACAACAAATTGTTATGAGGTCACTAGAGGCAATGGGAGAACAACTAATGGAGGCTGAGATGGTGTCAGAAGAGGAGAGCTTAGATATGCAAATGCCTGAGAAGCAGAAGCCCATAGCAGTCACAGTTATATTGGAAATATTAGAAATGTTAAATCATAATAATAAAGAAATGAAAGAAGCGATCAAAAATAAAAGAAAAAAGTGATCAACAAAGGAGAGAAAATAATTAAAAATGAAAGAAGATAACAAAATAAAAGATCAAAAATAAAAGAGAGCAAAAAATAAAAGAAGATAATGAAAGAGATCAATAAATGAGAGAACAAATAAAAGAAGGAAATGACAAAATGTTAGTAGTAATAAATAAAATGGATAAAAATCAAGAAGAAATGAAGGAAGCTTATTGTCAAATTTGAGAGGAAGTGAAAGAAAAATTATTGGGAGTAGAAAATAACATAATTACTTTGAAAGAAGAGATGATTAAACAAGTGGATGAATAAGTCCAGGAAAATATGGAGTTCATACAAAAAAACATATATTACAGAAATATTTCATGTATAATTAATTGTAGTAAATGAAGACTCCAATGAAGGATTGAGTATGAATATGTATTACTTTTATAAACATGTTAATAAAGCCAAAGTCCTAATATAGGCATCTACAAAAACAATTATAGATGTAAAAAACATTTTAAGATTTTTTATCTCTAGATAAGAAAATGAAATCACTTTCTTGAATATTGATAAGGAAAAACATTTGAAGAGAGATAAAAATAAAAATGTTCAATATTATATAGCTTAAAAAAGGGAAAAACCAAACAATAGGAGGCAATCAAAATGAGTAAAAAATTTTAAAAGTAGACAGAGTTTAAACCAATAGATTGTTACAATCAGATTGTTAAATTCTGCAGTTGGTGAACCAAAAGAAACAAATTCGAAAGTGGCCGATGAAAGTAAAACTTCCAATCCAGGTTGAAGAAAACAGTGTTTGGATTTAACCATCATGAAGGATATCTCTACTAATACACAAATACATGAAGAGGTAAAACTTAAGTTTCCAAAAATAAAGGACAGTTTGTTTGCTGATGATTCAATCATCCATTCAAGAATTAGTGACATTGGAGAAGAAATAAATGTTTATTTTTGTATAATAAAGGAAATATATTTTATTTTAAAAATGTATTTTGACAAAAAGTCTTAAAAAAAAAATTTCAACAAAGTTATTATTTAACAATATTGTGATAGAAGAAAAGAAATGGACTGTTCACAACCCCATTCTTTTTTCTTGGAGACAGGGAATATAGAGTGATAATATTGGTTATCACAACATTAAATTGTCATATTTAAAAAAAAAAAAATTATTTGTGTACTTTATTGAATTTACTATGGAGATATTTCCAAAAGAATTGTGGGAAAATATTTAAAATGTTTATATGTAAATTAAGTAACAGAAATATTGTGAGAGATTTTTTTTCTTTAGTAGAGTATTATTCTTCTCTTTTTTCTCTGCTCTGCTTTGAAAAGTAGGAAAATGGAAAGCAAAGAGAAATGTTCTTTTTCAAACTTGCAGTAAGATAATTTAAAAGTCTGAAACTGTAATGTTTTACTATTATATGATTTATAAATAAGTAAAAAAAAAAGATATTCACAAAGCTTTAAAGTATTATTAGAAAATAGAAAATTATTTGCAAATTTCTTTAAAATAATATGATTTTCTTTATTTATCAACGAATGGGAAATATGTTGACATTTGAATGATTAGCATAATATATTGCATAATAAATTGTGTGATATTTAAATATTTCTGTTGAAATTATTTATAAAAAGCTACAAAATATAAGAAGCTAAGTTGTTTGTATATTTGAAATATCATTATTTAAGAATTTTAAACAAAAGAAGACAACCAAACTTTTATTTATGGTCTTTCAAAAGAAGAGTATTTATGTGAGAAAATTTCCAAGGAAGACTATAATGCTTTATTTCATTACTCATAAATTTAATTATTTTATTATATTTTTCATTAATAAATTATATCTTTATTTCTAAACTTGTTTCTTTTCTCTGTTATTACCATTACATAAAAATATTGTATACAAACTGATAATAAAGAATACCCACAACCCATAGAATAAACTCCCCATAGCTCTGAGAACATGCTTTCTGTAGTTACAATTGGAATGTATGATACCTAAGTACATAAATATTTAGAGTAATAACAAATTCTGAAATCTAATTATTATTTTATTTCTACCATTATATAAATATTTTTATCTTCCAATTAGCTATAGTTAGCTGTACTTCAGCATAAAGTTACCATTACAATATATATATGAACTGTGTACATAAATAGGTATATCAAGATGTATTTCCAGACAAACCCTATTCCCAATTGCTAGTTTAAATAACTTATTATTAAAATATTTAAATAACTAATAATATGCTAATGCATTGAAGGTGAAACTATAATTCAGGCCTAGCACTTTCAGAGTCTCATTACTCCATAATCATAGCCTTGTAGATTGTCAATGAAATTATATGCAAATATATTTTTTTATACTATCCATTTTCTAGTAATGGCAAAGCAAGTGTCTTTTCTATTTATAGAGTTGGTGTCACTTGTAATAAATCAAGCTTCCTTGATCTCTTTCTTGATGTCATTACTCTCTGTACATAATATATCAGCTTTGGAGGGCTCAAATCTATGGTTAAGCTCTTGCTGATGGTCAGCAAATACTGAACTGCCTTCATTTTTGGTTATTGCTCATGTGTATCTGTGTTGAGACAATCTATTCCCAATTGTAGCAAGAGTCTCACCATAGTAAACAGCACTACATCCCATCTAAAGGCATGTAATTCTATGCAACAGCTGGGGGGTTTTGGCATTAATTCTTAAGCAGTTTTTTCATGATTGAAATAGATAAGTATTTCCTGTAGCATATAAATATATTTAAGATAAATTCTTGGCAAGCATTCTCAACCCTTGTTATGCTTGATATGAGACTAGATAGTATTCTTTAAGCATTTATAAGATATGAAGCAAATAATTCCAAAAAAAATTCTTAACCAGTTATTATCACAGTTATTGTGCATAAAAAGTAGTCGTTATGCTTAAATGATTTACTAGTCCCTCTAAGAGCAACACTTTTCTTAAATTACAATTCCTCCTGCTACACAAATACTAATAAAAGTACTGAATTAACCAACTTTCAAGCTTTTGTATTTTTTTTTGGTTTTTGAAAAAGCAACTTTCAAAAACAAAAATTAAATAAAATTACTTTTTTTAAAAAAAATTAAACAAACATGTTTATTCAGCTCAAAAATTTAGTTAACAATATAAGTTTATTTTTATACTAACAAATATAATTTTCTTTCAAAAATTAAGTTTTATCTAATTTTTATTTAGCTTTTAGAATTTTATTATTTTGAAATAGTCAAAATAGAATTAAAAGTTTTAAATATATAAAAAGAGAATTTTAAATACATTAATAGAAACCAAAATAAATGCATTTCAAAATTATCATTTAAAAAGTTGGCTTAGTCTTCAAAATCAAATATATATATATTAATTCATTTCTTTTTATTCAGAATTTAATTTTTTTTAAAATTTAAAATTTGCACAATAAAATATTTCTAAAGAAGTTTACATTTATTTTGTGTATTATCATATATGTGTAGATTCAATATTCTACAACATTAACATTACTAAATGAAATTATGAATGATAAGAATTAAGCATCTAATTTTCCTCCCATTGAGAAAGATACAAAATTGCTTACCATTAGACTCTTCCAAGTTTTTATTAATATCTAGAATAATTATCACATTAATGTTAATTCACTATTTGTCTAGATATAATATCCAAGATGACTATTGTTCCTAGTTCGCTAATTTTATTTCCTCTTCTGCTAAGTTTTAATCTTCCTAATATATTGTACATGATAAATTATTAAGAACAGAATCTAAATTAGGATTGAAATCATCCTTCATAATTAAATTATTTATTTTTGTAAACTTTAATTTGAGATTGATGTATTTTGGTTTTATACTTTAAATGAGAAAGTCATTGTGGCAATTTACATGATCCTTTATTATTGCATTCAAACAATAATTTGGATAAATAATTAATTTGATACTTGTGAATTTTCAGAAATATCAAGATGGCAACCTGATTTTCGATAATTTCATTAAAATAATCTTCCGAAGTTTACAAAATTAATGTCAAATTTTAAAAAAAGGGATAAATTCTGATAAATTTTATTAAGAAAAAACAATCTTTATTTCAGTTTTTTTTTACTGCCTTTAAAAATGTTTACAAAATCAATATTAATTTTTTTAAAAAGAAATAAATTCTGATAAATTTCATTAACAATATTTATTTCAGTTTTGTTTTTACTTTCCCCAATAATGTTTACAAAATAAGTGGAAGGCTTATAATCTGAAACTGTTCGTTTTTTAAAGTAAAAAATAAAGTAATACATTCTGATGAATTTAATTGACAATCTTTATTTCAATTTTTTTTATTTACTTACCAAAGATGGGTTAGTTACATTTACAAAAAAATGAGTGGAGAATTTACAATTTCCTGAAGATGTGTTACATTAATTGTTTTGACAATTGTGTTTATCAGTATTTTTCTTGTGAGAAGCATTTATTTTCACCAGTTTATTATATCAACATATTTTTACTGTTTTTTCCCAGATATAGTTGATCTGTGTTTGTAATGTTTATCTCTATACCTGTCAGATATTTGCTTGATGTGGTTTCATTAGGCTTTGGTTCATGCACTGATAAAGATAGATCTGATCTATACTTATTAGGTTTTTGTTTGTGATTAACAAAATACTAAAGTAATGTTCAATGGATTTTTTCTAAAGAAAAAATAAAGATTGGTAATGATAAATTAGAAGAAGTTAACAACTACAAATATCTTGATCTGATTAGTACTTCAGATGGAAACATAATGAATGAAACTAATCATCAAATCAAACTTTGTAGGAGTGCTTTTGGTATAAATAACCTGACATTAAAAAGGAAATATGCTTATGTGTTTGAAAAGGAAGATTTTAAAAATGTGATATACCAATTCTTATTTATGGATATGAGACTTGGACAACTTAATAGAAGAGCAATACAGAGACTTCAGAACACTCAATGAAATATGGAGAAGTAACAAGAAAACATTGAATAACACAAAGAGATCAAAAATGAAATTTATGGGTGAGAGAACAGTTGACATCATTGAAAGAATTAAGAGACTGAAGTGAAGTTAGGCTGGATATTGCTAGAAGAGATGATAATAGATGGACAATTAAAATGTTAAATAGGATTCCACAAAACTGTAAAAGACTTAGAAAGAGAATACATATGAGATAGATTCGTGGATGAAATAAAGAAGTGTGCTAGGGTGATGTGAAGAAAAGAAATATCACAGAAGATTGATTGAACTTGGAAAGACTATTCTGCAGTGGATCGATGTTTGAAAATGATCATGATGATTTTATTATAAAGGTACAAATAACGGAAGCTTAAGTAAAATGGTATTCATTATAAATAGAAAGTGAAATAATTTTGTAGAAATCAATGGTATATCAGATTAAGTGGCATGATTGGTTATTCAACTTAATGCAAAATACCAAATGCAAAAATTTGAGATTTATTCCCAACAGATTTAAATTGTGATAAAAAAAAGTAGAGGAATTTAATGATAATACAAAATGCTTTTGATCAGACCAAACAATATTTTAAAATTGTCATGGAATATGTTAGAATTGACACATGATTGAAAGATGAAAGTGACATAAGTAAATTTGACTAAGGTGACAGAAATGAGAGAGAACCCAGACTTGTGGAATTTACAGAAAAATTGGGTGGTATATTATTATGAATTCTTTGAGAAAAATGCTTAAATGGATATGAAAACATTCAAATGAAGGAGAACAGAATTGGATTATATTTTGATTAACAAAAGATATATATTTCAGAATAGAAATGATCTTAATGGATTCGATATAGGAAATAGTTACCAATTACTGAAATGTACAATATGGATTAATGCAAAACTGGAATGATGAAAATTATTTAAAAAGATAGTATTGAGAGTTGACATTTCTAATCTTTAGAAATACTCCAATGAATTCAAATCAAAACTTCTAATCATTTAATAAATAATTATAATCTTTGATAATGATTGAGATCAATAAGAATATAGCTGATATCCTACTAAGAACTGCAACATAAATCACTGATACAAAAAAGAAAAAAAAATTAATATAATTTCAACTAGGACAAGATGTTATATGAAGAAAAGAAGGAATATGAAAATATTTAAAAAGAATTCATTAAAAAGAATTAAATATCTACAGTTTTGAAAATGGTATGAAAAAGAGTTAATAATGATATAAAAAATATAATTATAAATTAGCAAGGAAAGCTACTGAAGAGAATAAGTCTCAAAAGTGTAAAACATTTTGCAATTGATAGAAAACATATTTCTACAAGAAAAAGAAAAGATGGAACTATTATTTTAAAAAAAATCTTGATATTATGAAATATATGGATGAGTTTTATAAATAATTACATAATAATAAAGAATAAGAAAACAAAACCACTACAATTACATTTTCTGAAATGCCCAGTATTTACAATGAAAAATTAGATGACATGCACTTAAATTTATGAAGAAGGAAATGTTGGCAAAACTATATTCAAAACTAAATAATAAAAATATACAAGGTGATAGGAAAAATGCAATAGTACTATTTTTAAAAAAAAAGATAAATATTAGAAATTACAGATCTATTCATTGTTCTAGTTTTATAGAAAATCTTTGTCAAGATGATTATAATTTATCTGCAGTGAACTTTGAATTCAATCCAACCAAAAGACGAAATTGGATTTAAAAGTGGCTTTAGCATAGTGAATCCTATCCAAGTATTAAGAGCAGTTATGGAAGAAACTAATGGTTATGTGTTGCCATTAACCTTTGGATTTGTAGATTATGTCTAGGGATTTGATTTTGTAAATTTTTTCACAGTAATCAGATTTGAACCATCTACAATCATTTAATGAAAACAAAACACAACTAGATTAATGAAAAGAAGTTTATTCAGTTGCTGATAATGAAAGAATAAAATGAGTGAAACCACTTTAGCTTCTTTAAGCAATTCCAATAATTAGCTGCACGATAAACTGTTCATATGCACAAACATTATAAACAAGTCCAATTATCTGTAGGTATCCATTTATTTTGGTTTTAACAGACATTCTAATCTTATTTTTAATATCAGTCTTTAATTAAAGACTGATATTAGAAATAAGATTCGAATATCTATGTGTTAAAACTAAAATAAATGGATAATAAAACCAAAATAAATGGATACACAGAGATAATTGCACTTGTATATAATGTTTGTGCATATGAATAGTTTAACGTGCAGCCAATTATTAGAATTGCTTAAAGAAGCTAAACTTGTTTTTATTACTCTAGTGTTTTGTTTTCATTAAATATTGTAGATGCATATATGGCTGGTAAACATATTATCTTACTCCTGTATGTGGCGGAATGGCACAGGTTGACTGTGGAATGAAGCAAGTTGACAGCGGAATGGCTGTAGTCATTAGTTGTAAGAATTTATTTAAGTTATTGTTGTTAAAAAATGGCAATGTTGAACAGTGGTACTTGCAAGTTTGATATTGACAACATGTCACCATAGAGAATTTATGTTGAGCTGTGTTATATGCTAATAAATAAAATTGAGAAAGATGGACTCAAAATAGCTATGCTTTTGTTATTTGCTGACAAGGACATTTTTCAAATCCAAAACAATTGTGTGACCTAAAAACTCCTGAGGACATTCCATATGAAGAGTTAAGAGAAAAATTAAATGCATATTTTGAAATGGGTATCTCATCTGTGTTTTAGGATGAAAAGACAATTATCTCACGAGTGGTATGTTGACTATGATATAGCACTTCATGCATTTGCAGAACAATATCAATTTGTCTCCAAGTTAGAAGACATGTTGCAAAAACAATTATTGTTTGAAATTTCTGATCATAGCCTGAGGAAAACTTTCTAAATAAGATAACCTTCAGAAAATTTGTGGCACGGGCAGTAATGTTAGAAAAAGCTTCAGAATTTGAGACATCAGATGGAATGCAATATAATTCAATTACTGTAAATAAAGCACAAGCTGTAGCTATGAATTTGAAGATGGCAAAGGAAAGATTGATATGTTATTGTTGTGGTGTAACAGGACATGTTAAGAATTTTGTACATTTAATATGAAGAAATGTTTGAAAATTAGACATTTAACTTGAGTCTGCAGAAATAAAGACAAGAATAGTGAAATGCAGTTAAGTCCTGACTTCAAATCATGAAGAGGGAGATTAAGAGGCAAAAAGTCAGCTAACAAGATTAATGACACAGATGATGACCATGTTGTGAATGTTGTCACATAAAGAATGGATAAAAATTAATGGCAGCATTAAAAGAAAATACACACTACAAAATATGCAGGTATTATTAGCCACAGATGTGAATGAAAACAGAATTTACATATGTAGAAAAATTACAATATTAATGCTGAAGCTATTGTTTTACCATTACACATTGTGAATAGTAATATAAGTTCTCTACTAGGAAGTAATTGTTTTCATCCACTGGGAATTTATCTTAAAATAATTGAGTATTTAATTGAAATAGAAGTTAAAAAGATGTTTCCCTGTTTATTTAAGCCAGGATTAGCTGAATTAAAAATATAGCCAGTGGATATAGAAATTATAAGTGATGCTCAACCTATAGTATGCAAACCGTCTAAGGTTCTGTTTGCCTTAAAACCCAAAGTTGAACAGACTATTAAAGATATGATTAATAAAAGATTTTTTGTCTCCTTCATCATGGGCTACGGCAATAGTTGCAGCTATGAACAGATGGAAGCATTTGATTGTACAGAGATTATTGCACTACACTTAATAAATTCATAAATAAAGGAGAGTATCCAGTCCCAAGTGTACACGAAGTTTTGGCATCACTTCAGAATCTGGCATTCTTCACAAAAATCGATTTAAAGTCAGCTTTTCATCAAATATCCATTATGGACAGAACTTCTGAATTGCTAATGATCAGTATCCATCTGGGACTTATGTGCAACAAGTTGCCTTATGGGATTACATTTGCTCCAAATGTGTTTCAAGCAAAAATGGATGATTTACTTCAAAGCAGGGAAGAAGTCATTCCTTATTTAGATGACATTGTAATAATTGCTCAAACAGAAAGTGAATTGGAAACATGCATGTCGAATGGTTGTGTGAAACTGGACAAAGAGCTAGAATTAATATTTCTAAATATATACAGGCTATGATAAAATTAAATTTCTGCAACGTTATAAGCCAGAAAGGAAAATATCCTAACCTGGAAAAAGAGCTGTTAAAAATGCTTCAAAGCCTAGGGACTTGAAGATTTGCAGACTTTTCTAGGATTGCTTAACTTTTTTGAGTTTTCTGAAGAGAAGTCACATGTCCTTACACCAATGTATAACCTACATGAAGGACAGTGCTGGAAATGGACTAAAGAGCACAATTTAGCTTTCAAGAAAGCAAAAGATTTTTTTTACATCTAAGCAACTTCTTGTACATTATTACAGTGACCAGGGAATGATTTTTACAACCACCACTTTGGATTTCAAAATTTGGAGCTGTTATTTCACATTGTGGTTATGGAGAATGCCCTATTGTATATGCCTCGAGGACTCTTAACAACTGCTGAAAAAAATATACTCAACTTGACAAAGAAGCATTAGCTATAATATTTGCTGTGAAAAAGTATCATCAATAGGTGTATAGATGTAAATTCTTTATTTATATAGATCATCATCCATTACTGGGAAATTTTGGACATGATAAGACAACTCCTGAACATGCCATTCAACATTTCATTAATTTGTTAGTGGCATATGATTACATATTAATTTACAAGCCCGGAAAAAAAATTAGTCATGCTGATGTTTTATTGCATTTTCTGGATGTTTGTGAATCCATCAAAAATGTATAGAAATAAATTATGTTGACATTTGGAAGCAAAAAACTGTAAATAGCTTCAGATTAAAAAATGGACATAATGATCCTAGATATAAAAGCGCAAGAAATTGGATTTGATTTGGATGACCTAAAAATCAACCAAATTATGTTTCAAGACTTATCTGAAATGCTTGAAAAAGTCTATCTACATGTACTGGCTCTATTTTAAGGATGGCTCAAGTGCTCATAGCATCACTGAGTTTGCTACATTAAGGACATCAAGGTATAGTGCAAATGAAAGCCTTAGATTGTTCATGTTTGGAGGCCTAATTTGAATCATGACATCGAACAAATAGTTAAAACAGGGTTGAGTGCTAGTCTACCACTAATTTCCCTCTAAAGACTTTTGTTACCATAGCAATGCTTACATTTAGATCATGCAGGTCCAATGAATGGATATATCTTCCTAATTGCAATTGATTCTTATGCAAAATGGGCAGAATATAAGCCTGTTAAAATCACAAGTGCAGAGTGAATTATTTGTGCTTTAAGAGTTCTTTGCAGGCCAAGGTTTTCTGGAAACAATAGTATTGGACAATGGGACAGCATTTGCATTGCAAGAGTTCCAGGAGTTTTTATCCAATAAAGAGATAAAACACATTGACCACCCCTTATCATTTGGAATCAAATAGTTTAGCTGAAAAGACAGTGCAACATTTGAAAGTGACACTGAATAAAACATCTCGCAAAGACATACATGAAGCTTTGATGTGATGTTTTTTATCAACTTTTTATTCCTAGTTTATCAACAATGAAAATACTAGCTGTAATGTAGTGTCACAAACACTTAATGAAGGTGATACCAGATATAAAAGTTATTGTGAATAATAATTTTGATATTGAAAAGTTTAAAATAGGCAAACTAGTGTGGAGTCATACTTTAAAAAGGAAATGGTTTTCTGTTGTTGTCATAGAAGTTCTCCCTAAGTGTACTTGAGTAGATAAACTGAATAATGGAAAATTTCTGAAGACACATTAATGATTTATTATTGTGGCAAAGTGAAAGAATAGATGTGGTTAACACTCAAATTATGTTACCCAATGAACTGTGGATTTCTACTGAAAAAGAGGGGCATGTTGTCATCTCTTCAGAATTATATAACAAAGGAATGCTCATAGCTAATCAACCATATCTAGTGGGAATAAGTAGACAAGCAGTTGGTCAGATGACACAACCCCAGATCCAGTGAATGTTAATGGATAATCGAGAGGAAGAAAGAGATTTACCTCCCCCCCAGACTTACCCGAGTTCGACAGGATTATTTTTTTGAAACTGGAAAAGGTATTTACTAGAGTGAGGGAGGAATGAACTGTTTTGTGCGTATATATATTGTAACCGGCCACCCCATCTAACCGTCTTATCTGACGTTTGAAGACTTATAAACAAAAATATAATAGATCTTTAAGAAATGGACACGTGAGCCATACCTTAGACTAGATAGAATGACTATGGCTGTTTAGTCGCCACAACACCTGTAGATAACATTTAAATACTATCTACCAAAGGAAAATTCTAATACGAATTATTTATATGAACATTATTTATATGACGCAATTTCTTAAATATTGCGTGAATAGGATTTAAGACAAATGAAATGAAAGTTTTCCGGTAGCCCCTGTCTCTTGAGTAAGATCTAAATAAAAAAATATCCACGGGAAGTATATATTTATGAGCGTCAGTTGATCGTTGACCTCAAGCGCCAAACTCACTATTACGATGAGAATTATATTTTCCCGACTAACAAGGTGCCTGACCCAAGCTAGCTCCTTCCCAGGGTTGGGAGGAAAACCTATCGGATGAACGGAGATAACAAAGAAATGTGGGTTTACACGTAATACATAATGAAATCATAAACGTGCCTGCTCACTTTGGACATATTGGAATAATTTGCATTTTATTTGGCAGGTAAAATAATAGGAGAATGTAAACGATAAATAATAGGTAACTTTAACACCAAGGTAAATATATATAAAATTTTATTATTAATATTTAAACATAATCTATATAAAATGAACTCATATCATTCCCAGTTAAAATACATAATAAATTCCCCAAACCATAAACGAAGTAATTTGAAAACATTTAATCTAGAACAAATAAACATTAATTTATATAAAAAAAATTTAGTATACAGTTATACGCAATACTTCATGCCACGAACTAATTTAATAGTCATTACGAGAGTAGCCATAAGCAATTCCGAGTTATATATATATAAAATATAGTTCACGTTACCTGACGTACCCCGGGGTGTGGAATCAGAATATAATGAATCACGTAGTGGATCGGGTTGAGTTCCATGAGCTTGTAGCATTCGAAGTTTGCCTTATGAGAGCGCGATATAGTTTCTTTTTGCAAAGTCCGGCATTAAGATTTATGTAAGTGATGGATGATTCGCAATAGAAGTTCTTTATGATATATAATTTTCAAAACAAATTTATTCATATTTTGGATGCACGATTCGCTCCTATTTCGTCCTATGTTAAGCAATCAGGATCATTAACGAGGTTCCCAGGTTCTTCTGCGGACAGGCGGTAGAGCCCTTCACGTATTGGCGCTTACCCAATCGTTTTAAACATTTTCATTAATATATCTATACGATTCTCTCTTCTCAACGGTTACAATCTAACTGCCCACTGTTCTCCTTTTCTAATTAATTTTTTTTAATTGCTTTGTCCTTTTTCAGAAAAAATGAATTTTATCAAATCTCCGATCTAGTTCTTTTTCTTTGAATACTTTTCCAAATTACTTTTTACTTCTTATTTGACGTGTCCATTGTCTTGTGGTGCCGTCATTCCTGGTATCTTTTCTTATTTGCAATACATTCTTTAGCTTTTTTTGGAATTTTTCTTTTTTTTTGAGTAATTAAGGATTGTTATACAACCCAGAATTGCTTGGAGGCATATACAATATTTCCTTTTCGTTACCCTCGCTAATTTGAGATATGATAGAAATTAAAATCATTGGGTCCCCAACCCTATGCACGCGGGCAACATGGCGCCCGCCGCTATCCGAACACGATAAAAAATTATTTATCTGATACAATTTAATTTTTGAATTTTTTTTATGAATTATTGTATTATATTGTAATCAAATTGTAGGGCATACTATACTTTTACAGCGTAAAAATATAAACGTCAATTATATGTTAAAATTTAATTTTTGAAATAAATATTTTTTTGTACATTATGTGTATTATTAACAATATCCAACTATAAATTTACATGTGATGTGAAGTGATGAACTGTGGTTTCTCCGTAAACGAAGTCAAGAATATCTCAGCAATTATGTCCAGCTAAAAAATAAATGGTGCCCGCCACCTGGCCGGTATTATGGAATGTGCTCTTAAGTGCAAAAAGGTTGGGGACCCCTGTTTTAGACAATCCTAAACAATCTATATAAAATATTTGCGTACAACTGTATTTTTGCCAATTTATAATATTTTACAAATAAAACATTCTAAAATTAACAATGATTACTAATTAATCCCTTCCCCATTTATTTTCTTAAAAGAAAGAAAAAAAAGAGTTCAAAAGTTAATTCACGCACATATATAAGTCTAATTTTATATGTTTTTAACCCTTTAACGACAACTTGAATAAATACCTGTATTTAGGGTAATGTGTATGTGTTATTCCATTTTCTTGTAACAGGGTTTGAACCCAGCTACTGTTACAATGCCCCCCTGTCGGAAAGACTTCAAAATGAGGTATACTTATTTTGAGGTCTAAAATAATGATATCTATAAAAAAAATTCCCGCGATTTCTCTTCTTTTTCCATACATATATCCGGTAAAAGTTCACTATAACGGTCTATGGTTGTTTGCCCTCTATTGTTTAAAATTTAAACTAAATTGCTTGAGAATCTGACATGTATCTTATTATATTACAAATAAATTAAAATTTAATCAAATGTAAAAGATGATAAAAAAAAAAACCTTTTGAATGTTGGATTAATTACACGACATTAATTAAAATAATTACTTTTAATTTCTTTGAAAGTTAAGATTTTAAACTGTCTACAACTTAAGAATTTAAAATAAAAAAGTATATGCTACTGTCTTACAATTACATGAAAATTTATTCAAATGTAAAAGATAATAAAAAAAAAACATTTACCTTTTTAAATATAATTACGTCCTATACAGACTAGGAAGTTGGAGAAAAAAAGCGATATTGCTGTATCTACTCCGGAGGGCAATTCGTGCAGGTACGATGAAAACAAAGCTCTGCTAATGCCACATTGGAATTTCAGCTTACGCTTTGCTCTCATCCACATGTTTTCAATATTCTGGCTGTGTATGTCTCGGTCTTTGGGATCCATGAAGTTTTCCTGATGGACGACAACCGAATGCAAATACACACCATTGTTGAGACTGCTGATGTTATTGTACGCAGCCCAGCCATCTGAAATAATGTGCGTACCTGGTAAAATGACCCGCTGTATCAGGCCCTCCAGTGTATCAGCCGTCCTGTCTGCCACTTCTATCAAGAAGCATTTTCTTGATGCTCTCTCTATGCCGCCAAACATCCAATGACCTGTCCGTATAGCCCCCCTGTGATATTTTCGGTGGAAATAGTAGGTTTCGTCTATTTTGACAATTAATGGCTCCCCATTGTCATCAAATCCACGCATATTCCATTCTTCTGCCAGAATAGCAGCAACGCTTAAAATTTCACTATCAGATACTAAGCATGTAGCAGACATCTTTTGTAACTATAAAACTGTACACGTATGCGTGTAATTCGCGCCGTTGGACACATAAGGTGTCTTTTTTTTTTTGCAACATGTGCTACAAATGTAGTTATTTTAAATTCTTAAGTTGTAGACAGTGTACGCACATTATTTCAGATGGCTGGGCTGCGTACAATAACATCAGCAGTCTCCAACTTCCTAGTCTGTATAGGACGTAATTATATTTAAAAAGGTAAATGTTTTTTTTAATTAATGTCGTGTAATTAATCCAACATTCAAAAGGTTTTTTTTTTCATTATTATCTTTTACATTTGATTAAATTTTAATTTATTTGTAATATAATAAGATACATGTCAAATTCTCAAGCAATTTAGTTTAAATTTTAAACAATAGAGGGCAAACAACCATAGACCGTTATAGTGAACTTTTACCCATATATCCTTTGTTCATGCTTACTTCCACATACATCAATGGTAAAATATCTTTCATACATCTTTTGTCCACGCTTACTTCCCCATACGTTAAAGTTAACATATCTTTCTTAGCTTTTTTAAATTTTAAATTGGCGCCTCGCCCATTTTCCCGGCGAACACTCTAATCTTCAGGAACTGGTTTACCTGCGACTGCGATATCGAGCGTGCCACTGTAACCTCGGCTTCCGTTTGCCCTTCTCGGTCGTCCTCTCTTCGGATTGGGTTTTCTTCCTCTTTGCCTTTCTTTTCTATTACTGGCATTCTAACCTCTTGCTTTTTCTGCATTTCTAACAACATATCCTGTTTTTCCCCCATTTCCTTAAATCTTAATTCCATTCTTTCTTCCATCTCCTGCAACTTTCTCGTAATATTATTCGTCATATCGGTCTCCCCTGCTTTATCTGTGCTATTGTTGTTCATTTTCTTTCTCTTGAACGGGTTTTCATCTACTTTATTTCTATTTTTATGAAATATCCTTAAGAAAACGAATTTTTTTTTTTTTTAGTTTCTAAGTGAGATAATAACACAATTCTATATATATATATATAACGTGCCGAGTGAGCTAATAAGACTATTTTTTTACTTTTCTCAATACAATGTGCCGGGTTAACTAATACGACAATTTATTTACTATTTTTGACTTCTTTCTATATAACGTGCCGGGTTCCCCACCCCAGCTCACAAAATACTATGCTGACCGTCGCCTGCCCTACTGTTGAACGTCTACCTCTACCTCTCACTCCTATTTTCTCCCCTATCTGGTGCTCTATTTCCTAAAGTAATATTTGCGAGGCAAAATAATTAAACTCACGCAAAAACAAAAAAATAATTTATTTCTTTTTATTAACCTGCCGTTCTCCTACTTTCGTAGCCCCATTCGTTGGAAAGCCATTTTAACCGGCCAAGCCCTTCTAACCGTTCCTTCTGACGTTTGACGACTTAAAACAAATATAATACATCTTAAGAAATGGACACGTGAGCCATACCGTAGACTAGATGGAATGACTATGGCTGTTTAGTCGCCACAACACATGTAGATAACATTTAAATATTATCTACCAGAGGAAAATTCTAATACGAATTATTTATATCAGTATTATTTATATAACGCAATTTCTAAATATTTCGTGAATAGGATTTAAGACAAATGAAATGAAAGTTTTCCGGTAGCCCTGTCTCTTGAGTAAGATCTAAATAAAAAATATCCACGGGAAGAATATATTTATGAGCGTCAGTTGATCGTTGACCTCAAGCGCCAAACTCACTATTACGATGAGAATTATATTTTCCCGACTAACGAGGTGCCTGACCCAAGCTAGCTCCTTCCCAGGGTTGGGAGGAAAACCTATCGGATGAACGGAGATAACAACAAAGAAATGTGGGTTTACACGTAATATATAATGAAATCATAAACGTGTCTGCTCACTTCGGACATACTGGAATAATTTGCATTTTATTTGGCAGGTAAAATAATAGGAGAATGTAAACGATAAATAATAGATAACTTTAACATCCAGGTAAATATATATAAAATTTTATTATTAATATTTAAACATAATCTATATAAAATCAACTCATATCATTCCCAGTTAAAATACATAATAAATTCCCCAAACCATAAATGAAGTAATAAAATATTGGTATAATCTAGAACAATAAACATTAATTTATATATAAAAAAATTTAGTATACAGTTATACGCAATATTTCATGCCACGAACTAATTTAATAGTCATTACGAGGGTAGCCATAAGCAATTCCGAGTTAATAAAAAAAAAATATAGTTCACGTTACCTGACGAACCCCGGGGTGTGGGATCAGCATATAATGAATCACGTAGTGGATCGGGTTGAGTTACATGAGCTTGTAGCATTCGAAGTTTGCCTTATGAGCGCGCGATATAGTTTCTTTCTGTAAAGTTGGGCATTAAGATTTACTTAAGTGATGGATGAGTCGCAATAGAAGTTCATGATATATAATTTTCAAAACGAATTTATTTATATTTTGGATGCACGATTCGCTCCTATTTCGTCCTATGTTAAGCAATCAGGATCATTAACGAGGTTCCCAGGTTCTTCTGCGGGCAGGCGGTGTATCAGTTCGCATAGGCTGCAGGTGGTAGAGCCCTTCACGTATTGGCGCTTACCCAGTCATTTTAAACATTTTCATTAATATATCTATATGATTCTCTCTTCTCAACGGTTACAATCTATCTGATCACTGTCCTCCTTTTCTACTTATTTTTTTTAAATTGCTTTGTCCTTTCTCGGAAAATTTTTTTTTTATCAAATCTCCGATCTAGTTCTTTTTCTTTGAATACTTTTCCTTTTTCAAATTACTTTTTACTTCTTTATTTGACATGTCCATTGTCTTGTGGTGCCGTCATTCCTGGTATCTTTTCTTATTTGCAATACATTCTTTAGCTTTTCTTGGAATTTTTTTTTTTTTTTTGAAGTAATTAAGGATTGTTATACAACCCAGAATTGCTTGGAGGCATACACAATATTTCTTTTCGCTACCTTCGCTAATTTGAGATATGATAGAAATTAAAATCAATATTTTAGACAAACCTAAACAATCTATATAAAATATTTGCGTACTTGCCAATTTATAATATTTTACAAATAAAACATTCTAAAATAAACAATGATTACTACTTAATCTCTTCCCCATTTATTTTCTTAAAAGAGTTCAAAATTTAATTCACGCACACAAATATATGTCTAACTTTATATATATTTTTAACCCTTTAACGACAACTTGAATAAATACCTGTATTTAGGGTAATGTGTATGTGTTATTCCATTTTCTTGTAACAGGGTTTGAACCCAGCTACTGTTACAATATATATATGTATAAAGTTTAATAAAAATCTTGTAGTATATTTATAGATAGTACATTGAAATTATTATCAGATGAATGTTCTCTAGAAAATTAGCATAAAACTGAAAATCCGGATTTGATATTGAACAAAGTCAATATATTTAAATGAGCCCTACTATGTATTCTGAATTGCATAAATATAATAGGATAAGTCCTAGCGGCGGCAGAACAGCATTTTTACCATTATGTGAGCAGCAATTGTGCAACCTTGTAAGCAGAAAAATGCAATGTGTGCGTAAATCATTATATAAGTCAGTGAAATGATAATATTAATGTCTATACGTATAATACAAGATTTTATTAAACTTTATTTATAATAAATATACATATACACATCCACAGAGCAGTCCAATATTGTAGACAAGCTTGTTTCCTCCACTTGTTGTTGAAGAGAACAATGGAATATTTTCCTTTGGATCTGAGATCTTAGAATGATCCACATTATGGATGGTGCTGGCCTGTAACAAAAGCATATGTGAATGGTTTACATCAGGGGTCGGCAACCTTTTAGTGGCGTCGTGCAGAAACTAAGTTACAATGTTATTCCATATGCTGATATGATTCTATCAATCGCATTATATATAGCATCAAGATTGGTCTGTTTATGATGGGTTCCAAAATTATATATACCTTTGAAGGCCATTATAATCACATCTTATATTATTGAACATTCAATATTTTAAAATACATAGAATTACATGTGAAAGGTATGTGCTTAAAATTTCCTTTGGCATGGAGAAAATTAATCTCACCGGTGCTTTAAAAAAAAATGTATTGTTTACAAAATTGCCAATTAATGAACAGTGATTCAGAATAGGCAAAGAGTATTTAGCTTTCAATCATTTAATTTAAAATGCTGATTAATGAACTATAACAAAATAAAAAGTCTTTTTTTAGCGTTTATCAAAACTCATTTTTGTAATATAAAAAAAATCAACTCGAAATTAGAAGTTTTTCATATATATATTTTTTCATGAAGGGAAGCGAACCCGCTAACCCGGGACAACTGCTTGTAAGACCTCTCGACCACCAACGCTTGACTTCATATATTCTTTTTTTCTTTAAAACTATGGATATTTGGGATTTTTCTCCATGAGAAATTTGTTTTAATTACGCAATATACATTTAAAAGGAGAAAAAAAAAAAACAATTGATTTTTAACTTCTTTAAGAACCGCACGATATTATCAAGTCTCATGTATTTGGGACTTCATTCACGCATTAATCCAACTATCACTAATTATAAACTTTTTTTTTTCAAGTAAACACACCAAAACATAAAATGTATTATTATATAATTATGAATAGAAGTTTTTCAAATGAATTATTCAATATAATATTCTGCCAGAGTATAAATTAACTCTAAACAAGCAATTGCGTACAAAAGTATCAAAGGTCAATTGTCAAAAAAAAAAATTCAGGCAATCTCCCTGGGTAAAAAAAAAAAATCCATCCCACTTAGCTCTTATTTTTATTGAAAATAGCAAAAATTGAATGTACGTTTATTGTACAAAATAATGACCAAAAGAATTAGTAAATTAAACAGGATCATGATTTCCATTTACATGTGAATTGCATATGAATAATATAAGTGATGCGCAAATGCGTGCACTGTAATTAAAATATTTTTTATTATTATTTCAATTCGATCAAAGTGCCATTGATAATTGTTTTGGGTGCCCTAGGTTGCTGACCTCTGGTCTACATTATGGTACGGGTGATGGCAAATGGCATAGACAGGCAATAGAAAGATAACAGATGCATAAAAAGGGGTAATTCAAAATTATGACACTATGTAGTCACTCATTCTGATGTCAATTTCATTCTAGTGTTGATTTCCTGATTCCAAACTGCAAGCTATACATTAAAGCAGTGTTGAAATGAGCTGTGGGGAGAAAAGATTTTGTTTTGCCCCTATAGTAGACTAATTTATGCAAGTCGGATGATCCTAAGTATGCACCCCAATTCAGTAAATAATGTCAAAGTATGTGGAACTAGATCGCTAATGCCTCCAAAATGCAAGTAAAGGAAAGAAAATGAACCATTCTGGTAAATTGATGACGGCCTAGTGATATTTTACATGCATGATGCTGCTATAACTACAGTACAAGTATCCAGTGTATAGGGGAAGAAATCTACTCTTCAAGGGTAGTTATGAAGACGACCTTAATTACAGAAATCAGATATCTAAAAATCCAGAATTTATGATTTTAAATATTTTTACTGATAAGATATTCACTTTATAATATTAAAAGGCCTTAAACTTATAAAATTTAAAAGATATTAATTATTGTGATATGTTACGTTTTATATCTGCATTTGGAATCCCAAATATAGAATTAAAAAACTGAAAATATATTAACTGCTGTGATCCATTTCATTTTATATATGTATTTGAAATCAATAGTATAGACCTAAAAATTGAAACTATATGAATTGTTGGTAGAAAATATATTAATTATTGTGATGTGCTTAATTTTATATCTACAATTGGAATCACTAGTATGTAGATATAACCAGCTTACTTATGTTTTTGTTTTATTAATAAATAGTTTGTTTATAACTCTATCAATTCATTAGTTGACTTCAACACACATATGCTATTTTATAAATCATCCACAACTCTAAAATGAACCACTAGGAATATGCTAGGGTGTCATGGTAATAATTTTGAATTGATGATGATTGTTATTTTACAAGTGTTCTAAGTAAGCATTCTCTTTTGAGATTTGGCATGTAGAGTTTATGATTGAAACTTAAAACAAAGAAATATTTGACGTGCTTGTGACCATAAATCCTAATCACCAGCATCACATATATTATCAAAATTGTTTTATTAGTGAAATGTTATTAATCATTCAATTTATATTATTGATGATAACATGGTATATCATATATTATTTCATATATCTTTGATTGTATGGTAGTGGTTTGGGTTCAAACCCAAACTACTGAGTTATTTGCCATTATAATATAAATACTCCACTCTTCAAGATATTTTTCATCCCCAGTTTAATTACTAATATATGTTTTTCCACATTAAATTATATTTTCAAAATTTTTCTTACTTTTCCTTATACTTTTAACAAAAAATAGTATATCATCTTATTCCCCCTCCACCTCACCATATTATATATTCTCTTAGTACCCATTATGTCCATATTTTTTTCCAGTTTTTCTATCTCTATTTTCATTTTTTTTCTATTGATTTTACTAATATATAAAAGTTATTTCTCAATTATAATTGTTTTCTCTTTTCTGTATAATTGTAATTTTAAATAAATGTTAAAACATTTAAACCAGAAAAGGCATTCATCAATTTAAAATATCTTTTATTCGTGCTGAACATGTTTTCAAAGCCTTAAGTATCATAATCATAGCTTCTTGTAAATACTTTTAATCATTTTTACCAAGTCTATTTTCAAGACTACTCCATAATCTATTCCTATCCATTTTATCACAAGCCTTTTGAATATCTAAAATATAGTAATGTTTATTTTCCCTGAGAAACATTTCAGTAACCTGAATAATAATGAATACATTATCCCCTATCCTTTTCCCTGAATGCAATCCATTATGTATCTCTCCAACCCATCTCTTTATTGCTTCTATTTTATAACTACTTAATCATCTAACATCTTTTTCCTTTCATTTATATAACAGTCTAATTCTCACAACTTTCTATTCACATGAAACTCATTATCATATATAATTTTATTATATTTTTAAAACCAATCTCTGCATATCTGTAAATATCTACAAATATTTCAGTTGCAATACTATTTCATCCTTTTTTTTTCTATTTAATTAATTTATCTATTCTTCTATTCAATTCTAATCCATTTTCTTATAAATTAAACTTTCTAGAATAGCAATATATGACAGTGACAATTATTTGTAGAACTTTTTCTAATTAGTAAAGAATTTAATTTGTTTTACTATCTGTAGAGCTTTTTCTAATATCTTCCCTATTTTCACATTCTCTCATTTACCTTCTTCATAGATTTCCAAAATTTTTCACAATCTTTTCTACCTGCACTATCCCATTTCCTTCTGAATTCTATTCTAGTTATTTTTTTCTTAAACATTCTTTTTTTATTAACTATTTCTAAAATATGTTTAATCCATCTTATCTGATTAAACATATTATTTCTAATAAAACATTCATTTACAACCTTGTTCATCATATGACTACTTTTGGTATAAATTCACTATTTTTTTTCTTAATTTTATTAAACATGTTTAATTTAGACTCATTCTTTATTCCTCTCCTATCACGGTTCTCTTTTTATAATGGTTTTTGTGATGACTACTACAATCATTTTCTTCTTCAGACACTTTTTTAATCTTTTCTAGTTCCTCTCTATCTAATCAGTAGTATTCAAATTAATCTCGGTCAATAAACTCTCTTTCAAGATACATCATTCTAGGTTCATATTTTCATTCAACCTCCAACATATTGCTTCCAATAATATTCCATTCATATTTTCTACCCTTTTAGAAAATTATTTTTTCTACATTCATCAATACCTCTATGCAAATATTCCTAAATATTCTTATTCCACTTCTTTATATCATCCCCATTTCCTGCAAGTAATATTCGTTTCTCTCTATTTGATTTCAATCTAGCTCATATTTTCCATACAATTCTCTAACATATGATTCTTAATAAGCCCTGCTCGGTTTGGCGCAGTTGGTAGAACTCGCGGTTCTGACATTCAAACTTCTTATAAACTGCCGAACAATAAAGCCATATGGGCATGTTTGTTTTTTTTTATTCTTTATAAATTCTCTTTTTTTTTATCAACTTTGCACCTAATTATTCCCTTCCATTCACATTCTTGCAAATAATGTGGTTCATTTCTCAAATGTGCTTAACTTTGTCCTCTAAAGTCTTCAACACTTACTATTTATTCTTTTTCCACTTTAACTACACGATTGTCACCAATACACACATGAAAGGCCGGCTACCAAGTTGGATTGCAGATCAGTCTTTTTTGAGCATCACTAATTAACCGGGCATTTGTTCACTCTATCTACAGCAGCTATTCAATAAATTGAGAAAGATGACTCAAAGAAAAAAATTAGAGAAGCATGCTACATAGCCAATTCCACTCATGCTACTAATTGTAAAGCTTATCCTTTTTCTCAATTCATCAATACTCGCTAATCTGAAATAAATTTGAATTTCCACAACAATATATATATTAAAACAGGCAAAACTGTCTATACGTATTGCCACTCAGTGCAATCCAGAGTAATCAATGGATGCTCGAAGGCTTGTGCACAAAATCCCCGTCCAGTACCTACTCATCCAATATCCCCGGACTAGTTTCTGGCTTGTTTCGCCTGTTTTAATAAAAGTTATAAGCAAGCGTAAGAAATAGTGACCGTGTGATGTTTATTAGCTTACAATAATATATATTCTTATGTGCACACTCTCTCTTCATTACTTAACAATTTACCTCAGCTATGAATATGAGAGTATTGTAACTCTGGAAAGCGTTGCCTTATTTTGTCACTTAAAGAAAGAAAACTCTTCAGTTGATTATTAGTGCACTATTTAAATTATTACTTTCATTGAAGAGATCTTTACATAAACAAAACTTAAAAATTAACTTTCGTTTAAAGATTAAATTTACATTATACATAGAAAATCCTCATACATGAAGATTGAATTCCAATAGGAATAATGTTAATAGCGTTTAATCAGTACCAGCGCACAATGTTACTGGCGTGTAGTTATTTAAGGCATGAATATTAATATCATATTATATGTGTCTGTGTATAAAACATAAAAAGTAAATAAACAACAATAGTTCAAGTTTTATATGAAATAAAAACAAGTTACAAACGCAGTGTTAACTCCCCCACCCCAATCTGTTTATTAACTTAAAAAAAAAAAAATTAAACACGTGTTTAAAAAAAAAAAGTCTTTTTTTTAAACCTATGTTATTTTCTAGGATTTTAACTATAAGTTAATAGAAACTGTTTTTATTTTCATATTTTGATGTTGCGATTCGGTCTTTTAGTTTTCAACACTTTAAAAACGGATAAGGATGTTGTTTTTTTTACATAAACTTCCATTAAATTTTTGACAGCGGAGATTTTAAAAAATAAATATAATCTTTTGTTTTTAGATGATTACTCTCTACTTTTTAAGGGCAACTTCTATTGTTGCCTCATATGGCATTGCTTTGCGCACATGACACTTGTGTGTATATACTATTTTTTTAAGTTTATCCACTACGGTTCCATTTCGTAAAGCAGAGAGAGATTTTATAATTTTGTCTACAAAAATTAAACGTGTGAAAATGTTCAGAATGAAGACGAGCATAAACACACCCTGCACATTTAAGCTTTCTTTTAAATATTCTTTTCTTGTTATTATTCCCAGATCATGCAAAAAACCCCCCCCAAATTTTTTCCCCCCCCAAAAAAAAACCCCTTCCATGCTTCGCCCCTAGCTTTCCGGGGGTGAAACCTCCGTCGCTCGGCGACCCTTAAACCGTTGTGCCGCATAGCTCTTATAGCTTTCGTTCCCTTCTGTTAACAAGCTAACAGTGGCGTGTTTTCCTCTAGCAGTTTATATATCCCCTGAGTTCTTTGTTAGTCTTTCTGCTACTTCGACTTATCGCGGTTTTCCAAATCCGTTTTTTGTTCTTCTTAAGTAGTATTTTTCTCGTAAAATTTCCCCGTTTTTTATTATTTTTCCTTTATTTTTCTTCAATAAAATAAATCGAAACTCTGGGTGTCCTGTAAACTCGCTTTTTTTCTCCACGTACCCTTCCTCCCCTCCTCCGGTGTTTTTTTCCTTCTCCTTGTTTCTTTTCGCTTGGGATGTTTTCCTTTTCGTTACCTTGCTTGTCTATTTTTCCCCCCTTGGGTTTTCCGCTGGGGCGTTTCCGTTCGCTTTTGCGCCGCCCCGTTTCGTTCTTCGTTCTTTTTTTTGCTTTTCCTGTGTTCCTTTCTCCCCTCTCCTGTTCGGTATTGTGCTTGTTCGTTTTATCTTGTTCGTCTTTCAGCGCTGTTTGTTGGTTTCTATCGTTTGTGTCGTTCTTTTTTTTTATTCTAAACGTTTTTTTGGCCTTCTTTTGTGTTCTTTATTGCGTTGGTTGTTCTCGTTGCCTCCGCGGCGTTTTGGTCGGCCCTGGTTTGTGGCTTTGCTTTGGAGTCTTTTCTCGTTGCCCGTGTCCTGTCTCTGTGCTGGTTGTTTGCGGTTTTGCTGTCTTTACGCTTTCTTCCCTTCTTTAGGGTCCTTTTTTTTTTTCTTGGCTGGTTTTTACTTTCGGCCGGTGTTCGGCCTTCGTTCTCTTTTTTTTGCCTGTTGTAGTCGTGTTCGTCCTCTTTTCCTTCCCCCTATTGTCCGCGTGTTTAATTGCCTATCGTTTTTTGCGTGTTTTTGCTTTCTTCTTTATTTTTTTCCCTGGCTTTTTCTTTTCTCGGTTTCTGCCGTGTCTGGGTTGGGCTAAATCTCCTATTTTTACTATCTTCATGTCTCCTCGTTTCCCCCCTTTTTTATATTTCTTGCTTTCCCCTAAACGCCCTTTTTTCTTTTTTCCTTTACTGAAAATTTTCCATTGTTTGGGGCCCCTTCTGTTTCGTCTGTTTTCCTCCTTTTCTTGTTTCTGTTCGGTTGCTTTCTCTTTCTTTCTTCGTTTCTTCGCGCTCCCTCTGCCCCCCTCGGGGGCCGGCCGCGGTCGCTCTGGGGGGGGCCAAATTAACAATCTTTTAAGCCATCTACTGTAAGCTTGAGTAATCAATAAATAATAGATGTAAATACTATTATTCTGACATCCAGATTACTTTCTGCTTATGATCTTCATCGATGATGATTTTTGAGAATAATGCAGATCATAAAACATCTTAAGATTTTTGAATTCAGGTCAACTTGTTTTTGTAGTTATATATACCATACACCAGAAAATAATCTGGGGATTGTAAATATAATAATTCTACTATCTAATGTCCATTGATTATTCAATCTTACAATACATGGCATTGAATAAAACAAGGATTACTGTTTCTAAAAAATATAAATTAAATATATATTATGCTAACCAAAGTTTCTACAATTAATATAAAACTGGTGTTACTAAAATATAGTCATTGGCCTAACATCGAGCTATAAAACTATTCTAGCATGTTGGCTCAATTTCAAAATTGTAGGTTGCTTTTCTTATTTCAAGCTATTAGTTTGATAATATAAAAGTGATAGAATGTCTGATGAATATGAGAAAATTGGAAAATTCGTCAGGAGAATTATAATAGCAACATCATTTAGTCATCATTGATTACCTAACTTTACAATAGATAGCTCTGTTGCAGTGAGATGAGAATTGATCCTAATAACATGTTAAATATAAGGAATGAGCCATGTGATATTTTATTGGTGATTACTTTCATTTATAATTTAAAAAAAAAAAACGGTCAAAAGTTTTCTGATGTAAGTTCTCAATACCGTCAATTATAGTTCTGTTGTAAAATTTTCCATACATTGTAAATTCAGTAGAAAATAAAATAATAATACAATAGTAAAATATAAAAAGAATATAATCATACATTATAAAAATATCGCATGATCATTTCCTATAATTATGCAAGCTATCGAAACAGTATCAAACTCTCCATACAGTAGTGCCACCCAGAGTAAGCCATAGTAATCAATGGATGTCAGAAGGTTTGTGCATAAAGTACTTACTCATTAAATATTCCCAGACTAGTTTCTAGCTTGTGGCCTTCATCAGTGAGAAGCCTTGAATCTGAGAGCACAACATTCATTGATAGTATTGAGAATCATTACTGTATACATACATATTCGTGGAATAGTAGGTAGCATATATAGCAACTGTATTATAATCAAAGGTTTAAATCTGAGTGAATGTATATATTTTTTTTAGATTATAAATAAATGTAATTTTTTTTTCTTTCAGATAATTAGTTCCATAATTAATTCAAAACCATTTACTTATTGTTTGGTAAATATATTTATTTACTCTTAAGTAAAGACTAAAATGGGGGGGACGGGACGCTAGTGTGAACCTTCAGCAATTGACTAAGACTAATATTAATATGTATTCTTTATTTTTCTGTAAAAAATATGTTAAAGAGACTTGCACCGAATTGAGACTGTTTTACTTTTTTACCTATACATAAAAATATATACAGCTTAACTTTTAATATTAACCTATTCATTTTTTTATCTCATTCGTTAACAGTTTAATATAACTGGTGTTAAAAAGGTGTTTACACAATTATAAAAAAGTAGACTAAAAAGTAGAAGAATAGGATGACTTATTACACAGATTAGAATGCCTGAATTCAGATTATGTATTGTATTTATGTAATAAAGCCTGACAGAACACTGCTAATAAGGCTAGATCTTAATATTAAATAAAAGTATCGAACAAGTCCATTCTCAAAGAAGAAATTAAAAAGGATTTCTTAATCATTAAATTTTACAAAAAAGTGTGATGTTAACATTGACTTAAAAAAAAAAAAAATCTACATTAAATATTTTACATAACTATATCTATGAGAATGACTACCAGTTAGTTGAAAGCACGCTCAACTATTTTTTTTAAAGTATTGAATTACATTTTTCGGAGAAAAGTTTAAAAATATTGGAATTACATTATACTAAATTATAGTGTAGTTTGAACAGATAATGAAAAACTTTTAACAACAATTTATATGATTTAAGATTTTGAAAATAATTATGCAGAAAACTTGAGATGTTTGGGGCCATTGGAAATGAAGATTTTATGAAAAATTGTCATATCTGCAGTTAAAGACTGTTTGAAGGTAAAAAAACGTCTAGCAAAACTAACCATTATATATTCTGGAGTGACAAAATTATCAGTAAATACTATTGGTTTTTGAAAAACCAATGAATAGAAAGCATAGACTTAAAGCATTTTGTCATGTAAATTCTTAATAAATGAATACAAATTACAACCTTTTTTGAAATGATAACATGATATACAAACTAACCATATTTTTTTTTTATAATAAACAACTATATATTGCATTTTAATTTTTTTACTACTTAATATTCATTTATATTGACATGTTACTCATACATACTATTTTTTAAATGGAACAAAATTATTTTTGGGTGCTCTTTTGATTAAGAAAGCCTGCTAAAGAATAGTCAAAGTCTATAAATAATATAAGTTAGATATTGTGCCGGTCAAAATCGTGTATTCATTCAACAAGACCAATAATCCAAGCAAAAGTACCTTGAATCCAACCATACACAAGATACAGATGTCAGGGGAGTGGTGAATCCTAATCTATTTGCCTGAACTATTGCCTCTCTGACTAATGGATAATGTTTGTGATGACACTAGCAGTGCTTGGTTTTATTCCATCCCAGCTGGAGGTCATGGTTCATAAAGAGACTCAAAATAATAAAGGGTTTATATGAGAAATTAATGATTTAGTGAATTCTGATGATTGCAGAATGGTACAGATGTGATTTGATATTGATTACTAATGGTTTGAACCATAACAATTATAATTCTTTATGGCAACATTTCAAAGAATTGAATTTAAATCAAAGAAATATAAATAACTAAGATAATTAATATTAGAGATTCAGAGTGATGACAAACTAAGCTAATTTAAAATAATAATATTACAGGAATTTATTAAGAAATTGGTTATTGTTATGCAAAATAAGTCGAGTTATGTTTATACAACTAGGTTATTATATTTCTTGAATTCGTTTTGATGTGGCTAAATGCAAGGCATTTGATAACAAGGTAAAAGTTTGTTAATTGGTCTGCCAAGAACCAATCAGCAATAAAATATCATTAGCCCTCTTTAAGAGATTACAAATAAATCTATTTTATATATCTATAACAAAACATGAGCGGTGTGTATTTAAAACACTATTACATTTAAATCAATTGTCTATAATGAGTGTAGAAAGCAAAATAGTTCATTTTAAATTAGATAAACAGATTTAACTAATTAACAGGATTGGTTTGTGAAGGACGTGCCATCATGACAGAGAGCATTTCAGGTTTGTAAATAAATATCAACATATATAATGATAAAGGCAGTATGATATTATAGATTACAACAAAAGAATAAATGAGGTCTGTTACGAACCTTTGGGTGACTTTTCTAAAAGAAATCCCTGGTATATATAGGTAGATGATGAGTTGCCATTATGCTTAGGATTTGTAGATTATGAAAAGGCATTTGATTCTATAAACATTTCTTCAATGATTAAAGCATTGGATCATCAAGGTGTAGATCCAGGATATTGTCATATTTTAAAGAATATTTATAAAAATGCAACAGCAACAATTAGATTACATAATGATAGTAGGAAAATCAACTTTGAAAAGGGTGTAAGACAGGGTGACTTCATATCTCCAAAACTTTTTACAGCAATGCTGCAAGAAGTATTTTGTGGATTAAAATGGGAAGGGATAAATAATGTTATTCTAATATTATTTTATTGTTATTTACTTTATCATTTTATTAATATTCTTCAGAATGGACAAATAAATGCTGAAATATGTATAGTAATTAATTGTCACTGACACAGCTTGGATTATACATATCCTGTGAACACAGCAGATTTCAGTATACCAATCTTTCTTCTGATAATATGTCTAAGACTCTTAGAAAATGTAACAAGATGCAATTTCAACTTCTATGTTCATAGAATGAGAAAAAGGCTAGAGATTTTTCTACAGATCTCAAAAAGTTAGTGCTGAATTGAGATTGCAAGGATCCCTTAAATGAAGCTCTGAGGACCATTTTATGTATGGAATGAAAA
This sequence comes from Epiperipatus broadwayi, assembly GCA_028023455.1. Classification (NCBI taxonomy): domain Eukaryota; kingdom Metazoa; phylum Onychophora; class Udeonychophora; order Euonychophora; family Peripatidae; genus Epiperipatus; species Epiperipatus broadwayi. The sequence goes on along the minus strand of JAQFVV010000035.1, from coordinate 3,341,399 downwards.
GCCACAGCCTAAAACAATCAACCAATCTTCCAGGTAAATCTAGTGGATTTTAAGAAAATGGATCTAGTATTTCAGTGATCAGTCAGAAAATTGAGCCAAATATCTAGCTACAATATTAAAAGCTACCATAAACACATAGACAAAAATAAACACAAAAGTTTGCTAAAGATATGAAAAGTCAAAAAAAGAACACATTGAATATTGAAATTGATGATATACAGTACATAGGTCTTGAAATCAAGTCAGTCATATAGAAATAACACGATTAAAAAAGGATAAGTCACTCAGGAAAGTATACAATAATCTATTCTAAAAAACTGGAAGGGCAAAATAAGATAAAATAAAACAATATGCTAAATAAATAATGAGAGAGATACTGATTCAGCATTCATAGGGTAAATCATAATTAATGATATTCCAATAATTCTGGAACTAGATACCGGGCCTGAAGTATCCATTGTATCAAAAAATTCATGGCTATCATTAATAATAATAAAAATAAAAAACCATCACTGCAACCTAATAATAGAGTGAATATTGATCAAATATTACTTTTGGGTGAAACCAAGAGCTAATGTTACTGTGGTGAATAAAACTATTTTTTTGCCTCTTGTTATGTCAGCTGGTAAGCACAGCAATATATTAGATCATGATTAGTTCAATCAGTTAGGCTACACAGTGATTAAAATGAACCAGCTCACAAAAATAAAAAGAGATTACCCAAATAAGTTTGATGATAAACTGGGACTATTAACTGAGGACAAATCTGTCAGCCCTTAGATCTAATCAGAATGGTCATGACAAAAAAAATAAAAATTACTGAAATGTAGATAGGTATTAGTCCTATGATAGATTCAAAGGGACCACAAAATGGGTTCCAGCAACAATTATGAACAAAAAAGGCTTACATACAATGGTCGTCCAAACTGTTGTTGGACAAATGGATATCAAGATCAGTCAAAGCCAGACTATGAACAATCATGAAACAATGAAGGGTTCACCAAACCTGGAAAAGAAACTAATCCTGCATAGCATCCAGACTGCATGAGGAATTCAGACTGATGAAGAAACAGATGCAAAAAGAGTTCATCAGACCCGATGTAGAAACCAGATTCTATAAAGAATCCAATTCAGATGAAGAAACGAGATCTAATGATGAAACCAGATCAAAGAATAATAAAAATCATGTTAAAAGATAACAGCAAGAAGACCACCACTAAGTTTTTAATTTAAGGACTACATACTTCAAAGCTAACTTTTTCCAGAGGGAAGGTTGTGAACTCAACCCAGCACTGCTGAAACTTACACTCACATAGCAGCCTTGCCCTTACTACAAGATTTTCAAAGATCGGATTAGGAAAACTAATAAGATTATAATGCAATGAGGTAACCATAAAAGAAAACAAATATCAAGTTGCAAAAATAGGGTGGAGAGTTAGATCAGTGAATTCGATCGTTTTTAATAAGGCCAGGAGTATCACTTAAAAAGAGACAACTATCAGATTTCCAGATAAATGCTAAACATTGAAAGGCAGTATGTACATTGACCATAATATTGCAGAACGCATTGAGACTACTAGCTAACATCATTATCGTATTTGCACATAGGGCAACCCATTCGTACGCTTGAAGTGATAAGTCCTAAACAGAAGTCCCAGTATTTCGTCCAAACATCAACTGTATCGCTAACATCTAGATTTGCATAGTTCGCCAAAGGTAATTAAGGCGAATCATTGTAGCTAAATATTCGTATGTATTCTGTATAGGAATATTATATATATATGTCTTGCAAATACTTTTAATAAATATCTTTATATTTACTTTCAGAATTGTGTTTTGTTCTTAACTGACTAGAAATATTACTCCCGGTCATACTGTAAGAGAAACATCACAGTGATTACATAAAAAAAAAAAAACCAATTCATGGAGAAAATACCAATAAGAAAAGATGATTTAGTTTAAAAAGCCCAATTAATTAATTATAAATATATATTTTATGGTACTGCTTTAAAACAGAATTAAATGACCATCATTTTAGAAAATTTTTATCTCCTTTTTTCTAATGCGCTTTCATGTATACAGATTATATAGAATTTAAAAACTAATTATCTTTAAATATACAAAATTTTATTCAAAAATCGTATATTTTATTATCTGAAGCACTTGCTGTAATTATTCTCTTAAAAAAAAAAAAAAGCATAATTAGTTCTCTTCCTGATTATCACTTTCGCGTCTGAAAAGATCCTCCATTTAAGTTTTCCTTACTTTACTCCGTAATCCAAGAACACACAGTTTTTAAAGAAGTTCATAAAGAATCCAACATCATGTAACGAAGCCTAAGAAAAAAAATTTTTTTTTTCTAAATAAATAAAAGAAACAAAATCTTATATTTGTTTGACAAATAAAACTGTATAAGACGACTCACTTCTCGTTTTTTTTTTTTGAAGGTAAATAAAATTTAGCGTTCGACATCACAAGCGGGTTAGCGGTGAATTTTTATATCGTTTGCAGATGTTTATTAATTACATTTATATAAAATGTAGTTCTCTGAATACGGATTTTGATTTCAGTCAATATTTTAAAAAAAAAGATTAACTCTTGTCACTAGACAAGAAATTAAATATTCGATTAGCGCATAAAATTAATTTAATAACAAATAGTAAATATTTTAAGTAGTACATTTGCCGAGTGAAATCTATTTTAGGATTCTTCTAAAACTAAATATATTTGGGTGATTTCATGTGAAAAACTAATTAATTAAATTAAATTTAGTACCTTATTTTATATAGGCGTAAAAATTTGACTAGCGAATTCCAAACGCCAAGATTAGAACTACAAACGAGTTTGCTATACTCTCTTTTTCACGTTAATGATAGGAGATAGTCTTTTGACCAATCATATTATTTAAGTTTTGCGACTAGACCGACATACAGTGGCGATCATAAGCTTTCAAACTTCCTCGGCTTGCGTCAGACGTGGCTATGTTGCATATTTACGTAATTTGGGACTATAGAGTCATTTGATATTGGATTCTGGTAAGTTTTTGAGATAAGTTTAAGGTTAATCATTTTACAAATTAATTGTTGTAATATTTTTATACTTATTATTTTCATTCATTTAAAAAATAGTCTTTCCCAAAAACGTTAAAATAATCACGTAAGCCCGAATACACAAAAACAATTCTTTCCGTATGTTGGTATTGATATTAAATTATTTTGATTTTATAAAGTGGGTTGTGAATTACATACTTAAGTAATAATTTTTTATTCTAATTAAAAGGAAAAATGCTCAAGTCGCTTTCCTTTTATTTCATATAAAAAGTAAATGTTACACAGTCGCTGAAAGATTAGAACTCATTGAGCAAAATAATGAAACTATTAATAATAGTCTATTTGATGACTGATGAAATAAAGTGGTCTTAAACCTTTGTAGATTGTGAAATAACGCTCAGCGACATATAATTAAGTTTTATATTTTAAATAATCAAATCGTAAATGAAGTATAAGGATTATTTCCTTAAGTAATTAAGTTTATTTTATATAATAAAACATTGCATTATAACTGGATATTTTATTGTTAGATTAATTTCTCTGGAAATACGTATAAATGAGTGTTTGTAATGCATTGATTAGGGTAATGGTAAATCTAATTATTTTCTATTATCAATCCATTGTAGGGCGAAGGTCTCTAAGTTTAAACTAGTTTCTACGATCTATTTCCTCATTTTCTCTACACCAACAAACTGTCTTGTTTGATCCATCACACGTGGTTTCCTTCTAAGTTTTTTTACAATCTCATAGGATTCAGTTTAAGGTTTAAACTTTTCGTCAATTTTCATCTCTGTGATACCCGTTTGCTCTCTCACCCAAATATTTCATTTTTAATTCCCTATTTGCTAATCCCAATATACATCTCTCCATAGTTCATTGAATGATCTGAAGCCTCTGTATTACTTGCCTATTAGTTTCCACGTTACAGATTCATAAATAAGAATCAGTAAAACAAATTATTTCTATCAAAAACACTATCCAACTTTAATTTTACGATTTTCGGTTTTTTTGTATTAATAATCTGATCAAGGTATTATTTGCAAAAGCAATCACATTATCTGCAAAATCTAAATGACTTAAAAAAAAATCTTCATTTATTTGTACTTCCTTAACTTCACATTTTAATCCATAAAATACTTTTTGTAAAACTACTGTAAATTTTTTTATAGATATAGAATTGCCTAGTTATGTATTCTTCTCAGTGTTAACCTTCTTAGTATCATCTTGTAATCTAATTATTGCTACTATATTTTGATATTCTTTAGAATATGACAACATCATCGGTCTATATCTTGAGGATTCAAATCTTTAATCACCTTGAATTGCTTATAGAATCAAAAGTCACTTTATAATCTATCTCCAAAGCATAACAACAACTTATATTTGTTTTTTTTTTGTTTTTTTTATAACTTCTATCAGTATATATATGTGATCCACTGTATTAAAACCATTTTTAAATTTAGCATGATTTTAGAATTAGTTTGAAATCAGAGCCGTTTACTGTAGAAGAATTGTAATTATTTTGATAAAATTTTTGTATAGAACTAATAGAAGACTGTTAAATCTTTTACATTTTTAAAATTATCTGGTTATATCTTTATCATGTAGACATTTGGTAATAATAATTTCATTGATTTCTGCAACTTTTCCTTTATAGATTTAATTGCATTATCACTTCTTCATTTAAAATGCTGGACAATTCAGTAGTGGTTTCTTTGTTTTCTTGATCATTATTATTATACAATTCTTTGTGGAATTCTTTCACATGTGTTATAATGTTATCTCTTCTTTTAGTCATAGTTCCATTATTTCTTCTTACTGCTGAAATAACTTTTTTTCCCAATATCAAGAAAGTTTTATATTTTTGAAACTTATTTTTTTCTAGAGGGTTTTATTTTTTTGCTAGTTCGCAGTTATATTTTTTATATCATTATTAATTCTTTTTTGTGACATTTTCTATTTTTAAATATTTTCATATTCCTTCCTTTCATTGTACATTCTTTTGTCTCTGTTGAAAATTTACTGGTGAATTTGTATTGGCTATTTTTATCACAATTTTTAACAGAGTATCAATTATCTTATTGATTTCAGTTAAGTCTGTCAGTACTTTTAAATTATTAGTAAGCTTTAATTCAATTAATATAATAGGAATTTAATATAAAATAAAAGTTGAGCAGATTGAGGAGGAAATATGCTAAAAATAAAATCGTTATTCAAAATTCATTGAGATATGCAATAAGTGCATCAATACATCAGTTAGACTATATTCTGATTAAAAATAGATTTAGCATGTAAATATCTTACCTGTTGGTCTGGATATAGATATTGATCTAAATTGTAATCTTACAGTTCTTAAGAAGAAGGAAAAAACAATGTATAAATGGATAATAGTTGTAAAAATAATTTATATTTTAAAAAAAAGTTTTAAAAGAGTTCATATTAGTGGCATGATTAGGATTTACCTTCCATTATTTGATGACTTGATGTCCATACGGATTAATATGCATAAGACTAAAATGTGGAACACACGGCAATGCAAAGTTTGGAAAAATAATGTTTGGCATCTTGATATTATAGTTAGTTCAGCATTTAATTTAGGCAGTTTATGAGTTGAGATGGCATATTAGCATAGCAGTATGGAAATGATTTTGAAGAAGAATGGGGAAGCAAATTTAGTCCCTCTACTCGGAATTCATATTTCAAGATTTTGACTGACATGGATCCGTTCTGCAACACTGACTAAAATAGTGCAAAAAGAGACCGAGCCTAAAATTTCGGCTCTATTTATATGTTAGCAAGACCTTCTCGAATATTCTTTTTCAGCTGATGAGGCCTGAATGTCCATTAAGTGGCCTGAACGCACTTAATCTTTATTCACAACGACAATGCAACAAGTTCTGGAGAGTATTGTTTTGATCTATTTCTAGAGTGGAAATAAATTCAAAAGATATAATTTCCATTAACATTATGTTTGCTAAGGGATTTTAATTTATTAATTACCCTTTCTAAATTAAATCAAGAACATTCTTTTATTCCTAAGTTTCTGAGTTATTTTAATTACTCTCCAGAACCTTCTTTGGTATTGCATCATCTAAAATAAAATACATGAACTATAAAGTATAAAATAAATATACAAATTATTTAATATTTAATTATGATCAATAATATTTATAGCAATGTCGAACACACGTACATGTTTATTTAAGGAAATGGAAATTTAAGTATTTCCGAATTAAAATTAATAAATATTCTTAAAATAAAACATTTAATTTATGAAAGTTAAAAAAAAAAGAAAAGGGGTTTAAAATACTTGTATGGGTGTCCTTACACTTCCTAGTGATTTACAAATATATACCTGGGTTTAAACCTCCAATTTAAGGTTTCAAATCACCAGACAGTGAAGCAAAAATGTGTGTAACATATTTTCCGCTTCACTAGATTTTTGTTTCAGTGTTCATGGTAAATTATGGAATGCCCTTCAGAAAATGGATGTACAAGAACATTTTATTGATCTTATGTGTAAGCTCAAACAGGCAAATTTACATTGACTAGGAATTAGGCAGTACTGCATATTGGTACCCAATTAATCTATATTTAATGAGGAAAACTGGATTGGACATAATTAAGATTAGTGAAAGAAACAACAATTATCTTGATCTGACAGTTGAAAAAAGAAAGAATCTCAATTAGGAAAATTGAAAAATAAAAGGAAAATATACGATACTGTTCAAATATTAATAAGATTATAGTAGCAGGGAAAGCAGCTAACTTTTAAGTTGATGATGAAAACAATTTGTAGGTTTTTTTTCTTCTTGGATCATTCATTAAAGCAATTCAACAATTATTAGTTTTATATGATTTTCAACAAGTTAAAAGTTTTAGTGGTAAACTTGGAAAAGATTTTTATTAATAGCAATATCTTAAGAAATGAAGATCATTATTGTTGATGCTGTCATATTTTCTGAAATTCTGTAGATGTGAATATTGTATACTGAATAAAAAAAGTTAGCAAAAAGTATTGATGTTTTTAAATTGTGGTGTTATTGAAAACTAAGATTGCCATTTATGATATTGAAAACAAACATATGAATAATTGTTGTAATTGTCTTATCTTTTAATCACATTTATTGTTCTAATTTAATAAGTAAGAGTATACAATGTTCAAAACATGAAAGAAAATTGTCACCAGAAATGAAATAGATGAATTCCGTCATCACAATAATGAATGTTTTTTTTTTAGCAATCTGAGAAGCCAAACAGCTGAAAATTCATTCTGGAGAAATGCTATTTATATAATTGCCAGTCAGTTTAGACTTAGTGGTCCATAATAATTGCAATATGTTATTTTTAGGAGAGTACATATTACATTGTAGAATTGTCCATGTACTTATGTACAGTGTTGGTTTTTTGATTTTTTTTATATTAAAATTAGTTCAAGTTTTTTCGTCCAAAATAATTGCTTCAGATCTTTCTGCAATAAAGTTGTGATAATTGAAATATTAATTTTGCAAAAAAAGTTTATCAATAAAAATTATCAAATTGTTCATCTTTGATAATAATTGCAGAAAGTCATATTTTGTAATGAAGTCATAAAATTAACTAGCAGAATAAGCCTTAATGTATATTTGCCAGTTACGAATTTAAAATAATATCTAAACATGATTTTTCCAATACAAATATATTGCATTATTTGTATATGACATGTACTACGATAAATTGTGATAGAGGAGTGCAATTAATTGCAAACTACAGTTGATAATCATTTGATAGTAATATCTTATGGCTTTTATTCTATCTGTCCTAGGATAAAGAACTTAACATGTACACGTATACACACATAAATATACATGTGCGCTTAAATTTAATATTTTTTCTTTTTTCTTTTACAGATAAAAGTATTTGGTGTTGCACTATGCTGTTATAATGAATAGTTCAAAGGTGAGAAAATATGCTTATGTGTGTGGATATGTGTATGTTTATATTGCATAAAAGTGTATATGAAAGTATATGTAATTACTTAAAGTCATTTTATTGCAAAATAAAATTATATTCTATCAGTTAATTTTAATAATTGATGACATTTCTCAAAGTTTATGACATTATTTGTGATTCTAATAAAAGTTTTAATTTTAAATCTATTTTAGTGTGATGTCAGAAAAGCTTAAGATATAGTCAATTATTTTATGTTTTTATGTTAAATTTTATTAAAAAATTTAAGTCTTTAAGAATTGTATATTAAATGAAATAATTATAAAGTTAACATATATTTCAATAATAATCTGGTTTGATTTGAACTCACATAAAGAAAAATATCAGATTGGTTAATTGAATGAAATTATTGTGTTTGAACATCACATACCATTATAATCTAATTATGCAATTTATTTATTTAATACTAACGTAGAAATAACAAAATATCTTTTGAGAGACAAAATTGTTTAATTTTAAATTATTGGAAGACTTCAATGACTCGGTTGTTCTGTTTAGTATTTTAAATAATGCTAGTGTAATCAAATTATAAGATGATATATAAAGTTTTGATAAAAAATGATAATATAACTATTCAGTCATTACAGTTTTTTAAACACAGTCAAAAAATGTAATATATTTAAAATCTTGCGTTTATGTTTATTCGGTAAATTCATTTATTCCTTGCTATTGATTGTCTTCAGTTTTTTCACGCAGTAAAAGGTTTATGTTGACACATTACTAATTTATATTACATGTATAGTGTGGGAAGTAAAATATTAATATTTTTTTTGGAAAGATTGGAATCCAGACTTGTATATTTATAAAAATGCATTTGAAAAGATTTTATATTCAATAGGAGAACATGTTTAGCTATAAAAGGTATAATATATCTATTTTAAATAAACTTTTATTAATTTCAGATATAAAGTTCTTGAAGACCGATTGGAAAATGAATAAAAATTTGAAAAGAATATTGAGTTTAATAAGGAAAAAAAGTACAATTTGTATGTGTGTGTGTATGTGTATAATTTTTATATGGTTTTCATTTTTTACTTTGCCTGTACTTTATTTTTAAAAAGTTTAATGTTTAATAGATACATTTGAAATTTAGTGCATACACATATCAGATAATCTATAATAACTTGTACTGCAATGTTATTTCTAAATTGGCTTGGAGAGTTTGAGTGCACATTATTATTGACATTAAACTTTCTTAACCAAGATTGGAGTTTTGATTCAACTCAATCTTTATTGTAAATCATTATTAGTAAATTTTTTCATGAACCTCTTACCAAAATCTCTTCTATACTCATAAATTTAACATTTTGTATTGAATGTCTTATGTAAATTACATATGCACATATTTTCAGTTCCAATTATATGAGTATTTGCATTTTGTATAATTTCTTAAGCAACAAGAACAATTTTCATAGTTTTATTCAAACACATTATCTCATTATTTTTTTAAATAAACATTCAAGGTTTCTCTAAATAACTTGTCTAGTCTAGAATTATTATTCAATAATATACAAATCAGTTATTAATTATTAAATGATGTATAATATGATCTAAAGTATATTAAGCACTATTGAACTTTTATAATTCATGTTTTAAAAAAAGTATAATATTTGCAACTTTGCAGTAAATACTTTCTCTTTTCTTTTTATTCTTAATTCTGTCAAGACAAATTTTTTTTATTAAAATCATTTTATTAGTAAATCAGAATTTAATTGTTTTATATCTATACTACATATATATTACCTTCATATGATTTCGAATGTTTGGAAATAATCACGTATATTTTGTTACTGATTTTAATATCCCAGTAAATAGCTATCTCATTTTTTTTTTTTTCTACATAGCAACATGATCCTGGACAGCAGTTATTAATCTATCTGAAGATGATTATTAGTAGAGAAAATTTTACTTTGTTCTTCTTAGACTATTGTTTATCAGTTTCTTTTTTTTGTTTCTTAATGTAATATGTTATAAGTTAGTTTTGGATTTGAATATTGATTTTATGATTTTTTTTTACATATATTATTGTTCTCCATCACTCATCATGATATGGTCACCATTCTTTATGCTTACACAAGCTATTTATCAGAGAGGCAAAACTCTCCATACAATAGTGCCCCTCAGTGCAAGCCAGAGAAATCAATGGATGCAGGAAGGTTTGTGCATATAATCCCTATCTAGCGCCTACTTATCCAATATCCCCAGACTAGTGTCTAGTTTGTGGCTGTCATCAGTGAGGAGCTTTGGATCTGAGAGCTCTGCACTAGATCTTAGGATCCAATGCAACTTTCCAGCAGTCACCTTTTACTTTTTTAGCTAACTATAAAGCTTTGAATCCAAAATGAAAACACGATAATGTTTTCAAACTAAGCTCATTAGCTTATATAGTTGTATAAATCTGAACTCACTTCAGCATTTTATTCTTTTTGGTGTCTTTGCTTCTTTAATAACCACAGTCATCATAATCCTATTGGCAGGATAGGTATTAAATCATCAAACATCACATGATCATCATTCTTTATATTTACATAAGCTGTTTATCATAGAGGTAAAATTGTCCATACACTAGTGCCACTCAGTGCAAGCCAGAGTAATCAATGGATGCAGGAAGGTCCATATCTAATGCCTATTCACCCATTATCCCAAGACTCCATTATCCCAAGACTAGTTTCTAACTTGTGGCTTTCATCAGTGAGGAGTCATGGATCTGAGAGCACTGCACCTAAATCTTAGGAAAAGTAGTTTCTAACTTGTTTCTTTCATTCGATCTTAGAGCACTGCACCTAGATCTTAGGCTCCTCGCTAGAAACTAGTCTGGGAATATTGGATGAGTAGGCACTAGATAGGAATTTTATGCACAAATCTTCCTGCATCCATTGATTATGGAGAGTTTTGCCTCTGTGATAAACAGCTTGTATAAGCATAAAGAATGGTGATCATGTGATGTTTGATAGTTTAATACCAATCCTGCCCAATAGGATTTTGGTGATTATGGTTAATAAAGAAGCAAAGACATTAAAAAAGTATGTATGCTCAACTGAGTTCAGATGTATACAAGTTAATGAACTTAGCTTGAAAACATTATTGTGTTTTTCATTTTAGACTCAAAACTTTATAGTTAGCTAAAAAAGTAAAAGGTGGCTACTGGAGGGTTGCATTGGATCCTAAGATTTAGGTGCAGTGATTTCAGATCCAAGACTCCTCACTGATGAAAGTCACAGACTAGAAACTAGTCAGGGAATATTGGCTGAGTAGGCACTAGATAGGGATTTTATGCACAAACCTTCCTGCATCCAATGATTACTCTGGGTTGCACTGAGTGACGCTACTGTATGGTGAGTTTTGCCTTTGTGATTATTATTCTCATATAATGGGCTATTTTAATTAATTAAATGAATTCTGCTCTTTTTTTTGCTAGGAAATGTCTCAAAAAAAAATTAATTATGTTAAACTTACTTTATTTACTGCCAAATAAAAATACTTTTTTTTTTGCATGTGATTTAAAGAAATAATATGTTTGTGTTCGCTGACTATAGTGCATTTTGCAAACATATATATACATACAAATTAACCTACGTAGCCAAACAATATTTAACTAATTACTCAATAAATCAGCAGTAATATTTACTTATTGCCTACAGTGTTCCCTCTAATTTTTTGTGACCTGTGTGCGCACTTTTTTAAGTGTGTGCAGTTTTTTCAAAAGTAAAAAAATTTTGTGCGGCAATTTAAAAAGGCGCATATAATAAAAAAAAAAAAGACAATACAAGAATAGTATTAATATTCAGCCAAATTTTGTACCTACTTATATGCATTGACTCGATCTTACAGCATACCACTTGGACTACATACATTATAACAGAACGCAATGAAAAAACTACTCTAAAATCAAGACAAATCATTAGTTCATGAAGACAGAATTTAGCTGATTACTGTGGCTTCCCTTTTCCATTCAAATGAAAAATAAGATAATTTAAATACTTACAATGTAAAAACATTGTCTGCTTCTAATTTTTTCAATTAACACATTTGTCAAAACAAACAAACAAGAACAACACTTCACAATTACTTATTATTGAACAATTCTAGAATTAAGGATTACATTTGTTATTAATGGCATTTATTTTATAACTTCTCTCTCCTGTCTTTTGGTTTTAACCATTCTGCATAAACTTTACTTAAATTTGCATTGTTTCCGTCATTCATATATGATTTTACTCTCATCAGCATATCCATATGGTTTTCTTGCAATCGATTTTTTTGTTTCGTTTTAATCAAATTCATCAAACTAAAACCATGCTCGCAATCCGCACTACTGGCTAGAAAAGTGCCTCAGATATCTAGTAATTTGGATAGATCTTTAAATTGTTCGTTATTCAAACTAAACATAACCATTTCTTCAAAATCTTTAATTTGTTTAATTTTAATTTTTTCCCACACTGCATATTTAAACTCGTTATACTGTTCACTTATAACAGATTTATCTGTAAGAAAAGCATTATATTTTAAACACAATTTTTCAATTTCCGCTAGTCCATAATTAAAATCGCAGGATAATAAACTGGAAATATCAAAAGATATCCAATCTTCTACTTCATTTGTTGGAAACCTTTCTTCCAAATTTTCACATAATAAATTACTAAATTTTAACATATCTGTTTTTATAGTTATATTTAAATCATTAGCCTTTTTTAAAAGCATGCTTATTTTATTGTTCCATGCCATGTTTCCAAGATGTTTTTCCTTGATTTTATTAATTTTTGCACGAGCAAATTGAAAAGCATCTATGGGTGCTAATTCACGGCGGCGTTGAAAAATTTGACATAAAGCACTGAATTCTTCTAAAATTGAAGACAAAAGTTCTAAATTTATTTGAAATTCAATGTTGCTTAACTTTTTCAAACAAAATTTGGAAATTGGATCATCTTTATCTTGATTAAAATATTAAATTAATGATTCATAATTTGTAATAATTGCTTTTATTGCAGAATGTCTTGACAACAATCTCACCTCATTAATAGCTTGGAAAGCTATAGATTTATTTTGTGAAGCTTCAATAATCTCTTTACATTTACTTGTTTTTGTCGCGGATCTCGAGAATAATGTATAAACAGTTCTCACAACTGCTTCGATTTCTCTTGTGGCTTTTACTTCTTTTCATGCATCCGAAATACATAAATTTTCTCGGTGTGCAACACAATGTTGTTGCACCAAATATGGTACATTCTGCTTTAATTTAGCTGCTACACCATTTCGTTTTCCAAGCAGCACCACAAACATAACCAGCTTTTGCAAATCAATTTGGTTATCTTCATTAAAATTGCAGAAAAAAATGAAGAGGAATTGCATGTCTTTAATTGGATTATCCCACCAAAAACAGTTTTATATTGATCAGATTTTTTAAACATAAAATATTAAACATAAAATATAAAATTAAACATTTGGTTGTAGAAATGTCTGTGCTTTCATCAACAATTAAAGTATGAAAATGTGCCATTTTTATTTCATTTATTATTTCATTTTTTACAACAGTATTCACCACTTCCAAAAATAAAAAAGCATAGTTTTTACTACACCAACTTTCTGGAATATGGACGTATTTTGCCTTGTGGTTATTTATTTCTTGAACCGAAAGCAAAGATATGTTCATTTTAATTGCCAATAATAGATTATCAATTAAAATTTTTACTTCCTCGGGATTTGATTTCTTTTTCTCGCGATCTTCTGGTGTTTTTTTAAAAACTGTACCAAACCAGTTGCTGATAATAAGCATTCTTATTTTTCAGTTTTTGTACACTTTCTAAGTGTGATTTACTAATTAAATGCCGTTTTAAAAAGTCCAATTTACACATGCAATTCCACATTTTTCCACTAACAAAATAATTACGTACCTTTCCGTTTCGGCAGTAATTACAAATTACACCCTTTTCTTCATTAAATACGAATATTCCTTTTAACTGAATTTGTAATTTATCATGACTTTTCGGAGTATCAGTTTCCACGAATTCATTAAGCCTCTCAATTTTAAATTCATTAGCTGTTCTTTTTCTTTTCAAACTCATTTTTAACCCTATACTATAAAAATACTTTTAAAAATATTTATTTTCACAAAATTATATCACTGAAACACATATATTCAATAATAAAAGCTGGTAATGATTTTGAATTTAAATTTTAACAAAAATATGGCAATTTTAACACTGATAAACGATGATGCAATCTTTACTTATGGCATACAAGCGTTACAATAATTCCCAGCCTTGTTTCTCATCAACGATAAATGTGCTGTCATCTATACATATACACAAATACTATAGTTGGCAGTTTTTTAAATCTAAAACTACATTTGATTCAATTTTTTTTCATTTTATTTTTTATATGGATTTCATATTGTAACAGTCAGAAAACGTGTGACTCGTAAACATAATGCAGAATTCGACCACCACCCAGAACAGCAGCACCATCGAGGTAGCGAAGCCACCCATGGTACTGAGTTCGAACAGTTTATCGGTTCCACAATACAATCCATGAAACAACGCATCTGATGAGACATTAGCAAATATTTCTTTAGGCACGGTGGTCAGGGATATGCAAGAGATTCATGATTTTATTTTCGGGTTAGCCAATAATCAAACTACATAATCGAGGAAATATTATATAGAATGGGTATCGAATAAATGAAACGTAACTGCAGACGTATAGTTTAAAATTATTTATTTACACATTTTAATAAGAAAATCATTTACTAATAATATTTTATGGATTAAAAGCTTCAGTAGCGGGATTTGCAACATGATTATATTTTAAAGAATACATTTATTTATTTGTTTACAAAAGGAATTCATTTATTTGAAGGCGTAATCTAGCTACCTAAAATTCTCGAGTAAGCATTTCTAATGCGCATGCCTTGAGGGATTTATACCTTTGCAATGCAGGACTCTAAAGTAAGATTTAAGAGTAGCGGCGGACATATATTTATTTAATTAAAATATTTATTTATTACTAAGGGCAAACATTTATTTGAGAGTGAATTATGAAGATAATGCAGAGGCGGAGTGATATATAGAATAATAAAATTAAGTAAAGGAACACGTGGTACGCTTTAGAAAGGCGATATGGAATTGGCTGTATATCGAAACTGCAATGCCATGAATGAGTTTATAAGAATGTCGGGCTGGTCTCTGCCATCGGCCCGACAAAGTAAGGTGTCACATAAGCATAACCAGGGACAAGCGGTCCATGTCGCAGTTTGCCGGCTAGCTGCATGACGTCAAGTCCTACGGGAGCACCCATTATTTCCGCTTGTGTAGGACGACGGGTTAATTTCAACCCTGAAGAATCCAGAAATTTCACGGCGGAATGGGTCATCGCGTCTCTAAAACGTAACACATGTATAATGTATAAACGATTATGATAAGATTTTAAATAGATTTCTAACTCGGCCCTACATTATCAACATTTACTAAAGAACATTGGCGACTCTCAAAGAAATGTAATTTTCTAGAATTATTCATTAAGATTTAATAAATACAAAAATATATAAATTGGGAATTATTACAACTAATATGCCAGCCATTTGCGAAGTATTGAATGCGTGTTGATTTATATGAAAGTTAAGTTATTTATGAAAGTAAATATTAATGAAAATTTGACACGCATTCACTGTTTCAAGCGATCATAGATTTAAACTTTGAAAATTGAGACAATTATGAGCATGCAATAATTAAATAATAAATATAGATAAAATGTAGATTTGAGAAATACGCACCCAAGAAAGATAGAGTGAGGTAAGCTAGATTATTAGAGAAATTTACACATTAAATTAATTATTCAATTTTAGTTATACCAATGATAGTTTTTACATTTTATAATTTAGATAAGTAATATGAAGAAGAGCTATAGCATGTTATTAGAGTACTCTAGAGTTTGAACACAGACAGGTACCTGTTTTATAAGAAGTTTTCAGAGTCCATTGGTTTAGTAGCAAATAGTTCATGAGTGGCAATTCTTTCTTGTATTTAGATGTTTCATTTACTTTAACAGCAGCAGCAGCTTTCTCAATTATTTGAGGCAGCAGATCTTCATGGTGAATTTATGACGGGCAATGGAAAGTTCGGCATCCGATAGGCCATCTCCCGATGGAGAATAATCTAGGTGCTTTTACTCGATCATACCTTGGCAGGAACAATTTATTTTTATATTTTGGAGACTCAGTGATCGAGAACAGAGCTAAAGTTTTAAGTGAATGTCTCTAGCAAGTCTAACATGGCCTCTTTTCTTATCTTGATCTCTCACATTTTTGTTAAGGTATTTTTCGGTTCTACTTAATCTGCCCTGAGGATAATCAATGCATTTTGTTGGTTTTAATTATAAAGAAAGCTGCCGTTCTATTGTTTACATTTTACATTTACTAATTACATTTTGGGGAATTTTTCTTTAATTAATCTATTATCTAACACTGACCAATGCTTTTAAATTTCAAAGACAAAAAGGAAACATAAGATTATTTTAACTTATAATTAAATATTACATCAGATTTTTTTAGAATTATTATTAAACGAAATTTAAACAAAGCAATAAATACGAACTTTATAATTCAAAATAAATGATTAAAATTATACAAAATTATATAACTAAAAGAAATCTAAATTATATTATTTTATCCCTATTTATTGCCTTTAATTTGAGATCGAAATGTGTGCGTGTTTATGCTGAATTCTACATATATTTATACATTTTTAATATTGCTACACACACAACTCTATACCAAAAAGTTTAAATTTGGGCGGGATAGACCGGTCAGTGAGAGACGACAGAAAAAGGACAAAATTAGACTGGTTAGTGAGAGACGACAGAAAAAGGTGAAACTTAAGATTCGAATACGAATCTTACTGTTTTATTTCCCCGTACTTCCTGTGAACAATTAAGGAAGAACAAAGTAGGCAAGAAAGAGAAAAAAAAATTTTTTTTACATTACGTAATTTAAATACGAAAAAAAAAATTATTATATTTTTTTACAGATATATTGAAATATAGAGAAAGCAGAGATTACATGAAGCAACGAATAATTTATATACCCAGATCTAGAATTTATAGTTTAATTAAAATTGCCTAATTTGGCTGTGTCTGGTCAAAATCATAGTAATAATTAGTTAAACTGAATGTATATATATAAAAAAAATTTTTTAAGAGTAATAGTAATTAAAACAATAATATATAAAACAAAATTTCTATCTAAAACCCTATTTGACTAAAGTACATTCCGTTCAACCAAGTTCATTATATCAGATTCATTTTAATATTCTCACATACGTTTAATAGCCGTCCTAATAGTCTAATATTTTTACAACCCCGGGTCAGGTGGATAATACCGATCTCTCGTCGTCGATGACTGCGGCCTTGGGTTTTCTAATTTTTGTCCTCTGTCAGGTGGTTCTTTGGCCCAATGGTTCAAATCCATGGTAGTAGGAAATTCAATCATTTCTCCTATATCTTTTATTTGAATGCCTGTCATTAATAATTGGATGGTTAGCGGCATGCTACGCTGGATCGTTCTAAATTTCCACTTCCCCATATTCCACCAGTTTTTGACAGATCCCTGCAGATGGTAATTAGCTATAGCTATCTGCACATCTGGCCCTTTCTTATGAAATTTTAAGAACTTCTGTAAGCTTTCTAGGTAGGTTTGAGGTTTTTCTCTTATTTCCACTCTAAATATTTTAACGTGGACCATCTTTGTTAAGTGGCTTTGGTATCCACTGTCCATTTTCATGTTTTCTTCTGTGACTTTTGGTCCTATTCTTTTGTCCCTGTCCATGCTTGTCTTCTTTTTACTGCTTTCATTCAACGGTTCTTGTGGGTCTTCATCTATTGGAATAAGGTCTATTTGCTCATCTATTATCATAGGTTTGTCAAGTATTTCTAATTCCCTTTCCTTTTCCATATCTTTAATTTCTTCATCCTTTTTACTAACTGGGGATATTCCATAATGTTCTTTGATCATTTCAAGATATATCAGCATATCTCTATCAATTTTCTGACGCTCCCTAACTCTTATCTCCTCTTCCTGTCTCGTTTTTGGTTCTTCATATCTTCTTCTCGCTTCCTCATGTATTTTCCTCCATTCTTCTTTACTCTGTCTAAATATTTCAAGTAACCTTAGACTGAAGTTCATTGATGCTATACTGTCATTTTCTGCTTCCATTTTTCTTAATATTATTTATTTATTTTATACTACTAGCAGTTGACTACTCCCCACCGGTATATTGGCCCTATAACACTTTCGCTGCCCTCACCTACTCTACATTGCCCTATCTCTATATTGCTGCGTTTAACATATTTAACATATATATTATAGCGAACTACTGGTAACGCCTATAATAAGCCACTGCTGTCTATGATATATATATTTGTACTTTAACAAAATATTTACTGTTAACATATATAACAAGCTTCTGCTGTCTATGCTATATATATAATAGTGCTTTAATAAATTATTCAATGCTACCTGCTTTCTCATTTAGCGACTGATTATTATTTTTTTTTTGACCTATATATATAAAAAAAATATTTCATTAGATCCGAGTATTTTCGTTCCTTCTTAAATTACACATACACATCCCTGCTTTCCTTAAATTTGTTATTACGCCTGCTGTCCTTTCATTCACTCGACCCACATTATTTCACTCGATCTATTTTTTTCATTATTTTTATCAAAACAAAATCGTATATATATAGAATAATTAGCTAACTCGAGTAACGAACGCTAAAAAAAATTTATATGCGTTATATTTTGCTCAGGGTATATATGGGTTTTTTGTATCGAAAGCCCCACATTGGAAAGCGCCAAACGCTAAAAAAAAAATCTATGTAACAGTCAGAAAATGTGTGACTCATAAACATAATGCAGAATTCGACCACCACCCAGAACAGCAGCACCATCGAGGTAGCGAAGCCACCCGTGGTACTGAGTTCGAACATAGTTTATCGGTTCCACAATACAATCCACGAAACAACGCATCTGATGTGACATTAGCAAATATTTCTTTAGGCACGGTGGTCAGGGATATGCAAGAGATTCATGATTTTATTTTCGGGTTAGCCAATAATCAAACTACATAATCGAGGAAATATTATATAGAATGGGTATCGAATAAATGAAACGTAACTGCAGACGTATAGTTTAAAATTATTTATTAACACATTTTAATAAGAAAATCATTTACTAATAATATTTTATGGATTAAAAGCTTCAGTAGCGGGATTTGCGACATGATTATATTTTAAAGAATACATTTATTTATTTGTTTACAAAAGGAATTCATTTATTTGAAGGCGTAATCTAGCTGCCTAAAATTCTCGAATAAGCATTTCTAATGCGCATGCCTTGAGGGATTTATACCTTTGCAATGCAGGACTCTAAAGTAAGATTTAAGAGTAGCGGCGGACATATATTTATTTAATTAAAATATTTATTTATCACTAAGGGCAAACATTTATTTGAGAGTGAATTATGAAGATAATGCAGAGGCGGAGTAGTAAAGGAACACGTGATACGCTTTAGAAAGGCGATATGGAATGGCAGTATATCGAAACTGCAATGCCGTGAATGAGTTTATAAGAATGTCGGGCTGGTCTCTGCCATCGGCCCGACAAAGTAAGGTGTCACATAAGCATAACCAGGGACAAGCAGTCCGTGTCGCAGTTTGCCGGCTGGCTGCATGACGTCGTCAAGTCCTACGGGAGCACCCATTATGTCCGCTTGTGTAGGACGACTGGGGTTAATTTCAACCCTGAAGAATCCGGAAATTTCACGGCGGAATGGGTCATCGCGTCTCTAAAACATAACACATGTATAATGTATAAACGATTATGATAAGATTTTAAATAGATTTCTAACTTGGCCCTACATTATCAACATTTACTAAAGAACGTTGGCTACTCTCAAAGAAATGTAATTTTCTAGAATTATTCATTAAGATTTAATAAATACAAAACATATATAAACTGGGAATTATTACAACTAATATGCTAGCCATTTGCGAAGTAGTAGACCCTGCATTACAATAAATGATGCATTGAATGCGTGTTGATTTATATGAAAGTTAAGTTATTTATGAAAGTAAATATTAATGAAAATTTGACACGCATTCACTGTTTCAAGCGATCATAGATTTAAACTTTGAAAATTGAGACAATTATGAGCATGCAATAATTAAATAATAAATATAGATAAAATGTAGATTTGAGAAATACGCACCCAAGAAAGATAGAGTGAGGTAAGCTAGATTATTAGAGAAATTTACACATTAAATTAATTATTCAATTTTAGTTATACAAATGATAGTTTTTACGTTTTATAATTTAGATAAGTAATATGAAGAAGAGCTATAGCATGTTATTAGAGTACTCCAGAGTTTGAACACAGACAGGTACCCGTTTTATAAAAAGCTTTCCGAGTCCATTGGTTTAGTAGCAAATAGTTCATGAGTGGCAATTCTTTCTTGTATTTAGATGTTTCATTTACTTTAACAGCAGCAGCAGCTTTCTCATTTATTTCAGGCAGCAAATCTTCATGGTGAATTTATGACGGGCAATGGAAAGTTCGGCATCCGATAGGCCATCTCCCGATGGAGAATAATCTAGGTGCTTTTACTCGGTCATACCTTGGCAGGAACAATTTATTTTTATATTTTGGAGACTCTCAGTGATCGAGAGCAGAGCTAAAGTTTTAAGTGAATGTCTCCAGCAAGTCTAAGATGGCCTCTTTTCTTATCTTGATCTCTCACATTTTTGTTAAGGTATTTTTCGGTTCTACTTAATCTGCCCTGAGGATAATCAATGCATTTTGTTGGTTTTAATTATAAAGAAAGCTGCCGTTCTATTGTTTACATTTTACATTTACTAATTACATTTTGGGGAATTTTTCTTTAATTAATCTATTATCTAACACTGACCAATGCTTTTAAATTTCAAAGACAAAAAGGGAACATAAGATTATTTTAACTTTTAATTAAATATTTCATCAGATTTTTTTAGAATTATTATTAAACGAAATTTAAACAAAGCAATAAATACGAACTTTATAATCCAAAATAAATGATTAAAATTATACAAAATTATATAACTAAAAGAAATCTAAATTATATTATTTTATCCCTATTTATTGCCTTTAATTTGATATCGAAATGTATGCGTGTTTATGCTGAATTCTACATATATTTATGCATTTTTAATATTGCTACACACACAACTCGATACCAAAAAGTTTAAATTTGGGCAGGATAGACCGGTCAGTGAGAGACAACAGAAAAAGGTGAAACTTAAGATTCGAATACGAATCTTACTGTTTCAATATGCAAGTGCAATTTTATTTTCTGCATGGAAAAATATTTTTGTGCGCGCGAATATTTTTCATGTGCGCTATGTTTAAATTTTATGTGCGCGTGTGCACGCGCACAGCTTAGAGGGAACACTGATTGCCTATGATATGCTAAAACAGCCAAACAAGTTCTCCAAGTCAATTGTTTTGTGATCTCAACATTACTCTTCAATTGGCAATAAACTACCTATTTAGAGTATTTCATTGCAATGTGCAAAGCCTTTTTTATATAAATTTTAATTCCAAGATCTTTCAATTTTAAAGCATAAAATAATCATGCTGCAGTCTCACACATTTAATTATTTAAATATTAAGTTGAAATAGTCTAAAACAGAATTGAAATCAATTACATAGTCTAACATCTTAAAGGTTTTGCAAATTGCATTGAAATATATTAGCAGTTAGTTCATTGCTATATGATGTTGTTGTCACAAATTTTTGAGAGCTGTTTGACTGGTTATTTTAGCATGATATCTGTTATATCCGCACTTACGACTATGCCAATGTTATATCCGCAAGTCTGACTGTGCGGCTATCCAATAACGTTCGCTAATGTTCTCCAACGAATGGTCTATTCTGTAACGAATGCTTCTACTCTGCAACTAATGCTCTGCTCTGCAATGAATGCTTCTACTCTGCAACTAATGCTCTGCTCTGCAATGAATGCTTCTACTCTGCAACTAATGCTCTGCTCTACAATGAATGCTTCTATTCTGCCACTAATGCTCTGCTCTGCAACGAATGCTTCTACTCTGCAACTAATGCTCTGCTCTGCAACGAATGCTTCTACTCTGCAACTAATGCTCTGCTCTGCAACGAATGCTTCTACTCTGCAACTAATTCTCTGCTCTGGATGCTCTCCAAATGCATGGTCTGCTAGCAGATGCTCTCCAACAAATTGGTCTGCAACGTGCTCTTCAACGAATTGGTCTGCAACGAATGCTCTCCAACGAATTGGTCTGCAACAAATGCTCTCCAACGAAGGCTCTGAATATCTCTGCTGCAGTCTCCTTCAGCTATACCCGTGAACTACATTTCCACTGGGCGCTGGTCATTAACCGCAAGCACTAACGCGAGATATCTCTGCTGGTGTTAAACAGATGTCTACTCAAATACTGCTTCTCAATTACTGCTGTTGAACTCCAAATACGGCTGCTAATAACTGTCTTGCGTAGTTGTTACCCAGTCTTCTTATCGCTTTCTAACTACTGCAACAATTAATCATTGTCCAATAAGGTAACGTCTTATATCTAGAAATATTTGCAATCAGCAAATATCTCTTGGAATTATCGTCCGCCATTACGTTAATTAAATTCCTGTTATCAGCGCGCGATCTAAAAACAACAACTCGAATAAATTCTAGTTTTTTCTGGAGTGCACAAAAATGTCTGCCATTTTTACAAACACTACAATATCATAGGTTGTAAGTTAATATAATTGCCGACTTATTGGGTGGTTAGTTAAATATTATTTGAATAAATTATCAATTTCAGTTCAGCAATATACACTTTTGCATGAAATATGTATATTTATCTCTATAAACCACAAATCTGCATTTCATTTATAAAGTATCATATTCTAAAGAAAATCTATATTCCTTTTTTACCCCACCCCCCCCAATATTTTTACTATTATAATTGAAGTTTCAGCTAAATCTCATTGGCCGTTTTCAGGATTAACTACAAAGGAAAAATTGAAAATGAAGATTAATAATTGTATAAGTAAATCCAAAAATATTTCTAATTCTAACCATTATGATATTTAAGTCAGTAATATATAGCCTATTAAAATGTTCTGAAAATTTGAAAAGTCAAAATTATATATAGTATCTATATAGAAGTATATAAAGGAAACCCTCATTCATCTCTTCTTTATTCTGCATATTTTTTCACATTAATAATAAAATTTCTGTTTCATCAAATGGAAGTTTCACAAAAAGGAATTTCACAAAATAAACAATTTCACATTGTGGAGACACCTCCACACAAAAAATTTTTGAGAATCCTTTAAAAATGTTGAGCACAATACTGTGTGGGATGCCATCATTGGCATTTAAGATTAAAAGTAGTCGGTAATCATTTAAAAGTAAAAGACTCATGTAAAATTTAAAAATTAAAACCATGCTGCAAATAATTTAAGGTAAGTCTTAATTTTTTTTTAAAAACATTTATTTGCTAAAGAAATTTAAGAATGTTTTTAAATTTGAAAGTAAGGAGTTTTTTGTTTTAATTTTTTATTTTTTTTAAGTTAATAATTGAAAACAAATTTTAAATATTGATCATGAGACTAAATTTCTTATCCAATTTAATGCATTAAAAAATAAAATATTAGTCCATCATACAGTGTTTTTAATATTAAAAAAAAAAAAAAATAGAAAAATTTCTAACTTATAATTATGAAAATTATTTTATCTTATCAAATATTCATTACTAATTAATTGGAAACAAATTTTAAAAAATTCCTCCTCGTCAGCAAGACTAATTGTGTGGGGTTTTTTAAAACAAATGTTGAACTTTTTTTAAAAAAAGTCAATAAATAAAATGGAAGAAATAAATGTTAACTCTGTACTTGTTAATTCATAATTTAATTAATTTATTTTTTTTTCTGCATAAAACTTGAACATCTGTGCTTATTTTCTTTTTATTTTTAAGTTTTTAAATATACATACAGTATCATACAATAGTATATTCGGGCATTGATTAGATGTATTTTATATCCTTGTATAAAAGTATGTACTATAATTTTAGTATCCCAAGGTACTTATAAAACTTTATTAACATCTCTATGAGAATTTAATTATTTCACTAATTCAGTCTTCATATAATTTTTTTGAAACCACTCAAAATGTGAAGAATGAGGAATCGTGTATATATTAATAAATTAACCTTTAAAACTTTCTCTACAAATAATAATTCCTGTAGATAATAACTTCTATATATAATGAAGGAACCAGTGATTAAATAAATTAAAATTAAAAAATATTTCTGATTATTTAAATAAACAAAACATTATAAAGCAAATTTAATAATAAAGTATTTGATATTCAAATGCAACAAAATTTTGTATTTAACAATTTTGTTTAGCTCTAATCGCATGTTATGAAAATAAATTTAAATGTTAAAACCAACTTATTAAAATAAATTAAGTTTGATTTAATAACCATTGAGATTTGGTTTTAATAAAATTTCCCTTATAATTCTTTTTTTCTAATTATTAACAAACTCAGTAATTTTAATATCATGAAACTTTTTATGTTTCATATTAATTTTATGTTTGTAAATTGTTAAATTTTGTTGTAATGTTAGTGCAGAAAGAAGTTTGCTATTAACTGAAAAGAGAATCAGCATATTAAAGGAACAAGCAGTTCATATTTCTAATGTCCACTTGATACATTCTTGTCATTGCAATTGATTTATCATATGATTATTCATATGCTGCTCACCAACATGCATTAGCTAGCATTGTTTTATTGGCTTTTTATCTCTAAGACTTAAGAAACACCATGGTCTTTCTTCTTAGTTGCCTAATAATTCTTATCCGAAATATCAGTTGTTGTTTTTTTTCAAGACAGAATGAATGTAAGTGAATAACAATTTTTTAAAAATATTTATAATCATGATGACAAAACTAAATCATGGTTGGTATTTCCAGAAAGATGTAAAGTATCTAGCTTTCTGGCAGCAGAAATTGCTAAGAATCCTCTGATTGTGAACCCATTCTGTCATTCAATGACAACTTTTTATTTAGTTACCTACAACTGCAGATTAGTTTCAAGTGAAGGAAGATTGTATATATTGAAAGAACTGTCTAAGAAAAAGTGAAGTGATTTACTTTACTAGAAAGGCACAAATATTGAAAGTGGAAGTGAAATGGATTTCATTACATTTAAAACTGGTAGAATAAGAGTGGAGAGATTGATGATAAATATCAAACAGTTGCCAGATTAGTTATCCATATTAATGAAAGATAATAAATGCATATAATTCAGGTATATGCTCCAAGTTCTAATTGTGATGAAGTAGAGAATTTTTACATGAGTGTACAAAATGCTTTTGATCAGATCAAATGATATTTTTAAATTGCCATGAGGAACTTTAATAAATGATTGAAAGATGAATGTATTGTGGGCAAATGTGATTATAGTGATAGAAATGAGAAAAAATACAGATTTGTGGACTTTAGAATTAAAGAAAAAATGTGTATTATGAAATCTTTCTTTGAAAAGAATGCTAAATAAAATGGGTCTGGAAGTATCCAAATGAAGATATAGAAAAATCAGATATTTTGATTAACTGAAAATATATATTTGAAGATTGTAATTTTCTTAATAGATTCAGCAAAGGAAATGATTATTGATTAATGAGATGTAAGGTATCTGTTAATGCAAAACTAGAGAGGCAAAAACTATTAAGAAAAACAGTATAAACAGTTGATATTACTAAGCTTTACAAATATTTCAATAAATTTAAATTAGAATTTGTAAATTGTTTTTAAATATTAAGACTTTGAAGATTGTTCAGATTTGACTGAAGTCAAATAATAAGCTAACTGATATAGTGAAACAAAAAATTAGTAATTTATCAGTAAATTTTTTATCAATACAAAACAAATGTATGAAGAGAAGAAAGAATAAAAAAAATTTAAAAATGGTCCATTATGTAGAATTGAATATAAAATTTTATAAAATGGTGCAAATAGAAGTTAATAATAATATAAGAAAATATAATTGTGAATTGGCACGTAAAGCTTTAGAAGAGAATAAAAGTTTCAAAAGTATAAAACAATATCTTATTTACTTCAGCACTAAGAAAAAGAACTGGAATTATTAGTAAAAGAAGAAATGACATCATAAAATGTGTAGAAAAGTTCCACAAAGAAGTAGGGCCATAACAAAGAACAAGAAAACAAAATAATCCTTACAATTATAATAGTTTCTGAATTGCCAGATATTTTAAATAAAGGGATGAGACATACAATTAAATCTTTTGTAGAAGGAAAAAGCTCTCGGAAATGATGGAATTATTAATATCTTAAAAGAAGCAGTTGAAGAAATATAAAAATTGTTGGTAAAACTATATGCCAAATGGGTAAATGATAAAGATATTCCTCATAATTGAAGAATGCAGTAGTAATATTAATATTTAAGGAAGATGATAATAAAATTGACACCTGTAATTTTTTATATTTTCTGTACCATCCTTTTTTAAATAATAAACACATAATTCAAATAGTTAAATTTTTTTTTTGACATATTTTCAAAAAATTCAGTTTCTTCATCAGTTCTTTTTTATTAGCTTTAATAATTTCAATTACTATAACATTTTCTTCAGATTCTTATTATTTTCGTATTTGAAATTGCATATTTTTTCTGCAAGTAAATCCATTATCTGGGTAAAATTCTTTGCTAGTTTTATTTATAAAATTATCACTTTTATTAAAATAAGTTTAAAATCTAAATGTTAGTTGTACTTTCTTTTTCTGTTAATGATCATGATTTCATTTTTTTTTTTTTTAAAGCCAAAATATGAAACCTTATTTTTGGTAATTGTTTAATGCAGGGGTGGGCAATTGTTTTGGCTCGGGGGCCGCATAGGTTGGTGGAGGGCCGCATCGGGGGCCACTTTGTGGAAGCGAAGGTTAACGGAGGTCCGCATCTTTTTTTTATGACACAATAAACACACTGCTTTATTCCCTGTATTACCAAAGAAATATTTGTTTGTCCATTCTTCATTAAACACATGACATTCATTACCAATTTTACATTTTTTGGAGCATTCATGGTTTCACAAAAGTTGGAAATATATATATTTGCTAATGCAAAGACAAAATTGAAATTAATCAGATCAAATGGAAAAGCACTTCACATCGTATCTACACTGCGCATGTATATTGATGTGGCCATTCTAGTGGAAAATATGAGATGAATATTCGGTGGTGCAACAGGAAGGAAATCTCAGTCCAAGGTGGATTTTTCTGATTGTCTTGGAGGGCCGCATAAAACTCTTAGCGGGCCGCTATTTGCCCACCCCCGGCAATGCATATTTAATCAGTCTTGTAATTAATACATTGCAAAATTAATCTTACAATATTAAGAATGATTGCATTTAAAAGTCCTCTATTAGCTTTTATTTAACTAAGATATAAGATGTTGTAAAATAAATAAATTCTGCATTATAAATTATGACAATACAAAGGTGACAGAACTGGTTTAAGAGGAACCATCTTAATCAGCTAAGTCAAGCTGCAATATTACTAACAACTCTGAATAATCTTGACTCTTATTTATATTAAGCAGAGTTACTCAATATTAAATATGATGCTCTTTATAGTTAACAAATACACATATATTTATATTCTAGATAGGTAGAAACTATTGGTAATTTCATTTTTCGTTGTAAGTCCATGCCAAATATAATTTAGACAAATACAAAGTTAATTTCATTTTATATAAACCTCATCAATTCAATTAAATATGCATATAATAATCAATTATGTAATTAATACATGATTGAGTGCATTTTAACACTATTAACTCATTATTTAATTAAGGTATAAGATGTTGTAGCCAAAATTGTGAAACTTTGACACTATAAGGCTTGATATAAATAATATGACAGTGTTTGGCAAAGCTGATGATACATTTCCCTGAATCTGTGAGCCTTATATTAGCTCATCATTCAGAATTTGACTCTTATAGAATATCTTATATTTTAATCAAATAATGCATTAATAGAGAGTACTTATAAAATGTATTTTCACTTCTAAATATATTTTATTAAACTGTAAGATAAGTTTCCTTTGTATCGGAAATCATCAATAATATATTATTTGTTTCTTTAGAGAAACTCCACCCAAGAATAGTTCAAGCGTAAATAAAGAAATATATATATATAATAATATTTCATTTATCTATTTCAATAGCAATTTGATACTACCAAGAATATCAGTTTACAACTATTTCTTCTCAATACATACAAAGGAATTAGTCTTATTTATTTTAAATTATTAAAGCCTCATACCTGTATACTGTTCAAGAAGTATGCCGAGAAAGGAACCATTTTGCTAATACAGTATTAATTAGTATGTTAATATATTTATAATCTTCAGGATCAGTTTTTTTCTGATTCTAATTGGCATATTAACCTTTCATGATTTTTAAATTTTTCTAACAAAACAATCAGATCCGCAAATTAAATAATATCACTTGATTTCTGATTTTGTAAAATTAAAAATATTAAAAAGATATTGAATTGTATAATTTATTGCAAGATTTTTCAATTGAGAGGAAATTTTAGATTTCAGGGGGATTGTGATTACAGATTAACATTCTCAAACCGTTGCAATGTTGATTTGCTACAAGTACAATTCTTTAGATTGCATATAATCTACAAGATATTATACTTTATTGAATGTCACATTAATTAAAAATAATTTTTTATTTGTGATAATATATTTGTAAATATATTTGATTTTTATTTTTTTATTCACAGATTTTGGAGTCTGTCATGTGGGTCAAAAAAAAAAGAGATGCAATTATTTATATATTCAATATAAATTCATGTCCATCGTTATTGTAAAAGGAAGTCATCGCTGTCTTATTTGTAGCAAAGTAAAATGATTGTGTGAAACACTTGAAGTTAAAGCAAATTTGCAGAATGTCCCCCTCAACTTAGGACAAAACTTTTTTGAACATTATGGGTATTCTGAAGCTGGATTTAACTGGAATATTCCCAGAAACACGATTACTGACATTTTTTAATATTGGAACACTGGAAATAGCGTAACAGAAAAACACTTATACTTGGAAAAAGTTTAATCAAACCTTATACTCTCAAAATGATGGAAGGTTTATTGTAAATAGATTGAAGAAGAAAAAAAACCTGTAGCAGTTTCACAGCAAACAGTACTGTTCAAAAATGAATTTGGCATGACCATTGATATCAAGGATCAAGTCTGCTGCATTTTGCTTAATTCCATTCAATTTTTATATGATCTATTGTTTCATCAAATAATTCACATTGAGTTTTTGTCAGAGGGCCTTCTCAATAATACATGTGCCAGTACATAACTTTTAAGTAATTATGTACTGATATTGTGTGCTCTTCTTCATAAATATTTAACGCCTTCAAGTAATTGAGCAAATATTTAAGTTTTAGAGATGACTTCAATTTATTTTTTTGAAGTTTAAGATAAGTAATTCTTTGCCTGGTCGAATGATAAGGAATGAATTGTGCATCTTGTCTATTTGGTTGACATTTTCAATAGTTGAATAAACTAAATTTTTAAATGCAAGAAAGAAATACAAACATACAATTTCTTGATTTCTTGAAAGCTTTCATGAGCAAACTAGAAAATTGAAAGAGAAAGATCAAAATGTGAGAAACTGTCATAGTTCTTATTCCTGATGGTAATGTCTAAATGCATCCTGAATTTGTAAAAAATGAAATTTTGTATCATTTCACAGCACTTGAAAATGAATTCAACCAAAGAATGATGAATTGGATTTAGTGTTTCATTCAAATTATCATTGAAAAAATTTTTGATAATTGTCAAAATAAATGTTGAGAGTTGAAGACTGATTAGGGAGCAAAAAATTGTGTTAAATGGAAAATTGACCACAGAATTTTATTTCTTGGTGTGTGTGTGTGTGTGATTTTTACCCTCAAAAAGTAATAAGAGCTAGCCATTCATTGCCTCTGTTTGTGTTGATATATCTTTATAAGTCAGAATTTTTGACGGTTGCAGCCAAAAATGACGTAGATTTGAAATCTCAAAACGACTTCAGTTGTTTTTTTTTTCAAGCACACCTCTGCACTTCCATGAATTGAAGATGGAAAAAGTAATGACAGGTTTTTTATTGATGATAATTTTTGAATTGAATAAACTGAATTATAGTACCCTGATATTATATCGAACAATTTGTTTTTTTTTTTAAGTATGCTTTAGTTTAATCTGCTAAATAATAAGTATTTAAGAAACTACCTCCATTCAAGTTTTAAAATCCATCAACATTTTCGATTGCTATTAAATTTGTAAAAATGCATTTTAAAAATAATCATAGTAAATATATATTAATATAAGAAACATAAATGATATTTAGTTTCATTTGGAATTCGTCTTTTGTATCAGACAGTCTGGGAAAGGAGTCATGACTTTCTGAGATCTGTTGAAAAGAGTGCATGGGACATAAAAATTGACAAACTCTGGTTTATTGTATATGTTTACTGTGTATTATAATAGTTATTGGCTTATTTTTATAGGATTTACATTTGTTTTTGATATAAGTAATAATTTTTTTTTTTTATAAAAAATTGCAAGGAAAGACAATGTATTAAAAAGATACTTTGCTAATAACTTGTTTTCTATTAAATCTTTGCAAATTACAATCTCAATATTGTCTTTCATATTAAAGAAATATTTGGCTTCTGTTTTTTTCCTCATCCATATAAGCAGATAACTCTTGAGGTTGGGCATTGATTTTAATGTTGGTATATGATAGATTATATCCTGGCATAATAATTTATGCATTCAGTATTGAAATTTGATTAATTGTTTGCACCAAAATTTTAGTGAATAATTCATCAAATTTAGATGCTTATAAATTTATTAACGATTTCTTCACTAGTTTTTTTTTTTTTTTTTAGATCAACAAAAACACAATCCTAAACTTGAAAAAAAAGAACAAAATTGTATTTAAAAGTTTATCATTATTGCTTACTAGCTTAAGTATATACACTATATTTATATTCAAATAATATTGTTATTGGTAATTAGAAATCTATAGGTAAAAAAATTATAAAAATAATTCAGAAAATAAATCTGTAAACTTTGATAAATATCACTTAAAAATTTTAAGACTTAATAAAATATATTATCTCTTTTATTAACTCAGTATTTTTTTATAATATTTTCTGGCATTAATTTTTATTTATTTATTTATTTAAGCTTAATTCTCCTCATGGCAAAGATAATTCTAAGAAAAAGAAGAAAAATAAACCTTTTCAGAATGAAGTTTCTCACAGCACATTAGCATACTGTCCTTCAAATAATGATTCTTCGTTTCATTCTCACTCATCTGTGAAGGATACTAATTTTGCCAATCCTATTACTCAGGAAGATAATAGATCAGAAAACTGTTTATCGCAAGATGAAACTGTCAACAATCATAAAAAACGTCAAAGGCATAAGAAAAAGTTGACAATTAAAGACGAATGCAGTGAAAGTACTCTATTGCACATTGATAGCAACAAACTTTCCGTTGATGAAACCAAGACATTCTCTTTTACAAAGGAATTGTTAATAAAAGAAGAAAATCATAGTACATCAGAAAAAGTATCTCATTCCCCAGTATTGAATACTTTGGAAGGATCTATTACAGCAGATAATACAACATATAAAGACATTTCAGAAAAACTTCCATTAAGTGAGAATGGGCCTTTAGTTATTTCTAAAGAGAAAATAGTAAAACAGTCATCAAAAATAGAGACTAGAATAGATAATGAAGAAGGTGGGCCCCAGAAAAGCAAAGCTGAGCTCAGGAAGGAAAGGAGGGTATTGCAGGTCTGTATAGTGTGTGTGCATTCTTGCATGTGTATAGTATTTACATGTAGAAGTGTGATGAGCTAATATATCTTAATATGTGCATGTATATGTCAAGAGTGAATGCTAACAAATTCACTAGAAGTTAACTTTTGTTAACTAAAATACAATTATTTGTATTGTAATGTTAATATGCACTTAATGATGTGAGTCTTATTTATTTAACTCAATAAGTGCTAAGTGTATGAGGAGAAAGTTTTTTTTTTTTCTGTTAATAAACATTACCAAGACAATCTTCCATTCACTTAACACAATGCAATTACAATATTTTATTATATTTATACTTCCAAAATAGCTGAGAGTTTCAATTGTCCTACATTCTTCTTCACAGCTCTTTACACTACTAGTTTTTTATTTTATTTTTTTAAATGCTGTCTTGGGCATTAATTATATGTAAGATAGTAAATGTAGTATATAATTATATGTCAGGCTATTTATTGTTTTATTTGTATATAGACAGGGATTTTTGTTTTCTTTTGTCATATTTGTAATACATATGAGAATAAGAAAGTCAAAGTCATGGTGTAAGTTATATTAATCACAAAGATAATAAATTATTTTGGGAGTTTGTCTATGTCAACTTGTCTCCACTTATTCCTAGCTCTATCTTGGCATTTAAATTCCACGCTGAGAATTCTATCCATATGTTCAGATAATCCCATCAAATTACCAGAATAATATCTTCATTATTCTCATTATAAGAATAACACTGCATTGGATAAGCTTTTAAATTAAGACAATAACTTGGAAATCATGTTGGTTAATAATATTGTTAGGCTGGTAAATAAAAATTTAAAGGAGTATTTGTAGAGACTCATTTTATGAACATGTTATTTTTTTGAACTCTTATTGATCTCATTATAAATTGATTTTGTAAATATGGGTATATATATTATTAAAAAGGTGTGTTGAAAGTGAAGATTTCTCCAATCGTGACATAATCATTATTAAAATCTCGCAGAAACTCATATTTCTAGCTGTCAGTCTAACAATATATATAACTTTAACTTATTGAAATGCATTTTGTTCCAATAGATTTGATGTAAAATGATAGCCTAATAAACAAATTTGATAGGAGTTTCATGTATGAAATTTTGAGCTGTGATCTAATGTGTGATTACTATAACCTGATCTGATCTTCATAATAAAATTGTTTGAAGATTTCAAAGGCAGTAATGTGATTAAATATTGACAGAGATTTTGTAAAAAGATGTATTAGTAAAAATCAATCTTTAATCCTCATATTAGTCATATTTGTATTATATAGAAATCAAAAGTTAAAAACTTAATATATATAGATATGAAATATATATGCTTTAAAACTTCTATCTACAAATACTTCAAACATATGAATAAAGACATCTGAAAAAAGACATGACCCACAATATATTTCTGTTTGAAAAAGCATTTTTCAGTTGACCCAGGTCACAACTTTTAACTTGTCTTTGTCATGTTTGTTAAGATTATCAATTATAAATTAAAACAGGCAAAATTCTCCATACAGTAGTGCCACTCAGTGCAAGCCAGAGTAATCAATGGATGCCAAAAGGCTTGTGCATAAAATCCCTATCTAGTGCCTACTCATCCAATATCACCAGATTAGTTTCTAGCTTGTGCCTTTCTTCAGTGCGGAGTCTTGGATCTGAGAGCACTGCATCTAGATCTTACATGCAATTGAATTTACAAGTGCCAACTCATTCACTTGCTATAATGTCGAGGCAAATAGATTAATGATTAATACAAATCATGTGTTACACTAGAGATTATTATATCATTTCAGTCCAGATAATACAAACTTATAAAGTACAATAGAGTTTTGTACAGTAAAAGACTCGTATAGCATACACAGTGTGATACCAGATATTTTAGAACCTTTACACTTTGGCTAT
Source organism: Epiperipatus broadwayi (assembly GCA_028023455.1). Taxonomy (NCBI): domain Eukaryota; kingdom Metazoa; phylum Onychophora; class Udeonychophora; order Euonychophora; family Peripatidae; genus Epiperipatus; species Epiperipatus broadwayi. The sequence continues at coordinate 3,307,491 of JAQFVV010000035.1, read as the reverse complement.
CATATCAAAATCCTCGGATTGTCTTATTGTTTTCAAACATCAGACAGTTGCTCTTTATATTTGAGGTATTATAGTTATTTTTTTAATGATCTACTATTCACTTTAATCACATTTAAAGATCAAATATAATGTATACTGCAACTTTATACACAAATTATTAGAACTTTAAGCTTAATGCACTTCTTGCCATATGATCTCAATAGATAAGTCTACTTTAAATTATTATAATAATATATAGTTGATTGTTATTGACAGATTTGCAAAGGTATCCAACGTGATGAAGCTAAAACAAACAATTCTTTGTAATCCTAAAACAAAGGCTACAGTAGATCTAAATAGATCAGTAAAGAACTTCTTAGTATAGTGATAATATGCTGGTCTTTAAAAACATTGAAATTTTTTTTTTAGTAATATATGAACTTTTGAAGTTATGCTATTTGATTTTAAAATGTTGTATTGTTCCATTTTATGAAGGGATAGAAAAATCTGCAATAATTATCATGAAATATCTTTGTTGCTCATGTCAGCAAAATTTAAGATTTTATTGAATAAATTGCTTTTAATCATAGATGACTAGTTAACTAGATATCCCATGTGATTTTGCACTACATAGTTTTATTTGCCAAGCAAAAAAATGGTTTTGCTTATTGCTTTTACTGATTTAATATAAAGCATATGACTCAGTTAAAACTTGTGCTTATCCATAGAAGTTTATTCATCTTATTCAGCTACTAAAAAAAAAAAAAAAAACTGATAATAAAACTTCTATTTTTTATAAGTATAAAATATGAAAGCATTTGAAATGAAAATAGATGTTAAACAAGAATATGGTAGATCCTAGTTTGTTTTCTATTTTTATGATTGGTTTTTGAAACAGTTTATAAGCTATTTCACGAAGTTGCTACTAGAATAGGTTTAATAATAGAGTAAAATCAGAACGAAAAGTTTCGATAAATTTGATTCAGAAATTGATGTTCAAAAATACAGGTGCTTTATTGGCTAGAAATGAACGACTGATCTTTAATAATGTTTGTTTTTGATGTTTATTAGTTTGAAAATAGACTAATGTCTTGATAGATTTTTAGATAGAAAAAAGGGTTTAGATGCATTGTACAGCAGACACCAATGTGCTGCTGTTTGAATTGATAATATTTCATCATAGAAATATGACCATTTTCTCCTAAATTGCATGTATTTAAGAATTATTCCGCAAATTTATTTTATGGAAGTGAAACATGGAATTACCTACCAATCTTAGCCAAAGATATTGGAAAAAATTTCATTTAAAGATGTTCTATAACATTCTGAAAGTCTGTGGACATTAAGTAATATAATGTTATGATATCCCTATCTCCAGACTTTTTTTCTGGCATTTGCTTTCATTAATAAAGACTGACATTTATAATTGGATCTATCACACTTATGCATTTAACAACCATGTAGTTTCTTAAAGTTTTGAAATCCTAGAATCCTAGTCTTTATTGATAAAAGCAAAAATCAGTAACTGGTCTGGAAATAGGGATTTTGTAGCATTATACATTTTGGTGTCTCTTTGATTATTCAAGCTCACTATAGAGTAGAGTGAAGAGAATTAACTGTTCTTGAAAGCAGAAAGTCATGTGATATTAGGGTTGATATTAATCTTATATTAATTATAAAATATTTTTTATTAAATTTTTGTTCCTATTTTCTAGGAAGCTCAACGAGCCGCTAAAGCAGCAGGCAAACCTATTGCTAATATTCCACTTGTAAGAAAAACATCACTTCCATCAACAGGTGAGATTATCTAAAGCTTCTAATAACAGAATGTAATTGATTTATGAAGAGTTAGACTGTTGGGTTTTCCTGAAGGTTTATGATGATGGTATTTTAGTTGTATTTATATATTGGACTATTTCCATCATCTAATAGAGCGTTACCTTAAAATTCAATACTCAAAAATCTAAAGTCCAGGTTCAATTCCTATACTAGTACTGTCACTGATCAGGCCAGCAACACCTGAAGAAGAGAGGAGAATAATACCTTTCGAAACGTTCTGCATATACTAATCTGTGTGCTATTACTAACAGTTGAACATATTTGAAATATTTAAATAAAGTTAAATTTTTCTAAAGACATTCAATACTCATATTAGATGATGGAAATAGTCCATTAGACTGTTGTGTATGATTGTTTTCTATTTAAAACAGTAGCAGTAGATTTTGTTACTAATAATAATTAGTAATAGTAGAGTTGTAATTAAAATTAATGTGACTATATTTGTTAAGATATCATTTTACTATCAGATATTTTTTAAATACTAAAATCTTTTAACATTTTATTAATTGCTGTTTTTAGACTTCAAATGCAGTTTATCTTGGTTATTTAAACGGTTTTATTTTTTATTTGTTGCTAAAAATATTATTAAAACAAATAACATTTATTTTTTATCAACATTTTTATATTTGGAAATAGATATGCATTGAAAATGTGTACATAAAAAATATAATCTATCAGAAGATGGTACACCATGTGTATATTTCAGATTGAGTTTTATTTTTGCAAAAAATGATACTTCTACATATAGCCTATTTAGACATTGTTCATACCTAAAACATCACTTCTTTCTGTCCATTTAATTCCCTAGAATTTTTATGATTTTTTTTGGGCCATATTTTCATGCACTTTATTTCATAAAGATACCCATTTCTCTATTTTTATAAAAAAAAATTTTTTTTTGTTCTCTATGTGTTGTTAAACCATAATAACTTATTTAATAGTGATATTTCATGATTTTTCTTATTGAATCATTCGCAGACCTTTTTGTAAAATTCATTTAATGCTAATATTTTTACGTTTTTGACTATATGTTGTAATGAAACATTCATTTAAAAAATTATAAATATTTTTTTTGTGTGTGTGCATGTGTTTGTTTTTCAATTGATCATTCATTTAATATATTATGATTTTTTTAAAAAGTCAGCATTATTCTAGCCCCACTCCCCTTAATGTCTAACTTTTCTATAGCTTTTTTTTTTTGTATTTAAAATTTGAATGACCTTCCATTGAATTGATGTTTTTTATTGCTTACATCTTTTTGGAATTTTAGATTTTTGTTTCATTAGATAGTCACATACATTATTATTTCATATAATATTTTTTTAAAAATTTGGAAAAATTTACCTAATTATTGTAATGTATTTCTTTATTTAAATATAATGGATCAATTTCTAGATATTTATATTAATTAAGTTATATATTTTTTATTAACGTGTTTTATCATTGCTGATTTAACATTTAAAAAAAAAATTTTTTTGCGTAAAACTCTTTATATGTAATTTTATCTTATTTTTATTTCTTATTGTTCATGTTTTGTCAGTAGTCTATAAATAAATATAAATATTTTGTTAAATTTGATTTTTTATTTATTTTTTATCAATATTTTAATTTACAAATAAAATTTATATATGTGTATATATTTTTAATGTATTCACACTTTTTTTTAAAAAAAAAAATACATCAATTGACTATCGCAAAAATTTGGTAGAAAAAGTGCTTGGATGTATCTATTCTCAAAACTATGGATGTGGAGAGGTTATGTTAGGAGTCAATTAGTAATATACAAGTAATTGCAGATGCAAATTGATAAATACAATACTATTCTCCCAGGTTAAAATAGTAGTTGCATTAAAAAGTAGATCCTGCTTAAAATAAATTATTTGAAAATTTAATGTTCACTCATTAAAAATATTTCACATATAACTCTTATCTATTTCTTCTTTCTCCCTCTATATTTTGCTTTTTATATTTCATTATAAACTCATCAACACTCCTTTAACACTTTAAGCAAATAATTTTATTTATTATAACAGTTTCGACTGTACTAGCAGTCTTCTTCAGATCTACAACATAAAAAATTATACATATTATATCAATACAACCAAAATTTTTATTCTTCATATTTTCATATAAATTATAATAAAACAAAACAATATAAAGCAAACACAACTCAATCCAAAAACTTTTAAAACAAAAATTTTTCAAATCTTTTAAAAACCCAAAACATAAAAACTAAACTATAAAAAATTAATAATAAAAAATTAAAAAAATAATAATAAAAATATAAAAATTTCTTTAAAATTATTTTTTAAAACTACAACCAAATAAATGTATTAAAACAATTCAAATTTTAACATCAAACTATTAAAAACAAAACCCTTAAAAACCCATTAAATACCACTAAAACATTAATCTAAAAATTAATACCAAAAATTATCATTTTTAACATAATTAATTACATAAATAAGACTAAAAACCCAAAATCAAAAATTAAAAAATAAAATAAAAATTAAAAAATCAAAACAAAATATTAAAAATCAAAAACTATAAACTAAAAATCATTCTTTTCCCTTTTTTTACACTCCCATTTATACCCTATTTACTTCATTTTATATCATCCCTTCAATTCCCTTCCTCATTTATACTCTAATACTGCCTACCATCTTTACTTATTTAACTACCCTCTTATAACATTTAATATCAGTACAAACTTAACTATCCTTACTACTTTAACTTTCCTTCTACCTTCACCTTTCCTCCATCTTTCTTTTTCATTAACCAAATAAATAAAATTATTTGCTTAAAGTGTCAAAGGAGTGTTGATGAGTTCATTAAAAATAATTATTACTTATGCTAAATTTTAACAAGTATTAAATACTTTTTCATGCTTGTCATGTTACTTAAAATTCTTTTGAGAAGTATATTGTGTATACAAATAAGACTATTTTTGGATTTACTATAAAGACAAATTCTGACTAATTCTTTGACAATAGTTTTATTATTATTGACTTGATTAAAAGAAAAATTGGCATTTTTTGCTTGGCAGAATAATAATGTCAATGTGGGACTTCATAAATAAGATAAAGATTTAAAGGCAGAATATAATGGATAAGAAGGTGTAAAAATGAAATTGGAAAAAAGTTATTCGCAGATCATGATCACTTTAGGTTTTTTACTTTTGCTAATAATATATGAATTGGAAAAATGATAACATAATCCTACGAATAGATTAGTTTTATAGATAATGTTAGAAATATTTTGATGATATTTTGAATAATAATACTAGAATTCAAATGGCTGTTTTTAATCATATATCCATCTTATTTATTTAGATTTGTAATAATAATAATAATAAAGTATAACAGTGGTAATATATTTTATAAATAACTACTGTAAACTGCAGAGGTATTTTCAGTTAATTTCTTAACTTTCTTCAACTGAAAACCATTTAAATTTAATGGAAGTAAACATCATATATCATAAAATTCATGAATTTTAACATTTGCACAATGAATAAGGTTAATAAATTAACTGAAAGCACTTTAGCAGTTTATTATAGTTATTTATAAAAAAAATTATCACTGTTACACTTTATTATTCTTATTACAATAAAGGTATCCAATTTACTAACATAAAACAGCTCTTCGTAATCTTAAAATTAGAAATGTTATATATCCTAACTGAAAAGTTTTAAAATATAGTGGTGATATGCTAGCTTCCAAAATTTTAGTTTTTTGGGATTATATGGAACCATGAAGTTATGCCACTTGATCTTAAGGATGTTTTTATTGTTCCACATTGTAAAAATGAAGGAAATAGGAAAAAAACTGTAGTAATACTTTCAAAGATTTTGTACATTATCTTACTTCCAGTTATAGATGAAATTTACCATATCAATATGGTTTTAAGAAATGAAGACACATATATAAGCTGGGTTAGTAGATGCAGTAAAAATATCATGAACAACTTGATTTATATATTGGTTTTTATTGATTTCATAAAGTCATTTGAATCCATTAATTGAAACCAAAATTTGTGACAAATGTTTGAGATTAATTGGTTTTCTACCAAAGTTTATTTATATTATAGATCTTCTACATAATGGAATAAAAGTTGAGTTCTTATTGTTGGTAGAAAATCTTAAGTACAGTATTTGAAAGGAAAATTGGTGGTAAACTAGTATGGACACTAGTTCCAACTTAGTTTTCCACTTTTATGACAATGATCTTTGGAGCAGTTTATATTAAGATGGCTTTAAGATGTAATGTAGATTTTATAGTAGAGTTTTTAACTTGTCCCAATTAAAACCAACATTTATATTTCTAACTTCTAGTTTTTCAGTATGCTAATGATTGTGCTATTCTTCAGTCAGTAATGAAATTAAAATTTTCAACAACTTCTAATTTGGATGATTATCAGCTTGAGAATATGAATCAATTTAAAAATCTTTATAGTTTTAGATTTAAAAAGGTGGACCTGAATGTTGAGATGCTACACAAATTTCTGTGCTCCATTAAAAAAATTAAATATGTCTCAAAGTACAACTCCTTGAAATGATTTATTTTATATTTCTAAAGATCTTTTAAAGATCAAAATTGAAATCCTTTTCCTATTAACAGTTGTTAGCAAAACTTTTTGAGTTATTTGACAGATGAATAAACAACATTAAAGAGCAAATATCACTTGTTAATTCAAAAATCAAGATATTCAGCTTTATCAACTTTCTAGAATTATATTGTAAGAATATTTGTGCAATGAAATTTATCTAATTGTATTGGCCATAACTGATGTTTCTGTAACTTTCAGTGAGGATCATTTGAAAATACTGACGTGTGATTTTAATGATGCATTTTCAGATTTAAAATGAATTAATTCAACCATTTCCAGTGGGTCTATCGTAAATTGACAATGCAATACCAAAAGACCTATCTAAATTAAAAAATAAGTTTGTTAAAATTTTATCCAAAGTAAACAAAATTAAAATGTGGCTTTTATGATGACAACAGACAAATGCCCACACTCTGTGTATTTGAAAAAAATATAGGGTTATAATTGTCATCTTCATATTCTCTGGAATATTATTTGTTCTATTTTGTATATTAAAAAAATCCAACTAGATAGTCCAAAACAAGAGACTTGAGATTCAAAGTAACTAAATTAGTATCTGAAACCAAAATAATTTGTAAATATCAAATTAGGAAATCTAAGATTGAGTTTGATGAGTTATTAAAATAAATTTGAATTTACTGTATTGTTATCTATACTGTCAACACACAAATTTGTTTTATTTCTTGAGAAAGGCAAGTGTCAAATATTTTGAGGTTGTATACAAAGTGAAAAAACTGGAAATGATTAATACAGATTTATTTAAAAAAATTTTTAATATAAATTATGAATCATTAAGTGATCTAAGAAGAATCTTAGTTGTTGCATGATCTCATTAAATATTAATGGAAAAAGATAATTACAAATAATTAAAATAAAATTACAGTATTAATTATTTTTAAAATTTTGTTAATATCCAGATTTTAATGTTAATGTATACTTTGTTTTTTCAGTTCAACAAGTTCCAAAACGGGTTTCTGATAGCTTAAAACTAGATGATGAAAAAGTACAGAAAAAAATAGCAAAAAAACTTGAAAAACAGCAAATTCCACAACGCACTACTGTCCAAAAAAAAGTGGGTTTATTTAGTCATCTCTACCAATATGAACATGAGATTTCTCTTACTCAGGGAATGTTGTAAGTTTTGAATGTAGTGATATTATATGTATATATAGATCTATTTAGACACATAAAAAATGTTTGCATACACTTAAAGAAATGCTGATAAGATATTTACATTATCATGTTATGGCTAGTACTATAATTACGGACTGACACCTAGCGGTGATAACTGAGATTAACGAGCACGCGACATCGTTCTTATGTCAGAGAACGCGAGTAGTTAATAAAGTTTGATAGTTATCTAAACTGTGTGTATTTATTAATTTAGATATTATGGCGAAGAACATAACATGGTGTCAGGAGTGAATTAATGAAATATTAGTAAAAAAAAATATTTCTAAAGTCTATAAAACAGTGAGTATTTAAATATTGATAAAAATAGTTTTTATAGCAATTTTTTTTTTTTCATATCATGTTTGTCGAAATACAAAATGGCGTCACAATTTGATCATTTTTACAATATCGAACCACTATCTATAGAAGGAAATATGTCAGTCAAATTGACTAAATGGAAAGAATTATTTCTAAATTTCCTAGAAGCAACAGAAAACGATATGTCAGATAAAGTAAAATTAGGAATATTATGTCATCTCATTGGAAAAGAAGGAAGAGATGTAATAAAAACATTAGACCACATGAACCCAGAAGATAAAACAAAATTGCTACCCGTCTTAAATCAAATGGATAAATATTTCAACACCATGAAAACAACATTATACGACAGAATAAAAGCATATACAATGGAGCCACATGGGGGAGAATCGATTGATCACTTTCTTACTCGCTTAAAAGTAGTAGTTGAAAAAGCTGACTTCGGAGATCAAAAACAAAATATCCTCTGCGATAGAATTATAATGGTACAAAAAGAAGAAGGACTAAAAGACAGATTATTTGAAAAAGGGAATATTACACTAGAAAAAGCACTGGAAATAATACGTGGACATGAAACTAGAAGACTCAAAAATGAATTACTGGGAAAGTCTGAACTATGTATTAAAGTAATAGTGAAAAATACAACAACAAACATATGCAATTGTCAAAAGTGCAACCGTAATCATCCAAAACGTGAGTGTCCCGCATTTGGTAAAAAATGCTATAATTGTGGAAAGTTAAACCACTTTGCCAATAATTGCCGTACGAGAAGCTACGATCATAAAATTTTAAAATCACAAAAACGCTCAAACACAAGATATAAAAATATTAATAGAAATGGACGTTATGTGAACGAAGTACATGATACTACGACATCGGATTCATCATATACCAGTGATGCTGAAAATACAATTGCATATGTCAGACGTGTAGACTCAACTCATTCGTTTAATGGCTGGTATCAACAATAAAGTAAAAATAAAAATAGACATAGGAGCTGATATAAGCCTTATGCCTAAAAAAGTGCTTAATACTATTCATCTGCAATCAATAATATACAAAACAAAGAAGAAATTACGCACTTTTGGGAGATCATTTTTTACCCCAATAGGAAAAGCAAAACTTCAATGCAAAATAAACAAAGATCTGTGTAATTTACGTTTTATAATAATAAAAGAAGACGAACCAACACTTCTTAGTGGCCGTGATTGTGAGTTACTAGGTTTAATTAAACGCAATAAAATTACAGTACAAAAAGTAACGATGAAAAATAACAAAAGTAAAAATGATCAAAATATAGCCAACAACAACAAAGATAAAATAACAAAGAGTAGAAAAGATAATAAAAGTATTAAAACACAGGAAGTAAAAGAAAATGAAAACTTCAAGTCTATATATGAGAAATATAAAGATGTTTTTCAAGGTGTGGGTTGTTATGAAGGTGAACACCACCTTACAATAGACCCAACATTTAAACCAGGTGTCCATGCACCTAGATTAATTCCATTAAGTATGCATGAACAATTACGTGAGGAATTAAAAAAATTGGAAGATATTCGTTTACAACATGAAATATTAAAGAAATTGGGTGAAGAACAGTCCCATCAATTAATTGAAAAGGAGAGAGAAGTACAGTGAAAATTTCAATTATCAAAGGATGAGGAATGGCATAAAATCACTAATATAGAAGCTGAAATGTTAGAATTAGAAAATAAAATTTGAGAGTTGGAAAGATACAGATCAAAGTAATCAAAAGCAAGTTGATGTTAAAAAAACTGAAGATAATGCCAGGCTAGCTATTCACAATAAAGAATTACTTGAAAAGGAATGTAATGTGTTAAGAATCAAAGTTCACAAACATCAATCTAGTGTAGAAGAATTAGAGAAAGAAAAAAGTTTGAATTCTGAATTACATCAACAGATTCAACAGTTTAAAGACGATCTTCACAGTTTATCTGTTGTTCATCAGGATTTGCAATTACAAAACAGCAAATTAAAATCTTCTATTGATTTATTAACAAATGAACTGAAAGTTGCCAAAGCTGATTTTATCAAAATGAAGAACACAGCTGAAAGATTCACAACAACTCCACAGACACAAGAACCAGATAAGGAGAGACAGTTGCCCGTACCTGAGATAGAGAAATCACCAATATCAAGTGATAATGGCGCAGCAATAAGGAGAATACAAGTCGAACGTTCCGAGATGAGAGAAAAATCAAACAGAAGAAGAAGGCCTCCAGTATATTTAAAAGACTGTTTGTAAATGAAAAAAAAAAAAAAAAGAGAGTTGGCATGTTATGGCTAGTACTATAATTACGGACTAACACCTAGCGGTGACAACTGAGATTAATGAGCGTGCGACAACCCTCTTATGTCAGAGAACGCGAGTAGTTAATAAAGTTTGATAGTTATCTAAACTGTGTGTATTTATTAATTTGGATATTACGGCTAAGAACATAACATACATTGGCTTTAAACAAAATTTAATTTTTCATTTAAGAAAATCTGAATGTTGGATTGATCACCAAGATATATTTTTTAAAAGTAATTATAAAACGATTCACTGTCTTTTTTTGTATGTGCTATATTATACTAAATATATATTTTATTAATCAGATATTTTTAAAGTATTAAAATTGATACCTTTTTATAATTGCCGTTTTCAGATTTTAAATGTAGTTTGTCATTTAAATAAAAGTAAAAATAAATAAAATTGTTTTATTTATTATTATTTATTACTTTCAGTTAAAATAGCTATTACTATGAAAAACTAATATTTACATTACTCAAGCATTTTCTAATGTTCAGTTAGAAGTTTTTTTTTCCAAGATCATTTGAAAAAGTGATAGCAGTAATAACTGAATAAATTTTTTTAAAATCAAACAAAAGTCCAAATGCCAAAATAATAGTAAGAACTAAAATATATAACCCAAAGTGGTTAGATATGATATCCAAGAAATATAAAAATAGAAATTACTGTTACAATTTTTTTGAAGATTGATGTATAAATAAAAAAAAACAATTAAGTTTTAATATTAAAATGAATAGAATGATGAAGGAGAAAAAGAGTTTTTTTTTATCTTCTTAGTAATTAGTAAAAAAGTGTGTGGGTATAGAATTAGAAATAATATTAAGAATTCACTATGAACGCATTCTTGTATTTGTAGTATTTTAGAGCTCATTTAATAGTAATCCAGCATATAGTTCACCTCCCAACTAACAAATTTTTTTGAAAAACTTTTTTGTAATATGAAAGTAGAAAGTTTATAATGGTAACAAGTTTTTTCATTTTCTTATTTAAATAATTATTATTTGAAAAATTAGCTATTATTGATTCTTTATTTTCCTCAATTATCTGTAATATGTAGTATATGATGGTCCATAAGCTGTGTTCAAATCCAAATATTTCATGTAATTGAAGATTTAATAACTACTTTTTCACCTTTATGCCACTTAAGTAAGCATTAGAAAGCAAATGATAGTTGTAAGATGACAGTGCATAATAAATCTCTATTCTCTTTCCTATCGAAAATCCCCAGGCTAGTTTTGAATTTTTGGCTTTCATCAACTGGACCTTTAAGATCTAACGTATCCCAGCTCCTATCATTTATCTCTACGTTATACTATCAAGCTGTTGTCTCAAAAATGTTTTCAAATTAAGCCAACTTGCTTCTATAGTTATATAGAACTGAATCAAGTTCAGTTTCTTTATTATGATGGTCTTATTTTTTTAGTAACTAAAGTTACTTCTATTCTGTGACAGGATTTGATATACATCAATAAAATATCACATGCTTTCAGCTTATATATTGCTTACTGTAAGTGGCATAAAGATGAAAAATTATTTTACCAAAACAGCAAAATGTAAACTGAAGTTATATGATAGGTCATTTGATATTTTATTAATATATATCAAATCATGGCCACAGGATAGAGATGACTTAGTTATTAAAAAATTAAGGGTACCATAATGAAACTGAACTGAATTCAGTTTTATATGACTGTACAAGCAAATTGGCTTAGATTGAAAACATAAATTTTTCAGTTTGGGCTAATAGCTTGATAGTATAACGTAGAGGTAAATGATAGGAGATGGAGGAAATGTGTATTGGATCTTAATGGTCCAGTTGCACTGTTCCAAGATCCAAAATTCCTAAAGCCATAAGCTTAAAATTAGACTGTGGATTTTGAATAGGAGAGCATAGGATGGGGATTTATTAAGCATTCTCATCTGGCAATTATCATATTACTGCTTTTAAAGCTTATTGTAAGTGGCATAAAGAAGGTGAAAAAGTATGTTAATAAAACAACAATATGTAAGCTGAAGCCATGTAGTAGGTCACGTGATATTTTATTGCCACATAATTGAAGATTTATAAGTAAGCTTAGATTTTTTTAAAATAGTCCAATCCATAATCAACTAGCTATACAGTTATTGGTCAGTATTAAATTATCCTTAGTTAGAGAGTGAAAAAAAAAAAGATAGGTAAATAATTAACACAATAAATGATAATGTAAATTTAAATGAATTATTGGAAATATAAAAACAAATTCAAGGATCTTGCAACTATTTGTGGGAAAAGTAATTGATCAAAAAAGTGTTGATTTAACGAGTTGATTAATAAAAGGATAAAAGAAAGTGGAAATGTATAAATATTAAAGTAGATAAAAAAAAAATATACAGAAAAATAAACCAAAAAAGTGAATAGAAAAAAAAAATCTAGCAAGTTTATATTAGTGTAAAGAAATGGTAAGAAGAATTTAATTTATAATAAAATAACATACTGTTTATTTTTGTGATCCTATTTTTTTTTACTAAAAGTAATTATTAATAGAGATAGTAGATACATTGAAAAAATGGAAAGAAATATATAAACTTCTGATAGAAATAGTAAACCCTCTTTTATATTAATAGAAAAAACACGAGGTAGATAAAATTAAACTGAAAATGGATTTGTAAAAACTTACTGAGAGATGAAGTTTGACAAAGTCTAGGAATCAACTTAAACTCTGTGAGTTGTTTATAGCTATAAGAAAAAGAAAATAGCTTAAGAGAATTAGTTGATATTCATAATTTAATTTGATCCTAGAAAAACATCAACAGATTATGTCATTTATAATTTGTTTAGAAAAGATATAACACAGTGAAATGGGAAAAAATTTAATAGGGTCAACCTCGCAAGCTACTGAGAGTGTTAAATGGGCATATTTATAACAGATTAGACTTAAGCCAATAAGCATCATTTATGGGGATATTGGATGAGTAGGCATTAGATAGGGATTTTATGTACAAGCCTTCTGGCATCCATTGATTATTCTAGCTTGCCGTGTGTGGCAATATGTATAGTGAGTTTTGCCTGTTTTAATAACAGATTAGACTTGTTGGTGTTTGAAGAGCAGGTTGGGTTTAGAATGGCTGATATCATGTTATATAGAAAGAGATGTTAATATTTACTTCAAACTTTTATGAACCATTCAATTATTTATTTTTCATTAATTAAAGTACTTTGTAGTCACTATGAAAAAAAATAATAATAATCACATTATTATGAGTTTTCAGTTATTATATTTATATTTTTTTATTAAACATTTTACAAGTATACTATATAAAATAACTTATAATATATTGAAGTAATTAAGTGAAATATATAAATACTTTAAACTTGGTAACGATAATCAATTGATTATTAAACATGATCATTGAATGCTTAATTATTTAATATCATTGAGTATTTAGTTTAAATTTTTTGTCAACAATAATTAACTTTTTAGTAAAATGGTTTGCAATAATTATCATGAATCAATCAAATCAACAGTAATTTTGATGTTTCAGATACTCTTGACTTTTGGTTATATCACTAGTATCTATGGAAGATTTTGAAAATAGCATATTTCTAGAATTTTTGAAATACCAAATTTTGAAAATGGTCCATGTTTTAAAATACAAAAATTGCCATTTTTATAAATAAGTAAACCTTTTAATATAGAGATCTGGCTTTTTGCTTTATTTAAATTTCAAATGGCCTTTCATTTGACATGCAAGAGAAGTAGTTTTACAATAAAATATATCAATTTTCAAAATTTTAGGTATTTTGAAAATTTCAAAAGCATTACTTTAAATTTTTTTTTTTTTAAAAAAAAGTTAAATTCAAATATTTCAGCAGCTTAAATCCAAATTTTTATCACCCGAATGGATGTAGTTAAAAAAACTTGTTACATAAACAGTTTTTTTTTCTGAATGTATCACTTTCATTAAAAATATCCACATGATTGGTTGGAATAATATAATTCATCTGTTTTAGCATTGCATTAACAGGAAAATAACTTGGAACTCTGCATCATAAGGAGAGACAAATGCAGTTAATGATGTTAGCTAGTGAAGTGCACCATGTTTATCAAGAAAACAAGACATTAACCATGGTCTATTATCCTGAAGATATATGTTAAAACAAAGACATTTTAAAGAAATGTTTTCACAGAAAAAATGGACATTTTCAATATTGCTAAATGGATAAAACTTGACAACGACTTTAAATTGTGACTACCAGCAGACAGGAAATCTTTTGTGTTCCAAAAATAGTTTTTATTCTTTGAAATCTTGAAACTAATTTTATTGTATTGTTTTTGTGATCTTCATTATGCTAGTCAAAATGAGTGATTGAAGTTGTTTCTTTGTGAATTCAAAAAATTAATTTGAAATCATGAACTAATTTTATAGTCTTTGAAGACTAGTTTTGACAGTAAACCACTTAAGAATTCCTTTAGACCAGTGATCGGCAACCGGTAGTCTATGACATAATTTTAATGGTCTGCAAAGAAATTCAGATATTATTTAAATTCTCTAAGCTCATTTAATAAAATTTTTAAATAAAAAATAAATTTTGTTTAAGGTATATTATTATATGTAAAATAGAACAAGCACATTATATTGCTAATTGATTTGTTACAAAATATTATTGTGACTTACAAAACATCTACCTCAAAAATATTTAATTAACCCCTGCTCAGTCAGCTGCATAGAAAAAGGAATAAAATAAGAATACCGAATTCTGTACAATTGACAGGACATTAAATTTGACTACTGCACACCCTTGGTAATTGGGTGAACTAAAACTCAAAAATTTTATTAAGAATTTTGAAGGAAAACACATCTATAAAAATTATTAAAGAATAGAATACTATTCATTATTAATCTTAAATAATTTTTGTAGATATGAATTAGAAAATTACATATATAAAATGGAACAAATATGTATTTATACATTCATTTATTTTTGTGAAATAAAATGAACATTATATTGACAAAAAAACAAAATAAAACATAATTCTTTAACAAATTATAAAACATATAAATACAAACTTAGTTTTACTTTCATATAACTCAAAATGAAAACAAACAATTACAAAAAAACTTACACAAAAATTATATTAATATAATTTTCTAATTTATTTTATACTTTAAGTTCAACATTACAATCATTTAAGTATTTCTTTATATTTATATCTTATAAATCTGATACCATTCACAATGACTTACTTGTGAGAAAAAACGTTCTCAACTGTAACAGCTATTAAAAACAAGTATCGCTCTCAGTTTGAAATAGAAGCTCCTTTACATCATTGGAGCCAAGGATTAGTAAAATAATTTCAAACCAAGAAAGCAGCATTGTCACACTAATTTTTAATATATATTACTATTATTGATTATTATTTTTGTGTTAAAATTAAATTGTAAATATATATGTATATCATAATCAATGCTCGTATTAATCGTACCTTTAAAAATTGTGTTAATAGTCCACAATATCTAAAAGGTTGTCGACCACTGCTCTAGACCATTAATTATATGTTTGTACCATGAGACATTGCAATGAAATGTTATTGAACATCAAGTTCAAAGTCTTGTTGTATGTTCAAAAAAAAAAATTCTATTTTTAGATTAGATTTTTTAAGATTTGGTGTTATATTTTTAGGAATTGTTATAAGCTTGGTTTGAAATGTACCAAAAAAGCAAGTATGCTGAATATCAAACAATCAGAAATGAATACAAAATTAATATGTTCTATTTCTTCTCAGTAGTGCATAATAAATTGGTATATTGTCATCTACATAATTGCCATTGATGAGGTGAAATTTATCTTATAAAGTAAACCAATACTTTTCTGCAATAAATGCATTTCAACAAATTAAAAAATAACAACTTCTGGCCTCTTTATAATAGTTTTCAGCATACTGTGATCTATAGATAACCATTCCTTAAAAGTAATTTATCAAGAAAACTATTCTTAGACTCCTGAATAAATGACTTTTAAATTAATCACTGCACTTATTCATATTGTATTCTGAACAAACTAGGTAGATTCTCCAACATTCATTTATCTTTCCCAAATACGTTGTGCTCATCATTAATTTTATGTTTTCATGTGTAGAACTTATATATGTGCCTTGCACTTTTCCCAACTCAAATACATTATTTTGAACATATTTTAGAAAATTTGGAAAATCCCATTTTGAACTTAGGATACTGAATTTTGATTTGCCTATTAAAGCTCTTGTTTATTATTTAGAGCTACTCTTTTTTGAAGTTTTTCCTTGACAGTTTTCCAAGCATTACTCTACTGATTTTATCACTGATGATAAATTTATTTTTGTTAGGTCTGAAGTTTTTTCGTCAGTTATTGGTAAAAAAAATTTTGTTTCACCATTTTTTCCACAGCTTTCATTGTATAATTTCTAATATTAAATTCTTCCTAAATCTTAGAAATGAAAAACGTTTTGGCAAAACTCACAAAATTGTTATTCGTTTACTGGGACATTTATTTGATGCAAACTTATCATTCGTTTACTAGGACATTTATTTGATGCAAACTTATCATTCGCTTGCAATATTTCTATTTCTTCTATCAAACTTTATCCACTTTTTTTTTTTAATGATGATTGCAGAATAGGTTTTGCTTCTAAGCTAGTAAAACTTTTATCTATTTTCAGTTCTGCATAAGTAAGATAATAAAAATGTTTTTTTTTTTTTTGTTACAAGTGACTCCTCACTATATGAAAGTAAAACTTATTAAAATATTCAAGTGATGTATCTGAATCAATAAATTCACAAGTTCTTTCTTCATCAGTTGAGCGAGAGGGGATTTCAATAACAACATTTACAGGTTCAGATTCTTTGGAAGCATGTATTTTTATTTTTTTGAATTGTCATATATTAATGCCATCTTAAATTTCAAAATCATTTAATAAACATATATAACTTATAATTTTTATTAAATTTTTTTAAACATTATCTCAATGTTTTCTTTTAGAAAATAGAATACGACATTTTTGTGAGTAAAATTGCCAATTTTTAGGTTTTCTTCGTACGTTGAAATACAGTTTTTAT
The DNA here is from genome assembly GCA_028023455.1 of Epiperipatus broadwayi. NCBI lineage: Eukaryota > Metazoa > Onychophora > Udeonychophora > Euonychophora > Peripatidae > Epiperipatus > Epiperipatus broadwayi. The sequence continues at coordinate 3,290,186 of JAQFVV010000035.1, read as the reverse complement.
CATCATGTTATAAAACTTACAATATAAATGAAATATTATATATAAACTTATTAAAACTGTATTTACTTGGAAGTTATTTGTATATACATATTAAAAAGTCTTAGTTTTACACTTTGCTAAAATGAGGTTCTGAAAATAATAAATAATAGTTTAACTGAAAATAAAATTGCTAATGTTAAATTTTTTTTTTTTTAATATAATAAACTTATTTGCTTTTTTTCTAATTAGATTTTTATAAAAACAGAAATATGTTCTTTTATCTCATTCAGTTCTTAAATGTTTCATGAAAAACATTTGTTGAAAAATTACTAAGGAAACAATATTGCACAGATGAAATACACATCCAAATTTCAATTAAAAAATATTATAAAGAATCTAATGATATGATGATCCACTATTGACAGAGCAATCAGTTTCTATGTATTTTTAAAACTAAAATATCAAGCTCAATCCATGATGCAATTTGGATATTAACTTAGGAAAAATCGGAATTTAACATATAATTTTTTAAAGAAATTAAAGTGATATTTCTGAGATTTTCAGAAACCCAAATTTTGAAAACTGATGAAATTTTTTTTACTACAATGATAAATACTCTTATATATCAGATAAAAATGGCATTATAAAGTGCAATGAGGGGGGGGGGCAGCTTACTTTGATAAAGATTTGCTGATTTTTGAATCAAAACATGAGAAATTTTTGTAATTTTGATCATTTTCAAAATTATATATATAAAAAAACTACAATTCAAAAAATTTGAATTTTTACTAGCCTTCATAGATATTAGTGATATATCAAAAAATCACTTGAGTCAGAAACATCAAGATCTAAATCCTAATTAATAATTATCCAATGAACAAGAACTTTTATAAACATATCAGTTTTTTTTGCTAGAGGAAAGTGACACAGAATTTATTTAAATTGTTATTTTAAATGCAAACTATTTAAAATGAATTTTTTTAAATGCTTCAAGTTGTTTATATGAGTACGTATGATTAAAAATAAAATTAAAAATTCCTGCTTAAATGCATTTTTATAGAAACTATAAGTGGGTTTTTTGCTTTTAATTAATAATAAATTTGAACACTTATATAAATTTTATTATAAAAAGCAGTAACTTACTCAGAGATTTTTAAAGGAAATTTTACAGTGAAATTTTTATCCATTGTTTCCGTATATATTATTTTTCTGCATCTTTTGATTTCTTTGGTCCTGGAAGCTGCACCATAGATATAATGCTAGATTTTTGTTATTGTATCGCATTGATCATTGACAAATCATTGTGCTGACATTTTCTCAAATAGATATATATATATTTTTTTATAATTTGAAAAAGAAATATTGCTGAATATAAATACTTCTGTGTGATTTGATAAAGTGTGATAAGAATGGGTTCACAAATCGCCACCAGCTGTCACTTCTGGTGTTTGAACTTCTTATGTAGTCCTCAAAAATAATACCAGCTATTATTTATATATATCATATTACATTTAGTTTACTCATTATTGAGTAATGTTCTGGTTACTGATTTTTATAAATTATAATTATAAAAAAATTATAATGTATATGGAGTAATTTTGTAATTTTCTAAAGACTTCTTTACTATTTCATTAAAATTTTGTTCTATTTTCTTTTACATTTAGATTTGACTCAGAAACATTAAAAAAAGAAAAAGACTATTATTATCAACAAAAAAAAAAAAAAGTTAATTGAAGCTTATTTAGAATCAAAACAAAAATTGGCTTCCTACAATCACACTTTTCTTTTGTTTCTGTAGTGATATTTTAATCGTCTTCTATTAGCATGTTGTTATTTTTATACAATTTAATCCGTTATTGCCACAATTTGAAATCTTGAGAGGAAATTAAAAAACAAACTGATCAACATTGCCTTGTTTCCAAGCAAGATAATTTTTGTTGTTAAAGTGATGATAGAGATTTTGATTAAAAATAAAATAATATTATACTTTCAATTGTTTGAAGCTTTGCTGCATAAGTAGTGCTAATATATTTCACATCAATGCCACTATCTAAAAAAAATTGTTTGCTGTCATGGACTTTGAATCACATGGACTTTTTAAAGTTTTTATAATTTTTTTTTCTTTCGTTTCTAGAGATATGCTAATCTAATAAAGCAGGAATTTATTATTCTATAGTATATTTTACTTTTATATTAAAGGTTTAATCTATATGTTGCGCTCTAAACGCACATCAGTGAAGCTATTTTTCAATACTTTCTAGCTTAGCACTTTCGGGAGTTACACGTTCCTATATTCATAGCTTGTGCTAACAATGATTTTGTATTAGCTTGTACAAGGTTGATGTATGCAAATATTTGAAAATTGTCTAGACCGTCCATCTTTTAGAAATCGAGAAGCAGGCGTCTCTCCTATTGATGGCATTAGGGTCGTCTGCTATGAAACATGCTTCTTTTACTTCGCGCTTGGCGTCATTGCGCTCAGAGCATACGATCTCAGCTGTAGTAGGCCAAATGCAAAGAAATAGAAGCATGTTTCATAGCAGACGAACATAATGCCATTACTAGGAGAGACACCTGCTTCTCGATTTGTAAAAAATGGGCAGTCTAGACAATTTGCATATATTTACATTGTACAAGCTAACACAAAACCATTATTAGCACAAGCTATGAAATGGGAACATGTAACTCCCGAAAGCATTAAGCTAGAAAGTATTGAAAAATAGCTTCACTGATGTGCGTTTAGAGCACAACATATAGATTACGAACTATTAGTAAAGTAGATAAATTAAGTATTAAAAGTTTAAATAAAAACTAATTATTAAATAAATATATAAAAAAGTATCATGATGAATGAATATATGTAGTTCTGTAGTTAGTACATTGATAGAGTAGTAGACTGGAGCTCAAGATTTATAGATCGCTGCTCTAGTTCTATCACTTCCTTTGCTTGAATTTCTTATGAATGCCGGAGTAATAATATATATTTAAACTAAAAATGGAACATAAGATTGGCTATCATAAAAAAAAGTCATTATAATGTGAATTGTTTTTTAAGGAATTTGGAAGAACACAGAGGTTAAACCCTCCATACAGTAGCACCATTCAGTGCAAGCCAGATTAATCATTGAATACAGGAAGGTTTGTGCATAAAATCTTTACCTAATGCCTACTCATCCAATATCTCTAGACTAGTTTCTAGTTCGTGTTTTCATCAGTGAGGAGCCTCGGATCTGAGAGCACTGCACCTATTTCTAGCTTGTGGATTTCATCAGTGAGGAGCCTTGGATTTGCGAGCACTGCACCTAAGATCTAGGTGTAGCACTCTCAGATCCAAGGCCCCTCACTGATGAAAACTACAAGCTAGAAACTAGACTAAGGATATTGGATGAGTAGGCATTAGGTAAGGATTTTATGCATAAACCTTCCTGCATCCATTGATTACTCTGGTTTGCACCAAGTGGCACTACTGTATGGAGAGTTTAGTCTCTGTAAACAGCTTGTGTAAGCATAAAGAATGGTGATCATGTGATGTTTGGTGGTTTAATTTGAAAGAAGAGAGAGTTCGACAATTCTTTTTTTATAATGAAGGGATTGTTGATTTTAGGAATTACACGACTTCACTCACAACATAGCCATCACACTTTTTTTTAAAAATATATTCTTATAATTGTAAATTATTAGCTTTTAAGGTAGTATGGTGAACATGAAAATGTGATTGAGAAAATCAACTGGTGGATAGTGTTTATTTGATTCATTGATAAGGTAATAAAATATATATTTGAATGCTGTAGAATATTTCTTTTACAAAATAAATTCTCAAATATTTTATTTGTCAGTTACTTTTATACTGATCTTGGAAATATTATTTTTAAAAAATCTAACATCAAGTCTGTTGATGGTCATATCTTCTCTTTCCTTAGTCTTGATGAATCGATGATCTTTTGATGTTATGTAGTGACTGATGTAACATAATATATTAGTATAAAGACATAGCAAAAATCAGAATTTGTTCAACTTCTGGAGAAGCACAAAATATAATGCTTAAACTAAAAAATCAAACATTATCCCAAAATGTAAGTTTAATTGTAGAAGTAAACTTGTATGTAATATGTTGAGTGGAGGAATAATGGGAGGGAATTTATCTGATCAATTCAATAAATCATTGTAAGGTTTAAAAGAGTAGTAGAAAGATAGTGACTGCTCTTTTATTCCATTTTAAATTCAGACATAATGTATTATAATTTTAATTAGCTATCACTTCCATTATAAAAATAATCAGAGGGTTTATTTTTTGGGAGTTTGTAAGAAATTTGAGCATCGGAAGTGATTGCTGAAATTGTGGTCTTACCTCCTTGGGCTTCAGACTCCATTACTCTTATTATACTAAACTTTGCAGGTGTAGTTTTTATTAATGTTGCAAAACTATACTTTTCTACTAATATTAATCATTTATCATGATTCTTTTTTAAAAATTATTTAATAATTAGTTTTTATTCAAATCTAGTTTGTTGCATTTGGTGGAGCGTCTAAAGTCTAAGATAGCAAACAATTTACTTGGGGCGATGGCACTGAAGTGAAATGTATCAGAAGAGGCATGGATCATCAACTTTAGCTTCAATCTATTTATGAACTTCAAATAGTGTATTAACTAGCATAAATTTATAATTTCAAATCTTTTAATTTAAAAGATTTTTTGCATCAAAATAATATTATATTTCTGTAAATTATTTACATTACATTTTACTTCACACACATGATTGTACTAATTAGGAAAAATTTGTAAATGATTGCTAATATGCATTTTGACCAGAACAAGTCTCATCAGTTCGGCTAGACTACTTTAATCTTCCTCAATAATTATATATCACTGTTATATATTTATTCATATAAATTATATAAACTTAATATATAAGCATCATATTTTTTAACCAGTTATTAAATTAATTAATTAATCACTCATTAAATACATTTATGGTCTTAAAATATTTCTTAATTTAAAAATTATGGTTTTTTTTAATTCCAGATAACGGCATTAAATTTTACTAAAGATCAATTTTTTTTATTAATTTTTTTTAATAGTAATGATGGATTGGATTGGTTTTTTTTTTTTTCATGTGTCAAATGCGTTGATAGAAGCGAACCCGGACCAGTTGCTTGGAAGGCAGCTATGCTAACCACTAGGCAGGCCATGAACGCTTGGATTGTTGTTTGAAATAAATGCTGGTTGGAAAATATGATGGTTATAAAACAAGTTTATATAATTTATATATTTAATGTTCCTATATTACTTAAGTAAAATATTAAAAAAATCTCCATTTGGTCAATTAAAAGAAATGTTGTGTTCACTCTACCACTTGGGCACTTAACTGTCACATGGTTTCCCAAGCAATTAAATATACAATTATTTTATTAATAGTATTGTTGTGGTTTGTCTGCTATTTCCTACTGAAGCAATCATTTGATCTTCTAAGCAACTGACTATTTGATAATAAATAATGTATTGGAAAGAAACTTCCAATTAATTTAAGTCTATAATTTAAAGATTTAACAGAAAAGCCTATATGAATAGTACATGTGAAGCATAATAAAAGATTATCTAGGGATTTAGTGGATATCTCATTAAAACAATATCTTAAAATTAATTTGTATCTATGCAAGTACAGATATAAATATATGCCAGTTATCTTTTTTTAGATTTTCTTCAACTGGAATTCATCCTGCCATTATAAAACTAGGACTTCAATATGCAGAAGGAGTAACTTGTGGCTCCAATGCTAGGTGCATAGCTTTACTTTGCACATTCAAAAGAGTAAGTAAATTGTATGACAATATATACACAGTATATCTGAATATGAAATTTTATAAACATGATAATTTAATAGCCTCTGCTCAATGTTTGTGCAATGTTTTATAGTATTGTTATTTCAAGAGCACAACATTATATAAACCATAATTTGGTGGAAATGCTACAACATGTAATTAATATTACTCGATAATAATTTATTAAGAGACAAACACTATAAAATTTCCTATTGTTTCATAACATTTACATTCATATTTTTATAAATTATATAAACTGTGTATATTTGAATTATTACTGAAATAACATTAAATATAATCTTTAAACTGGAGAAATTATCAGAATTACAATCTATTATAACATTGCAAAAATAATATAATTTTCTGAGTGCTTATTGAAAATATCTAATATATATATACATTCAAAAATGCATATCCCATAAACTATTTTTTTTAAATTATTTGATACATACAATAAAAAATCTAAATTGTAATGCTATGCATGTTTACGTTAGAACATAATATATTAACAAATATAATAAATTAACAATATACAGTACAAATAATATAAAATAATGCTTAGCAAAAAGAACAACCATGTATTATACACATATCCTTTTTCCAATGCAGTTATTTTATTTTATTTATAAATTTTTATTTAAACACACATTGATTACGTAAGTAATATCCACTAAGGCTATAACCTCAAGAATATGCGTGTAAAATGCGATATTGGGGACCTCCACAGGTCCTAACCACAAGCTTGCGCTCTGGAAGAAAAGAGGGACCCCCCCCTCCTACTTCAATCTACTTTCTATTTAAATAGGTGAAGCTGAAGCGGTTAGATCTGAGAGCGTGAAGCTATTCAATACTTCACTGACCAAGTCCACATTTCTTATTACACATTAATACTCGTGAAATCCCTCGATTTACAACGAGTCAATGGAAAGATCTTATAGCTGAAATCCACTAGAATAATTTAAAGTTGTAATTATAAATTTTTATTTAAACGCACATTGATTACATAAGTAATATCCACTAAGGCTATAATCTCAAGAATATGCGTGTAAAATGCGATATTGGGGACCTCCACAGGTCCTAACCACAAGCTTATGCCCCGGAAGAAAAGAGCCCCCCCCCCCTTAAAAAATAAATATATGTAATTTGTGACAATAAACTGATTGTGCTGTACTTAGATTCAGGTTCAGAAAAAACAAATTGAGAATATGGTTCTGCAATTAGAAATGGCATTTTTTTGATTATCTTACATTTGTTCATTATTATGTAGAATACTCCAAAATTGTTAATAAAAAATTGATTTGCTATTTAATAAGTGTGTTCACATTCAGATTTTATGAAAAAGAATGAAATAGTCCTTAATATATTGTGGATTGCTGGCAGATAGAGACATTGTCATATTTAAATTCTGGTTTAGAAAGTTCCTTGTGGGCATATCTCAATATTTTACCTGAAAACTTTGCTCATAAGTTTTTTTATGTAAAATTCTTGGTAGAACTTTGTTACTATCTAGCAAATATGATAGCATTAAAATTTCAGAGAAGGGATAAAGTAATTACCTTTGTCATTATCTATTTCACATTAAGTTTTAGTAGCATACTGATTTTAATCCCATTTTTTTAAGACCAACTTATCAAAAGTACTGAAGTTTAAATTCCTAGGTGAAGTGGTTGTAATGTGCTCACTGCATTTTTTTTTTTTTGCACACTGTCTATAATGTTTACTTGAGTGTTTATTTTTATCAGTTGTGACATTATGCCTAAATTATGAAATCCATTTTCTGATATACCTGCTGATATTTTTTACGGACTAAACTTTCTGCACCTGTCTTTCAAAAAGTTTGACTTTTATTTGGTGAACTATTTATTTGAAGAAAGAGAATAGAATATTATATCCTGTATAATAAATTGACATATGTGTTTGATATAAATATTTATAATCACATCTTCCAGATTTGCAATACTCTACCAAGCTTGTAACAAATCTTAAACTGTCACATTACAAAATTTCCTAGATCATTCTCTCATTATATATATATTTTTCATAAAAAAAATCTCATTTGTCAGTTGAGCTAGAGATATTTAAATATTCACACAGAAATAATAACCAGGCATCTTTATTTGTATGAATTAATTACAACCAATTTAATCCTCAGCTCTCCTATTAGAAAATTTATATATTGAAGAATGAATTAAATACTTTATTCCTGTGATCAATTGCTAAACATTTAGTCTTCAAAATTAAATTAGTTATAATTAAGATATATAAATAAAAAGTCTGACTTTCATTTCTCTGTGGATGTTCAGGTGATTTGAACCTGTAGTTTACTTACCGATCAATAATTTCTTATGAAAATACATGTATAAAGAGATTGATCTAAGAGATTTTACACTGAGTAATAGTTTAAGACTTGTTGAAAGTTTGGAAGAGTTTACCATAAAACAAAAAATTGATTGTTTATTTATATATTGTATAATATTGCTATGGCATTTATGTCTTTTTTTTTACAATTTGATAATTTTTGTTAATGATACAATTTTTACTAAATTCTGCTTCATGGAATGCTCTTTTTAATAATATATCTTTGACTTAGAATAAGTAAAAAGGTTAATTTTTTTTAAAATTCAATAGTCTTGCAGTATATATGCATAATACTTTTTGCAGTTGATTTCAAAGGAGAGGCTACAGTGGATCTCATTGTAGAGTTTTTTCATTAAGGCATTCTTTTTAGCATAAAGCTGATTTGTTTTTAATCTGTTTTTTTTTTTTTTCATATTTATCTAGGTTTTTTTTAAAACGCTTTTATTTAACTTAGGTTCTGTTGGTTTGTTTATGTGGTAAATATTTTGAAATCAAGATTTAATATATTTATATTCAATGTAATTTTTGTTATAAATCACTGGTGATGCAATATGATACTAAAATATTTTAGGTATGTTCCCTAATTTCTTAAATCCATAGAAGTTGGCCAATGAAATTTCAAATATTTTGATATTAAATTTTAGATACATTCATATTACTTCAATAATTTTTCAGTAATGCATGTGAGAGAGACCAGTATATATATATTTAAAAAAAGTTTGCATTAAAAAGTGTTTACTCATCTTTTAAAACTGAAATAAAAATAAATCTTGGGAAAAAAAAATTATGCTTTTTTTTCAGACAATATAGAATTTTTCAACTATGATTATATAATCATATTTTTAAAATTCTTTCTATCTAATACTTCAAAACATCTTTTGCTTTTTTTTCAAATTGCGGCTTCCTTTTTTTAAAAAGTATGTGACATTTTCTATTTTGACTGTAAAAGTTGTTTTTCAAATAAATTGTAAACGATTTTTAATTCATGTGATTCACTTTCAAATATTAAGCAGATTGCTAAATTTTCAGTGACGCATGCGAGAGGGTTGTATGTATATATTTTTAAAAACGGTTATGTTAAAAAATATTTTAGTCATCATTAAAAATTTCAACATTTGATTGTAAAAATTAACTCTTTTAAAAAGTGACATTTTTTGTTTTAATTCTAAAATTTGATTTTTTTAAAAATGTTTTTGAAAAAATATTTAAATGTATATTGTAAGTAATCTCTATTTAATATGCATGATTTTATTTTCAAATATTAAGCTGAATTAGGAATAAGGATAAAAATATAAGAATGTTAAAAACTGAAAAATAATAGATATAAAAAAATATTTTAAAATAAACGTTTTAATTTATTTACTTTGGACAAAAACACAAAATATTTGTTTTTTTAAACATGATTGGGATTTTTATATTTAACTTGAAATAAAAGTTGGGGGGGGGGGGGAGTCAATCTCTACTTTTTATAACAAGGGATTGACTTAATTAATTTCTGGACCCCCCCCCCACACACACACTTACTTTTACTTCAAGTTAAATATAAAACCCTAATTGTGATTGAAGAAACAATTATTTTGTGTGTTTTTAATCCAAAGTAAATAAATAAAAGTGTTGAAAATAAAATACAGGTCAGTATTAAATAAATAAAAACTAATTCAACATCAATTATAGGTGATATCTATGAACATTTTTAATTCTGATACCAAATGGTAAGAAAACACATCAGTTTTTTTTTTTGTTTATTTTTTAGCAAAAATAAACTTATTCTGGATTTGAATGATAATAAATATATGTTATAATCAGATTTTTAATATAATAAAATAATTAATTCACTTTAATATTTGGGAAGAATTTTGTCAAAATGTTAAGCACTTGCTGAAGATAATACTTTTTAAATATTGTTTGTTTAAAATGAAAGTTCAACTGTTTTTTTTTCTCCATAAAACTTATAAATTGATTACATTTTAAATAGAAATTGATTTAAGTTATTATATATTATGTGTGCATACGACCATTTCTTCTTTTATTTTTTCAAATTAGGTTATTGCAGATTATGTGACACCACCCCAGAAAGAGTTATCTCGAGATTTAGAAGCTAAAATTAAGCCTTATATAAAGTAATATTTTTTAATTCTCCATTTTTATTTATTTAATATGCATACATATTCGATATTAATCATTTTTTTTATTTGATAGTTTTTTAACTCAGTGCCGCCCTCTGTCTGTTAGCATGAGCAATGCAATAAAGTACATAAAATGGCACATTACTCACATCCCCAGAGAATTAACAGATTCAGAGGTAATATCCTTAGTTTTTATTCTCATATTTGTTCCATGTTAAATTATTAATTCAGTCTGTTAGCAGCTTATTTAAGTTTATTTTGATTTAAAATTACAACTCATAAAAACTGCAACAAGAAAAACTTTATCTGAAATATTTTTTTATTTCGGTAAAAAATATTTTCTTTTTTTTCTGTGGTTCTCCCAAGAACTTCATGATATAAAACTAAGGGACGTCATTCATTTTTTTAGCTTACATTTTCTATATTATAAAATAGTGACATCTTGAGAGTAAAATTCTATATTATAAAATAGTGACATCTTGAGAGTAAAAAAATTTAATTTTGAGCATTTTTTTTTCATTCAATTTTTCTTCCGTGAATAAAACCTAATTAGCCAGAAAGTTGATCTTAAAAGTCTAGATATTGATGACTTTAATATCTGGCATCCATTGATTATTATTATTATTATTATTGATCACCTATATTTAAATATGAATAAGAATGATTGAAAATATTTTAATACTTGATATATTTTTTTACTGAGATTATTGAAATTTCAATAAGCTGCCATGTCTGCAATGGTGTCAGAATACAGATAAATTTGGGGTTTTGTATTTATTGTGCATGTGTAATAGGTAATATTTGTCATCGTCTAATTCTTTATACTATGCCCAACAATAAATTTTTTTAGATTCAATAAGTATAAAAAGAATATGTTTCTAATTAACTCATTGCAAAATAGTGGCTGCTAGTTGTTTTTTTTTATATTTATTTACTTAAATGTAAATGATATTACAATATATAATGTTTAAATAAAAATAATAATATTAATTGAATTTTGTTTATGTGGTAGTTGTTTTATAGACATCCACGCCACGTGATGGCGCGATTTATGTGCTAAAACACATAAAAACGCCGTTTATGCAGCCGAACGTATTTTCACGGCTATGTGTTACATGTATACTACAGTTCTGTTGTACTACACATTGCAGGCCAGGTTGTCGCATCGCAGTAAATTATTTTGGCGAATTGGCACACTTCACACTTTTTTACGGTGTCGTTTGAGGGTGTATCTTACAATTATGTATAAATCGTTAATTGTAAATAAAGTTTAATTTTTTTTTTATTGATCACACGATTTGACCAAGCAATAATTATCGGAGGGTTTACACACTTCTGTAGTCAAATTTTAAGGTGCAAAACCTTGTCAAAAGGTATGTGTGAACAATACTTTGAAGGGTGTAACGCGTCAAATAACGTATTCTCAATAACTTCAACGAGACAAAGAACACGGAAAACCTAGACGCTGTTCGATTCTCGCAATTAACGACCACTTTGTTCAAGCTGTAGCCATGAACAGCTTCTTTTTTAAAATTTATTTATACCAAAAAAAGAAACCGTAATAAATGTGAAATTTGTTGATGCATACATTAATAATTAACGCTAGTATTAAGGAATTTAACTAAGATTTGGAATGGACTACGAATGATACGCAATACATTGTTTCTAATTTAATATATTTTAATTCTTAAATATAGATTAAATAAACATAAGTGCATTGAACGACACATGCAGGTGGGTTATAAAGTAAACATATATAAAACAAATATTAGCAAGTAATAGAATAATAACTGAATAAGTTATTATTTAACAAGCGTTTAGAGTTTTAGAATTTCATTTAAGAAATAGGCAAGTTTTTATTTTTAAAATACATTTAAAATTTTAATGCCAAGTTTCATTAATTGCTATCGTAAGAAATTTATTGTTTTCTAATTATTGTTCAAAGGTTGCAATAAATATACTAAATAGGGAATACATAAGCAGGGCCAATGTCTATAAGATCCTAAGGATAGGTTGATTTCGGTTGTTGCTGATTGCTTACAGATGGTTTCCCAGGAATTGACAACTTTTTTTTTTTTAATAAAAACTGATAGCTTTTTTTTAAAAGAGTTTGAAAACATTTTATTATATATGTGTGTGAGACTATCCCAGGAATTGAAATTTTTATACCAATGCATTTAAATAAAGAATTTTTAACTGAGAATATTTCAAATTTATATTATTAATTTAAAAGAGTTGTAATGCTTCTTTAAATGTATTGCATTACGGCTTTTCTTGCATTTATATGTAAGTGGTTACACAGATATAATAATGTTCACACAACTTCATTGAATTAGATCATTTTATTAATTTTAAATTTATAACTGCATATACATTATATGCATACAGACATTAATAGATATTAAATGTACGCACATATCCGCACATACATGTAAATATACGCTATTACATATCAAAATAAATTATTCTGATTATATACGTGGACTGTGAGGGTTCGAACTGTTGGAAAATATACTAACTACGATGGAACATAGTAGGTGAAATGGGATGATGGCTAAATAATACCATTTCAAGCGGAACCAAAAAATAACCCAATAAGTTTTAATTTTTTTGATGTTTTAAAAAAAAAAAAAAAAAACGAAACCAAAAAAAAAAAAAAATCGTAATAAGTTTTGAATTTGTTTATGTTATTAAAAAAAAAAAGTGAAACCAGAAAAAAAAGTTTATTAATTTTAGTATTTATTTTTTAAACAAAAATAGGAAACCAAAAATACAACCGTAATAAGCATACTAAGTTTTACAGTGGACCCCCCCCCCCCCAAAGCGAAACCAAAAAAAAGTTTACTAACTTTAGGATTTATTTTTTAAACAAAAATAGGAAACCAAAAATACAACTGTAATAAGCATACTAAGTTTTACATTTAAAAAATCAACAAGGAATTCAAATAAAAGAAAAAGGCCTGGGAATGTTCATAAGTTATATTATTTCAAGAAAAACAACACCCTCACACAGCATGGATGTCTGTAAAACAACTACCTTTATCTTATTAGCAATTAAAATTAATTTTTTTTTGTAAACTTATATGATATATATATATTGTGACCAATTGAAAATAGATAATATTTTGAAAAACTTATCTTTGAGTTAAGGCTATGCTCAAGTCAGATTGTAAAAAGATCTAGGCTAAGTAAATTACATTGTTATAATTCCTGAATGATTACTATGTATATATTTAATCTAATCAGCAATTTAATTGTAAAACGGTGTTAAATGGGAAACAAAAGCAATTTATAAAAATATTGTCACTAAGATATCACTACCATCTTTTGCTCTTATTTTTTGTTCATTAATTAATGGACTTTCATTCTGTTAACATTATTGACATTATTCAATATTTATGAGTAAAAGAGGAAAATTGTTCAATTTCAGGAAAATTTACATATGTAATATAGATTTTTTCCCTTCAACAGTACATTTTTTTTGTGTATTAAATTTTTCTATTGTAGTATTTTCTGTTTTCTAAAAAAAATCACTTTAAGTGAAATGTGATCTGTGTAAAATCAGATTGAACTATAAACTAATAGTGTATAAAGAAATTATTTTAATTCAAATAAATGATTATAGATCTTAGAAAAACTACATTTCCATGGATTAAATGTTTTAGTTAATTATTATAAATCTATATGAGTGGTTTTACTTTCAACTATTATGTTATGTCACTCTGATTATGCATTCAATCTATTACCTCTACATTTTTTTTATGTAAAAAAATTTATAGCAACTAATATGTGATTATTGGGGGTAGTTTAACCTAGCTGAAGAGATCTCATTTGGTCATAATGCATATTATAAGCTACTTGTTTATTTTTTCTGGTGTCTACAACTGTATGTTTGAATAAAAATATAGCAATGGAAATAAATGTAGATATATAAAATTATACCCATGTATAGAATGAAATTATAGTTAAGGAAGAAGTTATCATGCGGGTTTATGAAAATTAATATTTATATTTTCGATCTTTAATAAATTAATGATTTAGGATGATCATTTATATATTTATTGAAAGATTATTTATAGTAGTGCTTAAGAAATAAAGATTTTTTTTTTTAAAAAAATTGAAATACTTTTTTTTCCCCATTATTGAAAATTGTTTGTAACTATTCACAGTATTAAAACAGTCTGAATGCATTACAAATCAGTCTATTTGTTATTAAAATATATTTATAATTAGAAAATATTGGAACTTAAAAATGTTTATTTTGATAACCAAGCTAATTTTAAAAGAATTTTTTTTTTTGATAAAAATGATGTGGAATGTAAAAGTGAATTTTAGGTTATTATAAAAGAAAAAAAAAGAGTGTAGGGAAATGCCTTTTAATTAGTTAATGAAATTGTAAATAGAATTAATGAAATTTGAAATAAGTTTAAAGTAAATGCAAATAAAATATTACTGATTTTTAAATGCAATAAATTCTCAAATCATCATTTTTTAATGGTTAAAGAAATCAACTATAGATAGCTAAAAATGATAGAACAAAAATCTATTGAAAATTATAGATAAGATCAATTGGATGATTGTTCTAGATGCATACACAATTGGATGTTCATCTCCATACACTCTATGTGAAATAACAGCTCTGACTCCATATTCAGAAGCATCAGTTGTCACAAATTGACTCGATATTAAGAAGTCTTTAATCTTAAATATTAGTCTTACTCACCTCCCCACTTCCATTGCTGATGTTTCTTTAACAGATCATACAAGGGCATTGCTACGTGTGATTTTCCTTTCAAGAAACTAAAAAAAAAAAATTTAATAAACATAGAAATGCTTGCAAATCCTTAATTTTGGTTTATGTGCATTCTTAACAACTTTTACTTTTTCTGGATTTGGGTATTTTTCTTTGTTATTAATAACATGTCCTAAAAACCTTATTTCTATAGTGGACCAACTTTGTGTGGTATTTAGCCGCACACCAAAAGTTGTACTTTGTTTACACATGCTCTTAGTTAACTTTCAATTTCAGCAGTCATCAAAATATCCTCCAGATAAAGAATGTCTTCTTTCCTTCCATATAACAGGCCATCAATTTTAGTTTACAACACATTTAAGTCATTGATTACTCCATGTGGCAATATATTATACTTAAATAATCCCAAATGAGTATTAATTGTAAAGAGTTCATCTGTTCTTGCTGTTGTTGGAATCTGATGGGATGCTGACTGTAAATCGATCTTAGCAAAGTATGACACTTTTTATAACAATGCCCATGAATATTAGGTACAGAGTATTCTTATTATTAAAATATTTATTTAATGTTATTTGATAATTACCACAAATATAAATAGTTTCATCTGGCTTTAATATTATTACAATGGGTGTTGCCTATAATGACTTTTCAGTAGGTGATAGAACACCTCTACTAAATCTTTAATCATTTCTTCAACTTTGGTTTTTACAACAAAAGGAGCCTTTCTTGGTCTACAAAGAACAGGCTACATTTCTCCAATAACTCTGTGTCTACTGGCTGGATATTTAATTTTGATGGGCCCGATTTAAACAACTGTGGAAAATTTTCTCTGAATTTAGTCTTTAGCTGTTTTCTTTTTATTATCTTTATCCTATTATTCAATGGTTTAAATTACTTTCAGTCTAAAATCAGGCTTAAATCTTTTGTCACAAAGGTAGAATTTCAACTCTCTAGTTTACTTTCATTGATACAGTTGCTATTCCTCATAATTTTATCAAGTTTCCATTTTTGTCGGTTGCCACTACATCAGTTTTTACTATTGGTATACTATTCTACATTTCCATGTGATAATTGGTTGATCTCTCTGTAATATAAGGAACATACCTGGTTTATTGTTGATTTTCACTTTCTCTTCACAAATACAAACATCCAATATAATATAATTATTGTCAACATCATTAGCATTTTTTGACATTAGTTTCTCTTGTTGACCCTTCCCTTCGATTTACAGTCTGGTAGTATCTTGTTTTTGCTCTTATTTTGATATGCAACCTATTGGATTACTAATTGATTTCTACTTTAGTTTTGAAACAATATATAATGAATTGACCATAAATATCAATAATCTTAGTAATTTTTAAAATTTGTTCTGTTACTGCATTTCTTTTTTTGGAAGATATACGCATTCATATTTTTATTTGGTAATACAGCATCGATTGATCCACGCCATAAGATGGCGCTGTTTCTACGCTAAAGCACATAAATATGCTGTTTACAAGGCCGCTCATAGATCTTACGGCCTAGTAAACTGTTCAACCGCTAAGATGTTGAAGTGCATCCATTACCCCAAACATCTCTAGTATGTTGAACATTATTAGCGACGAGTATGCAAGTCTCTCTATAGACATTACTCTTAACTATTATACAGCATATGATATGAAGGTTTCTATATTTTGAATGTCGAAAACTATATTATAACATTTTTTTTTTTTTTTTGGCTTCTATGTATTTTTTTTATTTTCGTTTGTAAAAATTGTAACGATTTTCCAAACGCCCCTGGTTTCGTTGTCGGGGGTCAGAATTCAGTTAATGAGGAGTTTTAGTCACAATTCGGCAAAGTTCACGATCAAGTCGCGCACTTTCCTACACTTTTTTGAGATCAAAACATTTCAATGGCAGACTACAGAAGCAGATGCGGTGGCCTTTCTTCAACAGAGAAATATTCTCCTCACCCAGAAGAACTGCCTTTATGGTAGTTTAATGAAAGTAAAAAGCCAAAAAAAAAATTAAAAAAAGTTACTTTAAAAAAAAGAAGACTGTAATCAAAAGCGAAAAAAAAAAGTTACTTTAAAAAAAAAAAAGACCGTAATCCAATTTTGTTAAACAGCAAGTTTTACAAAAAAAAATAAAGAAAAAAAAAGGTTTTTACAAAACGTATTAAAAAAAATATTTAAAAATCAATTTATTTATTTAAAAAAAGAAAAGAAAATACAGTCCAAAAAAAAAAATCCAAACCAAAAAAAACAAAAACACGATAACATTACAAAATAATAATAATCAAATCAGCCCGGTAACGTTATATCTCTTCGTTTTTCACTAGCAACAGTGCCTTCTTATAGCGTGGATCAATCGATGCTGTATTACCTTTTATTTATATTATGGTATTTCTTATTTATTATATTATTTAAAATGTTTAAATCACATAAATAATTTTTCCATTTTGTTTTTATTAAATTAATTATTAATTTATTTCAGGCCAAAATACGTCTTTACGAAAGCATTGATAATTTTTATAAAGAAAAAATAATACTAGCTGATGAAGCAATTTCAAAAGATTATGCTTTTGCTAAGATTAATAATGGTGATGTCATACTGACATATGCTTTGTAAGTATATACAATTTATTAATTACAATATTCTTTAATTCGTTACAAGTAATAGCAACATTTTATTAAGAAGATTAATTCATTTATTTTTCCAGTTCATCTCTAGTATGTAAAGTTCTTTGTGATGCCTATGATAGTGGTAAAAAATTTCAAGTCATTGTTACTGATGCCCGACCAAAAATGGAAGGCAAGTAATTTATTTCACTAAATAAAGCAATATAAATAAATGTGACATTTTGTGCTTATTATAATTTAATTCATTTGAAATTATTGATTTAAGTTATCAATAAGCATAATATTAATTTTTGTCATAGAGTCAAGAGTATAAACAAATAGTCAATTAAAGCTTTCAACTTTCTGACAAGTCTATTTCATAACTATTGGCAACTTCTCAGATGAAGTATATAAGAAGCTAGAAAAAGTTTATATTCAACCAATATTAATGCAATCATTACAAGTTGGTCTAAGAACTTATGAATGGATTTTTGTAAGAGTCTAAAAATGTATTTTCTTATCTATTTTATATTGTTTTATCTAGGCTTTCATTTCATAATGTGATATCGTTAGAATTTTATCATGTAATATAGTTTGAATAAGTCTGTGGAGTCTTGATGTGATAAATCTAGTACTGTTTATATTCAGATTCTTAAGTTAACTTATAAAACTTTGTGCAAATCTTGGTTTAATTCTTCAAGCTTTTTCACTTGAAAAAGGCCAATAATACAAATAGAATTATCACGAAGTTAAAGATCTTAATACATGAATTGACTATTGACTTATATTCTGCCTTTCATGACAGTTTATTATTATGCTTTTTTTAAAAAAATTAGTTTAGAAGTTGATTTGTAAGAATTATTTGTTAATATGTATAAAATAAATGCTAATAAGAGTAAATTATCAAACAATATTAATTATAAATTTAAAAAATATAGAGTTTTATGGCATTGTTTTTGGATAAATAAGGAATTTAGTAGTAGCCACAGAAGCTTTTCTCAGCTAAACATGTATAAATTATTTATTCACATTTTAAAAATGTCCTTCTAAAAGTTTTTTAATCCATTCCTAATTAAGTGAAAGGAGATTTTTTGGTTTCTCATAAAGAAACTGAATGTGGAAATGCCTAATATTCACTCAATGCATTTTTATTATTACAAATGTTATTATTATATAATAATTTTTAGATATAAAGCAACTACTTGCTAATGTACATCAACCAGTAAAATGATTTTACAGATTTTTATTTCTAAGTTTAAGACTAAGAAACACTTATCTTTTTTTTAGGATATCTAATAGTTTTTTTTACAATGCCATTGATTAGGGTTTTCATGATGGCAGATTGAATGAGTGTTCATGCAAGTGAATGTTGATTCTCGAACAAAAATCTTTGTATTTGTTCACAGGTCCTTCATAAGTTGTTGACTGCAGCCATTCTGCTATGACCTGGGGGTTTAAAATACTAGTCAGGAAACTTAAATGTTAATACTACATAAACACAAGTTTAGTAATAAAGATTTATTTAACAATAGTAATAAAATAAAAATAATAATAAAGAAATTGAAAGTTATTTTAAAGAAACTAAGTCTCTAAGGTTTGGGGTGTCGCACATTAAGGATAAGAATTAATATACATTTTGTGTTTCAAAATTCACAGTCACTTTAAACCCAGATGTGTTTGATTCAGTTAGATATATAGATGCAGATATTAGAAGAAATACTCTTCTGGAAAGTTAAATCTGTCTTTATCTGGTAATACATTTATTTCTTCAAACACATCAGGTTCTTCTAAGAGTTCCATTCATCTGCTTACATAGCACACACTCTATTCAGGTATAACAAATCAGCTTGAGTATAGCTATTAGCTTCTTACTACTATTGGATTGATTCCTCTGTTTTACTCTTCTACCAGTGAACTATTTTAGCATGGCACCATTATATTTTTTTGATTGATTTGGGGGAGGGGGGGATATGTGCTCTGATCGTATGTAAATGATTAATTTATTCATTTTCATTTGCAGGTCTTAACTGGGCATGTTCTAGAGTAGTTAAATTGAAATAATTAAATACTGAAATAATTTGCACCACTTTACAAAGTTCGAGATATTCAATTCTTCTTAATGCATTAGTTTTATATATTTTCATATTCTTTCTTTTCCCCATAAACTATCTTGTCTCGGAAGAAATTTTGCTGGCCAATTGCTGCTTTTTTATACCAGCTATCGTTGTTGTAGTTTTTAAAAAGTATATCAGTTATCTTTATATATGATTTCATTCAAATCTGAATCATGTTCAAAATCTGTTAATATTTGAAAACAATTTGCACATTCTAATTTAAATTCATTGCAATGTTTCTGAAGATTAGGAATATCAACTCTGAATATTGTTTTTCTTAATTTTTGTCTCTAGTTTTGCATTAACATGTATCTTACATTTTACTAATCAATGATCATTTCCTGCATTGAATTTATTAAGAGCATTACAATCTTGAAAATATATATTTTCTGTTAGTCAAAATATAATCCAATTCTGCTGTATCCTCATTTGCATGTTTCCATGTCCATTTGCATTTAACATTTTTCTCAAAAAAAGAATTCATAATATAAATTTTTTTTCCTGAAAACTTCATCAGTCTATGTCCTCTTTCATTTCTATCACTATAACCAAATTTACCTACAGCACATTCATTTTTCAATTATTTACTGATTCTAGCATGTCAACTTTAAAGTGTTGTTTAGTCTGATCAAAAGCTTTTTGTACATCCATGAAAAAATCCTCGACTTCTTCATCGTAATGAGAACTTGTTGGGACTTATGTACATTTGATATTTGCTATTAAGTTGAATAACTAATCTTGCCAACTCTATCAGATACACCATCAATCTCCATAATGTTGTTCTTCCACTTTTTATTTATAATGAATCCTACTCCACTTGTATTTCAAATGTTTGTCCCTTGTAATTAAGTACATGTCCACTTTTTAAATTGTTTGTTTTCTTCTAACTTCACAAAGTCCAATAATGTCACATTTAATATAAGACAGTTTTTCTTCTAATTCTTGCAATCTTCCTTCACTTGAAAATGATCTGCAGTTTAAGTACCTAAGTAAAATATCATCATCAAATGATATCTTGGGTCCACAATCAGGAGATTCTTAGCACCTACCACCTTCGGCTACCATCCGCTGCCTTGGCTGTTGACTTTACAGCCTTCTGGAAATAAGGGTCGCGATTTATTTTTGTCTGTAATGATTATAAATATCTATTAGAAGAAAAAAAAAAATCGTTTACACACATATTCATTCTTCCTTGAAGAAAACAACTAATATTTCAGTATTGCATGTATTTACGTATACAAGAAAATTAAGCATCAAAAAATTTGAAATATTCTAGAAGTAAAGTCCTAACTTTTAAATGTTGGTCATTTTAATGCATGATCTGCAGTGTTTAAGCTACAAATATAAAGACTGAAAATGAAATTACTTTCATTCGTTTTTAAGCTCTCATTGTGGACATTTAATCCAGCGATAAACATTAATCTTGATAGCTTTAATACTGGAAAATATTGCAATAAATTGCCCAATTTTTAGAAATTAGGAGTTTACCTCTCTGATAATATTTCAAATACAGCATATATATTTATATGAAACTACAAAGATTTTTTTATAGCAACCAATATTTCATATTAAATGTATTTGTCAACATTATTTTTGAATTTATTTTCTTATGTAAGACAGTATTTTGTGGTATCTGTTTCAATGTAAATCAACTTGTATTTTTTACATGGGTACCATATTCTATATATGTATTGTGTAATAAATTAAATATTGTAATAGAATCATTTTTTTTGATTACAAACTTATTAAGAGCAGTTAATGCTTTTTTTCTAATTGAAATCTAATAATTTATATGCAGTTAATGAACTTCAAAGGCAAACATTATGATGTTAAACAGACAGTAGTTACTTAATAATAAACAAAACGATTTAGTTTTAATTTGGTTTTCAAATTTAAATCTAAGCTTGTAACTTCATTATTATGTTTTGTATTTTTTTAATAGCTGTTATAGTCCTCCCTTCTCTCAGAAGTGGACTATTCCAGATGTCTCCTTATCTGATCGGATTAAGCATTGTTTGCCACAGGCCAATAGGCTGAAGTATAGATAAAAACATAGCGAATGATTATTACAGGCCAATAAGCAACGATACTTGCAGAATCCGAAGATTTTCAATAAAGTCAGGGATCTGGGTGTAAATAGTTAGCCTTTTGTGAGAATCAGGGAAGAACGTGTCTAACCTGAAAAGACTCTTTGCGTTCTCCCAGGGAATTTCTGCTAACCTGAACAGCAGCAAGTATTCCCATTGATAGCACTACGCTATTTAGTCTATGTAGCTAGGCAAGTCCCACAGAGACCGGACGCTGCTAAGACCACTCTAGGCTCGAGGCAGCTGGAAGAGCCATACACCCTAACCACGAGGCAAGCCATCAGGTGTGGCAGAACCCAGAATTTATGTTGAACTACAATATTCAACATTGTAAATATTCACTTGTATATATTTGTAGATATATTAATTGTAATACTTGTCTTAGTATTATTTCTGTAGGTTGGGTCCCGTAATCCAGACCAAACATAACAATTGCAAATAATTTTTTTTTTGTTTTGTTTCTAAATCTTATAAAAGGATTTTTTGTTTATATCAGTGGATCTGTTTTATCTAATGAGAAATATGAATTGCAGCCTATTTTGGAGAAAAAAATGAATATTTGGGAATTCTTTGAATTAATTCAAAATTCAGATAATAAAAGTAATCAATAATTTGTAAATCTTGTTAAATTTCTGTAAGCATGTAAAAGGTTTAATTATATGATGTGGCTCTAAATTTGAGTTGTTGGATAAATTATGTTAATGGGGATAGCAAGAGTAGCAAACTTTCACTAATGATGATCAAATTATCTTTGCCTAACCTGCCTTTGAACAGAGAATTTATCAATATATCAGTAAATGTATTTAATAATGGCATATGGAAAATAATTATTCAATGTTTAATTTTAATTTGTTTTTTTTTGTTTTTTTGTTCTACAGGTCAGGAATTGTTAAGAAGACTTGTTAGGCATGGGATTCAGTGTTCATATATTCTGATTAGTGCTGTTTCATATATAATGAGAGAGGTGAGTTGAATTTTCTAAAAATTTTTGGGAAATAAAATGCATGCACAAACTCTACAATAATTATATAAAAAGAGAATAATTAAAACATTGTATTTATGATATTAAAAAGAAAGAAGAAACTCTTATAGTTGGCAATTATATTTTGAACTTAGTAAAGTCATTTTGTTTTAATTAGGCCTTGTGATATCATGCATTAATCTGCTGTGCCCATAGCATGGAATTTGAGATTTGACAAAGCTTGGAATTTTTTCCAAATAGCTATCTGCTCTTAGCTGAATTAGCTAATCTTCCAAATTATCTGCATAATGCAACTTTTACCAGTTCAGTACAGATGAAAGTCTATCTGACTTTAATCCATTTTTTTTTATTCATAACTTATTCAAATCACTCCACTAAACTTCCTTACCCATTCATTTTACACATGATCTTTTTCTAGGTCTGTTACAATTTTTCAAGATCCTCTTTAAGATTTTTAAGTTCATAAAACATTTGAATATCAGAAGTGACAAATTGGATTGTGATCTATGGATTTTTAGTTCTCAAGCCACCTACACCAAACCCCACAGGGCAAAAAAAAATAATCAAATGATTTGTCACTCAGGATATATGAAATTCAGACACTGGAAATAATGAGCTGATATGTGATTTGTAAATCTTCACTCTTAAGTCCATTATTCTGTCACTACATCAAATCAGCCAGGGCCAGTGATACCTATCTATTTCACTTTTTTTTTATTTCTGCGTTATTTCCAACATACCTTTCTGTACTTTGTTGAGTCTGTGTTGCTTTTCTGTTAAACATGTTTTATTAAATGTGTAAGAAATGATAAAGCACATCTATTAAATAACTTCTTTTTTAAGTATGTGGATATATTTCCTTTTCATATAGAGTTATTTCTATGAAAAGAACTCCATCGAAGTTTAAATCTATGATTAATTTCATTAATTCTATTTCTAATTTATTATAACCAAATAGTTTTCTTCTTTATAATTTTTTTAAAATTCTACTTCCTTGATATCTTCTAACAATTTGCAATATTTCCCGAAGCTCTGAAGTATTATTTGCAAAAATAACCCCCCATTACCTGAAAAATCTAAGTGACTGAAATTTTTTTTTTTTGTTTTAGTTTTCCATTTTAATGCACAAAATATTTCTTATAAAACTACTATAAAAAGTTCTAGAGATGTGGAATCATTGTCATACATCCTTATCAGTATTAATTTTCTTCGTGTCACCATATAATCTAATAATTACTGTTGTATTTTGATAAATATTTTTCAGAATATGATAATATCATGGATCTATATTTTGATGTTCTAAAGTTTTAATCATTGCCAAAATACTTATAAAGTTAAATTCCTTTTCATTATCTATAAATCCAAAAAATAATGACAACTCTGGCTCATTGTTGTTTTGCTGTGATTTTTCTTAATACTTGGATGAGATCTAGTCTGTTAAAACCGCTTTTAAAATCCACTATGCTGTTTCAGGAAGAATAGACTTGAATTTTATATTAAGCAGATTTAATTTATTTCTAAAACATTATATATGATGCTTTTTATAGTTAACAAGCATATAAATAATTATATTCTGGATATGTAGAAATTATGATTAATTTTTTTTTACAAACATTATTAATGTATAAAGAATGTATTATTTATTTTAAGAAATTCATAATTATTTATATGCCCCTTTTAAACAATTAATAAGCATATATTCAAATTTATTTTAGTCAGGTAGTAACTTAATTCCTTTTTATATAAATCTCGCCAATTATATTAAATATGCGCATAATGTAACTGGTTATATAATTTATTCATTGTAGAAGTTATATTTTATTATTATGAATGAGAGCTTTTAATGTTCTGTATAGTTTGAGGCGGTGGTAGAAATGACAAATGCAAGAGCTTGAAGTCCATGGCTCATAGCCCAGCAATGCATTTTCTAGTGCTCGAACTTCTTGAAGCAATATCCCATTTGATTATTATATGTGCTTTCGGACAGAACTGATGATAGGTCTGTTATTTCTAATCTTCTTTCCCCCACCTTGTTGAATATTAATATCATTACTAGTCTTCCAATTATCTGCTACATTTTTATTGTTTAGACATTTGTTATATAGCTTTGTAAAGATATTGAAAATAATTCCATTATTATTATTTTTAGATTTAATTGCATATCTCAATTCTTCGGTTAAAATACTTGGAATATTAGAAGATATTTTAATGACAGGGGCTATTGTTTTCTTGTTCTTTATTATATTAAGTTCATTGTATAAAATTTCCACACTTCGTGATGACATCCCTTTTTTAGTGATATATTTTCTTTTATTGCAGAAACAATTTTCTTCTAATATTAAGATGTATTATATTTTTGAGACTTATATTCTCTCCAGTAGCTTTCCTTACCAATTCATAATTGTATTTTTTTTATACTATTATTAATTCCTTTTCACATAGCATTTTATAAAATTCTAGATATTAGTTATTTTAAATGGATCATTTTTAAATATTACTTATCCTTTTCTTTGTACCTTGCCTTGCTCAATGGAATGTTTAATGAATTGCTATAGTTTGGTATCAGTTGTGTACTGACCATAAATGAGTATCAGCTATCTTAGTGATGTAATTTAAATCTGAGCTGTCATTCAAATCTCTTAATATTTTAAAACATTTTGCCAATTTTACATTAAATCAAATCAGGATACAGGCACAATATAGTATATAGCAAAATTATAAGTTTTGTAAATATTGGAAAACACAGATGAAGACAACAGGCCTTGGATATTGTTGCCCTACGTGCACTCTTTACGTAAAACATTTTATAAGACTTTCTAAGGAATTTCGTTTGAGTTTTCATACACCTATCTCAACTAATAGGCTTATTAACAACACTAAGGACACTATAGCTTCTGATCAGACCCCACAGGCTGTGTACAGAATGGCATGCCCTCATAATGGATGCAAAGCATCATACTATGGTGAAACGAGAGCCACCATAGCTACTAGGATATCACAACACAAGTATAGATACAATAAGGCACAGACGGATCCAGAATGCACTTCAATTTTTGCTCAACATCAAAAATTGTCAGGACACGTGTTCGAACCCACATCTGCAAAATTAGTTTGTACTGAGAGGCATGATATTAGGCAAACGGTAAAAGAAGCATACTTTATAGCAGAGGACTCTTTCGCCATTAATCATAAGGATGCATGTTTTGCGATATCTAAAAGATGGTCTTAGTGACTCATTTGCATATAATTTTCATATCAGATTTATTTATATAATGATTCCAAAGAAAGGATCATAACTGGCTATGAATATGAGAAGTACATCTTTTTGAAAGCTCTCAGCCATTTAATTTAGTTTTCAATTTGTTGTTATAGCTTTACATTGGAAGTGTGAAAGCACGATTTAATATTATTATTATATTAAATTCAATGGATTATTTCTGAAAGTTAGAAAAATCTAGCGATAAAACTATCTTTATTAATAGCTTTTGTTTCTTCCAGCTTTGCATTAATATATATTACATTTATTCAGCTGATTGGAAGCTTTCTATGTTGGTTTGAATAAATACGTTACAATGTAGAATATATCCACGTTCTTTTTTGCTTTTTTTTTTTTTTTTACAAAAAAGGAAAACTTATTTTTTTTCTGAAAATTCAAATTTGTTTCATCTCATTTCTATCTCCATATCCAAATTAATCCAAAATACTTTCATTTTCCACTTGATCAAGTATTCTGTATATCTAAATAAAAATTTTACACTTCTTCATCAGAATGTGAACTTGTTGAATTGTCTGTATTTGATTTATCTCCACAATGAAAGTTTTTCTTTTTGTTTGTTTATAATGAATTTCATTCCACTTATGCTTCCAATATTTAGGTCTTTTTAATAAAGTACTTGACCATTTTTCAAATCTTCTCTCTACCTGCTTTCTAACTTCACATAGTCTAACAATGTCCTATTTAATGCTGAACATTTTTTAAAGCTGTTTTACGTGACATTATACTTTTTGAATAGTATGTAAATGAGCTAATGAATTGAGTTTTGCAATTATATTTTATACTGCAAATTATTTAAATCAGCAAGTAATTACAAAGAGGAATGATCTTTACTTCTAATCATGCTCTTTTTTTTTTTTTTTTGGATTTTGAATGATATACAGTATAATTGGGATTGCACAATATCTTAATTTCTGTCAGAAGTTTAAAAATGCAAGTATTTGAGAATTTTTAATTGGGTTAAGTTTAGAAAAAAAAATTGGGGGAAAAAAGAGCAATATGCAGATATACATTAGAATCAGGAGTGCAAGACAGAAATAATAACTCTCATATGTTGTAATTAATTTTTTATAAGAATTGATCATTGCCTATTGTTTAATTAGGGGAGGCTCATATATTGATTTTTTTTAGATTTTTATTGAAACTTAAGAGAACTATTAATTTCCAGAGATTTTATGAAATACAGAGCTAGTATTTTGGATTGCTTTGCATTTTATACCGTAAAATAATCAACATTTTAGGAAAGAAAAAAACAGACAATTTTAGTATAAAGAGATATTTACTTCATTGTTAAATGTATCTTTTACACATTAGTCTTAGAAATTTCTTTTCATTTTGACATTATGTATATTCTTAGTTAAAATGAGATGAAAAGTTCATTATCTAAACAATGTTTTTAAAATAGTTATTTCACTGACATGTGCATTTACAAATTATCTGATTAAATAGATCCTGCAACAGAAGTCATGTATAGAAATTTCACTTTTTAATTTATTACAAGTAGAATATAGTTTCACAGTAGTATATTGTTTACATTCACCACATCTCAGAACTGCTGCTGTAAAACTTTTTGAATTTCTTTAATTACAATGTTTTTTCTGCTTTTCTCTCTTATTTATATTTCATTCTTTACTTTTAGAATTAGTATTTTCAAATACTTTGTGTGAAATATCTTTACTGATGAACTAGATTTCTTCCTTTTGCTTCTGTTTAAAGAATATCTATTTACATTTTTTTTATTTATTTTTTGTGCAGGTATCAAAAGTATTTCTTGGTGCTCATGCACTTCAAGCTAACGGTTATGTGATGTCAAGAGTTGGTAGCTCTCAAATATCCCTGGTAGCAAAAGCTTATAATGTGCCTGTTTTGGTTTGTTGTGAAACTTATAAATTTTGTGAACGAGTTCAGACTGATGCCTTTGTTTGCAACGAGTTAGGTAAATTGTTTTTTTTAATATTCATCTTTTTTATCATGTATTTTAATCTTATTTAAGTGATTGTTTTTTTTTTAGTTTATTATAAAAATTTGGAAATTTTTCTTTTATTTGTTTTTGCCTTTTTTTAACCATATTTCTATGTGGTTTTTTTTATTTATTGTACTAACATTAAATGAATTAGTTTTATATTATTAGGAGTATGCTAAAAGCTTATATTTCAGCTAACTTTTGTTTGATTTAGGAGTATCGGGTTATGACATATGCATTTGCATCATTTCCTAAGCATTATTAATTTGTTAATGCTATGCAAGAGTATTGTAGTGTATCTAAAATATCTAGGCTAGCTAATGGGGCTACATTCTTTTACAGCTGTAAAGCCTTGTATTTTCGGAAATGTTAAAATACATAAAAAAGGATTTATCATTACATCTCAAGCTAGATTTTAGTTGTTTATTAATACATAATACAACTAAATACATTGGGAAATATCTACTGAAAGTTTCGGAATATGAAAAACTTGCAACATACTGGAAAATTAACTGGTAATAGAATAGTGTTATCAATATCACAGAATTACTTGGATTAATAAACAGAGAAGTCTCTATTTCTAAGAACCTTCATTGAGATGAACATTGACAAAAATCAAGGACTAATTTTATTAATGAAAATACGGTAGCTATATATAAGAATGACACTTTAAAATGAGAAAGATTGGTCAATGAGTTTATATGTGTAGTATTATTTCATCAAATTACAAAAAAAAAAAAAATTATTAAGGAATGAAAATTATAATACTATTGACTACACACATAATATATTGTCAATGTTTTTGTATTTGAAAAAAAAAAAAATGTAGATTTTCTAGGAATATTAAACTATCTTAATAGATAAAGAAAGATGAATATGATGACCATTACCATATCAAGAGAGATAAGCCACTAGAAGTGTTATCTATTTCCACTATAAAATATTACTGCAAAAATTGACAGATTTAAATTTTCTCTATAATAATGAAAAGTTATACAAATTTCTGACTAAACTGAGAAGTTAAAAAAATTACCCAGAAAATGCAAGTTACGAAAATGACAATTGATAATTTAACATTAGGTTTAATAAATATAACATTAATAATAAAGAATAAATTTTTATTCCATATACAATGATTGAATAATGATAAAGAAATAAGATATATGTATTAAATATATGATTATAATGTATTTCACATCATAAGATTTAACAGTAAAATTTGATGATAAATGTATTATTTATAAAATCATCCATGTTAAGAATTATAGGCTCTCATACATGGAATATCCAGATGCAGTTTGCAAAAAATTTAAAAAAAAACATACTTTTATACAATAGAATACTTAAAGATGAAACTAGTTTGCCAAAATAATTTCAGTTTTGAAAATATAAATATTTTATTTGAGCAAAACACACACAAAAAAATTAAAGAGGCATTTTTCAATACAAGAGGAAGATTACATGAATGTTTATGACACAGTAAACTGAAGGTATGCTTCTAATTATAAAAAATTGATTTATTTAGAATTAACTATTATTATTTTATTACATGAATATAAATTTTTTTAAATATGGATATATTTTTCATACTTAATAGGTGATCCTGATGATTTGGTATCAACGAACACAAAAGTTACTTATTTGAGTGATTGGAGAGATATACAGCAATTAAACCTTCTTAATTTAGTTTATGATGTCACTCCTCCTGATTTTGTTGCTATGGTAATCACGGAATTGGGAATGCTTCCTTGTACTTCAGTTCCTGTTGTTCTGAGAGTTAAACATGCTGAAACCAGTGACTTTTAAAAGAATTGTATAAGAACTGAATAATTTTCATATTTTAAAAAAATAATATTAATGACCTATCTTTACTACTCCTCAAAGATTTGTTTTATTTTTTTTAATATATACCATTTGGGAAAAACAAAACAGACATTTATAAAAAACAGTTATAATAATGTTTACACATTTTCTGATGAATAGTATGTTCTTTGATAGCTTGTACTAACATTACAGAGATTTAGGAGGAAGATAAGCAGTATATGTCTGAAATAGTTTAATTTATTGTAGATTAAGTGTAGATAATCTGAAATATTTGGACCACTTTTAGATTTATAGGTGTGTTTAAAACATGTGTAATACACATTCATCTCAATTATTACAGATTTATCTCTACCAACCTATACATTAGTATTACATATATCCAACACATATGTAAATTTATGTAAGCGTAATACTAATACAATATTTTTAACAGTTAAAAAAGATACAAATGGGATTTTATATATATATTTTTTGGAGGATTAATTATTTCCCTGCTTTGCTTCATTTGTTGCTATATCTGCAACTGTAGAATTGAGATTTTTTTTATATGAATTGAGGAGTAGAAATGTGTAAAGAAAAGATGTTAAATAAAGGGGGGTTTTATATAAGAAAAATAATGTTCTTTTTGTATAGTTCAGTTTTAGGATTATTCTGCATTTGCTATAATATTTGTGTAAAGGTAAAAAGAATTCTGAAATGAAAATGTTTATTTATTTCAAAATATTTTAATACATATAGTAAAAATAAAATTTTCATCAAATATTTATTTTATGGCTAATATTCTGCAATAAATATTGAAATGTTTTTTTTTTAATTAACATGTTGATTATTAATTAATATCTTAATCCCTGAAGTCAGATATGATAATATTTTTATATGACTTTTGTTAATAAAATTAACTCTAAAAACAAAAAAATTATGATTCTGGTGCCCACTATCTGATATGCTTATTTACAAATATGTTCTTATTTGGCTTGAAACGCAAATTTACATTTATGAGATAACTTGTTCAGCGATTGATACCCTGCAAGCAATCAAATTTCACTGTTTGCAGCCAAAATATTAATCCACATACTTTTCTTTTTTTTTGTATTTCACAATAGAATTATTTCATCATAGAATTTATCTGAATCATTCATTACAATTCAATAATAAACTTTTTTATTCTTCTTTCTCTTACATCATCTAATATAAGCTTTAGTAATCAAAATGTCAGGTAGAAATGCTGAATAAATCTTTATCCAGTGCTATTCCCAGACTAATTCCTAGCTTAAGGCTTTCATCAGTGAAGAGCTTTTTAGGTTACAGCGTAGTAAATATTATTTACGTAAATCAATGTGCGTTTAAATAAATTTATAATTACAACTTTAAATTATTGTAAGATTTCTAACTATAAAATCTTTCCATCGACTCGTAAATCGAAAGATTTCGCGAGTATTAATGTGTAATAAGAAATGTGGACTTAATCAGTGAAGTATTGAATAGCTTCACACTCTCAGATCTAACTGCTTCAGCTTCACCTATTTATATAGAAAGTAGATTGAAGTAAAGAGGGTTCCCCTCTTTTCTTCAAAAACGTAAGCTTGTGGTTAAGACCTGTAGAGGTCCCTACTATCGCATTTTTACACGCATATTCTTGAGGTCACAGCCTTAGTAAATATTACTTGTGTAGTTATATAAATCTGAAACCAGTTTAGTTTCTATATAGGCACTTTTATTCCTTAACCAGAATTAGAACAAAACCAGTAATATATCCATGACCAACAATTCATCATTTCATTCCAACATACATCTTGCTATTCATTAGCAAATATTTTATTTTCCCTTTTGTGCCATTAAGCTGGAAACTAGTCAGGATATTTGATAGGACAATATTTAACAAGAATTTATTAAACACTGGCATCTAATGATTACTAAAGCTCATATCATTTGACATAAGAGTAGGGAGAATAAAATAATTTGCTAATAAATAACAATGTGTAAGCTGGGATCTGGTGGTTTTATTCGTTACAAAATAGTCATTTCAATATCTTCATAAATGCATTTAATATTTTTATGCAGAAACTTTTTCAAATAATTCTGGATCAATTCTTAGCTGAAGAAAGTAACAAAAAAAAAAAAAAAATCTGTTAAATGAATGGAACTGTTGTACTTATTTACTTAATTTGATGCTCAGATATCATTTGACATCCTGAACAATTAACTGTACAATTATTTATTTGTTGGAAAAAAGTAATTATAATTTAATAAAAATTATTTTGTTACAAGCTTACACATATATATGATATGTCATTAATTCACATGGGTGTTGTATATTGCAAGTCTGTGTACATAACACATACAGCATTAAACATTTTTTAGATATAGATTATACTTTTTGAAATTAAAATTCACTTTTATTAATAAAAACTTTTTTTGTCATTTAAAGAATATTATTTTTTAATATAACCAAACTACTTGACTATGGGACAACTAGAAAGTTGTCATATGGATAGGAAAGTCATTTATACTTTTCTCAACTACTGGAAAGTTATATATCTAGTACTATCAAAAATGGCTGAACCAAACAACTTCTGCAACAATATAAACATTGGAGAATTTGTCTTGATATAAACCATTACATGATATTCTCTTGATACAATTACTACTTTACATGAATGTTTCATAGATGCAGAATATTTGGGGAACTAGATTCAGTAAATGATGTATACACTATTTTCACACAATAGCCATTGAGTAAGATTGTAATATTTAATTCATACAGCCTAAACAATTAAATATTAGTTTGAAAAACATTTGAATGATGGTGCCTCATATCAAATCCCCTAATTTAAATATTACAAAATCTATTGATCATTCTTGAACAATGAAAGATCAATGATCTTGATTGACTTTGTACAAGAACTTGTGATTTTTTCTCCATGATGAATAATTATTTATTTTTTTCCCAGATTGTAGTTCCCAATCCTTTTTTTTTTTTTGCCACATTTCTTCTCAAAAAATTTGATGTCCTTTCATTGATGTAGCAATTTCAATTTTATCTTTGTGTCATCAAATCCAAACTTAGATTCATCAAGTTTGAGAATCTCAAGAATGAAGTGAAGCTTGAGCTTGATGTTTCATCATATTTTTTTTATTTCAAGCAGTAATTTAGTTTGAATCTCAAGTTGCCTCATTTGTGATATCCAGTTTTCTCTCACTCTTTTTTAATGTAATAAATCAGAACTAAAACAACATTCCATTAAATATGAAGATGGAATGGTAATAATAGTTTTTTGTTAAACACATTTGTTTCCTTTTATTTCAAATAAAGATTTCATGAATTCATCATTTTGTATCAGAAATAGTTATAAGTATTTATACCCACTTTAAATAGGTTCACTGACAATGACTAAATTAAAACAATTTCTTTTAAGTTAGGAAATGTGTCATTAAAATTGCAGGCCAGTAAATTATTCCCAATGAGATGAACAATATCACCTACCTTCTTGAGTAAATATTTCTACAAAATATTCTTTAACAGTTTCAGAAATGTAATGAAGTCAAATATTTTAGTTTTACGATCAAGTTATATTTGCTTCTTAAAATTGGTTATTTAATTCCCAACTTCTCGATTAAGAGTTGTGATCCACTAGGGAGTCAAGTAAAAATTATTGGAGGTTGCTGAAACATTTGAAATTCATTTTTTAATGAATAATTAACTAACTATAATTTTTTATCTCTACTTAGAAATATGCTTATATACTATAAAGTATCTCGGTGCTATTTGTTTATAATCTATTTTTTAAAAAAAACATATTGAGTTTTTGACTTTACAAGGCAGGATAATATAAGGCTATAACAGCATACCTATGAAGAAAAAAACTATTATTGTCATTTAGAATAGTGATGTGCAACCATGGATAGCACCCCCCCCCCCCAGGAGGATCGTATAAAAATTGTTGAAGTCATAAAATTTTTTAAAAATTCATTTAAATTTTGATGTTTTTTTTTTTTTTGAAAGAATTTAATTTTTAAAAATAGATTAAAATCATATGAGAATAAGTTGTTTTTGCATCTATCTTTTTTTTTTGGAAGTATCCGATTTGTTTCAAAAATTTCATTTCAAATCATATGTGCTTAATACAAAAATATTAGGAAATATAAATTTATATATTAAGTAAAACTAAATTGTTTTATTATGAATATTCTTACATACTCATACTTACAATTTAGGCATGCCAATAAGCTAATGCACATGCGCTTTGTAGATGTCACTATATAAATGAATACTCCCACTTTTTCAAACACAAGATAAAGTCTTTGGGAAAAGATAGAATGAATCCATCTATCTTTTCGACCCAAACGTATATGTATGGGCAAATGGATTCATTCTATCTTTTCCCAAAGACTTTATCTTGTGTTTGTAAAAGTGGGAGTATTCATTTATATAGTGACATCTACAAAGCACATGTGCATTAGCTTATTGGTATTACAGTTTATAAAAATATCACGCTATATAAAATAAATGTCGTTTACTTATGTTTAATTTAATAAGAATGACGTATCGTAGTAAATTCTAGAAATTTCACAAGCGTCATTCATTCACGTAGTAAAAAAGTAATTTAAAGTGATCAATTAACAACTTCACGCTCTCATTTTCAACCACTTAAGATTTGCCCATACATATACGTTTGGGTCGAAAAGATAGATGGATTCATTCTATCTTTTCCCAGACTTTATCTTGTATTTGAAAAAGTGGGAGTATTCATTTATATAGTGACATCTACAAAGCGCATGTGCATTAGCTTATTGATATTACAGTTTATAAAAACATCGCGCTATATAAAATAAATTTAGGCATGGTAAAAACAAACAATGAGGCACATCGAATTTTCGGCACTAGTGTAAAAAGTTTGTGTACCACTGATTTATAATATTAAGATCTCTTCATCAGTTAAATAGATTGATTTGTTGATTGTAGTGATTTATTTATAAATATCAGCATTTAGGATGTTTCAATATCCTAATTCGCTCGTGATATCAATATACAATATTTCATCATACAAATCCATAAACATTATAGAATGCATGATACTTCTACCATCTAATAAACATCAATATTTATTATTAGTATTTTCTAATATTGATCTCTAGTGCAATCAAGAGCATTAATTTTAATCTGTGTCACAATCATAATGAAATAATAATTCATATTTATTCAGTACGTGTTTTATGACAGGTTTATAAGGTTCACTAGGTTTCTTATCATAGCAGCTGTGCTCCTATTAAGATTCATTTGACTAATCAGGTTTAACTGTCTTGTTTTTAAAAAATAATGGTCAATATGAATAAAGTTGGTTGCAAGGATTTTGTGCTCCTTAGATTATAACTAATTTTTTTTTTCAGCATTATCTTTACTGTCGTGAATCATTATCAGCTAATCTATTTGTCAAAAAGATTGACATCAACAATAAAGAACTTTATTATGTTCTTGCTACAAATATGAAATATTTAAATTTATATATAGAATTGAAATTAAACTAATCACTATAATAATGGGATGAATTTAAAACTCCTTTCTTTGATAATTGAATGTAAAATTCTATTCAGCTAATTCTTTTATTAGGAATACATTTTTTTTTGAGAATCGATCATATTTTTTAAAAAGTTAATTATTTGTGATATTAATAATGATGTTCTCTAATAGTTAATGTTTACATTTTTATAAGACCCCAATGTTTTTATTAATAAGAAAATAAACATTTTAAGAAATATAGTATATGTGACTGCAGTTACTTTCCCTTCTCGCTAAATTACTAACAGAAATAATATCTTAGTATAAATGTAATCAAACAGAAACATGCAATTACAGCAATTGTAATTAATCAACCAATTAAAAGTAACTAATAAGAACTGATCTTCAGAGGAAGAAACAGGGTTTACCATTTGGTTTGAGAGGTGACAACAATGATCAATTCAATCTAAGCAAAGTCTTTATATACTGTTCTTAGTAGTCTGGGACTATTATTCAAAGAACAAGTCGAGCAATCAAACAGTTAAGACTAAAATAGTAGAATGTAATCTGTAAGTGTTATTTCTAAAGTTAATACTCATTTTATTTTTATAATTTCCCTTCCTTGTAATCCAACTTCAAATTTTTGATTATCCAAATACTATTATTAATAAATTAAAGCCAATGCTAATACTGTCTACTTGGGGAAATCAAAAGTATTAAATACAACCTTAATGCATTTTCAGTGTTGAGTATTCTTATTAATAAATGTAATTTTGTTTGATGTATATTTAAATATGCCTATAATTTAAAAATATATATATGGAGGAAGTAAAAATCACCATGCAAAATTTATCTTTTAAAATAAAAACTATTTTGCTTCCAAAAATTTATTCACATAAATATAGATGCATAACTGCTTTTATAACAGTTTCTATTTACATTTTTCATCTCTATACATTCATAAAAGCCTAAAAATAATTTTGAATTTATGTTACTTTTACAATGTTTTCTATCCATTGAGCAATTTCATAAGTAAGTGGCAACTCCTGTACTGGATTACTTATACTTCTTAAATATTTTTTTAAAACTAAACTGATATCATTTAGCCAAAATTTTTCCATTTTTAAAATCTCACACAAATCTATGACTTTTTTATAACTAATTTCCATTCCTGTATTGTCTGTAACAGAAACATTTTTAAAATGTCCTTTCTCAATGGAAACATCAATGTGATAGAAAGCTTTAGATTCCTGCTGACTTTGAAATTGCCTATGAATGCTGAATGGTGGTGTGCGACCAAAGATCCAATCCCACGTTTTAAGATCATGACATAAAGTATCTAATCCTGAAAAAACAGTATCATGGGGAAAAATTTCCAGAATGAATTCACAAAACTAAAAAAAAAATTAAAACATGATTAAATGCTATTGTATATATGTAGTATATATTTTATGGTAAATACATAAAAAATGAATAATTAACATATTTACATGAGCTACATATATGTTTATATGATAAAAAAACACAATTTAACTAATTCAATTAAATAATAGATTTAAATTTTTTCATTCTAGGTTTTTCTTATTTGATACATATTTTACATAAATTTTTTTTTTTTTTTAGCAAGTATTCACAATAATCATTCCCATAAATGGTTATTAATCATTCTTAATTTAACTTTAGATATAGACTTTAAATTTAAACCAATTAAATACATTCTAATCATGTGTCAAGATTAATGACTTCTTCATTTCAAACATACATTCGTAAACTTGAAGATAAAATGTCAAAAGCTCCTAAGATGCATTTCAACAAACTTTATATCTTCATTTGAGTTTTGCTTCAGATAATTTCTAAAGATCACATTCTATTGTTTGAATTTATTAATATACACTAGGATAAATCTATAAGCATCATACTTTTTTAGCAAATATACCCTTCAACAAATGTCTACTTAATAAATTACTATATTTCATTTAAACTTTAAAATTTTAAATTAAATAAAGTTCAAATATATTTATATTATTTATATAGTTACTATGCACATATAAAAAAAAATAATTATATTTGAGATTTATTAAATTTATATTTAAGGTTAAATGAAATATAATTTCTAATTAATAAAGAATAATAATTTGTAAAATTACTGATAAATACTGTAATATAAAAATAGAAATTGGATATTTATGAATATGAGATTTTTAATTTATAAATCATTGTTTAATTAATTTAGTACATAATTTTGGTAGTACTGTCGTTTCGCTGATCAAGCAAAATAGATATAATTTCCGGTTTCAAAAAATCTTAGAAATTTTTTATTTAAATGGGTCGATTATTATATTTGTTTTATTATAAAGTTTAGATATATATTTTTTAAGTAATATAATTATTGAAAAAAAATTAAATGAAAACAAAAAAGAATATATTGGACATAGTATATTACAGTGCACTACATTTAATTAACTACATAATGTATTATGCAGCAAAAGAAATCATTATTTCAATAATATAAATTAAGAAAAAAAGTTCTATCTTAGAATAATGAAATTTTATGTCTTATTTTAAATTAACTTCATAAGAATAATACAATGGAAGCTTTGAGAATAGTTGTGAATTTCTAAGCTTTTATACATGAAAGATATATATCACAGCTTTCCATTATGGCATCAGCTTATTTCATAGAAAATATGAAAAAAAAATTCTCTTTCTTATCCTGGATAAATTTGCATAAGTTCTATCATTTTGAGATTGAAAATTGAAACCAATTGCTAAAAAATAATGAAATATGAATTATTTTTTTGATAAGAAACAATTTTCACTCATCAACTTTGATAAATTGTATAATTCATTTATCAAAAATACTCCAAATTACTGTTATTTGTAGTCAAATTTTATTGGATAGATATTTTTAGAGTATACTATTTCTCATTTTAATATGAAAACAAAATTTTCAGGTAGTATAAACCTTTTGAAATCTACCTTCACCAAGAAGTTGGAAGAGAAATGGTCACAATTATTATCTGTCTCCTTGTGTTGGAGTTTTACTAATAACAATTCAGCCAATACTAATAAAAAAAGTATCTGCTATATTATAAAACTAATATAGTAATATTTTTAAAAAAAAACCCATAAAGTGTTCTATCGTACAGAAATTTGAAAGCATACAATTTAAACATTTCCATATGCCAAATCATCTGGCCAACTTTTATTATTATATTTCGATAAAAGAAACATCTTTATTACTGTTATTGTTTGAAAATTTTAAAGTAAATCAGCAATAAATAAAAAAAATTAGAATTTTTTAAAAAGCATTTCTAAACTTATGTAGGTGCAAACACTTGTATTGTTTAATATGTTAGTATTTTAATTTGAAATTTATAAATAACCAATTATTTAATCTATATGAAACAATAATCTGAATGATGCTAATTTATAATTGCTGTAAAAGTTAAATGAACAGTATAAATGCTTAATTTACTATAAAGGAAACAATCCTAACAAGTAGATAAAAAATGCATTTTAACAAATTTTATAATTCTTACTAATGTGCAATAGTAAAAAAAATTAATTTGTTTATATATATTTTTCAACTGTTTGAGACTCTAGCTAGTGTTTTACTAACCAATATCTTAGCCTAACAATCATTGCCTCCCCTCCATCAATCATCATCTGTAATTTCCATTCTTTTAATTGCTTGTTTGAAAGTGAAAAAAGCTGTTACTATAACTAAATGAATCAATTTTTGTGTTGAATTTTCTGTAAAATGCATGATTGTGGTCAAATTGTGAATTCTACATATATATACCGAAAGAATAGATAAGTTTTAATTGATTAGTAAATACTTTCCTCTGAAAAAATATAACTTACTATTAAAAATTTATCGGCTGAACGTTTACTATGTTCGAAAAATACGGAGGATGTGTTGCTGTTCGTTTGAGCTCTGTTGAATGTGTAACGATGTTGAGCCAATCTGGTATTAATTGTGGCTTTCGTTTTAGAGTTATCTCTAAAGACCACATTGATCGATCGCTCACCCCACACGTGGTGTACTCTATTTCCTGCCCTCAAGCCGGATGCCACGCTACATATTATGGGGAAACGAAAGCCACAATTAATACCAGATTGGCTCAACATCGTTACACATCCTCCGTATTTTTCGAACATAGTAAACAATCTGGGCACAACTTCATACCTGCCAACCCCATTATTTTATGTTCAGAGCCAAATGATTACAGGAGAAAAATAAAGGAGGCATTCTATATTAATAGAGACATCCATGCCATTAACAGAAAGGACACATGCTTCGAGATCTCGAAAAAATGGGCTACGTAACAGTAGCTTATTTGAATATTTACATTTGCATATATTTATTACACTTTTCATGAAGGCTATGAGTATGAGGCATGGTTCCTCGAAAACGTTCAGCCGATAAATTTTTAATAGTAAGTTATATTTTCTCTAATTAATAATTACAATTAAGTATTTTTGCTTTTCCTCTGAAAAGAAAATGCAAATAAGTGAACACAATTGGCTAACATATGTGAGTCTATATGTTTACAAAATGTATTTGCATTACTCCCAATCTAGTTGTAAATTCAAGAGTTCAAGTTCCATGGATTGCAGCTGCATTCGTCTCTTCTGGTATTCCAACTTATGAACTCCTGAGCAATAAATTATTTCACTTATGTACATAAATGAGAAAAAAAGTTTCTAAAGTTATGTGTTTATTAATTTATTTTTCTATATATATTCCAAATAATCTATCTGAAATATCATGTTTCATCACCAATTAGATTAATAAGAAAACAAGCCATCCAGCGTAAAGTTCCTAGTAAATAAATTGATCTTAGATTACCATAAAGTGGGCCATAGGCATTTTTTTTAGATTGCTAAGAATTTTTAAACAAGCCTAAGATTTTGTTTTTCAAGTATTGGTCAGGTAATGGATTTTCTAATTATTCTTAGGTGAAGGTTAATGGTCTCTGACTAATGGTAGTTTGATCAGATAAGCACTGGTGAAATACCCATAAAATAAAAATTTGTAATATGATTAAGCCTTCATCACTGATAGGATGCTATTTTAAACTTATCACAGTAGTAATTGATAAAAAATTAAAACATTCAATAATTAACAATTAATATTATTTACATATATTAACTAAATAGAAGGATTCAAACTTAGGATTTTCAGTCTATATTCATCCTCCACTCCTCAAACAACCGATATATGTGAAAAAAAATAAATTATCCCCAATATATGTATTTCATGCAAAATCAGCACTCGTCAAGTGGGCCAGATCATAATCTCCCACACATTTATACAATCAGTGCTTAGCTTATATTAAGATAGCAATTCCTTAAATTTTAATGGACAGACTTCAATCTTGTTGCCCAACAATTCAACCATCCATTTTATTGAAAAGCCAATGATGGAATGCTCAAAGCTCTTGGTGGATTTGATATTGTAATCACACCCATATACACATTATGTCAATCTAACCCCTCATCCATTTTAAGAGAGGAATGGGCTGGAGCTATGATGTAAGCTATTTCCAAAGTAATATGCAATTAACCTATTCATTTAGTATACTGAATGTTTACTATACTATATGAGGGATTTGAACATAGGATTTTCAGTCTATCCTCTCCATCTCTAACAATCAATGCGCATGACCACACACATCCCTCTCTTTACTATAGTAAACATTCAATATACTAAATGAACAGGTTAATTAATGTTGCCTTGGAATTAAGTTACATCATAGTATAAATCCAGCCCATCCCCTTTCCTATTAATATATAAATGGATACATAATGATCTGATAATATGAGGGGTTAAATTGACATAATATCTACATGGCTTTGAGCATTCCATCATTGTTTTTTCAATGAAATGGACGGTTGAATTGTTGGAAAGGTAAGAAGATTGAAATTTGCCATTAAAGATTAAGGAATTGCTATCTTAATATATGTGAGAGATTATGATCAGGCTTAACTGATGAGTACTGATTCTGCATGAAATACATATATTGGGGATCACTTATCTTTTTCACATGTGTGGGGTCATGTGTATTGGTTCTTTGAGTTGGAATGGAGGATGAATATAGACTGAAAAATCCTAAGTTCAAATTCCTCTATCTATTATAATAAACATTTCAGTATACTAAGTGAATAGGTTAATCTTATTAATAAGT
The DNA here is from genome assembly GCA_028023455.1 of Epiperipatus broadwayi. Lineage (NCBI taxonomy): Eukaryota > Metazoa > Onychophora > Udeonychophora > Euonychophora > Peripatidae > Epiperipatus > Epiperipatus broadwayi. Next base: position 3,248,615 of record JAQFVV010000035.1, on the reverse strand, counting down.
TATAAATACCTGATAAGTTTGAATATATTTTTCAATTAAATATTTAACCAAATTTTCATACGTAATACTAGATTCTCTAGACTTAACATTTATAATATCAGCTCTCACACTGGGTGTGGCTTTGCATTTAAATCCAACCTAAAAACATAAAAAAGCAGTTGTATATAATTCATTACCAAGATATAACTTTTTTTTCATATGTCATAGTATCGGCTAACAACGCTTGACACCAAGATATAACTTTGGAAGTAATAAATTCAAAATTTCAAACAAAGCTCATCAAATATGATAATCAATAATTAAATTCCCATCTCCAGACTGGATTCTAGTTTTTGCTTTTATCAATAAAGCTTGAGATTCAAAGTTGAAAAATAATACAATTAGTTATGCATTTATTAATCTGTTCTTATTCATGCTAAAAGCCTGAAATTCAAAATGCCTTAAATGTTAAGGGTTTTGAATTTGTTTTAGCTTTAGTAGTAAAACAGAATTAAAGGTGATGGTTGTATAGCTTCCAGCTTTGTATCTGAAGCATCACCGATAAAAGCAAAAATTAGAAAACAATCTAGGGACGAAGATTTAAATGACTCTGATATATTGTTGGTTATTCAAGCATACTATAGATGGCACTAAAAAGGAAAATTCTTGTTCTATCATATATTTAAACTAAAGAATTGATTTGTTAGTTCATTAAATGTATTGAAACAGTATTCTTTGTCCATCCTGTTTCATCTACTATGTTCCATAGTAGTATCTTTTCCCCCAGTTCAAACCCTTCCAGTCCGTGTATATAACCTTACAATAATTTGTTTTTAATTTGTAAAAGCGTATATCTATGTGTATGTGCATGTATTTGTATCTGCGTGCACATGCCTGTACAATGTATTAATTTTAAAATTAATAAAATCAAAATAAGTTGTGAACATCGTATGTGTAGGAGCACCCCTATGTATATATGCGAAGGGAATTGTAATGTAATAGATTTAGTAAACATTACAGATTTTCTAAATTATATTTTAAATTATTTAATTTACAGAGTTTTTGGTATTCGTATGTAAATCTTAAATTCAGGGGTGTCTGTCATATGCATAATAATGGAATGTTGACAGCTTAAATCTCTTAAAAAAAGAACCAAGGTCATCGGTTTCTCAGAAATACCTCTAATTAAATGGTAAACTGAGAGCTGAAGGTTTTTAAAGTTTTAAAATAAAGTTCAAAAGGGCGAAGACAAAATCATTAAACGGCTCCACTTGTCAATAGCCAAGCCAGATCCTTTTGTTCTTATTAAAATTTATGCTGGCTATTAAAAATTGAAAATTAAAAGTCGTAAACAACTTTTAATGGCTTGTGAGGGGGGATGAGAAAGAGTTAATAAAAACCCCTAAAATTCAGACATCAGGGTTCACTCGGACACTTTCTACAATGAGAACCATGGGGTAAAGCAACCACTGCCCCTCCCTTCTCAGAGAATTGGTCCAGAATGGAGATGGAGTTCGAAGACCTACAGCCTGCCAAGAAGACATTGGATAAGCCAGCCTAATGGAGAATGCCAGCATCAGAGCTCTATAAAATATTAAACTATTAAATTAATTCAATTCTAAAGCTAGCTAAATGTTGTAATAACTTTTTAAAAATAAATTCTGTAACTTTGTTTTAATAATAATCTTTGTAAGAATCTTGCCTGCTCAATAAACATTAGTAATTCATAATTTTCTTAAGATAACTGTAGACAGTTATTATTATTTGTCTATCTACGTTATGCCATTCAGAGTGGAGATTGATAATAATTTTGGAAAGTTGATTAGACGTAGCTAATTTGTGTTGCTGATCAGGACACATAAATAAATCTCTGATCTGAAAACCTCATATAATATATAGTTAAGCTACTATGTTTTGGCCTACTGTATAATTCAGGTTTGCATATTAAGTGTCTATTTAGTTAAGTATGAGAATGATATTTAATGCATATTATAAGTAATTACTTAATTTTAAGTCCCAAATATGCTTTACTTCCCCTTAGTTTATTCTTATAAACTATACGGGTTACTAGATAAACTAGGTCACTTATAATTACCTCTTTTAGCATGATTTAAGTATGCTAATTTACGAACAGGCATATAGTAGTTTCGAAGATAGAAACTAGATTTCGTGCATGATTAATTTTAATATTGATATTTTAGAAAGCGTTATGAATGTGTTTTTATAAAGCAATATGCCTTGCTATATATATATCTTATTAAAATGGGCTTTGATTTTAAGGGCCATTATTCTTAGTTTGGACAGCTCACTCTTTTAGAACTGGAACATGAGAGTCCACATTGTTTTATAAGCTGCTCCAATCACCCGAACTAAATATTCACCTACTTTAAGATAGCAAGTCGTACGGGCCGCATCTCTTACTTATTTTATGTAGCACCTTAGTCTCAGAAGTTACACTACAAATCTCCATAATATTTTTTGTTCAGCATTGATCTGAACCTCAGACTTACTTTATATTATGCAATCTGCACATTGACTGCTCCTTACGTAATAATATATTGGTTATATTAGCTATCATTCTCGTATGATTTGACTATTGGCAAACCTTGTAGGGATGGCATACCATAGTTAAAGCATGAATAGACCATAGAATAAAACTAATAAACATTAAATTGTAATAAACTCTTAAAGTGCATAAGAGATGAAAACTTGTTTTGAAATCCTCTCATCGCTATAAGACACCTGTGTGTGTAAAGCCCAATGCACTTTTATATTTGTATTGTTTATCTTATATTTTATAATTAAATATTTTAAAACTTATAAATGTTTAGTGTGTTACTTCGCAATTCATTACCAACTCTTATCCAAATCTACTCTAATATAGTATTAGTTATTAATGTATACATTATCTAGCCAGCCAAAGGTGTGTGTTTACTAAGTTTTCAGTAATTTATTCCCTGAGTCTCTTAGTTCCACCCTTTGCTACTGCCGGCATATATGTCATTCATAGGGTAGTAAGTCATGGAGTGTTAGTGGAAAAGCTGAGGTGCGATCTGATTCGAAGTCCATCATCTAGATCAGCCTTGGTATAATTTGCCAGGACTCTGGATTTTGTTGTGTGAATGTACAAATATGTACCGTTACAGTATTAAGTCATAATCACACATAATGGATAAATAGTATTTCACAGCTTTTATTAATTCTGTCCAAAATAATAGAATTTCTCATGTTATCTTTACTCAAACTTCATTTTCCATTTCATCAACATTTTGAAATCCTTTAGAAATTAATCAAGTTCGATTTCCCTCAATATTAGATCACAATAATATATTATTAAATAATGTTGATCATTCTATTAATAGATATGTTCTGTCAGATGATATGCACTTCAAATTAATTAAGGAATTGTTTCAATAATCTCTAGAGATAGTCATATTCTTAAAAGTAAAGAAAAATATCCCTGCTATTTATTAGTGATAAAAGTATCAATAGCCATTCACATTTTTAGAAGCTTATCTTTCAAACAGTAGACTCTGAATAGTTTCCTTTGGTGTTTTAGCAAAATTGGTGCATTAGAATATTAAAAATTCTAGCTAAAATACCAATTTATATATTTTTCCATGAATTTGCTTCTTTCTAACATGCATTTTACATCGACTATTCAATAAAAGCATGGAGTACATCAAGTTTCACAAACAGGCTTGACTATAAAATAATTTATAAGAGATTGTGAAATTGGGATTTCTCAACTATTACTTGTTGTAATAACTGATTTTTGGCTAAGATGTGAAATATCTAGGTAAAGATTTGAAGTATTGCATTGCACTGGATCTAGGAAATGATCATTAAATGTAAGAACTTAGAGTTTAATTATATCAGGCTATGAATGTAGTACACAATTTTGATAACCACATATAGTATTATATTTGAAAATAAGCTATTGGTAAACATATATTATTTATCAATTAGCTTAATTTATTCTATATTAAGTACAGAACTCTAAGTACAAATATGTCTATAGATTTATTATAGTTTTTGATTCAATTGTATTTGCATGACAACTAACAATATAGTCATATCCCATATCCATGATTTAATATCCATAATTTCACTAACTTACATTTCATTAAAAAAAAAGTTTTAAGAAAAAATAAATTACAATTTGCATACCTTCCTTCAAACACTTTTTATCAAAAAAATTATTATTTATTTGCTGCCCATATATGTGGTGTTTGAAAGGGACACTATCTCCTTACATATATATATATACCATTACAAATTTGGTGCTTCCATTCATTGAGCATCAAAATTAAAGGTCTCAGTATTGTTATAAGTTTATTCATTTATCTTTTATGACTCAATAAGTGATTTAAGTAATCTTAGGTCAATTTTGCAGCAGTGGTATTTTGTTATATGCATTGTATTTTTTTTTAAATGCTCTTGACAACTCGTAGAGATATAAGATTCTAGAAATAAAGAATCTAATTTCCAGGGATAGATAGAAACACATAAGGATAGAGTTGTTTAGTTTTTTTTTATTTTCATTACACATTTTTGTGGGATTTTTTTAAAGATAACAACAAGAGATAAGAAACGTTAGATAATTACATTTGGAGAATATGTAGGGAAAAAAATATATTATCAGACTAAGACTTTATTTTACTTTAAAAAAAAATCTAAGCCATAGCAAACCTAAGTGCATAAGGATTTAGTATTTCATTTTTATGAAATATTCTCATATTTAAGAATGTGTTGAAATGCTTACCTTATACTATTTATTAGTAATTGTTGCTGTATATTCTATTTTCTTACCGTATTAGCTGATAACAAATTATGAAGGAGAGATGTCTGAACATTTATAAGAACTGTACAATGATGATATGCCGATTTGCCTCCTAATTTAGCTGCTGTACCTGAAATCTATATAATTTAATGATTATTACTTAAATGATCATTAAAATAATTATAAATTTTGTAACTATACTTAGAATAGCATTGTGATCATTTAAATAATACAAATGTTATCGGAATTTAATCAGAGAAGCAATTTTAAATCTATGGATCACAAAAAAATGATGTCGTCAAAACAATCTCCAACAATTAGACTTATTTTTTATTTTTATTTTATTTCCAACAATTAAATATCTATTTAGGAATAACATTTCTAGAATAATTTAGAATACATTTAAACAAAATAACAATTACAAACACATATTCAAAAAAAATTTTTTTTTCATAAATTCACTCTAATACTCTAATTTATTTCTTAAAACATTTATAATTTGATAACATATTATAATGTTTAGTGCTACAAGGATTTACCAAAAGATCAGATGTGAATCTGAGCCAATCTATGCATAATTCCATTCAAGTGAGATCCTCCCCATCCGTACCTTTTTTGAGAATTGTTCTAGGAACTTTTAGTTCTCAAGCCAACCATTCTCGGCACTAAAACGAACTGCTTAGAATTTAACAAAAATAAAATATTTTACAAATAAAAGAGTAATGTTTGAAAAGCATTTTCAAAACTACCATCAAAGAAATTGGCTTGAATCAAAACTTATGTTCTTGAAACTTTCTCAGTCATTAACAAGGATATCATAACATAAATAAAATAGATATTTGGCACTAAAAAAAAGCTCTTGGATATAGAATAATTGATTATATTAAAAAAAATTTCCTCCGAAATCACAGAAAATAATTTTTCAGGAACTTCATATGAAGTGTTGATACATATAATGAATAATATATCTATAGTGTAATTTTCACTTCACCATTCTCATGGCAGAAAATTAATCATGATTATATTAAAAGATTATGATTGGCAAACAGAGCAAAAACAACATAAAGTTTATGTTTACAATTTATTGAAATATTATTTTAGAATTATTATAACCATGTTGAAATTTAAATAAAATACTTTTAACAGTTTACTATAACAATAAATATCAAAAAATTTACATTAATGTGTCTACATATAATATATACAACTACACATATTCAAAAACAGCAATAAATTCTATAATTACTTCATAAAAATATTTCCAAATAAAAAAATATTTTACTACTAATTTTTCATAATTAATAAGCAGAATTATTTAAAATTACCTTAAATATATTGTCCAAAACTAAATCTTCTCTTGGTGAAATGCTTACATTCAATCCCCATTTTTCATTTAATACATGTGCAACTAATTCTAAATTATTTCTACGATTGTAATATTTTCTTTCTGTGAAAAAAGTACAGTTAAGATTGCCTAGATCGTGAAATACTGTTCCACCACCACTGTTCCTTCTTGCTAAAGGGATATTTTTCTGAAGTAAAGCTTGTACATTGCATTCACACCATGGATTTTGATGACGACCAATAACAACTGTAGGCTGATTTCTCCAAAGAAATAGAAGATCATATTTTGAAAAATCTATATTTTTATAAAGCCAGTCTTCAAATGCAAGATTAATAAAAATATCATTTGATAATGATGTATACACAGCACATTTTTTGGAATTCTTAATATAAGTTGTTAATGAATGGCATTTAGTTATAAAGATACTTGGGTAATATAACTTCAGACAGGAATATAACATTGTATTAAAGAGATCTAAAATAAACAAAATAATAAAAGACATTTATAAATAGTACTTGAATATTTGTAGATGTAAATGAAGTATATTTAGAAGAAAATGTGGGCAAAAAGTTCTTATCACTATCATGAATTCTGTATGAAAGTTCAGTGCAATGAGATATGCAAAAATGTATGTGTAGTTCATAAATTATGTAACAGCTGTTTTTTGTTTAAATCATCCCAGTAATAAACTCAAAAATGATTTTGCATATATTACAGATCCATCTCATAACTGGAAGGATTTTGAATTTTGTCATTTATTAAATAACATTAACACAAAATCATATATTTACATTCTAGTGCAACTTTTTTAGTTATATCCCTCTTATATATCATCAGTTCTGAACTTTCATGATGTATTTCTATTAACATTATAGTAATAAGATAAGTTAAAACAACTTCAAGAAGTCATGGAGGGCAAAGCCTCTCCAGGTCCATTCATAGGGGTTTGGTGAAGGAAAGCTGATAATCAATTAGGTTAATCAACTATTGGGTAATGAATTTTTGTGATTTTTCTTTCTTATTTTACTTCATTGTAATTTAAACCGAGCAAAACTCTCCATGCAGTAGTGCCATCTTGTGCCAACAAGAGCAATCAATGGATGCCAGAAGGCTTGTGCATAAAATCCCTATCTAGTGCCTGTCATCCAACATCTCCAGACTAGTTTCTGGCTTGTGGCCTTCATCAGTGAGGAGCCTTGGATCTGAGAGCACTGCACCTAGATCTTAGGATCTAATGCAACCCTCCAGCAGCCACCTTTTAACTCAACTACAAAACCATGAGAATGAAATTGAAAACACAATAATATTTTCAATCTAAGCTCAATAGCTTATATAGTCATATGGATCTAAACTCAATTTAGCACCCATACATTTTGGTGTCTTTGGCTCTTTAACAACTGTAGCCACCACTATCCCATTAGGCAGGATTGGTGTTAAACAACTAAACATCACGTGATCACTATCTCATACTAGCACATAATTATTAAACAAAGCAAAATTCTCCATACAGTAGTGCCATCTTGTGCCATATGAGTATATAAGCTATTGAGCTTAGATTGAAAATATTATTGTGTTTTCAATTTCATTCTCATGGTTTTTTAGTTAAGTAGAGTTAAAAGGTGGCTGCTGGAGGGTTGCATTGGATCCTAAAATCCAGGTGCAGTGCTCTCAGATCCAAGGCTCCTCACTGACAAAGGCCACAAGCCAGAAACTAGTCTGGGGATGTTGGATGAATAGGCACTAGATAGGGATTTTATGCACAAGCCTTCTGGCATCCATTGATTGCTCTTGTTGGCACAAGATGACACTACTGTATGGAGAGTTTTGCTTTGTTTAATAACAAATGTGCTAGTATGAGATAGTGATCATGTGATTCTTTGTAATTTACATATCTATTAATCTGATTAGATTTATTAAGAGCTGTTAACCTTTAAAAAATACTAAATATTTTTCGAAATGATCAATTATTTGAAAAAAATGTCCATGTTATATTTGGATTAATGTTCCCAAATCAGAAGCATAAATAAATAGGTAAGCTAACTAGGCTCTTTTAACATCAATAAAATATATTTATAACATTTAAAAATAAAGATGTAAGCATTTCATATATTTAATGAAAATTATCAGTCAGATTGTAAATTATGATTTATACCAATCATTCATTTTAATATATTCATCCTAACAAATCAATAATTATATTACAACTATATTGTTGAAATAACTGTAATTCTGGACTGTCTGGTACAATGACTTTTGTGGGTATATTAATGAAAAGTTAAAAAAATTGTTATACATTTATAAATATCAGTATTTTTCATTTTTGCAGAATAATAATTGAATAGCTTAATACTTGAGAGTTCATATGAAGTTTTTGACTTCTAGAAATGCTAGTACTGTAATTGGTCCAAGGATCCTGCTCTACCATTGCACTAAACTATGGAACATAACAATTATTATCTGGAAGATCAATTTTAAAATCGCTCTTTGATCTATTATAATTTTCTGCATCAAATTACAAAATGAAATAATCTCTTATTGTTGCAGTTTCATTGGCAATATATGGGAAACATTTGCCTAAATCAAAACAAAAATTCTTTAATTGATATATATCATGTGCCCATAAATTCAATAAGCATACAAGTCTTAATTATTCCTTTTGAATTGTCAGACATAAATACAACAAAATAAAGAATCACATGACTCTTATTCAAACACTTTTTATATTACACAGTAAAGATTTGGAGAATTAAAATACAAGACTGAAAATATAATCAATGTCTCTTACAAATTCTCCTGGTTATTTTCTAATAATATCCAAGATGAAGCCATTATTTAAACAATAACTAAAAAAATGCTAATTCCAGTGAACTATATATATCCGTTATGCTTCCACATTAATGAATGATTTTAAGCTTCCAAGTAATTTTATGAGTTCAAAATCAGGCCACACACTTGTCAACACATAAAAATCTGAAATCAGTTTTGTTTTTAACTTGTTCATATGTGGGCAATCTTTTCGCCTATTTATATTCTTAATTTTACAACTTGAAATTTATTAAACATCCCATTGCATATTCCCATCATCTTTGCAGTAAATCATTTCATACTTTGGCGATAAAGATCCCTGACTAAATTGTCTGCAAACTTAATGTATCAGTATTGAGTAAAAATTAAATATCCAAAAACCACTATGGTGTTTGCATACACTGGTAATAGTGCAGTCTAGTTTTCAGATATCCAAATTTCTTAAACAATAAAAAAATCTAGATGTCACTATATACATTAAATAAAGTCACTATGTACATATATATTAAATCTTATTTAATTTTATTTGTTAAAATCTATCCTGTTTTGAACAAAGACACAAAAATATATATAAAAAGTGTATATTCTTCGTTTTAGAATACCTGCTCTTCATATAACAATTACTTAAATTACTAAGTGTCAAATGAATTCTTGACAATCATAAGAATGGGATTTTTTCCAGAATGTTCTTCTTTCAGGCTTCTCAATGGCATATTTATTATGTTAGCAATGAATTCATCTTTTCATTATAGATCATTCTCTTTCACTTTTGATGTTCTGAAAATATTGTATATAATTTTCATGAAGGAAAAGTTCAGATCTAAGTATTCACTTTGTTTTGCTTGCTATCTATAGTATCAATAACATGCTTCAAAATATTAATACTTGTCTTTTCCTGCTTTGTAAGTTTGCAAATTTCACATTATTGTCTTGAAGATTTCAATACACGTTGAGAGAAACAGTGAAATTATAATCCAAAGTTACTGGAAATAATTATATTGCTCTGTAAACTCTGAACTATTTTCTATTAAATTTTTAAACAGTATATGTATTGATCATCACAGCTATCAATATGAAAGTATTTTAATTCTCAAAAGCACTTAGCCTTATTTTATTACTTTAACTGGGGGGAAAAAACTTCTCTTCAGCTGCGTATTAGTGCACGATTTAATCTATTACTTTCATTGAAGTGAAGTATAAATCTCATATCTTAAGGTCTCAAAAAAAAAAAAAAAAATCTATACAAAAAAATGTAAATGGAGCTATACTCAAAATAATGTTATTTTATAGATTATTATAGTTAAGAGTAAAAATACAAAGGAAATCAATATTACATAATACTTGCAGGCACAGATTGTTGCACTACCATAGATTAGTATGCTCCAAATGATAGTGAATTTAAAAAATAGATCCTTTCTAAATATACTGATAAAAAATGTAATATTCATTCTTTAGAAAACAATGTTATTCATGTTCAATTTTAACAGTTATTAGATATTAAACTTTCAAGTTTGCTGTGTGAATAAATTTATTTTTGGATTCACTAAAAATAACCCTTAATTTCTCTGACAATGATTACATTATTAGTGATTTAAATAATAGGAAACTTATCACATTAATTGATTAACACAATAATAGCAGAAATTCTACAATTAACAAGGAGACTTAATAAATTGTAGATTAAAACTGCAAAGGAAGTAGTCATTTGCTAATTATGATTCCTTTAGATCTTTTTGGATCCATTGAAAATTACATGTGAATCTAAAAAAAATATATCATAATCATATTAATATATCACTCTTATACGAAAATATTTTGAACAAACGGGGAGAATATTTTGATCATGCTTTGAATAATAATACAAGAATTCAGATAGTTACTTTTAATGATATATCAATCCTATCAGCCCAATTGGATGTGGATTCCAGTTTTGTAATCTTAACACCAGAACTATATCCCATTATTTCATCAGGAAAACTGGAAAAGTTTTAAAATATGCTAGTAATATATTAGCTTCAAAACTATTAGAATTTTTTAAAATATACATCATTGCTATTATATTCATATTTCACATTTTTATTCATGCATGATATTTCAACTATATATATGTATATTAATTCATAATTGCTAAGAAAATAGCAGTGTTTGGCAGATATATTTAAAATGTTTCAATTAAAAAAAAATAAAAAGGTATATCAAAAGGTATAGAAGCATGTTTTTGATTTTAAATTTATTACAATGTGTTTTATGCTAAAAAAAAAAAAAAATAAAGATATAGTATTAGTATACTTTATTGATTTGAAGTTTGGAAATTATTAATTCTGCTTTGAATATAACTTGACAGGTTTTGTGAAAGATTGTTGTAATTCCAGTGTTTTGAAATGAAATATTTAAAAATAAAACTTTCAAATTTATGTTAAGCAACATTTGAACAGAATCAAGGCTATTTGATCTTGGAATTATTTTAGTATGAAGCGCAGTCGATTTGATTCTTGTTGAGTAGTCAAATAAGACAGTGCTATTATATTTATATGATATATAGCAAGTATTACAGTTACAGTTGTAACTGATGATGGGTTAATATAAAATTAGGCCCAAAAGATATTGTGACAACTATGCAAGTTATATCAGGAATTAGGAAGAGGACCTACAAAAAGCTATGTGTAGTAAACACATCTGCAACATGGAATTGCAAAATGGCTGAAACTAAAAGAAGTATTAAAAACTTGGATATTAGACCACAGAACTTCAGGATTTACAGTTTCCACAAAAATGATTATCCAATGAGCAAGACTGATAGTTACTAACAGATACCTTGCTGATTTTACAGGATCAATGTCATGTTGTTTTAGATTCATGAAGAGAAATGATCTACAAATGCAGAAAAACAAAAATAACTCTGGAGATGAATTTCTGAGTTTTGAGAATGAAGATTAAAAGATACTAAACTGAACGGGCTAGAATTAATTACTACATTGCATCCAAGTTAGGATTTTTTTTTGGTTATCAAGATGTAACTAAAATTATGGTATTTGTTACTAGAATGTGTCCAAGCTATAGTGGCAATATTATGATTATCTATATTAACAAGGCAATATAAATTAATGACAGATAAGGCTTTTGCAATAACATATATTGTTGATACTGTAAGCAATATTAGAATTGATGGAAAATGGCTGATGCTAGTTCCAAGTATTTTCTTTAAGTGATTAATTATAATAATTCAACTGTAAGAAATAAAATTGCAACATTCCAACTCCCTAGATCAGGTTATTTTTTTCTGTAGTGAATTCTAGTGATGCAATTGTAAAGATATTATGGTCTGTTCTTGACTATCTTCCAGAATTGTTTTCATTACTGATGTATCTTGGTTGGTTCATTTGCTGACATCTGAATTAATTTCTGAACAACTCTCAGTTAATATTTGTATTACTATTGTAAAGTGGTTTAGATGATGAAGGTCTTTTTTCCTCATTTGTCTGTGATGATAACAGAAATCTATTTAATGCAATCATAATGTAACTGGATGAAGTTTTATCACTTGCAGATTGATTCAATATAATGATTTTTTTATCTTGCTTCAGTTTTACAAGTATTACAGCTGGTATTTTAGCTGTGGCAACCTTTGAAGTTGGTGATGGATTACTAATCTTATATCAAGATGGGTATTCCAAATAACAATGTTATGTGCCATTTTTTTTTTTGCTCCCACCTTTCAGCTCAGACATTATTTTAAAAAGACGGTATAAAAATGTCTTGTATTGTTGTTTGAACAGGAATGTTTAAATTAGTTGTTCTTACCTTGAACTTTTTAGGAATGCTATGAGTAATCAGTAATTTTCTCAATGCTTCAACAGATGCAATATTGATGAGATATTGGATATCAACCACTTGGTAAAAAAGTACCAACAAGAATTAAATAACTTGCCTTGTAAAAAATCAGCATAACAAATATGAAGTCTGGATGATTGATATTGTCACCGTGAACTTTAAGTTCCTTAATATAAAGGAAAATGGAAAGAATCTGAATTGCCAAATTATTAATTTTTGTTGATATTCAAATGGAATGAGAGTTTATTACAACACTTAAAATAAAAGAATTCTTTTTAAAAATTTAGAATAGCTTTGTTTAGTTTAACCACTGCATATTCCAAATGGCTGAAACAATAATAATCTATTTAAATTACTACGCCCTTTAAATAAAATTATAAAAGAAAAATTGAATTGTTCTTACTAACTTTCACCAAGAAGAACTTACCTTGATAATCATTTATCTTACTATATTTGCTGCAGTTTGCAATTACTTTTTGAGATAATAAAAATGTCTGATCTAAAAAAAGCTCCATTGTCAATGGTTTATCATAATTTGAGTGTTCAAAATTGAACAAGTACCCTTTGAATCTACAATTTTGGCAATTTTAAAATGTAATACTGTTCCCAGAATTTCAACAAAGTTTGTAATCATTAAGTTCCATAACTTATTTAGACACTAGCAATAATAAAGTACCAACTATAATTGAATTTATAAACTGATTAAGTAAAATCATTCATAATTACTACTGTTGACGATTTTCTTCCTCATCTTAATAGCAAATAATTTATTTGTTGCTCTCCAAACTGCTGATCCAAAATAATTCATCAGTTAATCTGATTAATGACTGACTTTCTTAACATCATCTTCATCATTAAAATATATCATAAAGCACGGTCACTCCATCATTTGCCCTGCTTATTAAAATAAACCAATTAATAGCAGTTCCAAACATTTGCCCATTATATCGGAGAAAATTTAAAATATGAAGAAAATGCATACAAATGTAAATAAATAAAATCAGCCAAATAGACTCGTAACTGAATCAGGATATTATTTTCCGATACCAAGAAAGACAAGTGCAACGTAAACACAGCTGATAAAAGTTTATTACTAGTGATAAAACCTTCCAATGCAACTAGCCTTTTCAAGAAAAGTAGACAGCAATCAGCAAATTCAGAATATGTACTCACTAGCAACTCAACTATCTCAAAAGACTGATTAAAGATAAATGCTCAAGATCTCTCCAGCCTTTTTTTTTTTTTAAAAAAAAAATTCCACTGACGATAAGTACAACCAAACCAAGATCATTTCCATACTACAAAAAATAAAGAATGCTGTATTGCTTGGGAGTTCATAAGAAATTTTAACAGTAGAGGTGATAACTGGAGCCATGTTCCATGAATCATAAGTTCTCTTCTCCCATTTTTTCACTGCACTAAACAATCCTGCATGGTTTATTGCAGTAGTAGAGTGGCAATTCTAGACCCACAGATTGCAGATCTAGTTCTCACTTCCAGTGCTCAAAATTTATATGAAACCCCCCCCCCCCCCAAATGACAAACCATTTGGTTATATTTATTATATGAATTAGAAGAAGTTAACAGTTACAAATACCTTGGTCAGATTATTAATACAGATGGAAACATAATGGATGAAATTAATCATAGAATTAAACATGGTTGGAGTGCTTTTGGTAAAAATAACTTGATACTAAAAGGAAATATGCCTATGTGTTTGAAAAGGAAGGTTTTTAACAAATGGGTTTTACCAGTTCTTACTTATGGATCTGAGACTTGGACACTTAATAGAAGAGCAATACAGAGACTCCAGACCACTCATAGAAGTATGGAGAGATGCATGTTGGGAATAACAAGAAGAGATCGAAAACGCAATTTATGGGTAAGAGAACAAACAGGTATTACTGACCTCATTGAAAAAATTAAAAGATTGATGTGGAGTTGGGCTGGACATAGTGCTAGAAGAGATGATAATAGATGGACAATTGAAATCTTAAACCGGATTCCAAGAGATTGTAAAAGACCCAGAAAAAGACCACATGTGAGATGGATGGATGAAATAAGAAAGTATGCAGGGGTGATGTGGAGAAGAGAAGCTAAAGATTGGAGATGGGTTAAACTTGGAGAGACCTTCATCCTGCAGTGGATTAATAATGGTTGATGATGATGATGATGATTGCACTAAACCATGCAGTTTATTATTAGTAAAATATTGGTTTGAGTAAGCTTTTATGCCATTGTTTCTTGTGTAATTTGTTTTGCCAAACGAGAAAATGGTATCAATAAAATAAAAATGCTGTTTTTGCATAATAATCAATATTTTTAATCTCTCATACATGTTAAACTCACCACTAATATTTTAATTTTGTAAAAAATATTACATAATAGACGGTTTTAATTTTCCCCAACTTTTTAAAATGCAGTTCAAATATATAAATTAATAAAAATTAACCTAATCAACCAAATTTTTATTTTATTCAGTAGGCTTTGTAATAAAATACAATAATGTACACTTTCTTGCATTAAAAAATTACAAAAACTTTTAATGTTACTATTGCTCCTAATAGTTTCGACTTTTTAACAACCTTTTTCAGAAGTATAATTGACAAATGGATTACATTACTTAAGGAATGAATACGCGTCAATTACTGCTATGAAAAGAATAAGGTAGCACAACTTTATATTTCCACATAATCCTAAAATAATCACTATGATATTTTAAAACTTCTCCAGGTTTACCTTTAAAACCCACAACCTTTCTGTTTATGATTATAAAATTATTTTAATCTTTTCAAGTTAGATGTCTCCATCCAAATGTAAATGAATTGACAGGATAAATATATCGTACAATGAAAATATTGAATTAATTTTTCCAGCATTATTCAAAAGGTAATCAAAATACTCTCTCTCTTCATCTATTCAAAATATAATCGTTATTATATAAAAGAGATCTGTTCACTGACTTAATAGGATTATATCACTTTTCAGATCCATGTTATTTTCAACACATACAAAAAAACCCATTGAAATGACAACGATCAGCATATGATATACCTCCTTTCCAGTTTTATTTCTTCCTTATTCTAAGTCTTAAAATTTTTACATTGCTAATGAAGTTCCACATGTTGTAAAGTTTCTGTATTTCTCATTCGTTAAGAGACCAAATCTCAATCCATAAATAAGAATTGATAAATTACATATACTAAAAATTTTTCCTTTTCAAACATATAGATTTATTCCCTTTTAATATCAAAATATGTCCATCCAAGTTTAATTCTATGATTAATCTCATCCATTATGTTTCCATCTGTATCTTTTAGTTCATGATTATCAATGTTTATTTTCTTCTGAGTAAATCCATTTAACATTATTTAGTCTTTTTAGTATTTATCTTTAGTTCTACTTTATTCCTTTTACCTGATAACTCTTATAACATTTACTGAAGTTCTGAAGCGATATTTGTTAAAAAAGTAAAAAAACAACCATATCACTTGCAAAATATAGATGATTTAAATAATTTCTACATATTTTTATTGCCTTAGCTTTCCATTTTAATCCACAAAATACTTTTTCTAAAACAGTTATAAAAAGTTTTGAAAATATGGAATCATCCTGTCATATACTCTTTTCAATGTCAATATTAATGTTACCATGTAATTTAATCACTGTTGCTGCATTGTGATAAATATTTGTCAGAATATGACAATATTCTGGGCCATATCTTGATATTAAATGCTTTTCATAATTTACAAATCCAAAGCATAATGGCAACTCATATTCATTGGTTATTTCTATAACTTCTCTCAATATTTAGATGTGATCAACAGTGCTAAAATCACTTCGTTCTTTTGATTGCTTCATGTCCAAAATTTGCTGTAGACAAGTTTAATAATCTTTGTCAATATTTTATATGGAAATGATAGGTCTAAAATTTTTAATATTTTCTTTATCAACTTTCTTAAATATCAATACTATTATTGCATTTTCCCAATTATTTGAATCATCTATATCATTTAAATATTTGATATAGTTTTGTCAACAATTTTTCTATTTCTTCATTTTCTTCTTTTAAAATGCCAATAATTCTAGAATTTCCTGAAGCTTTCCCCACCTTCATAAATTAATTGCACGTCTTAATCTCTTTATATAAAATACTTAGCTCAGAAGATGAAGTAATTGTAGGAAAAAATTTGTTTTCTTGTTTTTTATTATTATATAGTTTTTTGTAAAACTTTTCAAAACATTTCAACTTTTTTTTTTTTTTTTTAGTAATTGTCCCATCTTTTCTTCTTATTGAGAAAAAATGTTCATTCCACCAAATTAATTTTCTTCTAATGTCTTCCTTGCAAATTCAGTTATTATTTTCTTATATCATTATTAAATTTTTTTAAAACCATTTTTTAGAACTCTAGGTATTCAAATCTTCTTAATGAATTGCTTTTTAAATTTTTCATATTCTTTCTTTTATTCATACACAATCTTGTCTCAATTGAAAATGTACTTGTAAATTATTGCCTTTTTGTACCAATAATTTTTGTCACAGTTCTTACTGATTTCTTATCAAGTGAAACTATCTTCAAAATCCATCATTATTTTAAAACAATTAACAGGTTCTAATTTAAATTCACTTGAATAATTCTAAAGGTTAGAAATACCAACAATTAATACTCTCTTTCTTAATAATTATAATCTTTGGTTTTGCACTAACATATTTTATTAAAAAAGTATCATTTCCTCTAATGAATCTATTAAGAACATCATAATCGTGAAATACATATTTTCTGTTAAAGTGTATCATTTTCATTTAGTATTTTTCTCAAAGAAAGAATTCATAATGGTTTTCCTTTTCATGTGAACTGTAAAAGTCTCTGATCTCTCATTCCTGACATTATAACCAAATTTATTTACAGCACTCATCTTTCGATCATTTATCAATTTTAGTATCGAAGAAGTTTCTCATGACAATTTTAAAATAGTTGCTTTGATAAAAAAAATAACATTATGTACAAAAATCCATTTCTTCATTACAAAGAAAATTTGGGGGGCATAAACCTGAATTAATAAGTCATTTGGTATTTTCTTGAAATTGAATTACTCATTTTGCTATCTATATGATAAACCATCAATTTCTACAATGGTGATCTTTCACTTTTTATTTATAATGAATCCCTTTCTTTTTGTGCTTCTATATTTGTGCATTTGTAACAAAATATAAATCCATTTTTTAAATCAATTGTCTTCTCACCTTCTCTTCTAATGTCATACAGTCCAATAAGAACCCATTCAACATCACGTGATCACCATTTCTTATGTTTGTACTGAGTGGCACTACTGTATGGAGAGTTTTGCCTGATTTAAGATCCCATTAAATAATACAGTTCTTTTTTTAATTCATGCAATCTTCCATTGCTTGAATCTGATCCGCAGTTATAGGCACCAAATAAAAAAGACATCACTGAATGTCTATCTGGATCCACAATAAAGAGACTTTGAGTAACTTCAGTTCTTTGACTGTCAACTACTGCTTGACTGATAACTTTGCACCATAAAAGTCACAATTTAGTTTTGTCTTTTATGATTGATTGTAAATATCTAAAAAAAAAAAAAAATTCACACACATTCATCCTGGCTGTTAGAAAAAAATGATATTCAATTAAGAACTATCAGGCAATTAAGAAGAAAGATCATGGGAATTTCTGATCTTAAGTTCAAAGGTAAAAAGTCAGTAAACTCACCCATATTAGTTAATGCATGTCAGTGAGCAGGCCATCCATGCTCATTAATCATCAGAATAACAAAATAATAGCAGCTGCAATAACATATAGAAATGGCATGAGGATTTGTCCTGCTTGGTTTCTTTAATGCCTTAAAAAGGAATCAAAGAGTGTCTTTTCAGTAAACAATAAACTCCTTTATGCAGCCTCAATATGATTTCTGCTTAAATTTAGTAAAAAAAGGAAATATTTATCTTTATTATCAACATTTATTCTTACTAAGATACCACTGTTAGTACTAACATTGCAATTACTTCTGTAAATAAGTAACTATAAGGTACAGTGATATAACCAAATTCTGTTAAGACAAGCTATTTTAGACAAGTTTATAATTTTTCCTAAAATATGGAATAGAAATAAAGCATACAATTATTTGCTTAGTGAAACTCCTGTCCCAAATAAAGTTCTAAGCAACCTCATATTTGGATTGAACTATTACATGTAAGATCACAACTATGAACTCTGTCTGACAACTTTATTGCCATTGCTATTTTTCCAACTCTGAAGACTTGCATAAGTGATGGAAACATGGTTATAAAAACATACAATATCATTATCATATTAATACAGAGATAACAGGACTCTAAATTAAGATTTAAAAAATAAAGAAGATATAAAATTACATGACTTTATAACATGATTTCAGCTTACTTATTATTGTTTTAGCAGCATACTTTTTCAATAGCTTTGTCACTTACTGTAAACTTTAGAATGTAGTAATATATGCCAGATGATAGTGATTAATAGATCATTATCCTGTGCTGTTCTACCCAATATGGTTGAAAACATTTATTGTTTTTCAACTTAGACTGATAGCTTGATAGCGTAACAGTAAAGTAAATGATAGCAGCTGGAAGGTGAATTAGATCTTAAATGTCTATGTGCATTGTTTCAAGATCCAAAACTCCTTACTGGTGAAAGCCATAAACTTGAAACTAGACGGAGAATATTAGGCAGGACAGCACCGAATATGGATTTATTAAGCACTATCATACGACATCTATTATTATTTAGTACAGCTTACAGCAAGTAGCATAGAGATAGTGAAGAAGTATGCTAATAACGAAACTATATAAATGAATGAGGACAGAAAGAATAATATACTGTATATATATTTAAAACAGTACGAGATACTCTTCATCGGGCACTATTTATTAAATATTCGCAGTTTCAATCAACATAGATCCTATCATTTGCCGCAATTCACAAATAAATGAAAAATGAACATAGTTTATATTTTGTACATTAATTCAAATCGTAATTTTATTAATAAATATTCCATTCAACTTTTGCGAATTTATAATTAACGGAAATTGGAATAATAAAATATTTGCTTAAAATGGATATACGATGGTATTTTTAAACAGAAAAATTTTCAATATTAATATTTTGGGCTAGATTAAATTACGATATTTAGCTTGTAAAACCAGCTTTGAATAATAAACGTTAATTATTTTCAGCAATTATTGTAGACTGTTAACTTCTTTAGTTTATATCAAAAGATTTTTAAATAATTTTTAACTGATTTATTAAACACGCTAAGGTTCACACAAATATTTTAATGATTAAAATAGGATTACCTTTCTAAGGTTTTAGTTTTATAAAAAAAAAAAAACCGAGAGTATTTTTATAGATACACCAAATTTTAACAGTAAATGCTCACAGGATAATGCTTTTATCCTTTCTTCGCCTTCATTTAATTTCCTTACTATATGGTAATAAATTTATTACTGACATTGGTAACCGATTCAATTTTTAATGTCTTTGCAATTCACATGTTAAAAACCTAAGAATTCAATGGGGGCGCCAGTAGTAAATATTCTTGGGAGGAGGGAGGTTTTAAAACTAAGTCGTACGTAAGATAAGTTGGTTTTTAGTTGCTATTATTAAAGAATTTTTCACTTTAAGAGAGCAACATTAGGACGCATATGGTTATCGATCGCTATTTAAAAAAAAAACAACGTTTTTTTTTTTCCTTTTGTATAAAGAGGTTCGAAGAAAAAGTAATAGAAAAATCTTAAATGTAAATATAGAGTAGGGGATTTGAAAAAATAAGGAAATATGGATTGTATTTGTATCCCACAATGTAAATATAATGGTCAGAAGGAAATTAGGCGTGCTGTCGTAGAGTGTAGCGCATATGATAAGGTTTTTCATTTGAAATGTTTTAATAAGACTAGGAAGAGTGTAAGAGACACTAAACATCACATGATCGCTATTTCTTATGCTAGCACATAACTATTATTAAAACAGGCAAAACTCTCTCCATACAGTAGTGCCAACCAGAGTAATCAATGGATGCCTAAGATCTAGGTGCAGTGCTCTCAGATCCAAAGCTCCTCACTGACGAATGCCACAAGCCAGAAACTAGTCTAGGGATATTGGATGAGTAAGGCACTAGATGGGGATTTTATGCACAAACCTTCTGGCATCCATTGATTACTCTGAGTGGCACTAATGTATGGAGAGAGTTTTGCCTGTTTCAGTAAGGATGTAAGATGTGTATGGTTATGTAGATCATGTATAAATGTGATAAAAGAGGTGTAAAAATGTTTTCTAAGTGTAGATAATTTTAAGAAAAAGGATAAATGGAGGAAAATATAATTAAGGAATATAGAATAGAGTATGTATTTAGCGGAGTGACAAGAGATGGATGAAAAATAAGTAGTGCAATGGAGATATTAGCCAAATAATATGTAAGATAGAGGAAGAAGTAAAGGATTGGAAGTTAAATTAAAATTACTAGAGATGAAGTGTGAGCAGATCAAGGAATTAATGAATAGAAACGATATGGAAGAACTAGATAAGAAAGTCCAGAAGGTAGAAAAGAATGTGGATGAAGTAGGGAGAATTAGCTATGAGGCAGTAATGATAGATCACTAATTAGATGATGTAGAGGTGTAATTGCCAAGAAAAGTAGATATGTAAGAGTATATTTTTCTGGAACTAGAATTAGGAATGTTACAGATAAGGTAAAAAAATAAAGGAATAGAGATGCTTATGTTGTGGTAGGGACAAATAATTTATCAGAACCATTGGAGAGAGTAATGGATGAGTAATGAAGCATTAATTAGTAATTTGAATAAGATTAAAGAAAAAGAAGGAATAGTTGGATTATGACCAAGATTTGACAATAGGTATATATTAGAGCATATTCTATAAATGATATTGAAAAAATTATGAGAGAAATAATGCTATATTTGTAGATATATGGACTTTTTTATTATTATTATTAGTAAGAAGGAGTTATATAGAAAAGATGGCTTGCACTTAACAAAACAAGGAGGTGAAGCATTAGGGGGCTTAATTTATATAAAATATTATAATTTGGGAAACTTATAAAGGGAGATAGGGTTTAAAATTATAGTATTATCAAAAAGGAAAAGAATGGATGGTATGTAGCTGATTTAGATGTGGAGAGGGAATGGATCTGTAAAATTAATGAGAAACAAGCTGAAGAAAGAATTTATAAAAGGGTAGTAAGAAAAGAAGAAATTGTTAACACTGGATATTTGAATATGCAAGGTGGTAGGAGACCAGAAAATTGGCTGAAATTAAACAAAGCAGTTAAAAGTGAAGAGCTTGAGGTATTAGCAGTAGTGGAAACACATATAAGAGATGAAGAACCTATACTGGAAAACTTGTTATCGTAAGATATAAAGAGGAAAGAAAAAAGATGATGGTATAAGAGTTATGACAAAAAAATATTTAAATACTGTTAAGTGTCAGGAACATTTGTGTTTTGAGTTAAGATTAGGAAGACAGGAATGATGGTGGCTCTAGTGTACATGGCCACTGAAGATAGTCTAACTATAATGTAGTGGAACAGTAGCCTATATGAATGCTTGGTTAAGAATATACGGAGTTTCAAAAAAAAAAAGGGGGAAAAAAATATTGTTTATAGGGGATATGAATGGGCATATTGAATAAATTGATAACATGGATAATGAATGTTTAGCTTTTGAAATTTTTTTTGTCAGAGAATGAATTTGAGCATTGGAAATTTATCAAATATTTATGAGGGACAATACACATGGTCTAGAAATAATATATTTCTCACAATAGATTATGTATTAGTAGAGAAAGAGGGAATGAATAAACTATGGAAAATGAAAGTGTTTGATAATGAAGAGAGAATATGTAATAGTGATCATAATTTCTTTATAATAGAAATGGTTAGTAATGTGATGGAAAATAGTAATGAAAGTATAAAGGATAGTGAATGATGTGGATGGAGAATGAATGATAAGAATAAACTAGAATATAAAATAAAAGTAGAAGAAATCGAGGCAGAGTTTCTTGGGGATGAATATAAGGACAGGTGTGGTGAAATAGAAAAAGTGTCAAAGAGGGTTTTAGGTGAGAATATTCAGAATAATAAAGATTTTTAGTGAGAATATTCAGAAGAATAAAAGTAATAGGAAAATGAGAGTTAATAAAAAGTATAAAAGAGAGGGGGAAAGCATGCAGAGATTATAAGGATCCTATTAAAAACAAACAAAGTGAAATAGATGTTAATAATAAATGCGAAAAGTATTTTTTTAAAAAATGAAATTGGCTAAAGTAGATAATTATATAGAGATAATGAAATTAAATAGTAACTTGTTGGAGAATATTAATAAAACTAGAAGAGATGGAGTAAAAAATGTTGGAAATACATTAAAAAAGGAATGTAGGGGAGAGAAAAATAATATTACTAAATAAGGGAATAGTGTGTAGCTCTAGAGAAGAACTAGAGACAATCTTAAATAAATACGTAATGGATATAGAAAATATGTTAAATGTGAAGGATAGAATGATAACAAACATAAGACATATAGTAATGCAAATATTAGGTTTATAGAAAATGAATTAAATGAGGCAGGGAAGAAATTGAAAAGTGTAAAGGTGAGAGGTTTTTATAGATGGGCAGCAGATATGGTGATGAATTTAGGAAATAGGACAAAATTAAATCTATTATCATGTTTTAATAAGACTGCACAAAAGAAAGAGTAAAAATCATAGAAAGTTAAACAATTATAGATCGATAGCGGTAATGTTAATGTTGTTTAAAGTTTTTGTATATATCATGGCAAAATGGATGGAAGAAAATATAATGAGGAATGTAAGGAGGTTTTCAATCAGATAAGTGTATAGGAGATAGTTTATTTGTAGTCACACAACTTATGGATATGAGTAGGAATACAGGTAGACAGTTATATATGGTCTTTATAGACAAGACATATGATAGAGAAAATAAATTATGGGTAAGTTTAGTAAATTTGTGAATGAATGGAGCTTTAATAGATCTTATTAAGAGATTCTATGAAAATAATTACTATACATATTAATTAGGAAATATAGAATCAGTTTTAAAAATAGGATTGAACCAAGGCAAGGATGTCCTATGTTACCCATTTTGTTTTTGTTATATTTGAGAGACATGGAGAGAGCAATAGGAAGAAGAGTAGAGATACCATTAATAAATGGCAAGGGAGTATATATATTATCAAGTCTTATTTACGGACAGTCTGTTCATGGGGAAAATATAGAAGTTATGCTGAAGATATGTGCAAGATGGGATTAAATTTACTAAAATAAAATCAAAAGTAATAATGATAAATGCTGGGAAAAAGAGAAGAGAAATAATTTTTATTGTGAGATATAAAGTTAAATGTGGTGAATAGGTATAACTATTTGGGAATTATCTTAAGTAATCAGAGAAATTACTTGAGTGAATGGGGGGGGGGGGGAAATGAAGCAAAGAAAAGAAAGAGATCGATAAAGCAATTAACAGTGTTTTTTTATTTTTTCACATAATAAATACAATCTAGCTAGAATTTTATGGAAGGGATTGGCAATAGCAGGGTTAACATATGGTAAATTATGCATTATGTGTTAGTCAAGGAGTGTTAGATTACTTAGAAAAAGTACAAACAGAACTAGGAAGACACACATTAAATGCAGATGTGTGGTCGGCAAAGGAGGCAATTCAAAGAGAAATGAGATGATCATATTTTTATATGAGACATGCAAAAAGTAAAATGAAAATGTTTAGTAGATTACAATTTATGGATAATAAGAGAATAGCCAAAATAATATCTAATTGGGTTATGAGTAAAGGACAGGCAACAAGATGGGCAAAAAGGTAGTATGGTATGCAGATGTGGATAAAGACTTTATGTCAGTATACTTATATAAAAGGTGGGATGATTGTGTTAAAACAAAGCCAGCATTTATCTAAAAGTTAACTATTAAGTAGAAAATTTGAAATTTTTAGGCATCTAAATGTCTTCAAACCCATCTATCTAACTTAAGTAGCTATATGGGGCTGAGAGATCTTCAACCAAACCATATATTAATAGCCTTGGCAGTATACAATTGCTTAAAACTTTAAAGCAAAGACTATAAATCGTCAACAAAAAATCAAAGTCGTATATTACATGTCTCAATTTTAAAGCTTGAAAATAAAAAATAAAGCACTCTGCTAATTTGCTCTAACAAGCTTTATTAATAAATGCCAGTTAAACAAAGCATTTAAAAATCTCTATCTTGAAAAACACTCCTTGGCCTCCGACCAATGATTTCATGCTTTCACACTCCTCAGTGAGGCGATAGGATAGTTTCAGACGCTAGATCTAAAAATGCTAAGCCAAATGACTTTGATTTTCTATTCAATTTTAAGAGAAATTAATAGAAACTTTCAAATAGCCTTCAAAAAAGAAAAGCTGTAATATTTTAACAATATTTGTAAAGACATAAAAATGGAAATGAGATCAAAAAAATAAGAACTATCTCTCATAAATTTATGAGATATAAATGAAATGTTTCAGTCATGATTAGGATTGCTGTTATAATTTAGTAAAAAATATCAAAGATCAAAAGTGAATAGACAGAACAGTACTAGAAAGTTATCAATAAAAACACTTACATGCAGATTACACATTGGCATAAGTATTATAGTTTCATAATATCACTCCACCATTTCATCATCATGTGATTACTATTTCTTATGCTTACACAAACTGTTAAAACAGTAGAAAACTCTCCACATAGTAGTTGCCACCCATTGCAAGCCATAATAATCTGTGGATGCTAGAAGATTTGTGCCTCATCCAATATCTCCAAACTAGTTTCTAGCAGGTATTAGATAGGGATTTTATACACAAACCTTCTAGCATTCATTGATTACTATGGTTCACATTGGATGGAACTACTGTATAGAATTTGTTACCATTTCAATAAGAATACTAAATATGTAATGAGAAAACTACATTGGATAGAAATAAATATAGGTTGAGGACTTATTCAAAAAAGATTTAAAATTTTAAATATGAGAGTGACTTTACATTTTTAATTAAAAAAAAAGCTCAAGATTACAAGAGTAATATTAAATAATAAAGTCACATGTTATTAAAAAAAATATAGCAGTTGTTTTAAAATTGATGAGGAAGACAAAACTTATCCAACAAATTCCTTCTTTGATTATCAATTAATAAAAATTCCAAAAGTTAGGAGATTAATCACATAATAAAACTGATTACAAATGAAATAAAAAGCTTAATATGTCATAATTAAAAGTAAAAATCAGAATAGTTCAATATATAGTATTATCAGTGACTACATTGATATAAAGGTTAGATATTGAAGAAGGTGAATGGAAAAACAAAATATAAATGAAAATTTGAACAGATTGGAACTAAACATTTGCTTGAATACAAATGAGCTGGTTGAAATTGTTTTATTTGGGTTCATGTAAAATGATTTAAACAGAATTGAATATTATATAATGCTTGAAAAAGTGAAAGAAAAAGAGGACGACCATCAACAAAATAAATAGATTTCAACATTATAATGAATGCACCATTAGACAATATGAACCAATGCTGTTTATATAATCACTATGAGTCAATGTTGCATTGGTGATAATCTATTACAACTATTAATAACATCCTCAAATGTTTGAAAATAGTCTTTTTTAAAGCAAGGGAATTTCCTTTTAGAAGCAAATCTTTAACAATATTCGATTGATTATCAATTAATATTTCTCATATTCTATACTTTGTATACATTATTAGGTGCTGGAAAATCAACATCAATTTTCAGCAATCATATGAATAATATTTCTCTACAGTAATCTATTCTTTGATTTTTCAAGCTGCTAATGAGCATATATTATTCATTGTTATAATGGAGTCTGTGTCATTGCATATTTTCTGCTTCATCATTAAACTTTCACAGCATTATTTCTATTCAAGAAAGTATTAAAACGCATATAATTTTTAAATCTTTTGTTATCATATTTTTAATATTTTTTCACTTTAGGTCAGATTTTTTTTGAAATGGGATCCCAATAAATTTTAATAATCCCCTTACCCCTTCTCTCGGGGTCTATTTAGGCTCTTCTATTCATAAAAATGTTTTTATGAATTTAAAAAACAAATATTTTATATATAAATAAACACATAAAAAAAAAGAATATAAAAAATGACAAGTTTTATATCAGTAAACAAAATAATGTGTTAGTAAATTTTTATTCCAGCAAAAATATATTTTGATCTTACAAAAAAAAAAAAAAAACTTTTATTAAACATTATATTTAATTGTACATATAATTCTCATAGTAATATTATCAAAAATGGAAATTAATGAAGAACATTATCCCATATTTTTCATATAAATTATAATAAACAATACACATATAATATACAACAGCTAAGCCTTTTTCAGCATATGGTTTTGTGCCATTTTCAAATGTTAAGCATCTATTTTAAGGTTAACTAATTATTGCACATAAAACTCTATCTAGTGTCCTATGATGTAAATAAAATGACAATATCAAATAAAACATGAATAAAACAATAAAATTATGATACAGAGAATCAACAAAATTTCAAAGAATTGACTATATAACATAACAATATACAGAATAAATAACATATGCACTATCTTAATTTTCCATTTATTTTTAATTGACCACTTATTAACTAAGCAATTATATAAATATTTATAAAACTTCAATAAATTTAGTTAATAACTGGTCACTTAAAAATGAACGGAAAATTATATACAAGTATATATAAAATTATATAAAATGTTTTATTTATTCTGTATATTGTTATTTTACATAGTTAATTCTTTGAAATTTTATTGAATCTCTATCATTTTATTTTGTGATTGTTATTTTACTTCCATCATAGTGTTATGTGCCCTGGGGGTATCTCATAATGCTAACCAGGTCACATCAATAATAAACAAACAATAACAAAATTAAAACTTAATGATTTTATTTACTGATAATAAATACTAATATATATATATAACTAAATATTTGTAAAGCATCTTTGACAATCTGTGTAAATATTTCTATATATGCATGCTTAAACAGTTCACGTGTATGCCAATTTTACAGAGTTTTTTGCACACACACACATTTATCTATATCTGCAGTTTTATATTGTGATTTATGTATAATTTGAATTAATGTAAATTTTCTAGAGTGAATACAATAAGGGATGACCCATTCCAGTATTGTGCAGTAACAACTGTACCAGTAAACACCTTTATTTGCAATAAACCATTATACATAAATACACATATCTACATACACACTACATTGTAATACAATCATTTTACATAGAATACTAGATAATGTTCTATCTGCAGTAATTACTTATCATTAAAATGGATATTTAACATTTGAGAAGGGCACAAAACCACATGCTGAAAAAGGCTTTTTATATATAATTATTACTAATATGTATATAAATCTTGTACATATTTTTATTATATATTATAATTCTTATACTCTATTTACAATTATCACATACTCAGCCAGTACTTTAGTAATTTGCACTAGCATTTCCATATTTCAAATTTGGCTTGGTTTTGTACTTGCAGTATAGAAAGGAAGCTGCTATCTTTGTGCATTAAATCTTGAAAGAGCCTTGCATAATGATTATTCATTTTGTCTTTCATGTTATAATCTAGGATTTGAGTCCAGCAGAATGAACCTTGGAAATTTTTCATTAGTATTTTATAGTTAATTCATATCACTCTAACTAGTTATTCAATACTGATCAATAAATAGATATATAATTACTAAATGGATGATAAAAATTGTACAATGCTCAATTGATTTTCTGCTATGTCTAGCTTTCTATACTGTTGAACCCTTTGTCTATGAACTTAACCGTTCCAGACTTATTCAACAATAATAATTCTCCAGTAATTACACAACTCTATTGAATTAGATTAAATGCAATTTAATAATAAATATTCTTAGAAATATCTAATTGTTACAAATTATATATACATAAATATACCTAAGTCTGTAGGTGTACATAAATTGTACTATAGATCAATACGACCTGTAAGTCTTATATGCCTGTTAACACATTCAGAGGCCAGCTCTCCACACTTGAAGTACCTGTGCATATGGGCAAAGTTCTGCACCCACTTAGAAGTCCGTCTGCACAGGTGAAACTCTACAAATTAATTGTCCTTTTCTTGATCCGATTTGCACTGAGTTCATTCATTGTTTCAATTCCTGAAGTTGATTGGTTTATACTCCTGTCCATTCAGTCAGGTGATTCTACCTTTCACTGCTCCATGCTGGATCATCATCATCAACCATTATCAATCTACTGCAGGATGAAAGTCTCTCCAAGTTCAAACCACCTCCAATCTTTAGCTTCTCTTCTCCACATCACCCCTGCACACTTTCTTATTTCATCCATCCATCTCACATGTGGTCTCTTTCTGGGTCTTTTACAATCTCTTGGAATCCAGTTTAAGATTTCAATTGTCCATCAATTATCATCTCTTCTAGCAATATGTCCAGCCCAATTCCACTTGTCTTTTAACTTTTTCAATAATGTCAGTAACACCTGCGTTTTTGATCTCTTCTTGTTACTCCTAATAAAATCATTATCTCTTTATCTTTAATTAATGAGTTATTTTTAAGCTTATAGTTTATCTCATGCGGGAAATCTAAACTCTAATTCCTTTAACTGTTTTATATCTCATTATCATACTGAATTCCACTCTCATTAATTAAACTGTTTTTACATTTAGCAAATAATCTTTTTTCTAATCTTAAAAGTTATAAATAACTTTTATTTCCTATTTTAAAAGAATCAGTCTTTTAAAATTCTTTAATTTATTTAAACTTATTGCTGTATTTCATTGGATATGGAATCCATGATAAAATAAGCTTTTTTCTATTGATGTTTTGTTTATTAATTAATTTTAAATACAACTAATATATATATGTTTAGTTTTATTATATATATTTGTAAACACCAGTTATTTAGTTACAAGTTTAGATTGGTACATTCTTACATGTATTATATTTGTGTAAATATTGGTTATACAGATATTACTACATATATTTAATAAAATTATTTCAAGATAGAAATTGCAGAACTAAATCATTCAAAATAAAATGTTCAATGCAAAAATTAAGATTTAAAAACTCTTGATTACCACGCGCATTGTTATTAAATTGAATTAAGTTTAATAAGAAAGTATGTGGTAACCAAGATTTTTCAATCTAAATTTTAACATTGAAAGATAGCATAAATAAGCTTACATACGAAGAATGTAAAAAAAATATTTGAAAACCAATAATATAATAGTAGTTAAACAATTCAAAACAAAACAACACTCTCCATATAGTAGTGGTTTAATATAATAGTAGCTAAGTTTTCTATATCATTAGCTATAATAAATGATTTTGTTAGTAATTATTATATTATTACAAACGTTTTCTTTAAATAAATAGGTTAGCAAATATAAAACTTATACATATTCTTACTGGCTGAAGAAATTAAAAATAAAACGTTATCTACAACAATGTACGGAGGGCATTTATTAGCGAAGTTTTTTTCCCCTTCAAATCGAGGCTACGTATATTTGTTGTTTGGTCGATTTTTAAAGTTGCAAATATATGTTGTACCGTACTATAATAAGAAAGAAAAAAATAATTAACTAAGTAATTATGCTTGTTATTAATCCCGAAAAACGTAAAGCATCAGAAATGGCTATTGTTCCTGTAAAAAAGCCTAAAACTGATTTAATTCTACCCGATAAAAGCAAAGCTGTTATACCGGTAATTTTAGACTTTGAGTATATGTCATACTGTCTGTTGTCTGGAAGTTAAGTCTTGTTTGAAAGAGCATAGCAATTCTATTCAATTGACATCTATTTGTCTTACTTTTATTAGTTGGGAATCGGTTCAGAAAAATAAATTGAACTTTTCATTCTCACCACATGGTTATTAATTATTGATATGCCAATTGTTATCACTGGTCGGATTCTGAACACTAGCTACTGACTGAGTGCATAGTCGACGGATAATTGAATGCATTTTATACATGCGAATTAATTGAGAATAATCAATAAACAATGCTCACCGAAAAATAGTTATTGTTATCTTGTAGGATAAGTTATTGTTTATGAATGGCTAGATATTGTTTTCAAACTTTGTTTCTTCTTGCTCTGAATCTCAGTTTCTCCATTTGTTTTTTTTTTTTTTTGTTATATCTTATTGTCTTTCATTTGAATTGATATTTGATCTGATCGTCGTATTTCATACACTTTCTGTTATCTATGCGCATTTATTTTGAAATCCTGAATTTGTTACAATTGCATTTTTTATCTTTTAATTAACACAGAGTATTTCTGCCTGTTTTTTTTCTCCCTCTTATATAAAAGTATGTATGTGAATGTAAATGTGCAAAATTCGTAGACATTCATGAGTAATGATAAAATTAGGTTTAGCAGATCATGAGCCCTTAATTTTGATATTGCACTTGATGGTATAAATAATAAACGAATAATTTTGAAATTGGATTTGGGCAGGAGTATTACTTGATAAATGATTATTTATTTTCTAAACTCTATGTAGGGAATACTCTGCTCAACCAAAATGAGAAAGTACCTATAGCTAGTAACCCAAAATTGATCTGCCTGATAAAGGATAGGTAGATTAGCCACGACTGACAGAGAGCTGGTAATGATGACAAATCAGAAGATAATTACAGTTTTAAATAAAAATATTTCAATTTTTTTTTACTGTAGATATACATTTAATGCACAAACTTGATGGGAATTCTTCAAGGTTTAAGATTGATATAAATGATAAAATGGTCTTTAGAAAAAAGGAGTTTAGTCAATATTTAATTGAATAGCTAGAAAGCAAGATTTTTCAAAGGACAGATCAAGCGAAAGGAGACTGCATATTATTGGAAAGATAAAGGAAAAAAAAAATTTTTACCTTTCCTAAACAAAGAACTCATATTATAAGCAGTCAGTTCCTTGCATGACCACTATGATGTGTAATGTAGTCAGTCATGTGATGTATTTTGAAGTGAAATATGAATGTTTACTTGATATTTGAAGAATTGCTAACATCATCAAATATGATCCTGATTGTGCTTAATGGTGAGAGAAAGAGATTGAGTTAGTCAAAGAGCCATCTGGTTATACGATATAGAATCAGTGTCCTGCTTGTGGATAACATCTGAATCCAGTTCTGTAGTAAGATCATCATCACTGCCAGATATTAGACATTTCCATCAGATCATTGCTAATATCATTCATATACTTTCTATGCTAATGATTTATTACTCCATCAATTTGCATATGTTTAAGATGATTATAGTATTACAAAGAAATCAAGTCATATGTTACATGACCTAATTTAACAAGCTTGTATTACAAATGTTATATAAAGAGCTCGCAAATAAGCTCTTAACAAGTTTTTAATAAGATGTTTATAGTATAAGTAATATATTATTAGTCTTTGCTAAAACGGGAAATATTTAATTTTATAAGCTACTTAAATATCAGTTCATCCTGTGCAATTTAGTTAACTTCAAGATGAAGATTCCTGACATGATTTTTAACTGAATAAAGTAAAAAGAAAATTCTCAATTTGGCCAGTTGACTGGAATTGTGTTTAACTTGTCACCATTCAAGTAACTAAGCAAATGTTTATTTGTTTCTATTTGTCTAACATTTACTTAACCCTTTTATCTCCCAACCACTTATGAAATCAGTTTTTCTCAGTGGATTTAAGATATTATCTCTAATACAATTTCATAACTAGTTTCTTAGTCTTTAGAAAATCGACATCTTTTCATATAAAATGTTCATAGAAATATTTAAAAAAACACTTTATTTCTATTAATTATATAATCTCAGTTAATAAGAAAATCATAACATTTTCCTTTTACAAAGATAAATAATCATAGATATTTTATAAAAAGTACTTTAAATTATTCAGTGCATTCTTTATCATTTTGTTATTTAATTATAATACTCTTATCTTTGTATTTTTGTATTTGTAATATTTGATTTTTATGTTTACTATTAAGTTATCATTTAATATACAGAAAATGAAATTAACGTGTGATAATATGTTAGACTATTTCCATCATCTATCAGTAAATATTGAATGTATAGAAATTTTAAACTTTTTGTAAACTTTTCAAATACAAACAACTTGTTAGTAATAATATACAGATAGACAGTACAGGTTAGTATTTGTGTATTATTACTAACAAGTTGTTTGTATTTGAAAAGTTTAATAAAGTTTTTAAAATTTTTTATACATTCAACATTTACTGATAGATGATGGAAACAATCCAATATATTATCACATCTAATATGCCATTATCACAAACTTTCAAAAAAATAGTAAAATTAACAAATTGATAAATCCATAGAGATAACTTTTTGATATTATCAGATAATTAAAGAATAATGAAGAAAATGTTTTATAATTATGTTTTTATACTATTGAATATATTAATAGTAAATTATTGGATTTAGAGTTTCAAAAAATAGAAAAATTTAATCTTGATCATTTGTGATTTTAGTATATGGCATAAAATTATTATGTTGTAAATTAATATCTAAATTTTTTAAAATATTAGGGTCCTCCAAGGACATCCAGTCTAGATGCACCTATAATGCTTTTAGCAGGTCATCAAGGTGATGTTTTCACTGCTAAATTTCATCCAGATGGCACAATGTTAGCTTCAAGTGGATTTGATAGACAAATTTGTAAGTCATTTTATATCCATTTGTAATTTTGAATTTTATTATTTACTCATCTATGTAAATTTGAAATTATTATGTTGCTATGTATGAATTATTGAATATATAAAAAATATTGATATACATTAGAAATGAAGAAAATTGTTAATAGCTTTAAATGAAAAGCAGTTTTGATTTCTCCATATCAAATTCATATCTAATACAGAAGTAAATAGTTTGATCAGATGGACGTAAATTTGTTTGTGAACTCTATATTAATATAATTTAGTGATAAATATTTACATTGACTTTTTTAATCATCTTTCCTTTAATCTCATAATTGAACTAATGATTATACTTCTATAAAGTTAATTATTCAAATTTGAACATGTTTTAGCACATTTTATTTCTTTTAATGAAAATTATTCTATTTTTGATGTCATTGCTTCTCTTTGTTAAATTTCTCTGGATTATTCTTATTTAATTTTGCCTCATAGAGCTCATACTGTATTATGCACCTAATAAAAGTGATAAAGTAATTGATATGCCAAATCTCTACAACTGTTTAGGGCAAAATATGTAACTACTTTTATTTTCAGAGAAGAATGTTCACTGACATGAAAGTAGCTATAGGCTATCATAAAACTATAATAACTCAGTTGCTGAGATATAATAAATTAAAGGCAGTACTAATATTGCTTTATATTTGGTGAAAATATTGAAACGTAATGATAAGGGTATTCAGGTTGTATTTAGTGTTTCAATATTTTCTCTGAATATGAAGTGAATATTAGTATTATTTTAATTTATAGATTTGATTTGCAGTTACTAGTAATTCACTGCCAAATTTACAACAAATGGACAGAAATTCTAAATTTTTAAAATTCTCAATATAGTATCAATTTCTCATTTAAAGCTAGGTAAAATATTCAATGAAATAAAATATTAATGAGTTTGTGTGTACACGGGAGTATTCTTAATATTACCAGCCATGTCAGCATCAAAGTAAAATAACACAAATTACTTTTTGTACTGTATTCAAACTCAAATTATTTCAGTCATGGGTTTGAATGCGAATACGAACAAACATATTTAAATAAATAGACGACTAATTTAAAAGATTTTTTAATGTAAGTATTTAACATTAATTATTAGCAGAAATATACAAAGTAAATATATATATATATTGTTTACTATTTCCCTGAGGCTTACTTCTAACTTATAATTTAGACTGAGGCAGCCTGCAACAAGTCCCTTATTTTACCTTCAGTTGGGATGTAGCTGGATATTGAGACTTGTCCCAAGTCTTCATGTTCCTTAGTTATTTCTACATTTCCAAATTAGCCTCTGCTGCTCAGATAAATTTCACTATCATTTATAAGTTTTGAAATTGATCCCCAAAATCTTTAAAGGTTTCTATTTTTTAAATTATCATCCAGGAAATAATTAATGTTACACAATTATTACTTTTCCTGCATTATCCCAGAAGGCTTAAATGATCTATTTTTTAGATTATTTACTTAACTAAATAAAGTGACTACTAGAGCAAAATAATTTAAAAGGCTTTTTAATATAAATATCTAACATTATTATTACAAAAACATTACAAAGTAAATATATATTTTGTTTATAATTTAACACAAATTACTTGCCCTAATAGTTTCACGTGAAGATAGACCAAGGCTGCTTGCAACAAGTCTTTAAGTCCCTTATTTTATCTTCAACTGGGATGTAGCTGGGTATTGAGGCTTGTCCTCAGCTAGTGGAATAAATTTCACTATTATTTATAAGTTTTGAAATCGATCCCAGAAATCTTTAATTTCTATTTTTAGATTATTATCCAGGAGATAATTAATATTACATAATTATTACTTTTCCTGCATTATCCTAGGCTTAAATGATCTATTTTTAGATTATTTACTAAGTGATAAATGGTTTGGAGATAACTGATATTTTCCCACATTAAAAAAGTCTACAACACATATAATAATTGTAATTTATTTAAGTAATAGACAGCAACACCATTAACAGAAAGAAAACGTGTTATTTTACTTGAACTTTGCATAGTTTGCATAACATTAGACAATCAGTTATTTCATAAAGAGCTCTGATTATGAGAGCCGTGACTTTCGAAAGCGCTCAGCCTATGGTTTAATAAGATATTAAATATTAGCTTTGTGTTTATGTGTTTATAGCACTAATATTGAATTAAGTAAAATAAGTATATTTTTCCTTCTTTATATAAATTTTAGCATATATATATTTAAATGGCACACACGCACTGTCTTATTTTTTATTAATCTGGTCACAGCACTTTTATAACTCGGCAAGTTTATCTGTGCTGATAAGTATTAATATTAATAACAATATAAATGATAAATAAAGTAATAGATTGAAATAATAATAATTATTTCTAAACTTTGGTATCAGAATTACTAAGATGTTTGTGTGTGAAAATACTACATTCTTGCATACTGCAAATACATATTACAGTCTATTAATTAGAGTTTCCTTATCTCTTATATATATTAAAAGTCTGTTACTTGAGTATCCTTGACTCATAGTTATTTTTGATTAAAGATAACTAACAGATAGGGTCTTATTTCCCTTGTCTTTCATTTTGCTCTTCTGACAGTTTTCACTTTCAAAGTATTTTGAAATGAAAAAAATGGCTTTAACTTCACCCTGCCTTTTTCTCCTTTCAGGAAAACTTCATTATTCTTAACTTGACAGTTTTTTTTTAACCCATATATTTGCAACTGCTTCGGTTCATCTTTTTTAGTTTTTCTAATTAGCATAATTTACTATTCATTTTTTTTTTTGATAGGCAAATTTTTTAGACTGCTTCATTTTGCAGGTAAAACAATAACAATGTATTGTCTGCATGTATTTTACAATTTTCAATAATAAACTTAAATTTATAATATACATAGATGCATGTACAGACAGTCCACAGCCATTTTCATGATACATAACAGACACCCTGATGAAGGGTAAATGTGAAAAATTATGTTTATTTCAGAATCCAGCCTTATATAATGAAAAATAGTAAACAAATAGCAAAGTCATTGATCAACTGTGCAATAAAATTATTTTTCTATTAAAAGATATCTTTTTTCACTCAATCCAACTATGGGCTCTTAATAAGCTTTTTTTTTTGTTGTTGTTGTTGTTGTTCTCATGGCATGATGCTTACTGTTTTGCCTTGCCATATTCCATGATCTACGTTTAAATCCAAATAAGAAATGGGACTTTTTTTTTTCAGATAATTGAGCAGTTTATAAGTAGGTTTAGGATTTTTATAGGTAATCATTTCATAACATTATAATTAGGATTTCAATTGTTGTCACTAAATGGGTATGTAGAGAGTTGATCTTAATTGGAAGAATAATTGGGTTAATCTTGAGGACAACTTAGTTCTATGAAATTTATATAATGACTATAAAGAATAAACAATGTAATAGGCTATAATTTTTATCATAGTGACACAGTACTGTAAGTAGATAGATGTAAAGTTATATTATTATTTTAACTGTCAGTAATAATAATAAAAAAAAACCAATAGAATGGTTTATTGCTCTGGAGTTCGTAAGAAGTTCAAACACCATAAGGGACAGAACTAGATTGCAATCTATGGTTCTTATGTACTTACTAAACTATTAACTAAAGAAGTTGACTTTTGGAAAATCAAATCACAATATATTGATAAATATATATTTTATTTTTTGCACCTACTAAAACCTTGAAAAAAAAAAATTATAATAAATATTACTAAAAGACAGGTATAAAATTTTTGCAAAAATTTCTTATTTCTAAAGTTATCTCTGTACATAAGTCAAGAATGAAATAAGTAACTAATATATTTCCTGGAAGAAAAACTCATCACCCTATGTTACAACACATAAACTTGGAATCTCATATCAATCAAAACAAACTTATTAAGAATTATGTTCTGAGAATAAACTTTAAATGAGACTAATTAGAAACTGAACATTGCTTAAAATTAGATAAATTGTAGTTATAGATATAAGACAAAAAAACATCGATATTTGATAGAAGCAGGAATTTCAAAGTATGGAAGCCAGACATCTAACTTTTTTGTTATCTTTCTTTCATGTCTTTCCTATGTATTTCTCATAATTTCTTACGTTTAAAAACATGACAATTTCAGTTTCTTTTTTATTTATTAATTTTATTTATTAAATATCTTTTTGAAAATTTAAAACCAGTATTTTTTTTCTTATGGTTTAGTGTAATATTCAAATAAATATTATGGAAGAACCAGAAGGGAAGGTTACAATATATAAATTAAATTTTTGATAGCTTAATTAACAGATTGTTTCTTTGTAATTACTAATATTATTCAGCATAGATGTGATTCTTGAAAATTTTAAACTTAGTAATAATTTATTGATATGTTTTAGTTTTTTGGAATGTTTATGAAGAATGTGAAAATTTTGCTGTCTTGGTTGGGCATGCTGGAGCTGTCATGGAACTTCATTTTACCACTGATGGAAAGTATGATTTGTTTTTTTATATGTATTATAAATTTAGCATATTTTATAAGTGCAGTATAATAATACAAATAATGCAATATCTTTATCTTTAATTTGAAATCATTAGCAAACCATTTGATTTATAAAAATGTAAATCGTTTCTTCCTTCTTGGGTAAATTTATTTGTTTCAATATGGTGATTCATCTTTAAATCCAATCAGTGTACTTCACATATGCAGATGAACTGGTGAATATTTTAAATATGTTATTAGAAATTCTAATATATAATTCACAAACATGATTGCTAAATTAATTGATCATACAATGAATGCATTAATAGTTTTTAAATATACAACAAATATTTCAAGACAGACCTTTAATGTAAATAATTTTTTAAATTTTTATTACACAAAAAAAAAAAAAAAAGATATATGGCTTTATTTCGCAGGAGTTTATAAGAAATTTGAGAGCCAGACCTGGGATTTCCGATCTCAAGTTGGATACTCTGCCAAATGTGCAGTGGTAGTCAACCTGGTCCCTACCGCCCACTAGTGGGCATTCCAGCCATCATGGTGGGTGGTAGGGGTTTTGTTTGACACTGAAGCACTTTTCTTTTTTTTTAAATTTAATTGACTTTTTAAAAAAATTTCATAGAAATTTATATGCTTTAGCTTGTTGTAACTCTGTTTTATAAATTTTATAAAATAAAGTTACTTCCCTACTTTATAAATCACCATTACTGTGGAACCAGTGGACGGTTAGAAAATTTTACTACTAACAGAGATACAAAA
Organism: Epiperipatus broadwayi; assembly: GCA_028023455.1. Taxonomy (NCBI): domain Eukaryota; kingdom Metazoa; phylum Onychophora; class Udeonychophora; order Euonychophora; family Peripatidae; genus Epiperipatus; species Epiperipatus broadwayi. Next base: position 3,209,787 of record JAQFVV010000035.1, on the reverse strand, counting down.
GTGGGCGGTAGGTATAAAAAGGTTGACTACCCCTGTGCTAAAACATTTATTTTGTGTTTCACAAATGGAATAGCTTACTAATGATTTAAATGTTGATTTTAATTTCAAAGATAAGAATGTGACATTATTACATTTATAAAGTATATTTAATATTGATTTTCTTTTCATTTATGTTTGTAATTGCATCGAAAGTACACCGACTTGATTCTTTAACATCAACAAGAAAAAATTAAAAAACCTGTTTGTTACACAGATGTTAAAACATTTTTGCCAATTTTGAATTATAAAATATATTGTAAAAAATGGATTTGCCATGCAATATTTAGTATCATTTATGTTATGAAATCAATTTAGTATTCATATTTGTAAAACATACATTAATGCTTTTCGTTATATATTTAAGCATTTCAGTTTCTTACACATTGCTTAGATTTGTTGATGATGAAATATATTGATTGAGGAAAAATTTTTGTTATTTCTACCAATTAAATGCATTGATCGTGATTCAAATGCACATATTTTGTATAATATTTTACGTTTTTTTTTATTATATTAAAAACTAATACTGATTTATTTGTAATGTTTAAAAATGTGATCTTTTGTTTTTTAAAGTACATTTTTTTTTATTTTGCTGTTAAATAAAAAGGAAGTTCAAAATACTTAAATTCTTTCTCCCTTCACACGTACAAACATAAGGAATCAATTTATTCAAGATCAGTAATTAATCATTGAACTGATAGATTCAAATAATCAAATAAAAATATTCTCATGAAAATATGAATTCATAGTTATTATTATTATTATATTTCACAATAAATCATCTTTTTAATTCACTATTTTAACTTTTTAAATCATTAATTGATCTTTTTTTAAAATAATCGAATAATTTTATTTTGTTTATTTCTTTTGGTTATATCACATCAGTTAGTTAACTTTGAAAACTTCTATAATTCTTTTACTTCTAAGTATATGTTCAATTCATATTTCTCTTCTTTTTTGTCTTAATATTAGTTTTTTTCTTATATATTTTTTATCATTCCAATTTATTTTTTATTTTATTTATATCTTAAAATTTCAGATATTATTGTTTTTCCTTTCTCTCTTGATTCATCATATTTTTCCTTTGTAAAATATCATACTGTAAAATAAATACGTATCTAGTCTTTTTCCAGGTTTTATATTACTAAATCCATTTCCTACACTGTTATAAATATTTTTAGCTTCAGTAGTGATCCTGTTTTGATAGAATATTAGTGGGGAGGTTTTTTTAATTATATATTTTTGATTTTTGTAACATTTTTTTTTACTTATTGATTTTTATATTCTTTTTATTCCATTCTTTAACATATTGTATATCTGATATTCTTTTGTGTATGTTTTTATATAGATATATTGGAATGTATTTACCCTCTAATTTTTTTAACATCTAGTGGAATTGAATTGGGAAGCTCATTATAATATATTTAAGTCTCTAATATTTGGTCTGCATTCAATGATCTTCTGAATATTTAGATAGTCTAAGATTATTATAGTATTCTTTCTTTTATTACCTGAACAAATAGTATGTATATATATCGATCTAGGAGATTAGCAAATCAACCAGCAAATATTAAAGTATTCTGGTTGATCCAGAATACTATTCAAATGTAATAAGGTGGCCGGCTTTATTACTCATAGTCAATATAAATATTTGTACAGCCATAATTAAATTTAGTTTCTGTAAGTGCAAAGATGTTGGATTGGTACTTATAGTAAAAATTAATCAAATAATGCATTTTATGCCAAGACTTAAGGCAATAAACATTAAATGCTGCAAATATAACTTGTTTATTATTCATGTTTTATTTATTTATGCTTTTCATTTACCTTTATCATTAGTTTCTAACTGAAGATCCTACTTGTTATTCAAAAAATTAATATCTTGAGTTGAATATTACTCAATTTAAAGTCTTTTTACTGATATTTGTGTTGTTATGATAAGTTCACAATTCATTGTCATTATTGGTATAAAAATCAGTATCAGTTTTATTTCACAATGTATTGACAATTGATGCCTAAAACTTAATTGAGAAATATATGGCATCTCTTTTTCTAATAAACCTTTTGCAATTTTTAGGTACTGTTCTATTAGTCTGTGCCAGGCGTTTGATGGTGTTATTTCTATGTAAAAACACAGAAATATGCCATTTATATGGCTGCCGCCGATGGCCTTATTTCTATGCTAAAAGCACAGAAAGATGCTGTTTTGGTGGCCAGCCTGCTGCTTTGTGTTATGCACTTTATCCCAATACTCACAATTCAAAGTTCGCTACAGTATCGTGTGACGGTGTCTGGACTTCAGCCTGCCATAACTCTTCAAATATACATGTCAAAGTAATTAGCTTACAACTCATCTGACCTACTATTACTTTCAGTGTATACTTCGCCGCCGCAGTCATTATGTCGCACTCTGCAGCCATCCTTATGTAGGCCATATGAAAGAATGTGAAGCACGAATTGACCAGCTACTCCGACTGCTGGAAGGGCTACAGAATCTCACAGGCTGCAGGTTTCCAGCATATGACTGTCAACCACCGCTACAACTTTTTTTTTGACCTACTGCAGGTACCCTGGGGCTTGCTCAAGTGGCACAACAAAAAGCAGCGCGGAACAACCAAGCAATCCCTGGACAACTACCTGTGCGAGTTCATGTAGCGACGTCTTCACAAGGCTGAAGATATGTTCCGGGTCATCTTAGTGGAGATGAGTCTGACCAAAAAATCTGAGAGTTTTTTTTGGTTTGGATTCACTGCATTAAATTGACTGTTGTTGTTTGCAAGTTGATTGATCTATCTATCCCATGTGGTTATTGAAAAAAAATGCTGCAATTGTTTTCAATCAATAAACAGATTGAGGTTATTTATTTGTTTAATATTTATTTCTTAATATTATTTTTTTTTTGCAATTTATTTAATAATTTATTTCTTAAATATTATTTGTTTTAATTTTGTTAAAACAAGTAAATTAGTTTTTTCTGCCGGCGGCCCGGTAACATTATATTTGTGATGTGATGTGATGTACTGTAGCTTCTCCTTAAACGGAGTCAAGAATCTCTCAACAATTATGCCCAGAGAAATCTGTTAGCCACTTTATTTTCCATTTCCCAGTCTAAGTTTTCCCATATTCTGCCCCTGGCTAATAGAACAGTACCTTTTTTTTAATTTTCTAAAAGTATGTTGAATTTATATCACCATATATGTTTTGTTCAATTATAAAATTTTCTAGAATAGTTATTTTATTGATGTACTTGTTACATCCGCACTTACAACTGTGCCCATGTTATATCTGCAAGTCATACTGTGCGGTCAGCCAATAACGTTATATAATTCCCACGCTGTTCGTTTCCAACGAGTGCTCTCCAACGAATCGGTCTGCAACGAAGCTCTCCAACGAATTGGTCTGCAATGAATGCTCTCCAACAAATTGGTCTGCAATGAAGCTCTCCGCTGAATTGGTCTGCAACGAATGCTCTCCAACGAATTGGTTTGCCACGAAGCTCTCCAAATGAATTGGTCTGCAACAAAGCTCTCCAACGAATGCTCTCAATATCTCCGCTGCGGTCTCTTTCAGCTACACCCGTGAACTACATTTCCACTGGGCGCTGATCATTAACCGCCAGCATTGACGTGAGATATCACTACTTAAATACTGCTTACTCAATACTGCTTGACTGCTCTCTATATTACACTGCTAGATGTTACCCAGTCTTCTTATCGCTCTCTGACAACTGCATTGATCAATCAATGCACTGACCAATAAGGTAACGTCTCTTATCTAGAAACATTTGTAATTAGCAAATATTTCTAGGAATTGTCGATCGCCATTACGTCAATGCACTAATTAAATTCCTCAGCTATCAGAGTGCGATCTAAAAACAGCCTTACGAATAAATTCTAGTTTTTTCTGGAGTGCACAAACACGTCTGCCATTTTACAAAACACTACAGTACTATTTTGGTTTGTTTTTTTAGAAGCTGTCATAATATATCACTTAGGGTTGTGATAGATTTTTAAACTTAAAGTATGTTTAGACATACTTTCTGAATATCATATATCTATCCATAGGCATGTAACTTTAGTTATTTGTTTCAAAAGAATTAGAAAACAAGTGGGTCTTTCTTTCTCAATATATAAATTATTCAGAAATCTATCCAGGGTTAAAATATATAAGATGACTTCAATAGTTTTATTGTTTGTTTTATTAATTCTATTATCATTTTGCATGATTGAGTATTTCAGATATAAGATTTTCTTGGATTTTTAAGAGGATTAATAAATATTTGCAGATTGAATTCATGGATATATGAATAAAATTATCTGTTGCAACTAGATCTTTGGTCATATAATAGATTTTCTGATCATTTATTGTTTAAATCCTTTTTTAATAATTAAACCACGACTAAGAATTTGTTTAGCAATAATAATAAGACAAAATCCAGTGCGTTAATTACAATTTGAATATGACGGATGAACAAATCAAAATTTATCAGGATTAGGATATAATAAGTGAATCAGAAAAAAAAAAGTAAAATTCTGATTAATAATAATTAGCACTATTGTTAATCTAAAAAAAACCCATCCTAAACTATATCAGCTATCAACTTTAATCTCATCAGTTTGATTGTAGTGTATTGAGATTTTGAATATATATATATATTAATTAATTAATATAATTTATTAGCCCCAAAAACATAAAAACCATTTCATCACTCCTAACCATGAATGCTTCCCAAACTCCAAAACTGTATTACTGATCAGCATGTATGCATCTTTATAAGGATTACAAATTCCAAAACTTTGTTAAGTAAAACATTATCCTTTGAAAATGATTTTACTGTTTATTTATTAAAAGTTCCTAATAAAAAAAAAAGAGTGAGGGTAAATTTCAATATTAAAGCTATATAAAACTGAATAATTGTCTTTTACCAAAGTGAATTTATTTTGTAAATAAATTTACAAAATGTTGTAATAAAATTCCTCTGCAAGATGGGTTTTCTGAAATAGTAATTTTCCAAGCATAAATTGGCAACTTGTAAATCTTCTACTGAATATATTCAATTAATTTTAAGATATCCCTAGTATTGGCAAGAGTCTTCAGCTAGATGCTACTCAAAAACTATTGATAAATATCAACATGCCTATTAAAACTATTAGAATCAATAGTAACCATATTTTTAATCAAATAAAATGATCACTAAAGGATTATGAGAAATAAATAAATGAATAAAAATGCCTACACTTTAATCCTCCATCGTAGCAGTAACAATCATTTCAATATGTCTAGTGTTGAAATACTTCAATGAAAACAAAACAAAACATTCCTCCAGTAATTTTGACACTAGTTTAACAATTCAGAACTTCAAATCAGAAATAAATTAAAATAGACTTTCAGTTTTGAGATTTTTGAATAGAGATAATTCATTTGAGTCCAAGGTTTTGGTGAAAACAATAAAGTTAATTAATTTACAATTATCAGACTCCTGAAAGTTTTTTGTCATAAGTGATCCAGTCTAAAATAGTTTTATTAGATTGCAAAATCTTATAATTATTAGAAAGTAATCTCTTGGTCTTCAGTTATTTTTACTTAATTTTGAATTTTTTTTTATATAATAACACTATTTCAGATACTGTTTTTAAATACTTTTTATAAAGTTAACAGAGAGGTTAATCTAGCTGTATTTAAAAACTGTTAGTTTCCAGGAATATCCTCTTTTTTATGTTGATTAGGATAGTTTTACTTCATCTTTTATTATTTCTGCAACATTCATCAGCAAATAAAAAAATTACTGGGGGCCAAATAATTTTTTTTTTTACTTATAAAGAAGCTTTGAGAAAGATTTACTTATAACTGATGACCCTTCGATAATCCATTTCTATCGGGCCAGAATTATTTTCAATTATATTTTTATTTTTTGAATATTAAATTTGTTTATGCATTTAAAATTTTTCTTTTAGTGAATTTGTCTTCTTCACGATGTAATTTTCTGGAGAATTATTTAATCTATTTTGTTTTAGTTTTTTTTGATTGCGCTTGTTAAAACCTTAAGTTAACATCATCTTTCATTTCTGTTGTTAAGATGATGTTATAAATTGTTTTGTAGTCACTAGTATGTTGAAATGCATCTTTTACTTAGAAGCAGATAAATAAATTGCCACATATTACATCATAGAAAAGTCTGTAAAAAGTTAGAAATTATTGTTTCTATTTTCTTGATTATTTCATCGGCAAATATCATTATAGTTTTGCGATTTGTGAATAGAATATTTAGAATTGATTACTAAATTCAAATTGAATTAGCATCTTTTTCAATTCTATTTTTTGATACTGAAATTATATGGTTAAGTATACGATGGAGATAAGTCTAAAAGAGATGCTTAATGGAGGAATAAAACATTTGGGATTATTAATACCATAATGCTGTACAAATACAATACTTTATTATTTTATACTTCCAAAAATAGCTGGTAGTTTCGACTATTGAAATCTTCTTCAGAGCTATAACATGTACAAATATATACGTATCCTATCTTAACAAATTAAACACACAAAATATTTCATATATATTAAAATCTACCAAAAATAAAAATAATTTAAGTATAATTTTTTATATTAATTATAGCATATTTATAAAATATTACCTATGATTAAGCATTCAATTTTAATGGTGTTTAATTTTAAAGTTAAGCAACCTTGAATGCTTCATATATAGTCAGTATCATTATAGATTTTATATTTATATATGATTATTTTTTTTGAAAAATATTACTTTTAAAATATTATTATATCTATTATTAACTTTTTAATATGTTAGCCAAAACATACTTTAACATTTATAAACAAAAGTATATATCTATGTAAAAATGAAAAGAATTGATCTATGACTCTTACCATCACAGGAAACCAGATTTGATTGATTCTATGTAAATAAATAAGAGATTTTAGGATATTTTATTCACTTAGTCAACTAATTGGAACAAAGGTAAATATACTGATTTATGTCTTCATCAGATGAATAACAAAGATTAGTACATCAATCTCCCATGTCATGACCTGGGATTTAAGTCCAATCAAATAAATTTTTTTTAGGTTACAAATTTTGGTCAATGTGTAACTATTATATAGTAGAGAGTAAAAATTTCAGATTCATATACATTGATCAGATGAATGGAAGTGTCATATTTTTGTGGGATTAAACCCATGGGTTTATCTTTATCTTCAGGTTTTCTTTATTATAATTGGAATCTTGTAGCAGTGCCCTATACACGTATGAAGTAGTAATGTTATTTTTGAGTAAATTTGTTAATTAGGATTTATTTATTTGAGCCTACTCATTAATATTAAATCTTACTAGCCACAGACTGATTCAAATTTCATTATTGTTTATACATTATTAATTTTAATTGTTTTTTAAAAAGTTAATTATATTTAAATGTATATACATATATGTATAATTATATTAATTTATTGAAGGTGAAGTTCTCTTCAAATGCCACACAAACAGTCTTAAAATCTCATTGAAACTTATATGTTGTCGAACTGTCAATCAAATAAAGTGGTTGCTAGACACATGAGTTCCTGTGAATTTTTAATGTTATAATATATCATATTCTATTTTTAAGAATATGTACAAGCTATATGATTTTATTAAATTTTAACATTTTTATATTTTAGTATGTTGTTATCAGCATCAACTGATAAAACAGTTGCATTGTGGGATGTAAATACTGGTAATCGAATCAAAAGGTTAAAAGGCCATACTACATTTGTAAATAGCTGTCATGTTGCTCGAAGGGGTCCTCAATTAATAGTGAGTGGTAGTGATGATGGAACTATCAAGGTAAATTTTTAAATGAACTAACTGGTAAAGATAATTTAATTTTAATAATCATATAAGATATAGAATTGTCCAAGTTTTATTATGTTAAATGAGCCAATAGATGTAAGATTAATGTCTTGTTAATGAAAGTTAGGTAACTAGGGATTTATAAATCATTATATTATTATTTTTTATTGGATTGTTTATGTGTTCAAAAAACCATATTAGTGAAGTTAAGCATTCTTTCTCCAAAATCCTTTTATATCATAATAAATTCATTTTTTCTTACCTTTTATTACCAAATTACCCACCCCCTTGATCCATTTCTTTCTCCTCTACTCCATTTTTATAAAAACCATTGATTTCATTATCTTATTTTCATATTGTCCATTTTCATTATAAAGATCTAAATTAAAACTCATAAAATTTCTCTAACGAGAGGTGCCAATTGCTCTAACAAGCTTTGTTGATAAATGCTGCAAAAGAAAGCTTTTAAAAATCTCTATTTAGAAATCATCCGTGATCCTCAGACCACTAGTTTCATTTTTTGGCACTCTTCAGTGAGGCGCTAGGGTAGTTTCAGACACTAGATCTAAAAATACCAACCCAAAGCCAGAATTTATCTAAAAGTTAACTATTAAGTAGAAAATGTAAAATTTTCAGACACTTCTATGTCTTCAAACCCAGATATCTAACCTAAATAGCTATATGGGGCTGAGAAATCTTCAGCCGTACTGTATATTAGTAGCTTTAGCAATTGGCACTGCTCATTATCTTTATTTACAAGCTTAAAAAATTGGGTCATATGATATATGACTATTTTTTTTTTTATATAAAATTTCTCTCTTTCATTTTTTTACCATTACATTTGTGCTAGTGTCATACAATTTATCCAAAAATAAATGTTCAAACTTCTACCATTTCCACCTAAACTGCATCTACAGCCTACATCATTTTATCTCTTTCCCCCTTCCCTTTTCTAAAGCTCCTATCTGTGTACCAAATAATAGTAAGCTTCCTTTATTATTATTATAAGTTCTTTCAGTATTTTATATATTTTTTATTCTTATGTAAATCTAAATTATTTATTTAATTCATATTTCTATAACATTTAAAAAAAAAAAAAATTATATATCTCTTTCTCGCACTCCTCTTAATTATGTATGTCTAATATATTCTTTACATATATGTATATCACATTCCTTATATAAATATATAAGAATATATATGATTTTCATGTGTATCAGCAGAAGTGAAATCTTTTTTTCTCCAGTTTGTTTATGGCAATAAGCTATTCAAAGATGCCTATTGGAAATCAAGTGTATTTTTTTCTAGATGATTCTTCTGGAACATAGGCCAAATGATTAAAGAATAATTTAGAAATCTTCAGCAATTGATTGTTTTTTTTTTATCTGTTATCTTTGACTTGCTTCTTGCAAAAGTAGTTTGAGAGAGGAATTATACGTCATTTTATTTGTTATACAATTCTTTTATCAAAAATTAAATATTTCTGCAATTATTTGTAATATCTTAATATATAGTATTCTGAACTAATTCCAAATATTTGTAATAGAATGATTAGATGATTTGAAGTTTTCATCTTAGAGTGTTAGAAATTCAAATCATTATCTTGAGTAGCATAAATCTAAAGGATATTTAGAAATCACAGCTACCTGAATGAAAATCATATAAACTAGACAAAATGAATAAATTATAGTGAAAAGAATGGAGAAGGTCTATGAGTATTTAAGTTTGGATAATAGATATCTTTAAATGATATATTGTTGATGTTAGATTTAAAGCAGTTCCAAAGAATGTAAAGATCACTATAATCCTAAAAATTTGAATACATTAAATAATGCCACAGGCTATTTTTGGTCTTCATTACTTTCTATGCTTATTGAGAAAATGTATGTATGATTGTGTGTATTGGCTTGTAGCTTTTCCATTCTGTTATATCAATAATGATTTGTGAGTCTTAGTATCTATTACTTTAATCTGTCTTGGTTTGGAATTTTTAAAGTTTATTTGTTTATGGATACAAGATAAAGTCATAATTATTGTTTTTGTGGCAATGAGATTTCTGTTTTAATCACAGTTATGGACTTTTTGAACCACTATAGTTATCTGATAAATAAATTCTCAATGTATTATCTATTATCAGTTATAATTAGTTGCCTTATCATTTGTAATCTTAAGAATGGGCATTATTTTAAAGTTTCGATTGAATTTGAAGTTAATCTATTTTGTGCCTAAAGAATAAAATCATTACTATTGTGGCCTCTGAATTCTATTACTTACTAAATGAAGAATTTCTTGAGTTATCTATGTTAACTAATGAATAAACTCTAAATTTGTACTGTTCTTTAATTTGCATTAAAGACATATAATATTAAATATTTTTCTAACACTAATCAGATGATGTTTACATATTTGTTGATCCTTAATGATTATTGTATTTGTTCCATAGTTGTGTCAAAATATGCAAGTGGATTCTCCATAAATGTCCGTAACTATTACAAAATTTATTTGTAAATAAATTTATTTTTTTTAAATTAAATAAGTATTGTTTTGATAATGTTAGAATTAGTATTTATAGTAGAAGGGTTATTTGTACCAAATTTCTTGAGGATATGACAGTACTTATGAATAGTGGTTAACAAAATATTATTTAAAATGTCAACTTCTAGGAAGTTTGAAATAAACATAAATATAAATAAAACTAAATTAATGAAAATAGGTAGTGAGATAACAGGAATAAATATTAGGAATTATAAAAGGATTAATGCTTTTTAGATATTTGAATAATTGGATAACTGATGGTATAAATAATGGGAATTGCAATGGCTAAACAGAGTGTCTTTGTATATGAAGTTGAGACATGGATAATTAGAAAAAAAGAAAAGAAAAAAAATCGAGGCTTCTGAGAAATGGATTTGTAGGAGAATGAAATAGATACATTAGAAAGATAAGATTAGCAAAGTAAAAGTATTGAAAAGTCTAAATGAAAAAGCATTATTTACTGAAGGAATTATAAGAAGAAAGAGAAATTTTGGGGCAAGGAAATTATGAAAGATATATTGGAAAGGATTTTGAAGAATAAAAGAAAGAGAGAAGGAAAAAAAATTGTAATTAAAGAGGGAATAGCTGTCAGTATGAAAGGAATAAAGCAAGCGATAGAAAGGCTTGATGAAGATTGTTTGGTTTGTGATGTATGTTTTGGCTTTTTGAAAAATAATTAATAACAATTAATGATGATTTTTTTGAAATGAATGGAGAGATAATTTGTTTTAGATTCTTTATTGTTGTGTAATTTGTTTTGAGGCAGTTACAACAGTTATATTAAAAATTCTATGAAGCTTTTTGCATTAAGTTAGGATAATTTAAAAAATAAGAAACCTGCCTGCTGTAATAAATCCATAATAATTTTATATTAAATATTACTTAATCTGTTTAAGTTGCTATTTAAAGAAAGTTGATTGATGTTTCATTATTATTTTGTCAGCTGTTATTGTTGCTAATGTTTCTCACACCATCATAATCATCTATTGTGCGTTTTAATTTTTTCTGCCTATATATCTATTTTCTTTTTATTAATCTCATTTGAGTTTGAGCCATGCTTTAAAGTCTGTTACTAATCATGAGCAATTTTTTTATCATTCTATTTCAGTGCTGCCATCTACTTTAAGCTTGAGTAATCACTAGATTTTTAGATAATAGTGCTTATTAAATCTATATTCAGTGCTATCCTATCCATATAGTCATAATAATAATAATAAGGTATTGTATGAAGACTATATCTTCATCGTTGACAAGTTTAGACCCAGTTCAGATGCACTTAAATCTTTTTTGCACATAATGCAGTTTTCATTCAACCACCACATCTAATCTTGTCAACGATGAAGATATAGTCTTCATACAGTACATTATTATTATGACTGTACAGATAGGGTAGCATTGAATATAGATTTAATAAGCACTATCATCTAAAAACCTAGTGATTATTCAAGCTTAGAGTAGATGGCAGCACTGAAGTAGAATGAAAAGAGTTGCTCCTGAAAAATAATAGAAACTGTGGTTATGTAATGTTTGTTAATATTTTAAAATGATTTATCTCTAACTTAAATTTACTTTTGTAAGTTAAGGACTATTATACTGTATTTCTTAATAGCTTTGATCTGTGGCTTTTCATTAACACAAGATGATCACTTATTTTTTAAATAGAAACTATTAAGCACACTATAGTCTTAAAATATATATTTTTATTAGTCAAAATCTAATACAATCCTTTGCATTTTTATTTCAATGTCTCCATGTTCATTTCTTTTGGAATTCTTTTTTTTTTCCTGCAAATTTGTAAGTTATATTCTCTCTCATTTATGTTTCCTATTCAAAGTTACCACAGCACTTTCATTTTTGAATATTTTCCGATTTTAGCATTAGAATCTCCCATAACAACTTTAAAATTATTCTTTAAATCTATATGAAAGTTCTTAATTTTTTCATCAATATAAGAATTTCTTGAAGCATAAACTTGAATTTTGTTTTGTAAACTATCAATCTCCAAATAAAAGTTTGTAATTGACTGGTAGCTTATCTGCATAGTGTTGCTAACAGCCTTTTAGATACAAAGGATATAATTTATTTTTATTTGCTAAATATAAAAAAAGAAAATGAGCATTTACATATAAAGTCATTCTGCCTTCATAAAAACTGATTCAATATTTTGGTTAGCAATTTATGGCATTTCCTTGATCTTAAACTCATAACTTAAGAAGTAAAAACAGAAACCACGTGTATTTGAATATTGTACTTGAATTAGTCTTAAAAGATTTTAATACACTTTAACTTACTAAGCCGAAATAAAGATTAAAACTTAAGAATATACTTTTTCTTTTTTTTAATGAATACAATTAGCTTATGTTAATAAAAAAAAATATTTTTTTTTAATAAATATTTATATTAATTTTTTTTTTAAAGCTTTGGGATTCTAGAAAGAAAGGTACTCTTCAAACTTTTCAAAATACTTACCAAGTATTATCAGTCACATTTAATGACACTGCAGAACAGATCATGTCAGGAGGCATTGATAATGATATTAAGGTAATTTTATGCATTTAAATGCCATGTAAATATGTATTTTCAGTATTTTAGATTTGCCAATATGTATTAAAATTAATATATAAAACAGCATAATAGTTTTATGTAGTTTACATTTTTATACCTGTAAAGTAATATCTAGCTCATAATTTGTAAGTGAAATCATTAAAGTTAGGAGTTTAAATAGTGGTATAATATTTTAAAGATGTAAAGCAGCATTGTTATATATATTTAAAGAGCGATAAAATGGATTTTGTTGTGTATTCATAACAGAATTAAACTATACAGAAAAAAATTTATAATTTTTACATATTATTTTTCAAATTTCTTTCATTTTAAACATCTGTGTATTTATATCAGAATGCATGTTTAGAGATTATATTTCAGAATTCTTATCTAGAGGGTGAGGTTGATGAAAAAATATTTATAAAATATAATATAGATTTTACATTCATTGTATATGTTTTGATAAATTATTATTAGAATTTATGAACATTTAGTCACCAAAACATTATAATGATTTACCTGCTGAGGCAAACTTTTCAAGTGCAAAATATCTAAATATATATTAATCAACTTCCCATTAATTTCAATTCACTGCTTTTAAATAAGTTAAGAGCTTCACTCATAAATCTTCAATAATAGAGATTCTTTAATTTTTCTCTTTATTTCATTCTTTCAAGGAAGATGATCTTAGCCTGCTCAAACATAATCTTATAGTATGTAATTCTTTCATGGATTAAGATATTTTTTATTTTGCTTTTATGAACGTTCACTCTTTCATTTAAGCTCAAACTACTTTGACCTATATATAATTTTTTACAAAAACAAGAAATAATATAAACCATTCCAGATATGGCATTCTTATAAGCTCTCTTTTATATTCTTCAATAAATGACTTAGAGTAATACTTTTCTTCCATCTGAGAAGGTAGATATAGAATTGAATAATAGTAAGTACATTTGTTTTAAAAAAGATTCTATTAGCTTGATTAAAAGGAATTTAATATATATTTTGAAGAAAATCTAAAATATATAAATATGTAATAGAGTGAAATATTTAAAAAGGTATCCAAGTGATTTTATATCAGTTAAAAAGTTTATAAATTATTAAAACTCATAAAATGGTTTTCCTGTAAGATTTATGTTTGATTTTACTAATAATTTTGTTGAAGAGATTTCAGATTCCTAAAGAATTTTTAGAAGAATTTGTCAATTTGATAATTACAATATTTCATTTTTTTTTTTTGAGGTTTTTAAAAAGATTAATAGTTTATAATGGAAAATAATTGGATGTATGGCATATTTGATATAGAAATTAAGTATCAGTAGATTAAGCATTATTAAAGTTCTTATTTTGTTAGTTAATAATGGATTTTTGTTTAGAAATAAAATAGAATAATTAAAGATTTGCTTTTGTTATTGGAGAATTCTATATATTTTGCTTATAATGATAAGTTTTATAAGATTAAAAAACGGTGAATAGTAGGTTATATTATTTCACCTTTAATTTTTTTCAATTTATAATTATTTGAAAAAAAAAATATTAATTGTAATTGTGTATATTTGTAGTGGGAAATTATTAAATAAATTTGATAGTTTTGGTCCTTCCATAAAATGTATTTTCAAAGAAGGATTAGCTTTTGTTTTATTAAAGTTTTTAGATTTATTAGTAATAAGAGATTTTAAAAATTATTATTTGGTAGCAATCATTATTTTATAAATAAAAATTTGAAATCTATTATTAAATCTGACAGCTTTCATTCATAAAATAGCTGCTTTAAAGAGTTGTTATAGAAAAGAGAATTTACAATTTTATTTTAAAAACATAGTTAACACAGTTTTATAAAAATTATATTAGTATTGGCTATTGTGATAAATTCATTAAGAGTATTTTGTTTAATAGGAATTATAATACTGATAATAATGATTTTAAAAGTGCTGAATGTAAAATATATTATTTCTTTGCCTTTTAAATTGTCTTCTTATAAAGTTTTACGTATGTTGGAGAATAATAAAATGGCATGGAGGAAGGATAATTAAATAATTTATTGAATAATACAAAATGGAAAGTTAATAGGAATGCCATTCTGGAAGTCATTTATATTATACCTTGTTTTTGTGAGAAATTATATATAGGTCAAAGTATTTTGAGCTTAAATGAAAGATGAAAATTTATAAATGTAGAGCTAAAAATAAATATCTTAATTCTGCATTATAAATCCATGAAAGAAATAAACGTCATAAGAATATCTTTGAGCAAGTTAAAATTGTCTTTGAGAAGAATGAAATAAAGTGAAAAATTAAAGAATTTGTTATTGGAAGTTTGTGATTCTGAAGCTATTAATTTATTTAAAAGTTATTTTGGTATTCACTGGAATATGAGTTAGAATTACAGGAAAGTAGGTTAGTATATATTTGTTTTGTTTCTTTGCACTTAAGAAATCTGCCTTAGTAAGGAAACCATTGGTAACAAATTTTTAATTTTAATTTTGACTATTTACTTAATAAAAGTTATTTTGGTATTAAAGATAATTGGAGTGTGAGTTAGAATTATAGGAAAGTAGGTTAGTGTATATATTTGTTTAGTGTTTTTTTGCACTTAAGAAATCTGCCTTGTAAGGAAATCATTGATAGCAAATTTTTAATGTTAATTTTGGCTAGTTATTTGAGAATTAGTATAATTTAGTTTATTATGTTGTCTAGTTCAACTTTTTGTATTTGATATTGTATATATGTGTATACAATAGAAATTAATTTTTGATCATTAATACAATAGAAATTGTATATTCAAATTACAAAAAAAAAAAAAAACTAATTAATGTGGGAAAATATCTTGGTATAGTCTAATAAATGAGTATTAATAATCTTCAGTGTATTTATCTAACAATGATAATTATCATTGAATGCATCCAGAAAGTGTATTGCTTGTAAATCAAATTGTAGCAATATTTAAAAAAGATCGGTTTACAATCACATTAGTAAAAATTTTAGAAAACTTAAAGCAATTTGTAATAGACATTTGAAAACTGCGCCATCGAGTGGGATATAGTAGCTATTTGACGACAACCGAAATTTCATTTCTGTTTTTAAAAATATAAACTTAGTAAATGAAGAACAGTGACATAGTATCACAGCTGATGAAAATTACACAAGTATTAGTTGAAAAAAATGTTCATATATAATGCAATGCAATAAATACTTACTATAAATTATTACATACATGTATGTATAAATATTTAGGCAGTTGTTGAATGTTTCATATATCTTACAGGTCTGGGATTTACGAAAAAATGACATTCTTTATAAAATGAGAGGACACTCTGACACAGTGACAGGTCTTGCTCTTAGTCCTGACGGATCTTATCTTCTTTCTAATGCAATGGATAATACTGGTAATTCTTATTTAATTATATTTATATGCGTTGTTTCAATTTTAAGCAAAATAGTTGATGGCAGTACTACTGTATACAGGGATCTAAAGAAAGTGTAAATGAAATTCTCTTTTTTTTTCTTTCAAATTCATTTTTTTAATATAAAAATGACACAGTCTATGAATATGGAGTAAATATGCCCTGAAAGCGCTAAGCCAAAATAAAATATAATTAAAATAATAGCTCCATTGGTGTGCGTTTTAAGCGCAGTATAATAATTATAAGTTTATATGAGATCTTGAATTTTTGAGCAGTTCTATATATTTAAACTTATTCTAAATACAACTTTAACACAGAGACTGATTATTTTTATTTTAAAAAGAATGATATTTATTGATTTCTAAAATTAAAATATTAAACAAGTCCACTATCATAGAATAAATGTATATTTTTACAGACCATGATGTATTTAAGCAGTCGATTGAATTTAAATCAAATTTATAGATGTTAAGATTTTGAAAAATTTAATAGTTTATATTCTGTTTGCAAAATGATTGCACAGAATTATGTTAGCAGATTTATTACACATTTAAAAAAATGAGATTTTTACTTTTGAGATCAATTTGATAATTAGACAGCCATTCCTATAATAGGAATCTCAATAACTTTTTTTGCCATATATATGTTGATTCAGAAGAGTATTTCAGCAAAAAAGTTGCTGGTTCTCTTGCAAATCTGTCTTCCCCCCCATTTTTGAATCAATGCATACATTGCATAGTCATATTTTAATGTGTTAGGTTGTCTGGATCATGGGAATAGGATTGGGTTTCATATCTTAACCCATAATGAAAGAAATCATTAACATTAAATTAGGCAAAACTGCTACTGAAATATTTAAAATGAATTGAATTGTTTATAATAGGGAAGCCATAAGATACAAGAATATTTTCAAGTGGTTTGCAGTGTATTGTAATAAAAGGGTGAACATTGAAGACAGTCGACGAAGATATGAAAAGCACTGTCACATTTCATGTCATAACTCAAAATCCAGACATGTTAGTGCCTTAAAATTTTTATGGTGAATATTTGAACTATGCCACTATTTGTCACATGCATTGATTCAGAGATAATACTGCAAGCAGCTTTGTGTGCTCGTGCATGTTAGTTCATTTTATATTTTACATATATATATTATAACGATCCAGAGAATAGCTTACCGTGATTTGCACTACAGGGCGCCATCTAGGCATTTGAACCTAGAAAAATTTATAAAGTAGGCAGATACGTAAGTCAAAAAAAAAAAAAAACTTTTTTTTTTTTATTTTAATAAATATATTTTGATATCCGGTCATTAGCCCATGTCACTAGCTCAGGGAGTAGCAGAGATTTAATAATATAATATCTTATCTAATTATATTTCAATATTAAAAAATAAATAAAATAAGCCACTGCCAGTAATTAACATACAAAAATTTATTTACACACATATATATATAAGATTTAACATTATTATTTTAATATGTTTACTTTAACATTTAACATTATTTTTACTTTTATTTTAGATTTTTAATTTACATTTTAAATTTTATACTATTATTAGTTCGCACAGATTTGTTTAAAAATGTTGAGTATAGATCGGTTACATAGATTCCACGGTCAAAAACATTTCAAAATAAACATAAACGATCAAAATACAAAATCATTGATACCGTCAATTGCAGAGGGAAATTTATAAGTAACCCAATAGCATTCACCATAAGATGCTTGCATTAACACCAATAACTTAAAAGACATCCGAATAAATACATTTTAGATACTCACCGTAAGGTATCAGTATTTACCGAATGTCTATATATATTTTGATCGAATATGAAAACCAAAAACATAATCAACCGGTAACGAACCCATGCAAGCGTCTATACCCAACTTAAATTTAATGCATCTTTATTTAGAGTGTCGAGTATGAATAGACTACATAGATTTGCATTTGAAAAGAAAATATTCAATCCTTGTTTAACCTTAGGCCAAAGGTTCGCAGTCAAACCAAACTTCAATCCATCTGATATATCGATGTGTTCAATGTAATACGAATACGGCAGCACAATTAGGTTAAGAGAAGAAACTGCTTCTCATCAGATAGGAATATTACATCTATCAGACAAGAAGAGCAATAAAAAAAAACTCCATCGAAAGGAACAGCATTCTACGTCTTATAATCCCTTCCATAGGCAAAACGGAAGTGTGCGGCGTATAATAGCGATTCTGCCCATAGCGAATCTCGTACTACATCTACTAATTACACCAATATATCCAATCCATTGACCTAATTCAACTACGAAATGAATAACCTAAGATTACCCTCCCCTAATATAACTTTACAAATCTATATAGCCATTCACGCCCGACTTAAGTTTAATATTTATATAACTAGTTTAATGAAAAACAGAAATCATAATAAAACTTAAAGAACAAATAAATAAATAAATGGAAATGATTTTACAAAAGAAATACATTAAATAAAATTATAACTAATTAATAAATAACGTTGGTCAGATAGGATTCTATTTCTTAATTATTTTAAATACGGAAAGTTTTTAATTTAATGTTCATTAATTATAAAGTTCTTACGGTTTAAAACAGTTCATCTTTATCTGTTGCTTGCCATTTGAACATGAATTCCCATGCCATCCTAAAAAGATTGGTTGAGTTAGCCGTTGTTTTTTATTTATTTATCCGGAGGTCTTTTAGTTTAGTTGGTCCTTAATGTAGAAAAAAAACGATGTCATTTCTCTTTTTTTTTTTAACAAAACTGAAGGGATTGAAGAGTGCGTCTTTTCAATCCCTTCTCCTTCAACTCCACACTAACACATATAGTCACATCGTAATAACTAATTAACTCTTTTATTTTCAAACCTTTCCTTTTATAATAATTTTGTGGATTAACTCAACATTACGTCATGATGGTGAAAACCTTTTCGTTGAGGTCCGATTTCCCGATGGATTTCTTTCATTTGCTAAAAGTTTCTATTGTTTTCCTATCTGACCGATGCTTATACATTTAAATGCCCAAAGGCTAGTTTACTAATTAAAATAATCATTTCCATTTTACAAAAGATTAATTAATTTGTTTTCAAACTTAAACATATATTTTTATCTCTAAATCTTTTCTGAAAATTTAGTTTTAAACTACTCTTTTTTTAATAAAGTTTTATTTTAATAAATATTTATCTGTGCGATTTTATATATATGCGAGTTTAAGATGATTTTTTAATTTTCAGTTTTTAATTCTTAAAAAAGAAATTTTTATTGGCGAACTTTTTTTTTTATGTTTACTAATAAAAAATAATGTAACATACGTATGTGCCCGTTACAATATATATATATGAAAGCTCTCATGTCATAATGATTAGTCCAGCTAATCTAGTTAGTCAGCCTATATTAATCAGAAATGGTTATGAACCCAAAGTCTGACCCATTCAGTGATTAGAAATTTGGTGAATAACATCTTAACTATTTTTCTATAAGAGATTATTCAAGAGATCTTAGCCCTGCATGGGCTAATTTTTAAATAGTCTTCTGCAGGACTAAGACTTCTCCAGCATTCCACTTTAGAGAAATAGTAAAGGGATAATTTTTTGTCAGGTTAATTAAATATCACAAAATGAAGGTTTACAAGAAGAAAAAGCTTGGAGCTTGAAAAAAAGTCTTCATGCTTTAGTGGATAGATGTATCAGTCATTATCCCACAACACTCTTCAATACTCTTGTGTTTGTATGTATAAATTACCTTAATTAAATTCTTTGATTTGCTTGAAACCATTTTTTTTTTTTTCCTATAGTTAAAATTTATCAGCATGTATTTCTCTACATAAATATTTTTGCTATTCTTTAAACAGTATTAATGTTACACACTTATAGAAACAGTAAAATGTATTGAAATAATTAAAGAAAAGTTATCTATTTTTTGATATTTCAACTAGAGGACTGTTTTTCATCAAAAAATAGAGCTAAATAAAATTATCTAAAAATTAAAAAATAATTTTTCAATCTGTTATCGCAAATAATTTCTATAGATTAAGTCCTATTTTAAATGAAAACTAATTCCGTGGTTGGTTTTAATATTAAAAACAGTTATGTAAACAAGTATTTAATTCTGTGTGTGTGTGTATATATATATATGCACACACTTCTAAATTTTTAGTAAGACTTTGGGATGTTAGACCATTTGCTCCTCAAGAGAGATGTGTTAAGATTTTTCAAGGACATCAGCATAATTTTGAAAAGGTAATAAAAATAATTTGAAATTGATTTCTATAATTTTTCTTATTATTGTATTAATATTTGTGTTTTTCTTCAGAACTTATTACATTGCTGCTGGTCGCCCGATGGAAGCAAAATATCTGCTGGTTCTGCTGATCGCTTTGTACATATTTGGGATACAACAACTCGGCGAATTTTATACAAATTGCCTGGTCATACTGGTTCTGTTAACGAAATAGATTTCCATCCAAAAGAGCCAATCGGTACTCAGATTTTATACAATTTTCTTTTTTTTTTTTTTTTGCATAGGTATCTATAAATATTTTGATTTTTTTTTACTATTTAATGTTAACAGTATTATATTTATTAATTTATTTTATTAGCTTTTGTTACATTTATTATTGTAGCCACGTTTTGAAGAAATATTAATTATCTATCAATTTTATATTTACAATAATACAATTGCTAATTTTAAGTGTAAGTAAAATTATTTACAAATGTTATAAGCAATATATGATTTTCTCAGCTTAAATTTGATTAGATTTTAGTGACATCTCTTTATTCATGAGTAGTAATCAGTAAATCTATCAATATTAACTGGCTAATTGGATGGCATAAGCACAAATCAATTATCTGGAAACTGGATATAGGACTCTGGTTGCTTTCTATCGCATATATTGCAGCTAGAATAGTTATACAACAGAGAAATATATATTCAATAAAAATTTACAATATCGTGATAGACTACCTATTATTCTGCAAACTGCAATGGCCCAAGTTTAACTCCAATTTTATTTAGGAATTCATGGAATAGATTCTTTTAAAATTTACATTTGAATAATGTTAATTAATCATTTTCTAATTTTGTAAATTATACAACTTCAATGTTAATAATAAACTACACTAGCAAGATGTAAACAAATAGCCTTTTGTATTGAGAATGGTGTCACTATTGAAATTCTAGTAATGATCCACGGAAGAATTTTGATTATTTTTTTTTTTTTGGAGTACATCTAAGAGAATATGATTTCCCCCTTTTTTTAAAATTAATTTTACTTCTTTTAGATAAACAATAAAAGTCTGTCTTATCAAAAATTTAAGAATTGCACTTTTTGCCAAAACCAGTGAGCAAGAGGATTAATTTTAGCGATCAAGATCCTTATATTAGTCTTTTTATAAGAATTAGATCTCTAAATTTTGGTATTTCTTGGATGTAGGCCCACTTTTAACACCTCTTTATTTGACATTTGCCTTGATCTGTATTAATAACTTAGAATGATATTTTTTTTATTTTATTCGATATTTAACTGAATTCTTAGTAATCTGTCGTGTCCCCCTCCCTATTTCTGACATTTTATTAGATGGTTGCAAAATGGAATTTATTGTTGATGAAAGATATTCTTTAATTTTTTGTTGAAGTCTTGGAAGAATATGAATGAAGCAAATTCCAAATATTCATTCAACATCTTGTGATTGCAGCTATTATTAGTGCTATGGCTTTCACCCTGGATTCAAGAAATCACCAACCATAGTTTTTCTTTTCCAAAACTTAATAGATCTTTATTGAAACATTCCATTAGGCTTTCTTAAAGGGAAAATGAATATGTGAATATTTCTTGTTTTTATCAATAGTAATAGAGACAAAAATGAATTATGGTTTTTATTTTTCACAAAAGTTATAAACTTGTCAGCCAAGGCACTGATTCATAATTGAAGAGAGAGAATAGTAAGAATCTTTGGATTTTGGTTCTTGATGAACACTTGATGATGACTTTTTATTTGGCTACAATTGTAGGTCTTTTTCAATTTATAACATAAAATTAAAAGCAACATTATGAATCACTAAATGGGATAAATAGATAAGATGAAGAAATAAATGTGAAAAGTTGATATGTACTTATTTTTATAAAGTTACAAATATTAGAAAATAACATGAATATACTAATACCATTTTTCTTGATAATTTCAATTTACCTGAAGTATTATAAATAAGAACAGTTTTCTAATCTAGCGCCACCTATTATAACCGTAAGTAATTAATGTTTATTATATGTTAATGCAATTTAATTCTCATTTTGTCTATATCATTGAGGATTTGGGATTGGTATTTATAAAAGATTAGAAGAAGAATATTGTGAAGATAGATCGTACCTGACAAAATAGTAATTTAGTTATCAGTTTAATAGATGTCAAATGTAGAAAATTCATGTTATGTCACCATTAAGTTTTCATTTTGGTGAAGAAAATTTTTATGTAGATATATAAAATGCTTTGAATAGAATAATCAACATTTTAAAACTTTCTTGTGAAATTTTAATACTAAATTTGAAAAACCTCTGAAAGTATAATGATTATATTTAGATATGGAGTCGGAAGTGAAAAAGATAGAGTTGGAATTTGCAATGAAAAAAAATTGTACATTATTTCTTTTTTCAAGAAAAATTCAAAGGGGAAATGATTATGAAAACATTTTAATAAGATATAGCAGAATTGGATTCTATTTTGTATAACAGAAAACATGTATTTGAAGATTGTAAGACTTAATATATTTGATGTAGGAAGTGAAGATCAATGTGCAAAGTTCAAAGACCAAAGTTATTGAATAAGTAATAAGAGCAAATTTTGTGACTTTTCTATAAATCCATTTCCAAATCAGATTTCTGGTTTTTGTTTTCATTAGTGAGGACTAGAGTTCAATCCTAATGCATTTAGACATTGGACAGCTATTTTTCAGTTTTTAATATTATTCAAGCTGAAATTCAATAAAATTCCAAGATTTTAAACACAAGCTAATTTGCTTGCATAATTTTAGTGCTCCTTCTATGACAGTATCACATAAGAGAAAGTCATTTATATTGTTGCTATGGATGAAGATTTAGTTTCTCTAACATAATTAATATATATATAGAAATAAAAGTTATAAGAATTCTGTTAATTCCCACTTGTCTCTTTTTCTACAAAAGGGTGTTAAGACCATTAAGAAGAGATTCATAAGATTTCTAGAAAAAAATGTACTGAAGTGATTGATAATCAGTATAAATCAGTTGTGTAGTGGCTTTTTGTAATGCCATTCAATAAAAACTAATGAAAAAAATGTTACATTTTAAACTTTAAATTGAAACATGGAATAGAAAGTGCCCCAGATGGAAAATAAAGAATTTAAAATATTAATATTTAATTGTCAACTATTTAGACATATGCATTCAAAAAAAAAAATTCTAATTAATTTTATCATTGGTCGAGATGAATTTCAAATGAAATAAAAAGAAAATACTTGTGAACATGAATAAGGTTTTTGGAGAAGAGGCAGACCTTGTGATTATTCATATTAGAAGTATACGACTTAGAATAGACTATGCAACAAAGAGCTAACAGTTGATCAGAGTGTAGCAGTTTTTAAAAAGAAAATTTTGTCATAGAAATTAAAAGACAACATTGTAAAATTTCAAATAAACAGATTAAAGAATCAATGCATTTAGGATATGGATAAGTTTGTATATCATTGCAAAAGTCATCTTTTAACTTAATTTTATTTACAGGATTAGAATGTTTACAATCATTTGCAAAAAAAAACAACTTTTGAAACAACTATCGAAACGAATGTTTCTTTTATTAGATTTATAGCATCTGGACAACTGTCTAGATAGTTTATAAAACATCAGATTTGATATTTTGAAAGCTGCTTGAATTCTTTCAATATTATCCAAAATTTACAAGCATATAGTGTACAGAATTGATTTTAAATAGAGAAAAAAAAGTTTACTGTTGGAAATCTGTGGTTAATTAATCGATTTTATATGCCTAATTCATTGATTGGAACAAAGTTATTACACCATTTTTATCTTGCATAAGAAATATGAGCCAATGGTTTATTATTGTAAAAATAAAATCATTTTTTTCTTGTCATATTGTTTAAGAGGTTCATTTACATAGTTAACAGGATTTTTGCTAAAACTGCTTCTAAAATTGGAAATGATGATTAGTATTATTTCCCATATAATTTTTATACATAGCGCATCTTGAAAGGATAAAGTTTGCTATGTCACATTATTTCAAACCTATATGTCTTTGGAAATTTTCTTTTGTTTTATTTTTTTAATTTGTTTTGAGAGTGCTATTATCTTGAATAGTATGGGTTTCTTTCTATCTAAAATCCTTCCAGACAATCACAATCCTTTAAATTTGAACTAAAAATGCAGTTCTAGTAATATTCTGTCGGAATAGCATTAGTGAAATTCTTTGACTGTTTTTTTATTGGTCACACTCATCTAACAATTTTTGATTTCTTCTGAGTGGTATGATTCAATTTTAAATGTTAGCTACAATACAATAAAATATATGGTTATTAAAAGCAATTTCTCTGATGAAATATTTAAGGACCACATGATATATATATTTTCCCCATGATATATTTTGCTGATCGCTATGATAGAGTATCCGGCTCTGGAATGCAGGATCATAAGAACCAATTTTGGTGCCCAAACATCAACCATTCAAATACTTCTTTTTATTTATATTTATTGATTGCCTTTTTATATTATTTCAACTCTTAAAAATTATGATAGTTTTATTTTTATTCTTGTAAAAAAATTATTATATAGAAACATATTTTAATTTTTTTTTTCTTTTTTCATAGTTTTGTCCTGTTCCAGTGATAAACAGATATTTTTGGGAGAAATTGATGCTATTTGATCTTGGTTCATGTTATGAAGAAGTCTCAAATTTTTTGCATGGAAATTTTTTGCAAAAAAACAAACCATGTCTGATGTTTTAAGGCAGACTGAATTTTTTTAAAGATTATATTTGTCTGTATTGATATTACTAATACAGGCATGGCTGAATGTATATTCTGTATATGTACACTTTCAGTGTACTTAAATATAGTATGTAATCACACACATATGTAAATATAGGATATCAGCCAATTATATTTGTTGATATGTTTTTTTTTTCATTCATTGATTGTAAATAAAGTCATCAAACTTTCTAAAGTTTTTAAACCCATTTGTTTTATAAAATATTTGATAATGAATTTGTGGGCATCTTTTAGATGCAAAAAAAAAAACAATATGGAAGATTAAGGAAAGGAATATTTGTTAAAATAGTAAAAAGGAAAGAATCTGTTACTGATGAGATTAAAAAACAAAAAAAAATTTAAGGAAATTGAAAAGTTTATATAAAAAATATAAGCTAAAGATGCTTATTGAAGAAAAAATATTAAATTATTTTAAGAATAAAATGGTTATAAATTTTGATTTTTCAAAAAAATGATAGAAAATGGAGATCTATTTTAAACAGAGGACATGATGTCCTATAAATGATATATGTCTAATGATTGCATTTATAAATCCTTGCTTTTTATTTCTCTAAATAGAATTTCTTTTAATCTATTCCATATTTGTTTTTAGATCTATTCTTGTTTTATTAATGTAAATTTTTACTCTAAGAAAAAATTCAGATTCGATAGATCTGAAGAAAGTACAAGAGAAATAACATCTCCACATTTTAAAACTAAATCATTTCAAAATATTAAATAAATAAAGTTTCTAATGAGCAGATTAATTTTACAATTTGTAAAATCATTTTATTTGCAATAAAATAATTGCGGGTGTAATGCACATACTATTTTAGAGAGTTGAGTCACATGATGTTGGTTAATAACTTTAAATATTGTCGTTAAAATAACTATCATATTTAAATACAGACAAGAATCGTAAAAAAAGTACATCTTTCTTTAAGTTTGATTAAAGTAAGGTAAAAAGTACAATTGTGTTATATTATTTGTGTATTTTTAACATAACTTAAATTTGAAACTAGACTTTTCAGAATTCTACAAAATTTATTAAACTCTGAGCCTATCACATGACTATGTAATTGATCCATAGATCTTCAAGCTGTAAGACATTGATAAATTTTTATGGGTATTTTGGATTAGAATATAAATACAATTTTCCCATAACTTAGTAATTGGAAAATTTTGAAGTTTGTATATGGATATGTTAAAGGCACTTTAAGAAGAAAAATAAATTATTTTATCAAATATAAAACTCAAAGCACAAATTAGACTAAGAAATAAATTATTTCATAAAAAATTAATGATTTATTTATAAATAAATAATAGAAATGTTATTTGAAGATTTGTGAGGAGAGCATTTTGCTTGTAGTTATATGTTGGACTATCTCCATTATCTGGTTGAATTGATAAATATTTTTAAAATAATTCAAACTGTATACTTTTTCACATTTAACTATTTACAATAATCAGCACATTAATATAGAATACAATGTTTTAATTTTTTCATCCTCTTTTCTTCAAGGGTTGCAGGCTTCATCAGTGATAGTTTTGTGACTTTAGATTCACGAGTATCACTATTGGTTTAGCAGAGAATAAAGATTTCATAAAGAGGTGATCTCATTTTATAGGAATGAGAATATTAATCATTATTTTGCTTTTTCATTGTTATGAGAAAGGGAAATATTACTTTGTAGACATGAAGATTGCTTTTGTTCATTGATTAATATTTTTTCTTTTTTGTTGTTGTTATCTTTAATCCCTTACCTGAAATTCACACTTTAAAAGGTAAAAATCAGTAAGCTTCATATATTTCATGCGTTTTAAATGTAAAAAAAAAAACAATTTGTACTTATCTCGTTTGAAAACTAACTTACTTTCAGATAAAATGAAAGAAATAGTTTTTTTATACAATTTTTTTTGAGGATGATATCTAAAAAAACATACATAAAGTTAGATGAAATTAATAGGTTGTATCATTCTTATGATTTGAGAAAGAAGCTCTGAGGAAAGTACTTGTTATTGTACTGAAACGTCAGCTGTTTAGCTATTATATTTTTATTACATGGAAGCTCCCAGAAATACTACTACAAATTCATCATTTATCCGTGAGAATATTAGAATATATATATATGCATATAAAGCAAGTGCATATATACTGAAAAGTATATAATTAGCAGCAAACTTTTAAGGAAAGAAACTAGACACCATATCCATATATGAAGCAGTTATATACACACACATGTATATACTGAAGAAAAGGACATATTAGCAATCACTTATATAGCAAAGAAGCAATTCTGATGAAATTTATCCATGAAGAAAAGGTTATTTATCTATGTATAAATACACATACAAAGAGAGAAGTCATTTGAATATACGATATAAGATATATATGCATGATATACATTATTTAAAATCTTTAACAAAGAATATTAACAAAACTTGAGAAAATGAGAGGAAAATTATATACCAAATAACCTGTATTATTGGAAAATAACTTTGTTGTATAACTCATGAAGTTATTTTAGGAATGCAAAATCTGCATTCATTAACTTTCTAATGGAAATTAAAAGACCAGTGCTAATTGATTTAGAACAAAAGTTGACAGAAGTGGAAAGAAAAACAAGAACTGAATTTATCTGTTTATAGTTTGAGAAAATATTAACCTATATATTATCTCAGAAGAAACTCATTGGTTATAAGATATATTACTATTTTTTAATGATTTTTTTTTTTTGGAGTATTTTCTTAATCATATCTATTAAAAAGAAATCATTTTTAGAAATTTATTAAATTATTAGCAATTATACTAAACTAAATGAGGTAGTCATTGAATAATTATGATTAAACTAAAATCATCTAATTGTTGATATATGTAAATCATTACAGAGTTAAATATCTCCAGCAGTTATTCAGGAAAATGCTAAAGTACTTAAGTAATTTTGTTCTATTAAAATAATCTTGTACTTTGAAGGATAGGGTTAATTAATAATTTAAACAATTAAGCTGGATGAAATAAGAAAATGTGCAGGGGTGTTGAGAAGAGAAGCTAAAGATCGGAGATGGATTAAACTTGGAGAGACCTTCATTCTGCAGTGGATTGATAATGGTTGATGATGATGATGATGATATAGTCTAGTGCATATATATGGTATATATCAATTTTAAGCTAGATTTTAGTCAGTTTTAATATTCCACTTTAATATTTGTTATTATATTACTTCATTGATTTACGTTTCATATATTTTACGATTTGATAAAGTCCAAATCGACTGGATCATTTATTATTTCTCAAACTAACATATTGTATATTTACACTTATAGATTATTTTCTATAATCAATTTCTTGGTATTTTAATTTATCATTATTGTTTTATTTTTTTAAAAAAATTTATATTACATATTCAAATTTAGCTGCCTGGCTACAATATCATTTAGTTTGGTTCAAATATCTTGCTCGTATATTTTTATTTATATATCTATTGAGTCCCTTATTCTATATGAAGCCACATATATGGGAATAATGGAACACGTTCATAAGTTATGGATTCTGAATAAATCTCTCTAAGAGTTATAAAGAAGATGACCATTTATAATCATTATCAAATTGAATATGACAATTCTATGTTATTACCAAGAATCACTTAAAAGTTCACTCACATAATAAATTTGATTAACAACCAAAATCTTGATGATTATACATAATGTAGATATATTTAATGTTTATTATCAGCAAATAAATATTTAATATAGGATCTTTGATTATCTAAAAGTTCTTTATTATATTTATTGATAAATCTATTCATTTTGTCAAAAAATGGTTAGGGGCAGAGCCTTGAATATATAATTAACATCATGGTCATAGCTAAATATTACAAATGACTGCATAATATGGTAGTCAGTTGAATAAATAATTTTGTTCAATCCATATGTTTGTTTATATACTTACATTAATCACCATTATCAATTAAATCCTCTTAATCAGTCAAGTTGGCTTTTATTTTTTGTTTTAAATATTATTTCAACATGGAGTGCAATCTATGTACACTTTACAAATATGTTAGCAACCAAATACATTTACATATATGACTTGTATTTCATTTCAATATATAAAAACTTTTAAAAAAGCAAATTATTCTGTTTAATTACAAATAGAAATCAAAATTCAAACTACTTGCAATATATTAAAGTTCAATATTTAAATGAAATGTTAGCATCTTAGATGATTATCATAAATCAAACATTTGAAATACTGTAGTAAATATATTCAACTATAATTTTTTAAAAATACATTTCAAAAAATATTAAAAAAAATTTCAGCTGCCTTTGAGTAAATTATGCAACTGTGTTTAATAATTAGTTAGATAAAAATATTTTCTTTGGAATATTACATTTAAACTGATTCATAAGTAAAATATTTTCAGATTATCTGAATATAGAACTTTATTCATGTATTGTAATGGTTTTTATTATTGTAATGAATTATATCTATTTTCAAGGATTTATATTTGAAAATGGTTCTCTTTGTCATTAGTTATTAACTGTTTGGGTTTTTTCTTACTTCGTATTTTTTATTTAATTTTTTCTTAAATAAATATCACTTCTGTAATGATTCTACATAATGTTTACCTCTTGTTTTGATTTACCTTAATTTTTAATTGTTTATTTAGAAAGCAAAATTTAAGCATGCTTATTCTTTTTTTTTTTTATTTCATAATTTTTGTATTTTTCAAATTTATTTTTTAAAAAATTAATTTTTCTCACATCTGTTATGATTTTTAGGCAAATGTTTTTATTCTTTCATAATTGTATATTTTCGTATAATTTAATATTTTATTATTGTGGAATATAGAGTGAGAGGTTTGCTAATGTTGTCAATAGTTAATTATTACTTTTATCTGAAGACCATTACGTTTTTATAAAATTTTACGTTTTTGTAATGTTTTTTTTTCATTTGGAAGTTTTAGATCATTAATTTCAGTTACATCATCTTTAAATCTTAACAATTTATTTACAAGCGTAGTCCTATCTTCATATTTTTATCATTATGCATCAGCAATTTATACTCATTCTAAATGTATTTATATTTAAAAACTAAAATGAAATATGTACCTTTATTAGCATCATTTATTAGCTCTACCTCTTAAATAATCAAAGCAACTCCTTAGATATGTCCATATTTGTGACAGGAAAAACAATTTATAGATAAAGCTGTTGAAACACAATAATTTATTGATTGATACATCTCCTGATTCAGTTTATTGATTCGTGCAAAATCCTATCTAAAGACTTGCAGTCTACTAAACCTGATTCCACCTCTGCTTTCTTAGTATGCAGGGTTTTTTATACTTTATATACTCATATTATTTGCATATGGAGAAGAAAAAAATTGGAGTCAGGATTAAAAATGTAAATTGCATGAGTATATTCCATTTTCATAGTGGAGATGACCATTGACAAAAAGAACTCATGATAACTTAAATAAATAAGAACAGAAAGATAAAAAAAGGAAAGAACAAGCACAGAGAGGAAATAGACTACTTCATTCTTTTAGTCAAATACTGTTTATATAAAGTTAATTCATTTTTGAAAGTCATTGCTCTATCTTAAGCTATGGATCCTGTTCATAGCTTCAGTTCAGCTATTAATTAATATATATAAACATACATAAAGAGAGGCTTATGTGTAATAATTAATTCAATTCCAAGTGCAGTGTAATAAATTTAGATCAAATCAAACTTTTAAAATATTCTCTAGGTTAGTAATCATCTAAAATTCGGGCATGGCCGCTTGATGGCGTTGTTTATGTGTCAAAACACAAAAATGCCATTTCTGCGGCCGGCCTTGTTGGCTAATACAACATTTATATTGTATTACCCATTGCAGGCCGCTTTACATGACATTGCACAAAAATATTATGGCCTGTTTTGTGCTTCAAAATTATGTGTATTTGTTCTATTCATAGCTGATTACCGTATCACTTGAGGGTGTTTTAATTGCAAGTCGGTACAACTTTTCAAATCTCCATAATAGAGTAATGTCATTTGTAGTTAAATAATGTTAGTTACTAATAACTGTCATATAGTCCCCACCTTCCCTAAAAAAATGTTAATATGTAAAAAATTGGCAAAGTGTATGTTCGAACACGCTTCAACAAAACTCACAGGCTAAGTCACGTTTCAGCATTGAAAATATATGACCAATAAAATGTCTGATAAGAACGGGCAATTTTTAAACTTTTCAGAATTGCCGAGTACAGAAAGTGAGGCTGTGCCCTTTTTTCAGGCACATAATGTCCTCCCAAATACCAAACTGTTTTTATTACAGCAATAAAATAATAAATAAAAATAAGTTCAAAAAGTCCAAAGTTTGTGTATTTTATTTTATTAGAAATTGACACAAGTATTTGGATTACCTTTTTTCAGTAGGGTTAAAATAAATTATTTTTGTTTACTTTTTGTTAATAATAACGAAGTATGAAACCCCCCAAAAAAATATTTTATTGTAGAAGTCAAAAAAAAAAAGGTAATTCAAACGAAATATAAATAAAAGTAAAAAGTGAGAAAAAGTTGTTGAAAAAAAAAATTATTGGCTTTTTGCTACAATTATTTATCGGAGGGTGGGGGTTTCACAACAATTTTTTACCCCCCAAAAACACAAAAGTTACATTTGATTTAATAAGAAGAAAAACAATTTAATCAACCAAAAAAAAAAGGTAGAACAAAGTCAAAACAAGTCCCAAATAATTATATTTTTTCGGCAGGGTTAAAACAAGTTTTTTCGTCATGAATCAGTCAAAAGTTTTAAAATCAGAAAAATAAATACAAAGTTAAAGTACCAAAATTTGTTGAATAAAGAAAAATGTCAGGTTAAAAAAAACAATGAAAATGAATATAAAAATTTGTTTAATAAAAAATAAATCATGTTATATGAAATAAAAATTTGTTTAATCAAAAAAAAAATCATGTTATATAAAAAAAAGTTGCGGCTCGGTAATGTTTCAGTTGATTGATTTTGTATAGCATCAAGCGGCTGTGCCCGGATTTCAGATGATTACCGTTTTCTCTTTTAAAAAAAAACCTTTATAACAATTATGCTCTTTGGAAAATATGTACAGCACACAAAAACTTATCACCATATGTTTTCTTATTTTTATTCCATTAATTTACTTCATAATGTTTTAATTTTTTTACCTTACCCTATGTTTTGCTAATAGTTTTATTATTATCTTTATAAATTTTTATCTTTCTTATTTTTTGGAAACTAAACCCCTATTTTAAATAGATCTTAAGTTTGAGTTTTGCTTTCTAGTAGCTTGAAATATATCCATCAGATTTTCTTAACTATGTTTCAAAGCATATTTTTATTGATTAAAAAACAATGATTACATAGGTAAGATTGGGCTTACACAGTAAGCATAAGTCTGTTCCTGTGTCTAAACAGTTCTGTAGGCATAAGTTTGTTCACAGATATATGAGAGAAAGAGCTTTCTCTTGAGTTCTTTAAGTTGTGTTTTTGCTACTCTTAAGGCATCAAAAGTTGCCTGAATTCAGTTTGTCTAATTTTTTTTTATATATACATTATGTTGATGGACCCTGTCATGTGTGTCCTGCTGGTTTTGGTGTATTGGGTTCTTTTTCTTTTTATCTGTGTTATTCTGTATCTCTTTTACTGATTTTCAACTATAGTGCTGATTTTAGTTTAAACAGTGACCAAGTTGCAGCAAAAATATCTGGTGGTGCTAGCATGTTATCCCTTTCTTTTATTTTTTCTAGCTTGCGGTGGAAAGTGTTAAGGTTTTGTTTTGCATTGTAGTCAAAATTGAATTTACATCTGGTGTACCAATATGCATACAAGCTAAATGTCGCTGCTCTTATTGTTGGGATTGCATTTTTTTTGTATACCTGGAGAATTTTTGCCATTGTTGTGTCTTTCTGATGGTAGTTATTTATCATTATTTGTCTTACCTTTTCCAAGCCCAGACAATCGTTTAGAAAATGATGTTGTGTTTCTTCTTCTCTTTGGCACAATCTGCACAGTGGGTCTATTTTCGTAAAGAACCTTTTAAAATGGATGAAATGTGATGTAGGCAAGGCATTCAGATTTACTTTGACTATGAAGTCAAAGAATTTAGGCTCCAGGTACCAATTTTTATATTTTTTTAGGAGCTGTGCATTGTTTATTTCAAGGACCATTTTGTTGTTGATATCTTGTTGTGTCTGCTCTATTAGGCTATGTATGTGCCAATATGTGTATTTAATTGGATTAGACAGGGTTATTTTGTCCCTTTGATTTCTTATGCTGTCTAAAAGTGTGGCTATATAGTTGTCTTTGGGAGGTGGTCGGTCAGTGGGTATTATATCTATTATTTTTTGAATATTTGGAAACTTTGTAAATGTTGTAATCAGCAGGTTTATTATTTTTTGTGTGTAAAAAGTTGAAATTGTATGTAGTCCAAGCCCATTTAGTTTTGTGGGTTGGCTTATTTGCCTCATTGAAATTGCTACCACCTTTTTATTCCAAAGTAGTTTATTGCACATGGAGTTTATTGTTGATATAAATTTTTTGGTAAACTTTATCACTGGTAGGTAGTATGTGATTTTTGTCATTATCAGTTGGTTGAAGAGAGCAACCTTTGAGTATAGAGAAAGGTATGATTTAGCAAGTGAGTCTGTGATTTTTTCTGTTTGTGTTAAAATTTTGTCTTGTATTGTTCTTCTCATCTGCCCCATTCCCAAATGAAATGGGAAACCCAGAAACTTATTCGGTTTTCCTTGGTATATTTGTGTGTTGGTTTTCCCAGTAAAGATTGACCACACAGCTGATTTATTAGTATTTATTTTCAGA
Source organism: Epiperipatus broadwayi (assembly GCA_028023455.1). NCBI lineage: Eukaryota > Metazoa > Onychophora > Udeonychophora > Euonychophora > Peripatidae > Epiperipatus > Epiperipatus broadwayi. Next base: position 3,175,558 of record JAQFVV010000035.1, on the reverse strand, counting down.
TGAAATTTTGTTGTATAGTCTTCTATTATTTTTTGGAGTATATGTAGTTGTTTCTTTGAAGTTAGAAAAATCGTAACATCATCCATGTAGGCTATACAGGGTATGTAAATATTGGTGTTTGGTATTTGTATTCCTTGTAATTTTTCCTTGATTTTTTCAAGTAGAGGGTTTATGTATAGTGTGAAGAGTAGTGTACTTAGTGGAGATCCCTGGGGGATGGATTGGTTAGGATGGAAAGTGGGTGATGTTCTTCCATTTAGCGTAATGTGTATCTCCCTATTTAGGAGTAGGTTGGCTATTGTGTATAAGATTGTTCTTGGTATTTTTGTTTTTTTTAATTGATTGATTAGTTTGTTGATGGGGACAGAGTCAAAGGCACTCTCAAAATCCAATTGTACTACCATGGGCCCATGTTTTTTTCTTTTTATTGTTGAATTTACTATTGTTTTAAAAATTAGAGCTGCTTGGCCTGTTGATGACCCTTTTTTAGCATATTGATGCTCCGATATTATTGGTAAGATGTAGGGCTCTATCTTTTCTTTTAGTACTTTTTCTAAAATTTTGATTCCTAATGGCTCCATTGAAATGGGTCTTAAATTTGTAATTTCCGAGATGGATTCTATTTTTTTCATGAAAGGGACCATTGATATTGGGATTAGACCTTGTATGTTATATAATTTTTGTGAAAGTTGATTTGCTAGTTGACATAATAATTTGTTTGTAAATTGACTTAGATGAGTTAGTACAAATTTTGGGATCCCGGGTGGTCCTGGGTGACAAGTGCTTTGTAATGTTGTGAGTATTCTTGCAAAATCTTTTATTTTATAGGGGTTTTCATTTTCAGGTTTTCCAAAGTAATTTTCTGGGATTTTCCATTGGTTGTTTGTTGTGAGTTTACTTCTGAAGTATTGAAAGATGGGTTCTATCATGTTATAGCCTGTTATCACTTTATTTCCTGTTTTAATTGCCATAGGTACTTTGTTAGTTGAGGGATATCCTAATGCCCACCTAATGTAACCACGGGTCCAAGTGTGTTGTTCTGTTAAACATATTTTTTTCTTTTTGATGGCAATATATTGTTTTAATTGGTTACATGTTTGATTGTATAGTTGTGTAAGTTTAACAATGATTTCTTGGTTATTTTTGATTGGTTTTGCTGTTATGATCTTTTTATGTATTTCTTCTGCCAATGTTATGAGTTTTGTTGGTGGGGTTGTTTTTTGTGTCATTTGATTGATATTATAAGATATGGTTTCTGTGAAAGCTATATATTTTGTTATTGGGTCAAGGTCCATTTGATTTAGTTTGTTTATTGCTATATATATTTCTGAGAAAAAAACTTCCTGTGTATTGATTGGCAGTAGAATTCTTATGGTTTTCTGTAGGTAGTATTTTTGGTTATAGTTTGTATCTAGATTTATTTTTATTATTTGCACTGCATGATCTGAGAAATGTGTGGGGGATAGACTCATTTCTATTGCTTGATGCAGCATTGGGGAATAGAACATCAGGTCTATCAGAGTTCCATATCTGCTGTTATAAAAGGATATGGAGTTTGGTGGTAGGAATCCTTCTCCACTCATAAGTGGTATTGCTAATTGGTGAATCCACTTATTAACAAACTTTTGGTAGCTCATATTAAAATCCCCTGTTAGTATTGTTGGGTAAGGATTGTTTGCCAGCATTGAGTTTATTGTTGCAATTATTCTATTGATTATAATTGGCCCTGGTGGAATATATACATATATGATATTGATTGAGAGATTTTTGTGGTAAAAAGTTGTAATTATTAGGTTTGAGTCTATGTAGATTATTTTGAAAGTAGTGAAGGGACAACTCCGGCTTATGTATATTCCTGTCCCACTGGCTGGTGCAGATGAGTCTCTTGAGCATGCACAAAAACCTTGTGTGCTCATGACTTGTGCTGGGTCAATTTTTGATCCACTATGTATTTTAGTTTCAAGGAGCCCCAAGATGCTTGGTTGTATGATTTGTATCCATTTGTTTATATTCTGTATTTTTGTCTTGGAGTTTATACCCCTTACATCTTCCAGCAATTGAAAATATAACAAAAGAAAGCAAAAGAAAACAGCAAAAGGAAACAAAAAAGAGAGAAATTAAAAAAATCAAACCTAATGCAAAAGAACTCCAACCAGCAGAAACGAAAATGCAAGAAAAAGAAAAGAATATAGAAATGGAAACAGATGATGAACGACTAACTGATTCAGAATATGACAGTGAAAGTGATCATTTTAAACACGGGCATATAAACACAGACACATACAACCCACAAGCAATGCCAGTTTTAAAAACCAAAAGTACAGACACAGAGACAATACCAACAACAACTAAAAAAATAAAATAGTCAACCCATCTCAAAGCAAAAAAATCTATAAATCAAAAACCAGTATGATTATAAAGGTAGCTGCAGTTAATGTAAGATTTTCTTAACTAGTAGTACTAATTTTTACTACTAAATCTATAGTATTCATAGTAAGTTACTTTGTTAACACTTGAAGTTTACTCTCTTGAATATTTGATACGAATCTATTATTTATAAACGATTTTATATTGATTGCTATTTTATTTTATAATCTTTTAATTACTTTTTTTTTTTGCATTCCATGTTTATAATTTGTATTTTTAATGAATCAAATTCTCTTCTTTTTTCTTAAGTTATCATTAAATTTTTTTTATTGGGCATTGTTTTGTTATTGTAATCTTGATTTTGAAATTGGTTAATTTCTATTTGAGATCTTGAATTAGAAGTCTTGGTGATGAGATTCTTACATATGGCCGGCATACTATAAAAAAAGAAAAAAGAAAAAATGGTTTTTGCAATAAATTACAGAATAAAACTAAATTGGAATTAATCTATTTATTATAAATTTATCATTGTCCTATTTTATTATTTATGTGAATAATAAATAAAATATCACATGACTTCTACAATTTGCTAGCAATGTCTGCATTAGAAACATTAATCCACTACTTCTTACTTATAAATTATAAGCTTAAAGAGATATGGGTGCATTCTAAATCTCTTCTCAGATGTTGACCAAACTTGAAATTAATTAGAGAATTTGTATGTGACATCGCCATATGTACTCGAAATCTAATAATGCATGTCATTTTTAAATGTTCCATCTTATGGAATAGATGCAGGATCATGATAAAAAAAGGGAACTGAGGAAATAAAAATTTAAAACTTTAAAAAAATAAATATGGAGAAAAATAGAGGAAAAATTTATAAAGTAAGAAAAAAATATGAAATGGAAATACATGAGAAGGGATGTATTACCCTTGAATAAAAAATATGGAATGATTGTACTCTTTAGAGAAAGGATTATGAAAACATTGAAGTAGATAAAGAAAATCACTGAAGTATCTAAACGGGTTGATTTGAAGAAAAAAAGATTAATCAGAATAGCTTGCTAAAATGAATAAGATATGAGATAAAGCATTTACTATGTTTTTAATGCATAATTTTAATAATTCCTTCATGGATTAAGCAGCAGCAGAGTGAGAAACTGTGGAGGTCAAAGTTCATTTGATTGCAGCTCAGTTACTTTTTTTTAAAGTGTCATAGCATCGGCCGGGACGCGAACCCGCAACCCGGGCAACTGCCTGCAAGTGCAAGGCAGTTGCGCTGACCTCTCGACCACCAATGCAAGACAGCTCAGTTACTTTTGATGCTTAAACTTATTAATTCCTAAATAAAAAAACCATTCAATTACTATTTTTTCCCAGTTCCCAGCATGCTATGGTGTAGAGCTAAAGTGGCAAACTCTGGACTTCACGGTCCATCGATCGCAACCCAACTCTGTTATCTTTATTTCTAAACTTCTTATAAATGTTTAATTTTTTATGAAAATTATTAATCCTAGTATAAAATATTTGCAACTTTTATACATTAGAATCTTTTTGGGGGTGGGATTTTAGCATAAATTATCCACTTAACTAAATTAATTAAATTCATTTTAATTACATAATATAGCTATCGAAATGTATATATGTGTTTGCATATATTTATCTAATTTAAAAGACATTTTGGTGTAAAGGTAAGAAAACTTTGAAACTTTTTCCAGGTTCAAATCAGGTTTAGAATTTTTCTTTCAAGTAATCATATGCTGCAGCGAACCCTAATAACTATTAAATATTGGTCAGCAAATGGGTATTTGGATATTCTTAATTAATTAAAGGATAAAATAAGGATCGGGAAATTGCTAAAACTCTCACCGCTCTTGGTAAGTAATCAGTTGTCCATCATAATTTTGGGCTGTTAGTAGAGGACTCATTCCTGAAAATTATTTAAAAGATGTTTTAATCTATATACAGTATATACTTAAATGTAATTAAATTTTTTAAAGAAGTTAGGACTACCAATTACTTTTTAAATTAAAAGATAAAGTGTTTTATGGATAATAGTGCTAACTGCAAAACACAGTAGCATATTTTTCATCTTCTACCTGAAAACATGTTGAAAGTGTTCTCAACAATCAATAATACTTTCTTAATATAATTTATTTTAGCATCTTATTATAAAGCTATATCATAAAATATAATGAACTTTTAGACTATTAAAATACATTTTCTATGCTATTTTTTTTTTTTTTTTTACAAAAAGACTAAAATATGATTAAAATGTAAACAATGACTGCTATGTCTACACTCTAATGAGTTTATTGGAAGTAAAACGCCCTAAGTGATTACTAATTTCTAAACATTTTGTGGTAATTTTTAATCGCAATAATTATATCAGAATACAGTTAATAGGGTAAAATAGACAATTCCAGAATCTTAGTTTTCCAGTTTAGAAGTGCATTATAATGAGCTATGATGGAAGAAATTTTAACTGAGATCTCATCTCAGTAAATAAACTTACAATTTGAATACTTATATATTTATAACAGTAATAAATTCAAAATTTAAAAATGTCAACCCTAAATTAATTTTTTATGTAAATATTGACTGCATTATATTGCATGATAAAGAGTTTATATTAGAAACAAACAAACAAAATTTTAGTTTTTAATTAATTATGTGTATAAGAAATATATATTTTGAAAAATTAAAACTGGGGAGATATAAAACAAACTTGAAATGGATTATTGTTGGACAATGAGTAAGGAAACAATATTCATTTTATAAGTCCAATGAGTGTGAAATTTTACAAATTCTATTCATCTTTTATTCTCTAGCTAGGAATAGATAAAATCATTACTAACTAATATTTGAATATAATTAATAATTCCTTTTATTTATACTTTATTCAATGCAACAAATTGTTTATACAATTTTATTTTCTGACAGTTTTGACTGTCCAGCAGTTTTCGTTAGAGTTACAAGATACTGAAATGCACATGATTACAGCTATAAATTATATTGTAATTATAGTCTAAAAACATGTATTTGTATATTTTGTAGCTGTGTTGAAGATTACTTGGTAGTAAAAACTAATTATAGAAACAGTATGTTTCATTGAATAGAGTGTAAATGAAAGGAGTTATTAATTATATGTGATAATAAAACCAATACATAAAAGTTAAAAAAAATAAATAATATTGATATTTGGGTGGCTAAAATTAGGCTGGTGATATTTAAAAAAAAACTCTATCACCTCTTGGAAGCTGATAAAAATTGCTTTATCTGACTTGCATTCAAACCCAAGCTAATGGAAGGTGCAAACTTTGATACTGTTTTAATCACTATACCAGGGAGAAGTAATATCTGAATGCTTCGAATCGTGTGTTCAGTTTATGATAACATAAAGATAGATGACGAATAAGGCATAAACTAATATTTATAATTATAAATATTTTAGATGTAAATTTAAAATCAAGTTATTTTTCCATAGCAAAATATTATTGCATATCTTAGTATCCAATTATGGTTCAATGGGGTCTTTATGTAGTCTCTTAACTTAAACAAATCAGCACCCTGAGACAGAAAGTACAACATGAGTCAAACAGTATTAATTGTATTTACAGTCAAGAATATGTGATAGTAAATGAAATTATAGTAGCCAATTTGAGAGACTTGTAGTATAATGGTCAACACATCCATTTTCATACTCATTTCATAGTGTGAAATTCAAACTCTGAAGAATTTTTTTGTAAAAAAGTTTTAAAATCTTTTTTCAAATGATAGATGGTCTCTTAATAAGCATATCTAACCACCCAAATAATTGGTTAGCACATAAGCATATAGCCATTCTTAAAAAAATGGGAAAATCAAAGCTGAAAGCTTTACCAAATAGTAGTTGAGTAGCCAAGTGATTAATCATCACCCTGTGCAGTTTGGCATAGTTAGTAGCGCATCTGACTTGGGATCAGGAGATCCCAAGATTGATTCTGGCACTCATTACCCGGTGCTCAAACTTCTTACGAACTCCCAAGCAATAATGCTATATGCCATTTTTTACTTCACTAATTCTGTGTGCAGTCATATTGGAAAAGTTTTTGCAGCTGGTTATTAAAGGCTTTTAATCTTTTTAATAATAGATAGCTCTTAATATTTAATCATCTGTTTTTAAATTCTTTGTAAAAATATTGACATATCCATTTCTTTATCACCATAAATAATGTTGGCTTACATCTACATAGAATCAGTACTGAATTTGCTAACATGCTAACTTTATCTTGTGAAACTTTAAGATTGTAGGAATTTCAAAATTTTTCAGTATAATCTATCTAATTCTTTAGTTTTTATATATATATTTCTGGGTTTTGTAAATATTCAATCTCATCCAATTGTTCTAAAATAGTGCTTCTCATTGAATTTAAAAATAATCAAACATTTATTGTTTGGTTGTTTATAAAAAGTTTGAGCTCTGGAAACAATAGAATTGGGTATGATCTGAGCCTTAAGCTTCAGAGGCTGACATGGTGACCACAGTATCAACACATGAAGGGTAAGATTTTATTTTGTTTTTTCCTGAATGTGCATATTGAGACATCAATAGAATCTTCAGTTGAGCTCATGCAAAACATTAAAGGCCATAATTAATGAAAAATCTTTTCTGTTATATATCATAATATGCCTACCCATTGACTACCAGGTAATATGGCAAAAATACTTGATCATTAATATTTATAAATGCTACCTCTTCTTATAACTGAAGGATTGATATGAACACTACATATAATAATTGTATTTATATATTGGACTATTTCCATCATCTAATATGAATATTAAATGTCTTTAGAAAAATTTAAATATTCCAAATACATTCAACTGTTAGTATATACACAAAGTTTCGAGAGGTTCTCCCCTCTTCTTCAGATGTTGCTGGCCTGACTGACAGTATTAGCATTGGAATTGAACCTGGACCCTTAAATTCTTGAGTATTGAATTTTAAGGTAACATTCTAACCAATACAGCCATGCTGACAGAATGCCTTTAGCAGGATGGCTCAGTCGATTAAGGCGTTACCTTAAAATTCAATCCTCGAGATTCTAAGGGTTCAGGTTCAACTCCCATGCTAGTACTGTCACTGCTCAGACCAGCAACACCTGAAGAAGAGGGGAGAACCTCTCAAAACATTGTGCATATACTAACAGTTGAATGTATTTGGAATATTTAAAGTTAAATTTTTCTAAAGACCTTCAATACTCATATTAGATGATGGAAATAGTCCAATATATAAATACAATGAAAACACCATCATCATAAACCTTCGGGTAAATAAGACATGTTATAATGTTTATTCAAAAATATATGGTTAGAGAGAAGGATTTAATCTGTACATTTAAAATAAAAATGGTAGTAAATAATTTCAACAAGCATCAATTTATTATAGAGTATTTATAAATTAAGAATTTTAAACTTCTCTCTCAATATTATAATAACAAAATTAAAAGCGTAAGAAGCGCTTGAAAGAGAAGCTTGCAAAATATTAAAAGCTTAGTGCTTTTGAGGCAGATTGTCTCATATTCATTGCAATACTGAGCTGTGCAGAACAAAGAGAGAATGGTGATATGCAAAATACATGCAAATTATGTAGATAGCCCAGCGGTTGGGGATGTCTAAGCAGGCATCGCGTCCATTGATAGAGTTATTGTTACCAGGATTGCCTCATATTCATAGCAATACTGAGCCATGCTGAACAGAGAGATAATGGCAATATGCAAAATACAGAGAGATAATGGCGATATGCAAAATACAGAGAGATAATGGCGATATGCAAAATACATGCAAATTATTTAGATAGCCCAGCATTTGGAGATCAAAGCAGACGTCACATCTATTGATAGAGTTATTATTACAAGGATTGCCTCATATTTATAGCAATACTGAGCCATGCAGAACAGAGAGATAATGATGATATGCAAAATACATGCAAATTATTTAGATAGCCCATACTGGTAACAATAACTATCAATAGACGCGACGCCTGCTTCGACATCTCCAAATGCTGGGCTATCTAAATAATTTGCATGTATTTTGTATATCACCATTATCTCTCTGTTCTGCACGGCTCAGTACTGCTATGAATATGAGGCAACCCACCTCGAAAGTGCTAAGCTTTTAATATTTTGCACTCTTTATAGCTTCTCTTTCAAGCACTTCTTATGCTTTTAATTTTATTATTACAGAGTATTTAGGAAAAAATAATTAAAAATGAATATTTATAGAGGATAAACTGTAATAGCAATTATGCAAATGATAATCCATGTTTAGTTAATGACACTCTGGTCTTAAACATAAAATATGCTTTATTAAAAAATGAAATGTAAAAATTTAACAAAATAATTATATAATTGCCACTAACTTACTTGCACCATTTTTTGTAGCAATTAACTAAAATCTTGATTGCCAACTCGTAAAACTGGAGCCTTAGATTTATATTTGTTATATGCCATTTGAGCCTGGCTTTTGAACTCATCTACATGAATATAGCAACCCTAAATAAAGACAACAAAAGATGTTAAAATAAAAAAGTTACAGAGAAAATTAATTAAAAAAAAGTTTAAATGTGTGCATTAAACAGTTCATTTGACTCATTTACCTATACTACTTGAAGTAAGCTTACCACCACTCATAACAATTAAAACACGTTGTGTTGCTGTTTGTACAATAAACCTTGAAACTCATGGGTAATTAATAAGACATAGAGAAGCAGCTTACTTCCATTAAATTAAACACATATATATATATATGTTAATCATTAAAAACCATTCAGTACCTAGACAATCCCAATGTCAATAATAATCAACAATTTCAAACTGTTGTCAAGGCAACCTCCTTTTAACAATAAATGATTGATGAGGAAATATTTAATTTGTAACTCCTCAAAACCAATATAAATAATTAATCAATGATAAAATCTTGAATTTTTTAATTCAGCAATAAACTATTTTTACTTTCATAGAAAAATAATTTCTGATGTCTATTATTCTATGACGATTTTTTATTTAGATATCTACAATTGCAGATCACATTCAAGAGAAGGAATATTGGATGAATTGGAAGAAAAACCGTCTAATATTAATTTCCCTCTTGCTCACAGTAATAAATTACAGAGTTCTTGCTTCCTGAGCTAGATTCATGCATAACAACTATATAGAATAAGGGGCATATATATTTAGTATATAAACATCCAGATGATGAGGATGATGCACTACATTTTATTTAGTTTAGTCTCTATCAGAAATTAAGTTTATAGTTGGCCAGTACATCAATGGTACTAAGTTGCCAGAGCACTGATGATGATCAGCATGTTTGAATATCCCAGCATTATTGTTTTTATGGTTATATATTCAGATGGATTAGCACTTAAGTTTGTGCATCCAAATTAATGTTTAAATAATTGCCTCAAGCTGGCAAAGGCTAAATAGTTGCCTGGTCTACAGTAGACCCATTTCAAATTCAGTCACAAGATTGACTGTTGATTTAAATTTGTTGTTGATCATTCATGATGATAAATAATTATAACTTATTTAGAATGCTGGTTAATGCATGGTATACTTTTAGTTGCTCTAAGAAGTTAACTGGGCTGATCTCTCAGAGATTTCATAATCTTATGCTCTTAAAAAATATATACCATTTCTTATATATGCTTTAAATATTAAACATTATTTTAATATTTCTTACTCTTACATATTATTGGATAATAAACATTACTTTATAAATAATTTTTTGTATTTGGGATTACTCCATCACCCCAGGTTCATTGATCATTCCATCCCGTTATAATATAACTAAAAATATGATGTAAATATCTATAGTGTTCCTCATTTTTTTTGCATTGATCAATATATACAAAATTGACAATCATCAATATGTTATAGAATCAGATAAATATATCAATATGTTGTAGAATCATATAAATATAAAATATTTTATTGTATTATTAATTTGTAACACTAAAATGACATACGTTTACAATATTTTAAAGCACAAATTTTTGAAAAGTTACCAATTCATAACAAATATCAGTATAATAATAATCTTCTGTCTGCTTAAAATATTTCACTAACAATAAAAAGCCCCCCTCAATAAAAATAAATTTACCGAAAGGACAATAACTCTCAGTGCTATCTTATATTGCTGACCCACTTGATCACACAAATGTTAAAAAAGATAAATAATCAATATACGTATTTCGTGCTAAACCAGCACTCATTGTTGGTCCAGATTACCATCTCCAAACATATATACAATCAGTACTCAGCTTTATATTAAGATAGCCAATCTTCATATTAGTTTAATGGACAGGTTTCAAACTACTCCAACCCACAACTCTTCAGCCCTCCATTTTATTGAAAATCTGATGATCTATCTTAGTGCCAAGGTTGTCATCCTACCCAGGTTGACATTTAGTCATTCTGACCCCTCATGTACAAGAGAATAATCCATTTATACATACATATGTGAGGGATGGGCAGACCTTTTACATGCTATTTATGTAAATTAATACAGGTGGGCTTTGAACATTCTATCATCAGATTTTCAATGAAATGGAAGGTTGAAGAGTTGTGGGTTGGAGTAGTTTGAAGCCTTTCCATTAAAGTATGAAGATTGGCCATCTTCGTGTAAAACTGAATACTGAGGGTATTGTAACAGTTTGTAAACAAGTATATAGGTGGTATACGTTTATTACGTATTTCAAATCTAAGTTTCTGCTCTTTTTATTTAACAAAAATTATAATGCGAACACATATATATGTAGTTGGTTCTGCAATGTACTCTAATTACTCACCCAGCATATTTATGGACGTCAATTCGACTCCAAGCGCCAATCTTACGAATAAATAAGAATTATGCTGGGAGAGGATGAGTATCTATTTCTGGTGATTAGAGCTTGTACCTCTGGCTAGCTCACTCAGGGGTAGTAGTCATTGACTGTGAGAAAGAGGTGGAGGGAACATATCAAATGCGCATGGAGTACATAAACGATTCGTTTTGCTTTCTTACTTTTGTTCTTAATGCTATTCTAAGAAATTAACACTAAACACACACAATTATATTTATAACACTACTTAATATTTATTGATATAAAGAAAATAAAAACCCAATAGAACCCATAATTGGATATTGGTTTGTGCCTGAATACTTAAATAACCCGCATGTAAATACACACTCACATAAGTTCATAAATGTAACACACAAAACATATATATCATAGCATGAAAAATAATTGCAATCAGACATTGTCTATTTAGGTATATCTTTATACAGGGCATTATTTTAATAAGATGTGCTTTCATTCAAAAGGTTACTGTCATTTACGAAAATATTTGGATTACCTCCTTTATCTTACCTGGGTGTACATTATTGGTAATTTTCCACTGGCTTCGTGCTGCGCTGCTACGAGTAAATGATTTTTTTTTTTGGTAGGATTCCGTAAGGCAATCAATGGTGTCTGGTGAATGCTGTTCTTTTCATAGCTTTAGGAAGGGCTTCGCTCCTACATGGACAGTGACTATAGTATCTCCGCAGGATGGATGGCATAGCCCGGCCCATTCTGTTCTTCTACCCCAGCCTGTTCATGATTTTTAGATATATAAACTTTTTTTTTCTTTTACTGATTTTTCTATGATCCTGCTCATGGCAGTCACAGTTCTAGAATTCCCCTCAAAGTTCAGCTTTTTGACTCCAATTAATCATGCTATTGTTCTCTTCTTTTTTAATTAAACCACGTGGTTTGCAAAATGAAAATCTTTTCAATAACTTTTCTTTGTTTTTTTTTTATCTATGCTCAGGAATTTCAATTTTACCTTGAGATCTACACTCGACCAATCATTGTCTCTTATTTTTAACATTTTATTTTATTAATTAAAATGGCTTTGTCTCGAGACAGTGATCTGCAACTTTTTGGGTCCTTTCTTTGCAATTAAATTATTTTTTATAATTTGCAAAATCCTTCCCTTTAGTCGACCATCTTGGAATATTTCTTTTTAAATTAAAATAACTTTATTCCTTTTACGAAACTATTACATTTACTCACTCATGCAACAATATAAACACGCGTATAAATAAATATCAGAGCACAAACCATATAATCCCCCATCCCTCTTGTTTCAATCTATTTTTATTTACTTACTTAAAATATATATATATACACCCACATACAAGACCACAATGAGAAAGAGAAATAACAATTTACTTAATATTACACTTGATTTAATTATATGTGTATGCTCGGTGGTATCACCCTATGACTTAGAACAAAGTTTGAACTCAGCCCTGCTATAGTATATATGTGTGAAGATGGTAGTCTGGACCAACTGATGAGTGCTGGTTTAGCACAAAATATGTATATCAGTGATTATTTATCTTTTCAACATGTGTGTGATAAGGTGGGTCAGCAATATAAGATGGCACTGAGAGTTGTGAGTCATGTGAAAGTGTGAGTTCGAATCCCGCATATATTACATATATAAATGCAGGTATAAGCCTGTACAATGTATTAATTTATATAAATAGTGCATAAAAGGTCTGCCCATCCCTCGCATATGTATGTATAAATGGATTATTCTCCTGTACATGAGGAGTCAGAATGACTAAATGTCAACATGGGTAGGATGACAAGCTTGGCACTAAGGTGGGATTTGAACATTTCATCATCAGACTTTTAATGAAATGGAAGGCTGAAGAGTTGTGGGTTGTAGTAGTTTGAAACCTGTCCATTAAAGCATGAAGATTGGCTATCTTAATATTGTAACGGTCATGATTCGTCTATCTCACTAACACACTGCGGAATTCAAACCCCAAACACAAAATTGAACACTCTAGAAGGGGTTGCCTTCTAGATATCCTAGGTTCGAATCTAAAGTCTAAATTCCACAGCACCACCTACGTGATAATGCGTCTGATGCTACTAATAATATAACGCCGGTGATCAGGGAAAAACAAAGAGACTCTATACTACAATGTAAGCTTGGGTTTGCTAACTAAATGTCTATGTATGGCACAAAAGGTATGTATAAAAGATATAGACCGAGACAGTGATATAGATCAAGACAATAAACAAAGAATCAAAATTTAGTAAAGTTAGAAGATTTATTTAACTATCAAAATATATATAATCCTCACACTGTCTGCATATGTTAGACAGCAACATTTACTAGGATTGTGTTTTAAAACAATATTAATAAAAATTTACATTTATAGGTTGTTAATGCATTCTCTATACCTCGGGCTAGTACAATAACATTACAATAATGTGCCTAAGAAAGTTTATGAAGATATGCGAGGTGTTTTAAGTAAATATCAGAAATAATTGAATAAAAGAGTTTGATGACAGTAAAGTTTAATATAACAGTTCTTGAATTCAAGAATAGAACGGACTGATGCTCATTATGCTAGTAGGTGGGGACGTGATTAAGGCATTTATATTCATAAAAATAATTAAATTACATTGGAAGGTCGGTGGTGCTAGTGAGGAATTTCTGTAAAGGATGGAGAGTGTGGTACATAGAAATCACTGGAACTTTGCAAAATAAAGAATTATATAATAAATAAGTGAAGTAAAATACGGGAAGGCATCTTGCCCTAAATCCGTAGGAAGTGGTGGCTCATAGCAGCCCAAGTCTGAACTCATCCAAATACTTAGCAACTGGGTGACAACTGCGTAGAATTCTCAGGTGTGACAGTTTGAGTACACACTCTGACTGGGAATCACAGAAAGTGAAGGGGAAATGGTCTTAGCTGTTTAAAGCCCTTTGGAGGAGCAAAGTGATCTCAGACACCCAATACACCTACTAGCAACACTCGAATAAAGTATATAAAATATTTTAAAAGGATTCATGTAGTTTGATAAAGCACATAATCAATTCCCCAAATATTTATTTTAAGAAAGAAAGTCCGCACATTCTCGACCTCAAAATTATAAGCTTGGAAATTAAGCAAAACAATGAAACATATTTAAAGTGGGAGAATGCATGATTGCGGGGTTTTAAAAGAAAATATAAGTTAATTACACAATCATGCATTTGTTAAATATTTACTCATTGACCTCACACATATTCTCATATTATGTTAAAACCAATAAACATGTGGATTTTAACTGCAAAATTATTAAGTAGTTGATTATTAAGAAGATAGCCCTCGAATGAGCGATTCAACAAGATAATGAAATGGGACAAAATTTATAATTTAAAATGCCTTAATGGCGGCATCTTGATTTAAATAAAAGGGAGTAATTCGCTCAGTCAATGGCTAAATGGCACACCATCATAATAAAAGAAAAACAGATTAAAATACAAAATATTAACCCAAGTATAGAGATAGAACACACTAATTAAATTACAGCATTTAAAGAAATAAAACAGAATTATAAAGTAAAGCAAAGTAGAAACAATTGAATTAGCTATAGCATAGTAATAGGAATATACGATCACCAGAGCTCTTGGGTTAATTTTGGGTTACCTCATCAGAAGTAGGCATTTGAAGGTAGTTTCAGGTGGAGACTTTTTCCAGCTTAATGGTAGCAGCACTCATAAGAATTTGGCAGCAAATTCTGGCTAACAGTTCACATTTTAGCAGTGATGGCAGTAAGGGATTCTTACGTGAAGGCATCCGATGGTATGGTACAGCGGTTGGCCATTTCCAAAAGGAAAATATCCCTCTTTCTGGCTCTATTCAGTCATTTTAAGATTGCAGTTTAAACTCTCAGCAAATTTAAACTCTTTAAAGAACATTTTAAATGCAATTTTTGAATACTGTTGGTCTAATTGAATATGAAATCTTGACTTTAAAATAAAACTTTTCAGGCTACTTCCACTGTCAGAAGTCTAAGACTAGAATACAATAATCTAGAATTAGAATAAGAATCAGAAAATCAATCAATAAAATCAAAACGCTGAATGACCAAACAAAAGAAAACCCCTCTATATATATCCAAGCTGTACAATAGAACTGCCCTGGAGCATAACAAAAATACCAAAATTTGCTATCTTATCAAGCTCTAATTAAGCCCATCCAAAGGAATTCAAAAAAATTTTAATTAATTTTCTATTGTTAACTATCCTGTAGACATTTGAATTAAAACTTTGATTTCATAAAAAAAAAAGCTTTTGCTAATTAAAAACTACCTTAAGCGGACATCTGCTGTATTTCTAGATAAGCTACTAGAACATATTAATTAAACTATTATTTCTTACCAACCCTCATTTATTTTAAACAGAAAATATGTGGCATGATTTTAAAATCTAAAAACAAAATTATTTTACTTTTAATTTTCAATGTTTAAATCTACTTATGGGACGAATATAATTTTATTTTAAACTAAAACAAATATTACGAATGTAATATCTTTTTATAAATAGATTTAAACAGAAATAATTTTAAACAACAAAATATTATTTTAACTTAAGTTTTGAAAATAAATATATCACAGTGTGTGCGCAATTACGACCTATATAACCTACTTTTTAAACAAATATCTTTTACGTGTACATACACATAATGTACACTATTTATTTATACAGGGAATTAAAAACACACATATATATAACATGAGCGTTGTATTCGTGGTTTAAAATTGGGCGGGATTTTCAGCATATAAGCACATTGCAGACACACTACGATACACTGGGGTTTAAACTAAGGTATGAGGGTAGGAAAGAGGTGAGAAAAGGTGAAATGAAGATCTGCAAAGCAAGTCTTACTGTTTCAATATAAAGCTGAGTACTGATTGTATATATGGGTGGAGGGTCAGCAATATAAGATGACACTAAGAGTTGTGGGTCATGTGAAAGTCAGAGTTCGAATCCTGCATATATTACATATATAAATGCAGGTTGTAAGCCTGTACAATGTAGAAAGGTCAATAATAAATTGAATTGCTAGTGTCTTACAATAAAGCAGACTTTCATATTAAGTACAAATGTTACATATAGAGCTTGCAAAATAAGCTCTTAACAAGCTTTGAGAATATCCCCAACCCTAGCCCAGTTTCTGCTACTGATGTCGTCAGTGAGGTGATAGGATATTCAAGCATTAGAGTAGAAAATCTGAAATTTTCAAACATCCATATGTCTTCCAATCCATATCTAACTTAAATAGCCATATGGGACTGAACTAAGTTCAGATACACCATATATTAATAGCTTTAGCAATATAAAATTGCCAAAGCCTTAATAGCAAAAAATAAAATTACAAAAAAAAAAATCAATTCAGATGTCACATGACATATTAATATTAAGTACAATATTAAAACTAACTGCTATAAAAATAAAATATTTATTAAAAATTAATTTCAAGGAGAATTAGATTGAATGCCTTTTAAAAAAAATGTTTAGTTCTTTATATAATAGAGAGCATGGATAAAAGTAACATTTTAAGAATTTATTTCTCATGATGTGTCAAATTAAAAAAAATATTTAATACTTTCAGCATAAGATTATCATCAGTTGCAGTATAAAATTCACTGCCTTGGAAAAATAAAATAATATGATTCTTAAATTTTAAATATAAATCAAAACAATGAAGTACCTTATTGCTATTGAGTATTCATGACACAATGTAAATATAATTGCCAGAATTTTTCATAATATTTATTAATCTTATAACTTGTTGGTTAATAATATGGAATGTATAAACTTATGTTTCCGTGAATGAAAATTCTCAAAGATTCTGCTTCTAAAATGAAAACTATTCAATGCTCACTCCTTTTAAAGAAATATATGAAGTTTGATTGATAATTATTCTGTGATTACACAGAAGCAAACTCTCCATACAATAGTGCCACTCAGTGGAAGCCAGAGTGATCAAATGATGCAGGAAATTTTGTGCATAAAATCCATATCTAGTGCCTCCTCATCAATATCCCCAGACTAGTTTCTAGCTTGTGGCTTTATCAATGAGGAGTCTTGGATCTGAGAGATATTGGATCAGTAGGCATTAGATGAGGATGTTACGCACAAACATTCATGCATCCATTGATTACTCTGGTTTGCAGTGAGTGGTGCTACTGTATGGACAATTTTGTTTCTGTGTAAACAGCTTTTGTAATCATAAAGTATGGTAGCATGTGATGTTTGGTGGTTTAATATTCAGTGATTACATTGTATCTTCACTTCTTATAGTAAAATAAAAGTACAATATTACTTCTTTTCAAAATGCACATTTTATCTATATTATCTTGCAAATAAAGACAATATTTATAAAATATAAATTTTTGTTGATATTAAAATATATTTCTTATAAGGTCTGAATGAAATAGAACTTTAAAAATTCAAAGTTTTTAAATTATATTTTATTTTCGTAAATATTTTATGTGTTATGTAATAGTAGCTATATATAGAGGGAGTTAATTAATAAGTATACCAGATCCGGTGAATCATCCAGAAATTTAAGAATAATTACAGACCCATTTGGAAGTTTATATTAACAAATGCAGATTAGAATGCTGTTGAAATAGCCATCAGATCTGATATGTTTTATCCATTTATCATTTTATGGAAAATAAATTTGACATGCTATATTAACTTATGAAAAAATATGACAATTTAGACTAGATGACTCTATTGAAGTATAAAACATACAAATAACTTCATATAAATATCTTCTATTTCTTCAAGTGGGGATTTAGAGATGTTTTTGAAATGTAGTTTATCATCATGCTTTTTGAATTAAAAATTGTTGTTACTCTTCCGCACATACCTAAAATCTCCTACCAATTAATTAAGGTTTTGTCCAACAAATTTAAAATTAGTTTTCATACATCCCCATGCACTAATCATCTAATCAATAACTCTAAGGACAAAATCGAACCTTCTCAGACCCCCCATGTCGTTTACAGCATAGCATGTCCACAACCTGGTTGCCGGGCCATTTATTTTGGGGAAACCAAAGCAGGCATAACCAACAGGACAGCACAGCATAGATACACCTATAATAGAGCAAAGAAAAATAACGATAACTCATCAATATTCTTAGAACATTTCAAGAAGACAGAACATGTGTTAGAACCCTTCAGCCCCAAAATAGTCTGCACTGAAGAAAATGACATCAAGCGGAAAATCAGAGAAGCATACTTCATTAACTTTTTAATAGCCTGAAACGCGATATCGTGGTTGTCACCTTTAGATTGCTCTAACTTAGCCAATTTTTTAGTTACATTGAAGAAAAAATACCCGTATTAAAGCTTAGAGCAAGGCCTATAAGTTGCTGACCTCTTTTGAATCATTTTACAAGTAAAAAAATCAATACTACGATGATTTTAAGTTGAACAAAAGAAGAAGGCCAGTTTTGATTGGTTGGATAATCTATTCCCAATCTATTTCCAATTCTTATTGGATGATGATTCCGTTAAATATTTTTTCACCGCTAAAATGAAAATATATGTTTTGGAGTGTTTTTTTATTATGTTTTGTACATATTATAAATAATTTTCATAAAATCTAATATTTCTAATAAAAATATAGTTATTTTACAAAAGTAGTAAGGTTTTATTAAAAAAATGTATACTTTACACAATTGTAAATTGAAAAAGAAACCAGCCGTAGCTGCAATTTTTGACATCTTATCAAGAGGTTAGATTGCTCCAAGCTGTTTATTTGATTTTCAAAGATTAATGATTTAGAATATTTTTCTGGCATTATAATGTATTTTTGGTGTATTTTTTTAATAATATGCTGAAAGTATAATTATTTTGAGAAAGACGTTAAGATTTTTCCTAAAAAATTCTTAAAAAATTCGTAACGTAAACTTTGGGAGGGATCTAAATGACATTTATAATGCTTCTAATTCGCTCGTAATGTTTTCTTTGATTTTTCCGCTTTTGAATATTTCTATAAAATACAAATAGAAATATATTTTTGAAATAACTTTCGTTTACTTTCTTAACATTACAAATAATATACTTTTTGAAAATGAAACTAAAATTAATATACATTAAAAGATGAAAATATTTGTATCAAAAAGTTTGTCACTTGACCAATTAAAAGTTTCAGAGTTTTACTTCGCTGGACCAATAACAAAAGTGTTCTATTTAAGTGTTAATAGCAATAATAACTCTATCAATAGACAGGACACCTGCTTTGACATCTCCAAATGTTGGACTATCTAGTTCATTTGCATACGTTTTGCATATCGCTTTGTTTCCTTGCCCTATTTCCTTGTTCTGCATCTAGCATTACCGCTATGAATATGAGGAAAACGGCCTCGAAAGCGCTATAGTGTATAATAATTTATGGAATCTTTATAGCTTCTTGTTCAAGTGTTTCATACGCTTTTTAATTTGTATAATAATAAGTTATGAAGTTGATTCACAAGTAAGGTCTTTGTATGTAATTGAGATTTTTATATTGTATACACCTGGGTCTCGTTTTATGTGGTAGATAGGTTCCACAGAAAACCCGCATTAAAAAAATCGCACAAAAATAGACTTAACTTACCTTGAAAAATGGGGGATAGGTTCTGTATCTTTCAGAATTCGCATAAAAGCAAAGCAACAAGGAAAAATTATTTTAAAATTCGCATTAAAAAAATAAGCAAAAAAAGTATGACTAATAAAAAATTTCAAATATTTGAAAAAAATTAATACAAGACAAACTTTTTTTTATTAATTACAGTATTTAATTTTACATTTTTTATACATACTTTAATCATTATCACTAGTGTTCATTTGTAAACTGGTAAGAAATCAGATTGGATGTGATGTATTGTGGCTTCTCTGTAAACGAAGTCAAGAATCTCTCAGCAATTATGCCCAGAAAAACCTGTTAGCCACTTTATTTTTATTTGTGATATGATGTACAACTAGCGCCACTTTTAGTTTTGTGCTGTGTTAATGGTTTTCTGTTTCTATATTAAAAAAATGAGATCGTAATCAAAATAAAAAGATTATACATTATCATTAGAAAGATTATTTTCAGTTTATAAAATCTTCATTTTTTATTTAAAAAATCTAAAAGATTATTTATTTCTGTTATGTATAACAAAATACGGTTTAAAAGTTTAAATTTTTTGAATATTTATTGCGATATTTTTATATGTAAGTATAAATCTATTATTATTATTTACTCATTAGTATAAATAGATTATTTACATAGAAGCTAAAATTCTTAATACAGCTTCAGGCCATATTCACATTAGCTGCTAATAGAACGTTATATTTTTGAAAAAAAAAAAAAGTATTTCAAGTCAAAATAAGTCATTAATAGTTTAAATTTCTTGATATCTAATAAATACAGTGAAATATGAAAAATATTAAGAAGAAACATGAATCGCATAACTTCAAAATCGCACTAAAATAATCCGCATAAAACAAGACCCAGGTGTAATTATAATAATGGAGTTTTACATAATAAAAAATAGGATTAACAAGATTTAAAACTTGACCAATTCTAGAACAGTTGGGTGAATTTATTTCTAAAATAAGATATAATTACTAAAACAATATGATTTTCAACATATTTGAGTAATCTGTAATTATGAATTAAATACTTTGATAATTAATAGAATGTTTAGCAATAATCATTCCTGTTCTATATAACTTGTTGCAAGGTCTGTGTTTTTTAGTAATTGATTGCATGTAATCTTTGATAAAGAATCACATAATTGATCAGATTATTTATTTAACAAGAAATAATGAGTTTGTTTTTATTATTAACAAAATTAGCCCATCTAGAAAATCTGATTTCTCTTTTATTACTTCTTGGTATGAATACATGATAATTGTTTCAACAATCTGTTGAATGATATTAAATGTGTGCAACATGAAAATTATGTTAGGATGGGGTGGTTACTATGGAAAAATATTACCAAATTCTGTAATTAAAGTTCTAGCTATATCATTTATGGATAATTGTAAATATGAAGATATTTTCTTTTTTTTTATTTCACAGAAGGGCACTTAAAATCCCATCCTTAAACCAACTTCAGGCTTTTGTTTTCAACAGTTCACCTTGGAATTCAAAGTTGGAAGAAATCAAGAAATGCAGCAATTGACCCGAGGTTAAGAATTCAAATACAAAAAATGGAGATTTTAGATATGTCTGATAATCACTGATTAGTGAAGATTACACTAGGTGGCAGTCATGTGGAGAGCTGCTTTAGTTTTATATTATTAAGCTGGGTGTTTGATAATTTGTTATTATTATTAACAGTCCTAGTCAGGAGGAATAAGATGTCTATAGTTAATAGAGAATTGAAGGTATTAAAATATATGATTACTGAACTGGTTTCAAGTCTATATAATTATTCAGACAAGTCATTTTTAGTTTTAAAATCATAGACTGATTTGAATTTCAAGTTTTGCTTGTTACATAAAGCAAAGGTGATTGAATCAAGGCTTAATTGATAAAGACAACAGTCAGAAAATAATCTGAAGAGGATGGTATTGTAACATTTTTCGTTTTGCTAGGCCTTTACACGCTAATATAAACTGCGTGTGAGTTGATCAAGCTATGTCAAAAAAAAAGAAAGTTGTCTTTCTATTCTAAAAACACAGCTATTTTTCCTGATCAACTTCAGCCTATTAATTGTTACGAATTGTGCTATTGACAAAATCAACTTTTAATTTTATTTACTATGGGCGCCAGAATTCCTAAGAATCCGCTGAAATATGTCGCCAGCACCTCTCGCAAGTTGTAAAACAAAAAAAAATAAAAAGATTTTTATTATATTTTTTTTTAAGGGGCGGTAATTCTACCGTAATGAGAATTAATGATTTTTACGATTATTAGTCCTGGGCGTATTGAAACATATTGGCAAAGGTAACTTACGTTTAAATCTTATTACACTAAAAATAAATTTAATAATAAAAAATAATAACTATTATTAATAACGCACAAATGAGAATTGATATTAGAAATATTTTTAATTTTGACAAACTAAAATACTTCATGTTAAGTAGCTAATTAATACCTTGGAGAGAACACATTTAATTCAGGTGGGAAATATCCAGAAAATATAAATATCAGTTAAAATAAACAAAAAGTTCTTGGTTAAATAAGAGTCTCTCGTATAGAAAAATTAAAGTCACTATCGGGATTCTTTTATACGTATATTTTTACGAGTAGTTTTAAATAGTTAACTTTGTCACAATCAGGATAATTATTCTTACCGGTAAGTTTCATGAATTCAGTAGTAGATAACTATGCATAGTTTTTTGGTTATAATGAGCTCGGCCTTTTGGTTATTGCTTGATCTTGTGGTCCATTTCCCCAGTCGGTCACGAAGGCTTTTCCTGGTGTACATCATTAGGTCCGATGTTTTCAGAAGCTCCGGTTCACTGCGACATGCCGAATTCCTTCAGCGAAGAGCGATCTTGGATATATCAATGTTATCCAAGACCAACTAGAGAAACAAAATGAACAAGACGTTCCTTCAACCGGATCCCTCCTTTTTATATCCAGTTTTCAGATCTTCTGCGCATGCTAGTACCATGCCTTTTTAATCTTATCCAGTCTTTATAAATTTTATGTAATAAAGTCTTTATTTTCTTCAAGTTTTCGGCCATCTTTAATTAATTTGAGTATTTCTACTTTCAGCTTATCTTTTTTTACTTGCTTTTGGAATTCTTTTGTTCTCTCCAATTACTGTTATTACTAATCACATAAAAAAAAATAAGAAGAATAATTCAACCCTCATTGTACGTTTTTTTTTTTAAAAAAAAAATTACTCAACAAAATTTTAAATCCACTTTTATCTTTTAGTTTTTTTTTTTACCCAATGCCAATATATTTGTAACGTATATAAATAAACGTTACAGTATAATATGAATAGACATTTTAAATTCAATTCATAACACTGATTTCTCAAACATACACTAGATGGCAGAATATGGGGAAATTTAGAGTGGGGAATGGAAGATAAAGTGGCTAACAGGTTTCTCTGGGCATTGTTGCTGAGAGATTCCTGACTCTGTTTAAGGAGAAGCCACAATGCATCACATCACATATCATTTAATCTGGGTATTTGATGATTTGTTGTTATTATATTTCAAGTTCTTAAAAAATAATATAACCAAATACCTGCAAGTGTCTAATTCCTCCATTAAGATTAAAACTCTTACGGCCATGTAACACTCTTCGATTGTTAAATATTATCATATCACCAGAATTAAGTTGCCTTTCTATCTAAAATGTTAGAAATATAAATTTTTAATAACAATATAGCACAGTACAAAATAATATATTGATAGTCTCTGCTAAACTTATTAAACAACTTTGATATGTGCATGGTCAATATATAGTATAAACACAAATATCTATCTATCTATCTAATACACTAAACATGCTAATAGCTCTAAACAAGCTTTTCCAATAAATACCACATGAGAAAGCATTTAAAAATCTTTATCTAGAACTATCCTATCAAGATCGTATTAGATTTGTATGTAATACAAGCTTTTAAAATCAAGTCACATGATATAAGACTTTTTTTTTTTTTAACTATATATATATATTACTAGTCTGCTACTTAAAAAATCCTAAAACTGACTGGGGATCTGAAAAAAAATTCAAATTTTACCAACACAGATTTGAAACTAGGCCATGGGCATGGTAGGCATATACACTATTTTATATCATGAGATTCTTTAGAATTTTTATTTAATTGAAAATTTATTGGATTAGAGGTTTTGAATGTTGTTACAAATTAATATAAGTAAAATATATACATTTTTTCAAAAAAATCTTTCAATGCCCCAAAATTCACATATTTATTTTTACTAGAAAAAGTTTTCAACATAATAGGCCATGCAAAAGTGAAATGTGTCATTGAAAGAGAAACTATTGTTGACAGACTGAAAATACTCTGGGATGAAAGTGGCTTATTAAAACCCATCAATTTGTAGTCTATTAAAGTTGTATAAAAATGAATGTTTGCTTAGAGAATTTAGCATTGTTACATGAGTTGATACCTGACTTTAATTAAGTATGATAAACAAATAATACTTTTGTTAAGTTAACCAAACTTGGGCAACATTTTTTTTTTAAGATAAAGGTTAAAATCATATAGATAAATATTGAAGCTATATGTTTGATATTTAAATTCTAACTAATTTTCATTTTTTATTAATTATGTAAGTATAAAAAGATTAATAGGATATATCTATTTATATGTATTTATATAGAATTTCTGTAGTAATTATTTTATATTTATTATATGACTTCTATAGAATAAAATCAATAAATCTGATATATAATTTGATTATTTTATATTTTATTAAATAAATGGCTTAAAGAATAAGTTAATGTTTATTTTGAGGCATTATAAATTATTGTCAATTTAACATGTTTTTGTTATTAAATATATTAGGAAATTTTTTCATGCTTATTTGTACAAATGAATCAAAAGGTTTAAAATTGTCAGCATTTGATCAGTGCAATTAGTTTAAAACATTTAAGGAAGGGAGAGAAAAAACTATTTAAGACACAAAATGATATATTCCATAAGAATGTATAGACAATACAAATGTAGCAATAAAAATTTCAATTTTTTTTGATAAACCAGATCTTTTGATACAAAGTATCTTTATCAAAGCAAGCCCACAATAAGCTTATCAAATTCATATCCATATAAACTATACATTTATCATCCATTACAATTTATAAACAAGTGGGGTTTGTTAAGTTTATTATAATCTTGCCTTGATAAAGATACTCTATCGAAAGTTTGACTTAGCAAAAAAAAAAAAAAAATTGACATTTTTATTGCCATATTTGTATTGCCTACATCTGTTCATATATTTATACAATTAAATAAAAAAAAATTATTCACTTTTATATATATATATTGTGCCATTTCTATATATATGGTATTAGCATATTCGCAGTGAGTAAGAGTTAAAGAAATAAAATTTAAAAATCATCAATGAACATAATTTAGTTTTTTTTTTTTTATTAGTTAGTGTAATTTTTTTTGTGCATACAATGAAAGTTATTTGTGTTTAAAATTCATTTAATCAAAGTAATGTTAATATTGAAAAATGTATACAGATTAGTTATTCAGATAAAAAAGGTTATAAATGAAGAATTTAAATAGTTTAAAATCAAAATGATGTTCGTAATGCTAATTAAAGATGGCTAAAGTAATTGATAAAAAAAAAACTTTGTAATTAAAAACTAACAAGGAATGTAGAAGATTATAGAATAATAAAACAAAAAATAAAGAAAGTGTGTGCAGATCTCTCAAAAATGTTTGTGAATATAAAAGGAACGGACAAGTTTAGAAGTGGTCTTTTTATCTGTGTTTTTCTGTCTGTTCTTGTGTGCAGCATTTTCAAAGCTGTAATAAAATGCTGTCACCTAGATCTACTAAATGGAATCTATTCTCTGTGTGTGAGTAGAACCAGATTGTTCGCCGGCACCTTCTCTAAAAAAAGTCACCTAAACCTTCATCTAGCCTTACCTAAATATGGATCAGAGATATGAAAGTAATACCAGAATGAAACCATAAACCAATACTGTAGACAAATCATTGAAAGGAACAAGACTACTTATATGCAGGACTACTACTCATATGCTGAAGTAAGTGGTCAGGCAGGAGTGGAACCGATACATTTACAGATGTCTTTCATCATAGAGGCCACTCAGAAAAAACCTTCAGGTCTAGGTTTAGGATGAACCAAGTATATACAAAATGTTGATGGAGTGAAACTAGTTAATTTCAAGGTGCTCTTCAAAACATGTATTACAAAACTTACTGGTAAGCTTAAGAGAT
The DNA here is from genome assembly GCA_028023455.1 of Epiperipatus broadwayi. Lineage (NCBI taxonomy): Eukaryota > Metazoa > Onychophora > Udeonychophora > Euonychophora > Peripatidae > Epiperipatus > Epiperipatus broadwayi. The sequence goes on along the minus strand of JAQFVV010000035.1, from coordinate 3,149,437 downwards.
TATTCATTTCTGATCTATGACTAAATTGTTTGCAAACTCATCTAAACTATAAGTTTATGATATACTACTGATATAGACATTTGGTATTTATTATTCAAGAGATTTTCATTTATGGCCTAAGAATATTGATATAGGAACTGTTTTAATTTAATATTAACTGGATTAGCATGTGTGTGTTCCTTTCAATTATATTAATAATTTACCATTAAATATTTTAATTTGTATTAATAAAATATTTACTTTTAATATTAACTTTATTGTGCATTATTCAGGTTAGTTTATTAAAATCTTATTGCTGCATAAATTCTATATCTTGTATGGGTCAGAGGGTATTCATTTATTATTTAACACTCGCAAAAAGTGTTTGCACAATTTGGTTTGAAAAAGCCGATATGAATGTAATTACAATTGTATACAGATGCTATAAAAAATAAATGCTGATTTAAAATCTATTATGTATAAATTATCTTTGCCAATATTAATATAATGTTAAATGACTAGAAATAATCCCGATCTTACTTTTGATTATTTTCTTTTTAATTTATGATGTGCAATGTAACGAATATCAGTGAATTTTTGTAAGAATCTGGTGCCCTTGTTTAAATAAATAAAAAACTGATTCTGCTGGCACTTCAAATTGTAAATAATATTAAGTTAAGTTAATCAGGGAATATAGCTATGTTCTTGAAATATCGAGACTCGTAAATGATCTGAATATATTTTCTTTGTTATAGCTTGATTAACTTACATTTTCTAGTGCATAATAGAAGGCCTACCAGAACTTAAAAAATGTTACAATGGCAACCCAACATGAGGCTTCAGAAGAAAACACTACCTGAAGAGAGAGAGACAACTTTAAAACACATTATACAACTATAAAAAAATTATTTTTTAATATGACTATAAAAGGAAAACATGATTGCAACTGATGTAGGCTTTAAATCACAAGTCATCATCAAGTAGGTGGATACCAAAGAGAGAAAAAAGAATAATCTTGAGTCCTTATGTGCTAGTATGTAACATATGACCATCCTTAAATGCCTGTCTATTTGTAGCAGGGTTCCTAGAAATAAAAAGACAGACCAAGTTGCCGCAATGCTTTCATGTGCTTATGACTTGGGCTTCTTATTGTTGTCTTGTTAGTCTTACACTTGTGCAGAAAGGGTACAGGTGAATGGAGAAATATTTCTCATTCCTGCTGTGTTAGACCCTAAAAACATGAGATTTAACATTGCATGCGACTTGTGAATAAGTCTACAAAAATATATCAGTAACACTAATACATTAAAAAAGAAAAAAGCCAGAATACAGACTTAAAATAAAATAGGTTCAATCCATATTTTATAGGTCCAATCCCTTATTTTATTCTTGATTATTTAGCCCAGGGATATTAATCCATTTTACATACATATGGTTCAAATATATTGGCATTTGGTAATATTTAAAAAAGCTTTAAAAAAGTAAAATTTAAAAATCTTTTAAAAGATGCCATTCAATTTTTTTTTAAAATTAGTATAATTCATTTTTTTAAAACGTATAATGAAAGTTAATTTTTTTGTTTAGCATTTATCTATGTAATTTAATTAAAGTTGAAATTGGAAGAAATAAAAAAGATGTACAGATTACTAATCCAGATAAATAAAAGAAAGAAATTCCAAAGTAAAAGATTACAATCATTAAAACCATATAAAGCAAGAAATTAGAATACTTTGAACTGATTTATAAAAAATGGTGTTTTTTTTTAATAATAAAATTTGTACTTAAAACTTATTGAAAATAAAATAGGTTCAAACCCTCATTTTATTCTTGTTCACTGACCCAGTGGTATTGTACCATTTACATATATATGGTATAAGCATATTGGCATTGAGTAAGAGTTAAAAAAGTAAAATTTAAAAAACATCAATAAACATAATTTAGGTTTTTTTTATTAGTGTAATTTTTTTTTTTTGTGTGTACAATGAAAGTTATTTGTGTTTAAAATTTTATTTAATCAAAGTAACATTAATATTGGAAAGTGCATACAGATTAGTTATTCAGATAAAAAGGTTATAAATGCAAGAGTATAAAATCAAAGTGATGTTGTTAATGCTAATTAAAGTTGGCTGAAGTAATTGGATAAATAAAAACTTTCTAACTAAAAACTAACAAGGAATGTAGAAGATAATAGAATAATAAAACAAAAGATAAAAAAAAATATGTGCAGGACCTCTCAAAAATGATTGTGAATATAAAAGGAGCAGACAAATTTAGAAGTGGTCTTTTAACTTGTGTTTTTCTGGCTGTTTTTGTGTACAGCATTTTCAAAGCTGTAATAAAATGCTATTAACTAGATCTACTAAACAGAATCTATTCTCCATGTGTGAATAGATCCAGATTTTTTTTCAGCACCTTCTCTAAGAAAAGTCACCTAAACCCTCATCTAGCCTTACTTAAATACAGATCAGAGATATGGAAGTAATATCAGAATGAAACCATAAACCAATACTGTGAATTACTCATTGAAAGGAACCAGACTACTCATATGCAGGACTATTACTTGTATGCGGAAGTAAGGCAGGAGTGGAACCAATACATTTACAGATATTTTTCATCATAGAGGTCACTCAGAAAAAACCTTCAGGTCTATCCTTAGGATGGATCAAAACATAAAAAATGTTGATGGAGTGAAACTAATTAACTTCAATGAACTCTTCAAAATACTTACTACAAAACTTACCGGTAAGCTTAAGAGATTATTCATTGTGTGCAAACTCAACTAAACTATAAGTTTATGATATACTTCTGATATAAACATTTGCTATTTATTATTCAAGAGACTTTCATTTATGGCCTAAGAATATTGAAATAAGAACTATTAAATTTAATATTAGCTGGATTAGCATGTGTGTGTTCCTTTCAATTATATTAATAATTTACCATTAAATATTTTAATTTGTATTAATAAAATATTTACCTTTAATATTAACTTCATTGTGCATTATTAAGGTTAGTTTATTAAAATCTATTATGTATAAATTATCTTTGCCAATATGCTTGTTTAGTTAAGCCCTGGAGAAACATTAACATAATGGTAAGTGACTAGAAACGATCCCGATCTTACTTTTAGTTATTTTTTTCTTAATTTACAATGTGCAATATAACATATATCAGTGAATTCTTGTATGAACTTGGTGCCCATGTTTAAATAAATAAAAAAACTGATTCTGCCGACACTTCAAATCGTAAATCATAGTAGGTCAAGTTAATCAGGAAATATATCTATGTTCTGGAGATTTCCAGACTCGTAAATGATCTGAATATATTTTCATTTTTATAGCTTGATTAACTGCACTTTTTAATACATAATAGAAGACCTACCAGAATATGAAAAATGTTACAATATATATATATTGAACTGGGTCCATTTAAACGCTTTTATTTAATTGTGTTTAAATCCCTTTTAATATAATTTTTAATTTATATATTTAATATTACATGAATGGACTGGTCCTTTAAGTAGAGGAGAAAACATACCATCTCCATCAGGGCCATCAATGATACCCACAGTCAGATCGAGCTAGGCAAAGCATAACTCAATCACATTTCTAGACCATGGCCCACCTTGATTGCTAAATTTATACTCCTGTCATCCAAAGCATTTCTATTTGTTTTGAGGTAAAACTTCAAGTGCCTGCTAATCATAAATTAAAATTAGCATGCCTGAATGACAGGTAAACAATATAGTGCTTGAAATATCCCATGACTAGCTTTCTTGTTTATTTATAAGAAGGTATATTATAATAAACCAATTAAGGCCTGTTTTTAATTACAGATCTACTAGTGGTGGTATATCTGGTAAGAGAAGTTATCAATATATAATTAGCAAACAAACTCTTTATTTTAAAATACTTTTAATTAATAATAAAAGAAAATAATGTAAAATGTTTAGCAGAAGGAATATTATAAAACTGTTAGCATACTTTTATAATTACATGATAATAAGAATAATATAACTAATTATACATTTATGTATGCACACATACTAGAAACTACATACTGATTATTCAAGGAAAGCTTTATACATATTTAACTAAATATATTATGAGAGATTAAATGTACATACACATACTGAAGTTCACTTTATATGATAATTACAAAAGACCCTAAAAATTGTTGTGGCTATTAACGTTCAACAAAGTCAACATCAGTTTATGAATGAAAATAAGCAAGTTCATATTTACCTAGGATTTTTGCACTTATACTTCGGGAATACAGCTCCTCACTTCATCTCTGTTAAATTGGTTACCAACTGGTTGGATTTGGGTTTCTTAATGGCTTTTGCTCTTGGATAACTTTCTTCATTTATTGAGATAGACATTCTTAGTGGCTCAATTGTTACATGGGCATGACTTCTAAATGGAGGATTTCTGGTGTTCTGAAGGACTGCGAATGGAGACTGGCCTCATACTCCATTGGCATTTTAGCACTGCATGGTATTAATTAACTCATGAATCAAACATGTGAAACAAAATCAGAAATCAGAGTCCGAATGATGATGAATAGATTTTTAGTCCTTTTATATGATTCCCTCTCATTGTCTCCTTTGTCACTCCTAATTAATTTGTAAATTTTTTTAATTATATTTTCATTTACGAATAAACATTTATTTTATAACGTCTTGCATGCGATTATAATTATGATAGAATGACAGCCTGTTAAGCTAAATTGCGCAGATGCTGCGAGAATGTTGTTAATAAATGAATACCTTCGAACAACCACATGATATAGTATTACTCTTATATAAATACTATATCATGTGGTTGTTCAAAGGTATTCATTTATTAACAACATTCTCACAGCATCTGCGCAATTTAGCTTAACAGGCTGTCATTCTATCATAATTATATTTTCATTGTTTTCTTAATCTGTATACCTGCTTAGATTAATATAGTCCCCATTGTTTTCATTTATTGCAAATTATAATTATTATTTCCTCCTGTTTATTGGCTGAGCAATCTCTGAGTGAATTTAAATGTATATGCTTTCCTTTAATGTTTCAACCGACTTTCACTTTAAACACATACAGCTTCTTGTCTTTTTTGTTCTTTTAAAATTTATGACAAGAAAGAACTTTAATTTTAACATTTTATTTAATTAGATTTTACCCCCCCTCTCTAATTGCTTCTTTTTTACACTACTAAAATTTATACTAATAAATGATGTAGTGTTTTGCACTTTAGCAATCTGCATTATTAAAAAAATTACTTTAAACTTTCTAAATAAACTTCTGTTTCTTACATTTGTTTAGATTAGATTGCTATTTATTACTTTTAATAATTCTTTTAATGAAATTTACTTCAATCATTCTCAATAAATAATTCTGTGAGGTTTTCATTTCTTTAAATTTTTGTTTACAACTCTTTAAGCTACTTATCAATTCTTTTTATTTTAATAATTTTTATTTTTAAAAATTAAAAACATGTAATGCTGTTCACTAGCGATACAATATATACTAAATTAAACATATTCATGGATTTTTAAATTTGATAGTTTTAGGGTTAGAGATAACTTTACCATTTGATATTAATATTATCAAGAAACCATCAAGTATTAATTGATAATTCTGAGGCTAGACAAGTTGTCCCCATTATCCTATATAATAGCTGTTTTGTTTTGGGTTTTAGTAAAGTAAAAAAAACATCATAGTTGGTAATATCTTTGATTCATGGCCATCCATGAGTTAGAATTATTAAGATGGCTTTTGAGAATTTTTCTGGGAAGAGTAAAAATTTTCAAATAGACAGTAAATTATTTATTGGATAGATTGATTAACCCAGAGAGCAGCAGCAACTTCTTTATACTCTCAATACTGTGAAAATATCTGGACCCCATTCTATCTATATCCCTAGTTATATTTCTGTCTGTTTATCTATTTTTTCATTTTTATTCAACCAACCATTCATGTGGCATGCCAGTCAGTTATATAAATGAATATAAACATTAAAAGCTTAAAACTAAATTAGTCAATAAATAATCAAAATTACACCAAATTCACAACTCAACAGAGTAGCCAAGAGAATAAAATCCAAAACACTATCAATGGTTTCACTGCTACAAGCAGACTTCTCAAGTGTTAAGAACTACAAAATAACATATTTAAACTAAAATTATCCACAATTCCACTTACCTCCCATCCACTCTTAAATATTAAAAGAACTTTTAAATAAGTTAACTGCTTCAGAATCATATATATATATATTATGATTCTGAAGTGGTTAACTTATTTAAAAGTTCTTTTAATATTAAAAGATGATGGTAAGTAAGTGGATTTGTGGGTAATATTTAGTTTAAATATGTTATTATTCGGTAGTTTTTTACATTTGAGAAGGCTGCTTGGAGCAGTAAAACCGTTAGTAGTGTTTTAGATTTTATGTTCTTGGCTAGTCTTGTTGAGTTGCGAAATTGGTATAATTTTGATTATAAATGAATATAGACACTACATCAGAAAAACAAATGAAGCTTTTTGAGATAAAAGTTTGAAGAAGTTGGCAAATTTAGGATGAAGTTATATTTATGGCATTGATAAAAAGACTAGAAAATCATTAAAAAACAGAATTACTAAAACAGAAAGAATAATGAGATCAGACTGTTTTAGAGAGCACAATAAAAGATAAAAAAAATGAAATAACAAAGACCATGGAAGATAATAGTAAGAATATGAAAAAAGGGCAAAAAGTAACAGAAAATTTGTAGTGGTTTTTAGATTTCCACTAATGTTTGTTGAAGTTTTGGCAGAAATTTCAATTGATCAACAATAATTATTTGCCTTTTTGACAGACTTTTAAAACTAAAGTAGGTTGATATTAATCAATGTCAGAACTTACGATTTTATCAGAAGATTCGACCATTTCAAAAAAACACCGGTAAGCTTGATAATATGGTTCGACATCATTCTAAAAATAAAATGAATAATAATTAGCCTATTCATTCAAAGTACTGAATGTTCGTTATATAAGTAAATAATAAATAATAATATGAAATGAATAATAATAAATTTTAATTTACATATAATTTTTTTTATTGAAGTGTATGTGAATCATTTATTTAAAAAATGCCTTTTCATTATAAAAAGATACAAAAATTGATGATGTAGAAACAATGCATAACGTTAACTGCAATCTAGATGAAATATTGAAACACCCCACAGCTATATTATTTCAGCTAAATTCCCCACTTAAATAAATAAAAGTCTAAATTTATTTATTATTTTAAAAGGGAGAATGTGACCGAAATAAAATAGTTATGGTGCGTTTCAAATATTTTAAAATTGATGAATATCTATAAATATGAAGAAATTTACTTTAGATATATATCTTTTTAAATTAAAAAAAAAACCAGCTTTTATCTTTCCAAGCAACCTTTATTGTTAAAGATTACATAGAAGTCTTCCTGGTTTAATTACCACCCGATGTGATTACAAAGCATTCAATGTACAAAAAAACAACAACAACCAAAAAACAATTATAATCTTGTTTACAAAAGAACATACTCCAGATAACAATTACATCCACAAAAGAGTTACTATAATCTTGCCCAATGTGTATCTGTACATGGGTCTACATGGCCCAGCCGCCGAGAAGTTATCCATAGCTCAATGACCCCCACCTCTGGGGTATCACACTATCATTCAAAATTTGTGGATTATTCTAATTTATGTCAATCTGTTGTAAGACTGAGTAGCGTCAAACAAATTCTCAGATAAATTTCTGGCCACTGGCCACGGTCACAGAGGAGCATTGAATTCATGCACATCTAGAAAGAACTTCAACTTTTTTATATTCTGAAGTCATCTATTATAAGTGTTTATAAATTCAAAAATACATATTCCAGTATATCTAATAGAGTTAAAGGAAAACATGGAAGTTTTTTTTTGTTGATATATAACATTCACAATGTCATATGTTATTTGTGCTATAAGTGGCTTAAGATTAGGAATTATTTTGATAAAACACAAAAAGTTTGATGATGTAAAATATTTAAATAATATAATTATCTTAAAAATGCATAGTATAGTGAACTTATGGAATAGTATCATCTCAGTCATCTTCCATCTACAATACCAGAGTTACTTAAAAATATTGACCAAAAATATTTGCACAATACATTCTAAAAAGCTAAATGAACTGGTATTATAATCTTTCTATGAGATACCAGGTTGTAGACCAATGTATCTAAATCTTACAAATAAGGTGATTTTATATACCAAATAAAATAAGTTGATAGTATTATAAAGTAATACAAATTAAACAAATCATTGTATGATTTTAATTATCTGTGACTAATTCTTGAGAACTTCAAGGTTTTCTAGTTATGAAAAATTATCATTCAGACCTGAAATATTAGTAAATAATTCCAAAATTCATATCCGTCTACTTCATTCCATAAAATATTCACAAGAATTATTCTTACCTGTGATATTCTTTATATACTAGACTGAAAAGTCAATTAGTGCAAAGTAATGACATTAAATTATTAAATGAGTTGATTATTGATTTTCATCAATAATAAACATAGGATTACATGCATTCATTCAATAATCATGTTTACTTCATTTATACATCCAAATTAATGTCATAAAAGTTTCAACATTTTGGGGTTTTGAATCAAAACAAAATTACTTGTTTAATTATATAAATTTACACCAGGTCACCAACAGTCAGAAAACAAATTTGAATTGAATACCAAACTTTAAGATATTGGAACTTTTAATTCATTAGCTTGAATAGTACAAAAAAATTTAAAAGAAATTTCTGAAAGGTTACTGCAATCCATGATCCTCATAAGTGAAGATCTATAGCAAAACACTGATATGGAGATGTAGTTAACACAACTATCTGGTGTTCATTGATTATTCATACTTATCACGATGGGATCACAGTAGTAATATGCTGTTAATAAAGATATTAAATATCAGATGGAGGGTCACATGATGCTTCGATCTTGGAATATACTCTTGATCTTGAAATTTTCTTGTATCTATGTAGAGAAGTTCCATACAAACATGAAAGCTTCTATAGTCTTCTAATTTTCACATTTTGATACAATTCTCTCAATATCTTTTATTAATAAATGTAATCCAATGGTTTATTGCTCAGATGCTCAAAGTGGTTAGAAGTTACAGAGTTAAACTGCAATCTGTGGACTCATATGAGTTCTAGAATTTGACACTATTACTGCATTAAATCATTCAGGGCAATGATGGTGCCTTTTTTTATTTACTAATATAATACAGCAAAAACATCTTTAAAACTTTTTTCAGTGCTTTACACATTCACTGGGGTAACCTATGAAATTTGCTCTGTAATAACACCAGAATGGAAGATAGAAATTAACTTCCAAGATGAGTTACCAACTTCTTGAGATATTCCTATGAATTTACAGAATAAAGCAAAATCATTAAGAAAACTGAGTGTCAATTTAGTATGCAATCTACTATAGTCATTTTCTACTATCAGTGGGTGCATTTAGCAAGTGAAAGACTAATCAATAAAAAAACCGATTACATTAATTTTCTAACCACTGAATATCAGATTCTGCAAGTGAAGAACTAATCAATAAGAAATTAAATTATGATAAGTATTTTATTTGTATAAATATAATAATGAAGCATAATAAAGCAATAATTGAGAAAATATTACTTATTCTTGCTTCTTTCTTGTTCAGTTTGTCCAGGTTTATTGTCTGAGTTTCAAAGTCCTATTTCTATTTAAATTAGTATAAAAGAAATTTGTGATGTAAGAGAGATATAATGTATATAAATACAGGATTCTTTTATAATTAAATTGGTCCAAACAAATAACTTTATTATAGATTGTAATTTAATTTCTTGTAGATTATTTTATTATTGTTATAATTGTGCAAATCAATAGGTTTATTGTGTATCATAATTTAATTTTTTATAGACAGAATGTGCCACCCATGAGAAAAAAAGTATTAAAACAGGCAAAACTCTCTATATGTATTGCCATGCAAGCCAGAGTAATCAATGGATGCCAGAAAGCTTGTGCATAAAATCCCCATCTAGTGCCTACTCATCCAATATGCCCAGACTAGTTTCTGGCTTGTGGCCATCATCAGTGAGGAGCACTAGATAGGGATTTTATGCACAAGCCTTCTGGCATCCATTGATTTTTCTGGCTTGCATGGCAATACGTATAAAGAGTTTTGCCTATTTCAATAACAGTTATAAGCAAGCATAAGAAATGGTGATCATGTGATGTTTATTAGGAAAAAAATATGATAAATCATAGACTGAATCAATACCAGAAATTACTGTCAAACTCAAAAATAAAATCCAAGATCTCTCCCCTTCAATTTTTGCAACAACCAAAAAAACTGACATGAATATTGCAGTACATAGATGTCTACTATTATAATACAAATTATTAAACTTCCATGTTTCAATGTAACCAGAATATTAAGGTTAAATAAACTGGAATTATTTAAATGTGGTATCATTAAAATAAATAATTGAAAAGATTATCATCTTTGGAATCCTTTTGAATTTAGAGATATCACATTAATAATTATGAATGGAGAAAAGAATGAGGTTATTCAAGAACAATTTTATTGAATAATAACATTACAGATTCCTTTTTTGATTTTTTTACAATTGTTTCTGCTTATTAATTATATTAGTTTGCTTTCTTCATCACAACACTTAGAAATTGTATTTTTTGAGGTGTTTTTTTTGTTGTTGTTGTATTTTGGACTATTATTGAATATTACCACTGCTGATAAATATTTTGTGATGATCATTTTATACAAATTTTAGTTTTTACAGTGTTTACATTCTTACAGAAGCTTATGCTAATATTTAGAATTATCCAAGTTTTCATGAAGTTAATTTTATTTTACCATAAAAGGTTTATAATTATTTAGTAATAAGAATTTTAAAACAGGCAAAACTCTCCATACAGTAGTGCCACCCAGTGCAAGCCAGAGTAATCAATGGATGCCAGAAAAAATGGTGGTCATGTGATGTTTAGTGATTCAATAAGAATTTTCACTTATTTATTTGATGAGTTGTCTTTAAATATTGGTAGCTTTTTAAAAAATTTTCTGTGCTGACCTTCTGATAGACTAATATTTATTAATAGATTTGAATTTTAATTGGAAATGTTCTCATTTTTTTTTATTAGCTGTCAATTTTAGTAAAAATGTAATATTTTCCTGTCTGAATTGATTTGAATAATGTATTAATTGTTTTGACATCCTTGGTTCACTAGTACAATTACAGAAAATTATTGCATATATTTAAAACATGAAGAATCCAAAATAAATAGCCAGTAAGTCTTTTTTATTTTTAGGTCATGATTTAAACTGCTGATTTAATAGCAGAGCTAAAACATCATTTGATACAAAACAGCTTAACAAACTATATTACACATAAAATCTGGTTAACTAGAAGGGCTTCAGCATTTTATGTTAATAAGATTTGACATTTGCTTATTTTTAGATATAACAAAATGACTAATCATGTGTGAGGCCATTAAATATTATCAATATATATCAAAAAGCTGATATTTTTAAATTTTTTAAATATTGTGATGCAAAAATGTGTGGTCAAGCGTTGGTGGCCGAGTGGTTAGCACAGTCGCCTTACAAACAGTTGTCCCGGGGTTCGCTTCCCGGCCGACGCTTTGACACATAAAAAAAAGGAAAATAAATAATATGTGTCAAAAATTAAATAAATACCTTTTTTTAAAAAGTGCTGTTCCAAATGCATATTAAAGATTTTACTTCAGATTAAAAGTGAAAAAAGAAAAACATATTTTATGAGTAATCATTTTAAACTAAAACAATAAAAATCAAATCATTTTTATTTTTACCTCAGCCACACACAGTGGCCCTTCAAAAGATGGAGACCAATTTATCGCAATTATCTATAAAGTATAAATGGAAGTATTATTCTATAATCATATTATAACTAGAGTGCTTTTAAAAAAAAAAAAAAATTATAAAACTTCTATAAAAATAACTAATACCTCTTGTTCATGATTCAAAACTATATGCGGTCGTTGATATGTAATGTGGACAGGCCATTCCCTTTAAAATAAGACTTTAGTTAAATTAATTAATAAAAATATGATCAATAGAAATATCTGAAATAAATATTGAAAAAACAAAACAATAACAGGCAATTTTAATATGTCTTAAAATCATATGTTTTATTCTTATAAATATTTATAGTGAAAAAAGGGGATAAATCCTGACATTTTTTTAGAAGACTATAAAGTCATAGGACTTTTTTCCAGATATCTAATCCATGTTATCCAGTTTTGAGGATAAATAAGCACACAAGTATTATTATTTCAGAGAGTAAAGGTTCCAGAATCAAGTTTTTATGTAATACAAACTTCAATACAGAGAGCGTACCAATAGCTCAAACAAGCTCTTAATTAATAAGTGTAGTATGAGAAAATATTTAAGATCTAGTGTCCGAATATTCTAGCTCTCCATTGATGTGAGCCATAAGCTCGAAACCAGTTGGTCTGGAGATAAGAGTGTTCTGGATAGAGATTTTAAATATTTTCTCACACTGCACTTATTAATTAAGAGCTTGTTTGAGCTATTGGTACGCTCTCTGTATTGCATTTTTGTAACTACAAGCTTATAAAAGTAATGTCATGTTATATATGGCTTGCTTTTTTAATTACTACAAACTTCCAAGAACAAGTATCTAAAAACTGTATAAAATCTTATTTATATAGATTAAAAAATTATTTATTACTGACTACTTTTTTACTTATAAGTATAGATAAATCATGGCTCAAACCCACTAATCAAGAACATCACATCATATTATAATGGTATTTTTTTTCTGATTTAGCCAAGTCAATTGAGATTTTAAACCTCTAAAATAATATTTGTGTACTATTTACTGGTCAAATTTGGATAGCTATCTGAGATGCCATGGACTAGCTATCTGAAAAAATCCTAGATCTTATTAGTATTATTTAAAACAATTTCCAAAGCTCATTCAGTCTTGGATTCAAATCTAGCTAAAAGACAAGTCTGGTGAATGTATTGACTACTATCCTATAAGATATCAATGACTATTTAAAATCAAAAAAAATATTTCTGGATAGTTTGTAATCAGTAAAATTTGCTATTCAATTTATAGAGATGATTTGAACTTTTTTTTTTTTTTTCCATATGTCAAAGCATTTTTGCAACTAATTTTCACCCTTCATCAGAGCTAAACAGAATATAACAAATACTTCTTTTAAGACTCCAACTGTTTTAGTTAAATTGTTAAAGTCATTTAATGTGGTGGAATCTTAGCAGATTCAGCTCTTGAGCATGTAAATCTAATTGATCAGCTAAATATTAATTCAGTGGTGGGCATCTATTATAGCAGTAACTTCACATATCATTTTCTCCTGTTAAAATTTTATTTATATTCTAAAATCTTTTGGCATAACCATTTTCAAAGTTACCAAAATATATAGATATTGAACCAGGTTCATAGCTGTATGATTATTAATTTCAACAGCATGTAAATAACTTTTACTACTGCTTGGATATATAATCTTTAGGATTATAATCATAACATAGAAAATACTCATTCCAAATGCATTACTCAGAACTATTTTGCAAACTTGAAAATACACTTTTACTTTTCATGTATTAACGTCCATTCTTTCAGGCTGATGTACCAAATACATTACTCAGAGTTATTTTGCAGGCAGACTGAATGAATGAGCATTGACAAATGAAAAGTAAAATTGTGTTTGCAAGTTTACTAAAATGACTCATTATGAGTCTGCTTACAAATAATTCTGAGTAATGTATGTGTAACGAGAGTGTTTTGGGACATGATTATTATGTGAATGATTATAAAGAAAATTAGCTTGGATTGAAAACATTATTGTGTTGTATGTTTGGGTTTATAGCTTTATAGTTAGCTAAAAATGTAAAAAGTGACTGTTGGAATGGTGCTTTAGGTCTAAATATTTAGGTGCACTGCTCTCGAGTACAAGTTTCCTCACTGATGAAAGACATAAGCTAGAAAGTAGTCTGGATATTAGATAAATAAGTACTAGATAAGGATTTTAATGCACTAATCCATTGATTACTATGACCTGCACTTGAGGGCAATATTATATGAGAAAGTTGCTATTGTGTTAACAAGTTGTGTAAGTCTAAGAAATTGTGATAATTGATGTTATAGTGAATTAATACCAATCCTACCCAAAATATATTGGTGGTTAAGATTATTAAAAAAACCAGACACCAATCAAAATATATAGATATTGAACTGTTTTAAAATCTATATGCCTATCCAAGTAAATTAGCTCAAATTAAAAACATTACTGTGTTTTTAGTTTGAGATTATAGCTTTATACATAGCTAAAAATGTAAAAAGGGGCTGCTGGAGGGATGCATTTATTTCAAATATCTAAGCACAGTGCCCTCAGATCCAATGCTCCTCACTGATTACAGCCATAAGGTAAAAACTAGTCAGGAGATATTGGATGTTAGGCATTAGATAAAAAATTTTAAAGCACTAACCCTCTAGCATCCACTCATTATTATGAATTGCATCAGGTGGCAATACTGAATGGAAAATGTTGTTTCTGCGTTACCAGAATGTGTTAAGTATAATAGTCATGAGATGTTACAGTAGTTTTTTCAAAGTATTTGCTACACAATATCTCATCTGCAGATTTCAGTTTAACTTTAATTTTATAAATATTATTTGTAGTCCAAAAGATATGTTCCATTTATTCCAGCTAAATGTATACATTGTGGACATTTAAACTGTCAGGTTCTTATAAACAATTAATTATAGTGGAGATTTTAATTTGTATAATGTTTCTCTTATTGTTTAGTCTCTCAGCATTTTGAGTCTTTTAATTTGATGATAAAAAATGCAACGTTTTAAAAAAAAAAGAAGCAAGATTAGTTATACACACATACACGTTCCTAAATTCCTATACAGAAAAATCATATTTAAAATATGGTACTGTAATATATTTTTTAATTATGTGCATTTTTAAAGCTGGTTTTATTTTAATTTCGCTCTATTTTCACTGTTGTTTATCTCAAATACTAACTGGCACAAGGGTTAATTTTTGAAAATATTTTAGAATATTCTTTTAAATTAAAATGGTAAATGTAAAAATGCTTAGTCAAGCGTTGTAAACGAGAGGTCATCGCAGCCGCCTTGCAAGCAAGTAGTTGATTGCAGACGGTTATGGGTTCGCCTCCCGGCCGATGCTACGACATATGAAAAAAATAAATTAAAAATGCTTAGAAAACTATGTATAGAGGTCGTCAAGCGTTGGTGGCCGAGTGGTCAGCACGACTGCCTTACAAGCAGTTGTCCCGAGTTCGCTTCTTGGCTGATGCTTTGACACATGAAAAAAAAAAAACTATGTATAGAGGTTTAAATACAACATATACATATATTAAACAATAAAAGGTACACATTAGTTCTTGTAATAATTTTTCTTTTTCATTGGAAGTTTTTTCACCTCTTTGTTTTCGTAAAAATGATAAAATTAAGCATTCATTTCTTTTAGCCGGTCATTAATTAACTGTTGCGGGACTGCCGCTCTTAGAAGTTGTGCTCCGATAACATTTTTTTACAGTCATATTTTTTGTCTTCTGTAAACATGTAGTAAAAGAAATTTAGGAATCAAACCCATATTATAGAAAAAAGTTAAGCCATTGTTTACAAAGAAGTATCGAAGTAATTCAAAGATGTTAATATTAGTATAATTATATGGCATTTTTATTCTTACAGAAACATAAGTAATTTAGTTTAAAGATATGCCAGTGATGGCATGACAGTAGCTCAAAGATATTTAAATACTGTAGCTTATTCAGCATATTTCCTGCACTCTGAATAATTTATTCAATAAAGTTCAATATATTTTTAATTATTATACGCAAGTACTGTTAATTTTTTTTCTATTAAAGTTATTATATATCACTAAAATAAGACTAATCTCTTTGCTACAATGTAACATTTTATGATATATAAGTAATTTAAACATAAGTTATGGATAGATAGCACTCCATATTTATTGATGTGGAGTAGTATCTACTCATAGCACATGAATGGAAGGGTAGTTTTCTTCCATTTAAATTACATATATACCCATACTTAGAGCTATTATCATTTTAAAATAAACAAATCTATTGATAAATGTTATGTAATTGATTATTGATAAGATCCTTTGGCTATTTGGATTTTATTGATAAAGAAGCAATAATAAAGATAAGACATTTATTTTTTTTATATAGTGCGCCGCGATGTTTTCTATAATCTATTAAAGACTTTATCTTGGGTTTGAAAAAGTGGGAGTATTCATTTATATTGTGACATCTGCAAAGCGCATGTGTATCAGCTTATTGGCTTATTAATATTATAATAATAAAGATAGAAAAATCAGAAATGGAAAATTTAAATACAAAAATTAAAATCTATATTTGATATTTTAATAGTGATTGTTGTAATACCGTATTTCAATTAACAGGTTGTAAAGAAATTAATAAATTTTGTTAGCCACAACTTCTTTTTTTAATGGGCAAAAAAAACTTTCATGAAATTCAGTTTTAGTGATGTAAATGGCTTATAATATCAGATGTTTAGGTAAACATATATTGTGTATAAGGTTGTTGTGTATTCAACTATGAACACTGAATGTCAAAAATGATCACAAACTTATTGATTACAAGAAACATCATTAATAAAGATTAAAATATATTTAATGCCAATTATATACACATTATATACACACCGATAATCAATTGAACTGAATACTGGTTCCAGCATTGCTTCATTTTCAAACATAATAAGTACAGATCTTGATTTTAATTTCTAATTCCTTTAATGCTACTATCACCATAGGCTAAACTGACACTCAGCTTTTCTCTAAGTTAATTCAAGAAACAGCAGCATTATGACGAGTAAGAAAAGCTGACACAAAATGACTGCTCTTTTCAGCTCACACTATTTGTACATTTTTAGACTCATAATTATGTAGTTAAGTAGAGATAGTAGGTGCCTGCTGGGGGGTTGCATTAAATCCTAAGATCTAAGTGCAGTGCTCTCATATCCAAGGATCCTCCACTGATAAACGCCACAAGCTATGAACTAGTCTGGGATATTGGATGAATATGCACGAGATAGGGATTTTGTACTCAAACTTTCTTGCATCCATTGATTACTCTGGTTTATACCGAGTGGCACTACTGTATGGAGAGTTTTGCTTGTTTAAAACTGTTTTTAGTTGAAATGCTTTTCATTTTGTTGTTATAAAATCATTACTTTAGTATTAGTGACATGCAGCAAGATTAGAGAAAAAATAAGCAATTCACTTTTTTATTGTGAATCAAAGCATGAACTGAATGAAGCATTTTAAATAACAGCATCTCTTTTAGATGATTTAATGATGTAGATAAGAGTAAATGCTATTACTGTATATAAGATATAAATATCTAAAATATCAAGCAGTACTTCATTGACTGGGCATGTAAAATTTTGTAAACCAATAATTATAAAATTAATTAGCGTTAACAACACATCTTTATATCTCTATAATTTCTTTTTATTGAAAAAAAGATCCAAATTTATATTTGAATAAAAAACATCAACATATATTTTTTTTTCAAAACTTTATTCTGTCGTGATTTATGATCATGATAAATGCTGCACAATACAGTTCAATATTTTATTAAAGAACTTATACACAATATATGTTTACATAAAAACATCTGATATACCATTCACCTGATACCATTGGCTAGGTATAAAATCTAATGGCCATAAAACTATTGAAACTAGGAACTTTTTCAGAACTTGTTTCTTTATACATTTTCCAAATCCTTGAGAATGACTATATATGCAGATATTTGAAATGTTAGGAAAAATATATGTTTTTAGAGATTCACAAATGGGAATAAATCAAATTTTTTTTTATTAAGAAAGTATGTGTTGATTTTTTAAAAAGTATAATTTATTATATAAAGCATGTTCAATGACATGTTGAATTAAATACAAGCCATTTTAACAAGAAAATAGAAAACTCCCAATTACTACTACCAGTAGATCTTGTCATTTCAAACAAATATAAATAAATGTTTGTACACCATTTGGTAATGTTCCAGACACATGTATACATTAATTTTAAGGATTAGCATCTAATAAATTATCTCCATTATATCCTAAGTTTGCATTCTTTTATATCATTGTTTTCATCATGTTATTACTAAATGAGCATTTTTTTCATGGAGGAAGTTAAATTTTAATCCATTCACCATTGGCTTAAAATTTACTATATTCTCCGGTACATTTTTTGTTTGTTTGTAAATTTGCAAATATTTTTTAAAGATTGGTGATGTTTAGAAATAAGCTACAAAATTAAAAGATTATTAGTTTAAAAAAAATACCTGTCATAATGGATTTTTTGGAATGTCGCAGGTATTCTTGTTAGATTAAAAAAATGATCTGGAAAGGCAAGTCTAAATTCTTCTGCCACATCAAACACATCTAAAAATGTACTTTGACCACCTTGAACACATGCATCTTTCCTAGATAATAAAATATTTTAAAAAGCAAACCATTTAAAGGAATATTCATGATCAAACAACTGTAAGTGATATTAATTAAATCATTAATAAAATTCAATAATTGTTTAAAAATACACCATTACATATTACGTGTTTGAAACTAGGAATTATTTTTTAAAAAGCTTATTAAATGGTATCAATTATCTGAAATTACAGGCACAGCTCATTGGGTATATGGTGCTTTTTTCATTAACCCTAAGAATTTTCTCTTTATACGTTCCAAAAAAAAATTAAAATATCACTCCATTAAATAGTTAAATATCATTCATTCATACTTTATAGATTTTTTAATTTTCACTGTTCATTGTGTGAAGTCAAAAATTGATTTCTTAGTTTAGTACCTGTAGTGTATTCCCCTCCCACAACAATTGCAAGAGGAAAGAAAAAAACGACATATAATCAAATACAGATAACAATAAAGTTTAGAGAAACCAAGATTTATTTACAATAATGGCATAGAAAAGATAAACCCCAATCTGCAGCAAATTGATTATCTACACAATTAGCTACAACTGATTTCAGAATTTACTGCTACCACTAAATTTTTCCAATTCTTTCGAGTTCCTGCAAATTATAGTCTTTCAATAGATTTTATAAAAGTTGCTACTCTTAACTGCTCCGCTCCCTAAACAATATTATATCCTCGGTAGCCTTTGAGGCTTACATAACATAAAATAAGATCAGCATGATCTGTAAAAACAGAACTGAGTCTATGGGTTTTCCTCACTTAATGATCTGCTTTACAAAACTGTTGAACTCCAAAATGCTGAACATTTAAGCTCCACCTACTGGGAACACACACAGTAACAAAGAAAAGGTGCAATGCTCTTCAAAATGCAGTTTATATAGTCCCTTGCCTTTGTTTTCCCTTCAACTATATTTATTAATTTAATTCCTTTCAGGATTTCTTCAATGCACTCACCAGATATTCTATTATTGTCTCCATTCTATTTCTTTGGTCAGTAATTGATGTTTATCTGTAATCCTTTCTTATCATTCAATTAGTTCAATGTTTTAAATATAATATTTCACAAAGTTTTTACTTATACATTCCACTATTGTGATTATCTGCATTTACTTAAAATACTTTACATTCTTTATTTCTGACTCTTTTTCTTCTTTTAGACTGAAATACAACTTTTCATATTTTATATTATTTACTTTTATTTCTGGAGTAATTTTTTCTATTGACTTCTATACCTATTTTGTATACGAACATAACAGTATCAATAGATGCAACTAAATAATAGCATCTTACATTCCATGATCTTGGAATAAAAATTGCTTGAATAAAAATTTCTTACTCTCTTATTATTTTATCAAAAATCAAAGCTTACAGACAATCCTTTTAAATATCAAACCTTTCCTTAACACCCACATCTCATATTCAGTATTGTTATAAACAAATTCATGCTCAATATTTTAAATTTTGTTTCTAACTTGAGTTCTTTGATTTTTCAAATTTTATTCAAGGCTGGCAAACAAACATATTGCCTCTAGACACATTTGGTATTTTCTCTTTTTTTTTTTTTTTCCCTATGTCATAGCATCTGCCGGGACGCGAACCCACACCCGTCTGCAACCAACTACTTGCTTGCATGGCGGCTGCGATACCTCTCGGCTAACAACGCAAGACGTATTTTCTCTTTTTGACGGTCTAGATAAGACATTTTTAATATAATCAGCCATTTTGTTTAAATGTCTCCCCCCCCCCCCTCATAAAAGATCTGCAAAAAAAAAAAAAGAGAGAGATGAAAAATACATCATGAAAAATATGAATTTCTGAATGGCTGTGGATATATTTAAATGTCTGCACCCATCCTAATGAAAATAAAAATTATTTTAAAAATAAACAAACAAAAACAGAAAATATTTTGACAGTTTGATTTATGAATGTTTGATTTATTTACAAGTATCTAATATTTAAATATTCATCATATACCATAATTATTATTCTGTAATAAGGCTGAATTCAAGAAACACCATAATAAAATGCATTTTTCCCTTCCTAGAGTCATCAAATTATTTATTTATAAATTACAAAGGGAGATTAAAAATGAGGTCATGTTTATCATAACAAAAAGAGCCATGAGATTGGGATCGAAAAACCACATATAACTCATGAGCAGCAGTTTACTCATCCCTGGTCTAGATTATATAATTTGTGGTCCTTCATGATTTTCTGTGTGAAACACCCAATGATAAAATTAATTGAAAGCACTTTTCTGTATGCTATAAATTAAAACTGATTTTTTTACATTGAATTACTATACTTATAAAATATAATTAATATTTATAATTGCGCTCTCTCTCTCTCCCTCTCTCTCCCTCCCTCCCTCCCTCTCCTCTCCCCCTCCCTCTCTCTCTCCCTCCCTCCCTCTCTCCCTCCCTCCCTCTCTCTCTCTCTTTATATTTATATGTTGATATATATAATTTTAGATCTTTGTGTTTTTCTTACTATGTATTAAAAATTTAAATTTGGATGTGTTATAGAATTACAAAGAACTAAAATTTTATACATTTTTGTATATAAAAAGAGAATATAGTGCTAAAAAAAAAGAGAGAGAAGATAATAAATTACATGTTTAAAATTTTGTGACTTTATGTATGAAAAACATCACATTAAACCTGCTAATTGCTTATTCGAGACTATTAATGTCTTTATTTCTAAAGTATAACATTTTCGATATTGTTCTTTTTGGTTTTACCAATTTTAAAAACGATACTTTGTTTACCATATACATTATATTGATTTCAATTGATTTCAAAGTAATTTTACCTTCTTCACAGTTTCTATGTTATTTGCATATTTTAAGCTATTAATTTTTATTCCATTTCCCAACAAGCACTTAAGTTAGTTTAGTGATTGATCTTATTCTGGAAAAATTGAACAGAATTATCATACTTTGCTTGCCACTCAAACATCAGTTGATCTCTTAAGCAATTCATGATAAGTTAAATAAAGTGCTGAAAGTGAAAAAAAAAAATCATAATAATTGTATGCTAAAAAATAGTTAAACTAAAACCGATTTAAAAAAAAAAAAAGCAAAATCAGAATTTCGAAAGAGTTAACAGCTGAACCAAAATGTAAAAAAGAAAAATGAAATAATTATTTCTGAGAAAGATTGTTGTTTTATTTTTGGTGGGACATACTATCAAAAGAATGAACTTAATGCTGTAAAAATATTGAATGTAAATAGGTAAATAAATATTTCTATTCTTTTTTTTTTTTTAAAAAGAGAATTTATAGTATTAGTTTTTAAAAAAGGAATATTACTAAATTAGATATTTAATATTTAAATACATGTATATTTTTTATACTAAACTTAATGAAATTAGACAGGACTTGAACTCAGACTTTCAAGCTCAACTATCTACTTCATCTTATATAACTAATGCACCTGACCACACACATGTGAAAAGATAAATGATGTCCAATAAACGTATTCTGTGCTGAACCATCAGCACTCATCAATTGGACTAGATCACATCTCCCACACACATATATAATTAGTGCTCGGTTTATACTAAAATAGTAAATCTTCAAACTTTAGAGGACAAGCTTTAATCTTCTTTTTTGTGGAAGATGATAATCTGGACCAACTGATGATTGCTGGTTCAGTGTGAAATACATATATCAGAGATCATTTATTTTTCCACATGTATGTGGTCATGTGTAACAGTTGTATAGGATGGAGTGAATAGCTGTATGGAGCTTGAAAGATTGAGTTCAAATCCTGTCTAATTAAATTAGATATTCATAACCAGAATTATCATAAGACTTTTTCATTTATTTTCAATATCTATGTTTTATTCTTCTACTACAAAGTATTCTATTAGAAGCTTGCATAATTAATGAACAATATATGGCACTATTATCTAATGTCAACTAATTATTTAAATTTACAATAGATGGTTCTGAAATAAATTAATAGGATGAATATTACTTCTAATATAGAAGTTTTATAATATAAGATAAAAATATTTTGTGGTTAACTAAGCTGGAGAAAATCACAAGAAAGAAAGTCAGTGAGAAGCATAGAAGAAAAACAAACAAATGAAGTAATGCAGAAAATAATAATTGTAAAAAAAAAAAATCAAAAATTAGAGAGGGAATCAAAAATAATACAGATTATTAGTCAAAACATTTGATTTTAAAAATGAATATGACATCTTTCTGGTACATATGATTATTTTATGAAGAACTTGTTTTATATTCAAGAAGTTTAGAAGAAAAAAAATGTCCCTTATTGGAAAGTAATGGTAAACTAATATCATTTAAATACATAAAATTTGGCCACAAGATATTGGAAATAATAATATTATTGGCCTTGTGGTTTCAAATGATTTTTTATTATTGAATTTTTGCATAACAAATGAATTGACAACTGAGAACAGCTTTTTATGAAAGAAAAGGAAATTACATATAAAGGAGCAGATGAATCCACACTCAAAATAATGTAATCTTATGGATCATATTACAGATAGAAACTGAAATATAAAACTAGTTAATAAAACCCAAACATATACAAGTGCAAATTACACAGAGGCAAAACTCTCCATTCAGTAGTGTTGCTCAGTACAAGCCAGAGTAATCAATGGATGCAGGAAGGTTTGTGCATAAAATCCCTATCTAGTGCCTACTCATCCAATATTCTCAGATTGATTGGCACTACTATACGGAAAATTTTACCTCTGTATAAATAGCTTATATAAGCATAAAGAATGGTAATCATGCAATGTTTAATGGTTTAACAAATGCAAATTATAGGATTAGTCATAAACTAATATAAGATTTGAACATAGATTTATATCAAATATAATGATAGAAACTCTAAACTTCATTTTTTAAAAACAGTCTTCACAAACAAAATTTGAGCAATAATTAACCAGTAAAATTTCCAATTAAACTTCTCAAATTACTGAGATAAAACAATATTTTGAGAAAATTGTTGTGAACCAAGGCAAAACTATTCTTGGGTTCATGGAAAAAAACTCTAATCTTTTTTTATAGTAATCATATTATTATTGATTTGAAGAAAATTAAAACAGGCAAAATTCTCCAAAAAGTAGTGCCACTCAGTGCAGACTAGAGTAATCAATGGATGCCAGAAGACTTGTGCATAAAATCCCTATCTAGTGCCTACTCATCTAATATCCCCAGACTAGTTTCTGGCTTGTGGCCTTCATCAGTGAGGAACCGTGGATCTAAGAGCACTGCCTAGATCTTAGGATCTAATGCAACCATCCAGAAGCCACCTTTTATATCTACTTAACTACAAAACTATGAGAATAAAATTGAAAACACAATAATATTTTTAATCTAAGCTCATTAGCTTATATAGTCATATGAGTTTGAACTCAGTTCAGTATCCATACATTTTGGTCTCTTTGGTTCTTTAATAATCATAGCCACCACTATCCGATTAGGCAAGATTATCACATGATCACCATTTCTTATGCTTGCTCATAACTATTATTACTGTGGGTTGCACTGAATCTCTCTACTGTTTGGAGAGTTTTGCCTGTTTTAATAAGTTATGAGCAAGCATAAGAAATGGTGATCATGTGATATTTAGTGGTTTAATACCAATCCTGCCTAATAGGATAGTAATGGGTACGGTTACTAAAGAACCAAAAACATCAAAATGTATGGGTACTGAAGCAGATCTGATGCTTAGATCCTGCTTCATAGCCCACATCCAATCTCCTACCATCTAACTATATTCAAACCCATCTTTACGCACATATATATATCTAATAATACATATATTTCTTTTGCTTAGTATTTTAACACAAATCACATAAGCACTTATGTATTTTAATCTAAAAATAATCTTATTTAATAATATTCTCATGTGTATACGGGCATAAGTAATAAATCTATATATATTTCAGTGTAGGATATGGCTAATAAATTAGTAAAGTTATGTTATATATAAAGTATCATATATGAAACTTATTATTTTTTCATATGTAATTTAGTAGCCAGAAATGATGCAATCCTGTTAAAAAGTCTCTCGAAAACAATTACCCGGAAGATCCCCTTAGATAAAAGTAAAAGATTTTGTAATAATAAAATAAACCTATTAGTGGAAATTTTATCCACACTAGCTTGGTTTAAAATCATAAGATTTATTTTAAAACAATCGTTCGAGAAACTGATAACAGAATTGCATTGTTTCAAAAGTCTTACTAGATAAAAAAGTATCCGGTCAAATGATCCCAGATATACATTAAGTGCTTAAACCGCCTCAGGTGCAGCAGTAGTTGCTAGGTTACATCATCAAAAGAAAAGTATAAATACTGCTGGATTTGAATCCAAAAGGAGAGGAGACCACAAAATTATGTTACTATACATAATCCACGTCAATTTTAATTTTAATCCAATGTGCTGTGAGTAGGGGAAATTTCACCTTCCCCTCTGTTCTGATATGCTTTTCCCATAAGTGAAGCTCTGCATCCCGTACTGATGAACTTTAAATATTTTTTCCATTAAAAGTAAAATGCTACCTACCATATATTACTGCTACCCTAGATCTAGTGAACCAATGCTGATGGACTGACTCATATTAAAATTGCTCTTCCAGATAGTGAGGTAAAAAGAACTTAAGCCGCTTGTAATTCTCAAATCCTGTCTTCTTTGTAATATTTATTCTGTTTTCCGATCATATATATATTAAATGTCTTCAAAGTATGTAACTCTTATAACTCTATATAACTTATCACAGTTAAGCCTCTTATAAAATGTTTTCTTTTCTTTTATTTCCATGCGGCAGATAATTTTCATTTATATTTATGTATTTATGTTTTAAAAAAGAAAAATGCCAATAATATTTCTAAAATCGCCAGCACGTAATTTATTTTCGTTTTCTCCACCCATCATTTATCAGGTAATTAACTTATAACTTAATCAAAACAAGTCTTATTCGACTTGCCCAGGTGCTAACGATTTTAGATAAACAAATTAATTATTTTCTATGTTTGATATAGAAAAACAGATCAACATCTGTTTTATAAATATTTTCCTTTCTAAATAATGCGATATTTCTTATTATCAATTTATGTTATATATGTAAACCCATCATAGCTATTACAACCACCCATTTATTTTCATATTAATTTATATATTTTCATAAGGGCATTTATTAACCGAGATTGAGATTTGTTAAATGTGTGGGAAATTATGAATAATATTAAGTAATGTAGGGGGGGGGGATCTTCAGATCTTAATTTTATATTTACTTAAAATTATTATCCATGTTTGTTTAATGAAGAAACCATACCATTAAGCTGGGTATTTCACAATTTATGGGCAGTAAATAAGTTAAAATAATCTTTAAAGTTATAGTTATATCGTATTATTAATAAGCGTTGCGTGCATATAGGCCACTTCATTATATGTTCATGCATCTCTCTAACATGGAGGTATTTGCTAAGTCGAGCCCCATTGTCATTTCTCAATGTCTTTGAACCAGGCTGTAAAACCACCCTGAGGACCTATTTGGTCATATGTGCATGCTTTATATGGGAATCGCTCTGGGAAATCCAGCCCAATAAAGACATTGCCGACTGCCCTTCATCAACACCAATCCTGCCTACGTTTGCAGAGGAAATCGGTAAATTTCGTTACTCAAATTCATGAAGCACACTCCAGGATCCATAATTGGACCATCCCAATCTGCCGCCATGCACGCACCACCATCCAGTATATTGTTAGTCACCCAGTCATAGCCATAAGTCGTAATGTGATGATTTCTCTAAACAGACATATATTTCCATTATTTTAATATGCGTGTCAGTGCGATAAATTTATTATCATTTATATAAGTATTCATTATCCGTCCCGCACATTAATTATTTACCACTCAAATTAATAATGATATTGAATAAAAACAAAATGTAATATTTACTTGTAAAACTATTTTCTTTTAAGTCGGATAAATGCTCTTTTCATTTCTCTGGGGGTGGAATAGTATTTTTAGTAACACATTTCCAATAGTGCAAATTCCTTAAGTCATATACATATATTATTGGCATAGCCGCAAATATCAAGTTATTGTAAAAATCTGAATTATATATATATATATATAATTATATATATATATACTAGTGAGGCTAATGTCGGATAAAAAACCCAACATATTTATTTGTTGTTAATCTAATAAATCTTAAAATATATACATCAACTCTTGAATGATTTCTTTCTTTTATTTTAATTTAATATCCATTTATTAGTTATGTTCCATATGATCTCAGCTAAATATATAGTTAATATGCTAGGTCACGAGCCTTCATTGCTCGTAAAATATGGTTTGTTTTAAGTTAGTCTGTCATTAAAATTTAGCCTAGAGTCTTTTTGTGTCTCCGATGAGTGATGCCAGTGGTGAGAAATAAATTAAATTGATATCATCGGGATTGTTGCTCATAATGTTATAGATCTGGGAAATAGGCAAATAGGGCAGAGTTCAAGAGTGTTCCTGACTTATGTATATTGCGCATGATTGGATTCGAGGTACTTTTGCCTAGATGCTAGATCTTGTTACGTGAACATACAAATCCGACCAGTACAGTACTGAACTGAGTTCAGACCCATATGATTATATAAGTTAATGACATTAGATTGAAAATATTATTGTGTTTTAAATTTTATTCTCATGGTTTTGTAGTTAAGTAGAGATAAAAGGTGGTTGCTGGAGGATTGCATTAGATCCTAAGATCTAGATGCAGTGCTCTCAGATCCAAGGCTCCTCACCGAAGAAGGCTACAAGCCAGAACCTAGTCTGGAGATATTGGATGAGTAGTCACTAGATAGGAATTTTATGCACAAACCTTCTGGCATCTATTGATTACTCTGGCTTGCACTGAGTGACACTACTGTTTGGAGAGTTTTGCCTGTTTTATAACAGTTATGAGCAAGCAAAAGAAATGGTGATCATGTGATTAAAAGGAAATACATACCATTCTCTTCTTGATGGAATAATAATAAAAATGCAGAGTTCCTGATTAAAAATATAAAGATTTAAAGATAAAAATATTTAACAGTTTTAAAGCTTCCTATACTTATATATTATTGATCATTATGTTGTATAATAAATTCAGGTTATTAAAAAGATGAATAATCTTCAAATATGAGAATAAAGTATAAATCGTCAATGAACAATATCTGACTAAGACATGTTACCAACACAGATTTTTTCTCCTTTCAGTATTTTTTTAAATCTCTTTTTCATTCCATTTTTTACAACTCTTCTGTCCATTTAGGATAAGCATAGATTCCAATGATCATGAACTTTCCATGATATTGAACATTTAATTGTAACAATGGGCTTGTAAGTTTGGGTAACCAAATTTCTGATACATGCAAAAAGACTGATTCAATTTTAAATTTTTTTTTTTTTACAGTTATGCAATTATGCATGAAATGAATTATACAAAGTCTTTGCCACTGAGAAAATAATGATAAAAATAGGTTTAGCAAAATGATGTTCTTAGTTTCAGGTACTTTTGATTGTTTCACTGACAATCTTTATCAACCATTAATATAAATGTACAGAAAATAAAAACTTGCATTACCCATCATTCAATCCATTCAAATTTCTCACAATTCTGTTGTTTTTATATTAGCTGATTGTCTATACATTAAACCATCTCTATTCCTAGATATCATCATTGCCTCTTTAATTTTTCATTTTTCATTACATCTTTCAATTTGAATAATTTTTACATCTTTATTATTAAATTTAAAACCATAATTACATGCTTTATTATGATCAAAAATAATTGATGAAGTATTCATATTTATTGAAGATACATTTTCTTTCTGTACACGTTTATATAATGTCTTATGATCATTATATTGTTTTTGTAATGTACATTTTGACTCCCCTATGTATTTCATTCCACATCCACATTCCAACATCTATATAATAGAACTTAATTCAAATTTAGAAATTTTTGAAGGTCTGAAAAAAAAATACATTTAAAATTTTTTGGTAACATTTTAGGTCAAAAAAAAAAGTCTACAGTGTAGAAATGTGACACAGATTCCAGTGTTCACATGCATTCAACAAGTTAGAAAAATAGAATGCTTCATCAGTAGTATAATTACTTTATCTAAAATTTATATTGAATTGTTATTCCACCATAGATATAGTATGAAATGGAGACATGGACTTCATTTTAATTTAATATAAAGGCACTGATTTTTAACTTTTATTTATAAATGTTTGTATTAATCTGAAAACACAGTGGAATATTATAAGGCTATTCAGGGTGTTCTTCAGTTTGCTTGGTGTGATGAGGTTGAATTTATAATTGCTAAGACATATCTTCATTAGGTTGGTCCCATGAAAAGAATACTAAATCATCCATGCACTTTACTACTGTTACACAATGCTTTATTTACCACTCTCTTTTAGAGATTTACAGTTTTGATTGCCCCAGCAATCTTCTTCAAAACTTTTTATATTTCCTAACTTCAATTGTTAAATTGTTTTGACAACACCAATAACATCTTTTGTACTTTTCCCTCGTTGTAAACCAAAATGTTTTCCAATATAATTAATATTTTATTTTTCTATAAACTCTTGGAGTTAAAATTCTCAACAAAACTTTACAAGTATGAGATAGTAAACTTATTGTCCTATATTCTTCACATTTAACAGTTTTTTTTAATAATTGGAATCATCATATTCCTCAAAAAATCTTCAGGCCAATATTTGTCATCAAATTGTACAACTACTTCCTTTATAGTAATTTCTCCATTTATTTCATAAAATTTAATTATCATATACTTTTACCATAATTAAATAGTTCTTATCTAATTAATTTTAAAATCTTTTATTTAATTTATGTAAGCAAATTAATCTCTTAAATTTTTCATAAAATATTACTTAAATAGATACACTTTATTAACAAAAAAATTAGTAATAACTTACTTTTAATTTAAAAATTCTTAAAGGCCAAATTTGTGCCAGCAGCTGCGGTTATACATTATTATAAATTAAGTTTCTCTGAATAAATAAATTCAACCATATTTCCCTTAAAAACGAAATTTCTAACCATTTCTTTCAAAAATTCTATAGGTATTGTATCAAAACTGTCAGCTTTACTATTTCTCATTTGCTCAATCAACTTTATTACTTCATCTATCAATATATTTATACTTTTATCATCTACTTCAACATCTTCATTTTCAAGTTTATAATGTGCAGAATTTTATAACATTCGATGTTAGAATTGTAGAACTAAATTTGTTTCATAATGATTTATTTACTTTTTTTTTTAAGTATTTAATTTTTAGCTTGATTAAATAAAATGAACCTTCAATGTTTCTACTATAAAAAATATTTAAAATATTATAATATTAAATAGCCTATGCGAAACAATTTTTTTTCTACCTTAAGCAAAGTAAGAGTTGAATACCAGGTGGACTTTCATAATAAGGCAAATCCATATGAAAAGATAAACCCGCTGTTGAATATGCAATATTGATTGGTTTTTCTGTATTAATAACATCAAAAATCTGAAATTAAATATAAACCATAAAAATGCAAAATCGTTAATATATATAAAATCAAGAAAACAGTTAAAATATAAATGTTCTATTTTGGAAACTTTTTTTAAAAAAGCTTTATTTTAAAAAGAAAAAAAAAGTAATTTTGTCTAAGATTATGCTTTGATTTTGAATGTATAGAAAATCAACAGGCATACTGAGACAATTTGAGTGTTTTCATTTCCCTTATCATCAGACTGAATTAAATCTAACGGTAACTTTCTAATTAAATATATTATTATATATTTTATTAAAATAAATGTGAAGTTAAAAAATGAAAACAAATTGATTTTTTAATTACTGACTAAAGTTTGTATAATAAAAAGCGATAAAGAAAATTCAGAGATTAAAAAAATGAAAATAAAAAGTCCATTTCAAAATAATATTTTTAAATAAATCTATTAAATAATCTACACACAAACACACATTCTTTTGAAAACATATGAATAAAGATATAATAAAAGACAAATGATGCCCCCCCTCCCAGATGTATTTCATTCTGAATTAGCACTCATCACTTGGCCCATGTCACCACCTATCACATATATGTTAATCATATGTGCAGTATTTATCATTAATAAATTGTTACATTTTGATTTACAGGTGTCAAATTTACTCCATCCACAACTTTGACATAATTCACTCTAGATAAATATAGTAATGATTATCAATAATCATTTATTAAACTAGAGATTTTTTCTAGCCCAAATATAACTTTTAAACCTCAGTACAGAGTAATATGTCTATATTTTTTGAATAAACACACTCACACACAGAAGTTACATGAGAGATGGTAACCTGGGCCAAGTAATGGATGCTGGTTCAGCATGAAATGCACCTTGGGGACCATTTATTTGTCTTTTACTATGTCTTTGTTTATACGTTTTCAAAACAATATATGGCAGTGTAGAAGTTATTTAATACATTTATAAAAAAATATTATACAAGGGAAAGAGAAATGTAATTAACTCCACGTGTATTAAATTTTAACTGAAGATTTTAGGTTATATCTGGACTATTACTATATTTATCTAGAATGGATAGTATTTGAAGTTGTGGCTGGAGTAAGTTTGTCATTTGTAAATCAAAATGTAACAATATTTGGTGACAAAACTGTTCACATTATACAAATATTTTAATTCAAAACAGTAATGTAAAATAAACAATGATGTGGAAATAAATTTTTTAGATCATTGGAAATCTGAGTCAATCAACAGTAAATTATTGTCTACTGGGATCAGGGAATCATAGAATACAAAATGCTGATGGGGTGGATTAGAAATGGATGGTCCAGTAAATACCAATCCTACCTAAATCAATCATTATGGTTGGCTTGCCAATAACTGTCAATGTTAAATGAATGTATTATAAATGGTGACCGAGTTTTGATTCCACAATTAGATCATAAAAAAATATTAAAACTATTTCATCAAGAACATACTAGCATGATGAGGGCAAAAGTTTCTTGCAGCTATGTATACTGGCCAGGCATGAGTCATAACATAGAAAGATATAAAAATGTGCAGATCTTGTCAGTGCATCACAAACTTGCCCCAGAAAAAGTATTCACCATGGCCTAAAGAAGATAGACCATGGAACTGTGTATATGTCAACCATTGTGGATCAATAGATGACAACATTATATTTGTATTAGTAGATACTGCCTCCAAGTGGACAGAATATAATATTGTAAAATGCAAAAAAAACTATATGCACCCTAAAATAAATTTTTACATATCATGTTTCCCAGAGGTAGTGGTTTCCAATAATGGAACCAGGTTCACATTGAAAGAATTCAAAGCTTTTTTGAGAAGATATTGTCATATGTTTATAAGTATATAAATATTCCATGCATTCTGATTGTGTAATTTAATGTTTTGCATATCAAATAAGAAGTAACTAACATGCTTGTGCACCTCATTTTTTATTGTGCTAGATTAAAAATCGAGACATAGCAGAACACATTTCAAAACTCAAAATATGCTGATGTCAGTCATGACCTCAGTAAAATGATGATTCTAAAATGATAAATGTTTTGTCAATCATGAATCAGAGTCTATGCTTGCTTTATTAACTGTGAATCACTAATAGAACCTTTATGCAATATCAGTATTGTATTTATTAAATCAATAGTGGAACTTTAAATTTGAACTACAAAGGACAATATTCTAAGTGGGCCATTATATACTACTTAGAAGGCTACACAACATAGAAAAAGCATTCTCAAGATTCAGTTTGAATCCAGGTTGCATAAAGCTTGATGCATTTTTTTGGTTTTGCATATGCTTATAATATTTTTAAGTAGCTAATGATTCAATACTATTTTTAGCTAGAGGATTAAAAAATGATAGAAAATTCCTCAAATTTTTACCACCCAATAATAGGCAAGTCTCACAAGTAATGCTTTCATCTCCACTGTTCTTCTATACGAATCTATCGAAAAAAAAATTCCCCTACAGTGAACTATTTATAAACTCCTTTATCTTATTAGAAATATCAAGCAATATTAGTTTTAATTTAGACAAATAAAACCCCCACAATCTTTTATGCCCATAACACAATGCAAAAAATATATTTGAACTGCAAAAGTACATGATAGTTTTGACTGAGCAACAGTCTTTATTAAAACTCTTTTTATTACCTTAAAAAACATTGAAACTATTAAAAAATCAAATAATCTTTTCTTCTTGTGTGAAGCAGTTAATTTCTACACTAGTGAGATTCATTTTGGAGGTGATGAAGCAAATTATTAGTCCGTTGCCGGATTTAAATAGATAACTTTTAATAAAAAAAAATTTATTACATAACTTCTCACACTATAAGCTTTCATTTATGCTAAATTTTTTTATTAATATTACTCATATTAAATAGAATTTTAAATTTGTGTTTAACAAAAATATTTAATGGAATGCCATAATGGAGTTATAGAATTGCCAAAATGACTTATTAGTATTGCGTGCATAAAAAATTTGATAAAATTTACTCTTACCTCTCCGTAAATAGTTTTTTGTATAGGTCCTATTAATTGAGCTACCTGCAATAAATAAATAATAGACAAGGTGATTTAAAAATTTGAAAAGTCATACGAACACTATAAATAAATGCGGACAAATACGATATTGTTTATTAATGTTATGAAGCTGAAAAATGTTCATCTAGTTCAAGTAATTGATATATATATATATAAGCTTCAAACATTTATCAATTTTTATACGATATAGGGGATTTGAACACAGACTTTCAAGCTCCCTTCAGCCATCAACTCTATCACATACAACCGATACACATAACCACACACGTGAAACAGATAAATGATCTTCAATAATCGTATTTCGTGCTGAACCGGCATTCATTAGTTGGTCAAGATCATCATCTCCCATATATATATATATATATATATAAACAGTGCTCGGTTTATAATCTTCTACTTTAATGGACAGTCTTCAATCTACTCCACCATTCATCTCTTCAGTTATCCATACCATTGAAATTCTGATGATGGAATTCCCAAATCCCTTGCTAATGGCAATATTAATGACATGCTCATGTTGATCTTAAGTCACTCTGACCCTTCATGTATAGGAATTGTCTATTTAAATACACAGAAGAGGGATGGGCAGGATACAGGCTGAATTTGTTATATTTTAAATACAAATATGTTTCATATACCTGGAGTCTAGATGTAATATAGGGACGACTTTCAAACTTTCTTCAGCTATACACTCTGTCTCATACAACTGATACACATGATGACACATGTGAAAAAGGTAAATGAGAAATACATAAATTGGAGATTTATTTTTCACATGTGTGTGATCATGTGTGTTATTTATAGAAGATAGAATGAATGGCTAAAGGGAGCTTAAAAGTCTGTGTTCAAATCCCCTATATTATGTCTAAACTCCAGGTATATAAAATATACTTAGTATTTAAAATATTATATTTATACAATAGATAATTAAGTTTTCCAAAGGAGATTGGCAAGATTATAAAACATTAGTTTACTGCTTTAGTAAAACCAGTTTTGGTTTAAATTTCCATGACCATGTCTCAATAAAAACTATTACTTCTAGCTATCTGGACTTGTCTTTAGAAAAGTACAACTTTATTTACAATCATCAGCTTCTTGCTTCAAAGTTAAGATTGACTGCTGCTACTATTCAGAGTAATTGTAGCCTGGTGAATTGCTATATATATATATATATATATATTGAAGCAGTCGGATCTAAGTTCGATCCTAGCTTCATGATCTTTCACATGTAACCAACTTCAAACCCTTGTACTAACCTTGAATTTCTGATGCAATGGGGCTTTATACGTTCAGTCCATGCTAGTTTCCTTAAAGAAAAACTATTATAAATGTGTGTTAAAATTAACTCATTTGAGATTTAAACTAATCATTTCTATTAATAAATTCATGTTAGAATTATTCATGAATTTATATATATTACAACTGTGTGGATTATGCGTATATATTTATAAATGTTTAAATATATATAATTGTTCGAAAGTTTTATTGCATCGGGAATGTCTATTTTACTTTTAAATA
The DNA here is from genome assembly GCA_028023455.1 of Epiperipatus broadwayi. Classification (NCBI taxonomy): domain Eukaryota; kingdom Metazoa; phylum Onychophora; class Udeonychophora; order Euonychophora; family Peripatidae; genus Epiperipatus; species Epiperipatus broadwayi. The sequence continues at coordinate 3,114,704 of JAQFVV010000035.1, read as the reverse complement.
ATATGTTAAATTTTTAGTGATTAAAAGCTACATTCTTTCAATAAGCTTTCAGATTTTCTCTTTCCAAAACAATGGTTAAAGTTTTTATTTATTAGAAATAGATTAAGTCTTTAAAATGTAAGGACGGTCCTAATTAAAATCATTTTCTGATTTTAAAAATTCATTTTCTAATTAGAAAATGAATTCAAGTTAATGAGTTTGAAAGCCTTATCGAAGGAATGTATCTAAAAACAACTAGATTAGGAAAAAAGCGCTAGCCTGAAGGCATCAGATACAGTATAAAGAGCCCAGGAAAAGTTTCCAAGCAGCTATTATTCCTCATCAACAGAAGCCATATTATTTCATTAGAGAAGAAGCCGCTCAGTTAAATTATGAAGTAAAATAGTGTTTCTACCATGGTGGGGGGGGGGGGCTTAACTTCAAGAGTCTGACTACGGTTCCTTAAGTCCCCTGAAAATCTTCAATGTGGCTGCAATATAAAAATTCATATACCAATCGTAAGCTGCTGAAATGCTATTCACATAATTTTCAAAATGCACGCATATGTTTCATCCAACTGGACTCTGCCCTGTGGAAACTCAGAAGCCAACCACGAAGAAATGGTAATATCTTTCCTGTTGAACCTGGCCAGTTCTGAACTTTAAGTTAAAACATCTTTAAGCTATCTACTGTAAAATTGTCTTTTTATTAATGCTATTTTAAATTATGTAGTAATTCTCTATCTATCTCTAGTCTTTAGATTTAATATCTGTTAACTTTCCTTTCTTACGATGGTGGTTCATTTATTTAACCCTATTATATATTTGCTAGATGATTATTAATATAATTTATTTTTTATTATATGCCAATAATAACTTCAACTCGATAATAATTTCCTTCGTTGCATTTGCCGTGTTAAATAATATTATATTTATTTTTATAGTAATTCTTACCCACTAGAACTAATTTGATACAGTTCTATTAATTATCGAGTTGAAGGATTTATACAATTTTTGCTATTTTATTAATGGCTAATAACAACAAATTATTAGCTCAATTTCTAACCTATGCTTCCGGCCACTTTACTGAGTTTATAATATCTATTTATTCACATTAACATATTGTTTCACAAAAAGGTCGATAAAGGAGTTAAATGAATATATTCTAATTCAAATTTTATACTTTCTAGTAATATTCAGGAAGGGCATGGGATTTAGGGCATAATTAATATAATTTCTAATTGCATTAAATACTTTTTGATTAAAGCACGTTTGACTTTAATTTAACTTGATCAGGTCATCACATAGAGCACTTTTTATATAAATTGGGTTTTATTATTTAAATACAATAATTACCAAGTCATCATTTTCCGAATGTTGCTGACGCAAGCCATCTCCTGTTTCATAGGCTTGTCCTCGGTGATATTTCTATTAGTTTAATTATCTAGGAAGAAAGCACTTCCTCCACTTGCTCACTTTTTTATTATATTGGAACACCAAAGGCTTGTGGCTATGACCCGGCCTGGTTTCCCCTCATACTTAAATCACCGACCAGGCATCATATTTATCGTGTTCATTTTTATAGCTCATAAGTCGTCAGTACCGTTTATTTCTGTTTTAGTAAAGCCCGCTCTAATGCTCTTAAATCATGATGAATTGATTTTATTAAAGTCGAACAAATTCATATTTATTTATAATTAAGTTTTCTATTAAATATTAAAGTTATGCCTTAAATACGTATCTTGCTCTTTGTGAATTGATTTACGAATGTGAAAATAAATATCACATTTTTTCCTTTAGAATCAGAATAATAATTTCAGTCTTAGCCAAATATCTTTATCTACCTTTATTTTCTTGTCGGGGGCATAGACATATATTTATCATATAATATTGCGTAATAGTATTGGCATATAATAACGACTGCCATTCTTGTTGTAAATATAAATTCCGTTTAAAGACTAGAGGTAATCTATATCATAATCTAAAAGTTGAACAAAATTATTATTATTATTAAACATTTTATTAACACATTTGGTTTTTAACTTTCGTTCTTATTCAATAATTATTTTTAATATTAATGCTCGCTGTCTGTATTGGCAACCCGAACACATATATATATGAGTTGACTTATAAAGATTCTTAGTTATTTTATTATACTTCATTAGAATTAAATCAGGAGTCTCATTAATCATCATCATCTGTTGAGCTAGTTCCTTGGTGCATAGTCATGTACCATCGATATTGTCATCCATTGATTTGATCTGAGCTCATGAGTTGGGTTTGAATTCAGTTTGAACCGCCTGAGTTTGAATCCGACTTTGAGTTTGGGTTTGTTGATGTGTTGGCTTCTTTTTGACCGGTACAATATATAGCTAAATAGCTGACGTTTCAGTACAATAACAAGTACCTTCCTCAAAATGCTGAAACATCAGCTATTTAGCTATTTTACCACACGGAATATCCTGAAAATAATAATAAGAAATCATCATTTGTCCATGAAAATATTAGAATTAATATATATATGTAATAATATTATTATTTGATGTCTGTATTTTTAAAGCAATATACATAATTATATAATTGAATATTTGCAAATACAGTAACTAAATAATTAAAATTTTTATCCACTTAGGAGCATCCCAGTAATCTTTGTCAACTAAAGATTTGAAAGGTTAACTTTCCCACAATTCCGTGATCTTAACATTTGCTGCTTGTCTGTTAATTAAGTCATGTTTATATTTAATCGAAAGAGCTCCTAAGTGAATAAAAATTTTAATTATTTAGTTATTGTATTTACAAATATTCAATTATATAATTACACACACACACACATATATATATATATATATAAACTGTATTAAGAAGAAAACTCTATTAATAATAAAAATATTGTAGTGCTTTGCATGCTTTTCATAGATAATTCTCATACACATAGCAATGCTTATAACAGAGATGAGGGAATAAGACCCTGTTTAAAAGCTAAAAAATTAGCACATTATTTTCATTGTGCATGAATTAATTAGAGAAAGCCACTTTTTGGGAAAGGGGATGCAGATTCTTTCCTATTGATGGCACAATTATTGTTGGAAATGTGCCAAGCCTTCTTGATCTTTCATTTGATGTCATTGAATTCTGAGCAAACAATGTCGAAACATATGAGCTTGAATCAATGGCTGGAATTAGTGAAATGCTAAAAACAAAAAACAGATTTAGGGTCTGATGGTGTTTTTGCCTGGTTATACATATATTTATGAGCCAATAGGTAGACAGATTGGCCCAAAATTCACCATAGTAAATGGATGGGCAAGAAAAATCTTGGCATTTGATTTTAAATACAATTTGAGAATGAAGATCTGGTGGTAATCTATCTTTTGAATTATTGATTAACCAGTACAAAGAGGGAGGAGTTCAGGGTCCAACTCGATGGGCATGAGTGATAATTTTAAAAATTATATGATCTCTATGTAGCAAAGAAACAGCCAAGGTTTATCATTGGTTGTTGGGGTGCCACATTTTATAGTAAAATTTTTTGACAGTTTGAATGAGAGATGAAAATTTAAATCCAATGTTGCACAGGTCAGATATGTATGTGTCAATATTGATTTCACAGTCAGGTTCACATTTACACAGATAAAAATTTCAAGTTTGTGCACTGTTGGTGTAACAGATTTTAATGTGTGAAACTGCATAAGTAGAGATGTTTGACAAGCATTTTGTAGTTGAATGAGACCATGTCTTGTTGAATATACAAATCAAGAAATTTGATGCTGTTTTAATTGGCTTTACTTTCTCGAGTCCATTTCAATGATGAAGCAAGCATGAGATCCTGTTGAATTTTCTCTCATCATTCAAATCAAACAGAATCTTGTGCTTGTTTCATCACCAACAGTGCACAAACTATTAAGGCATTCTTACTTAGAAATTTTTATCTGTGCAAATGCAAATCTAACCATAAAAATATTGACATGTATATATTTGGCTGTCTCAACATTGGATTTAAGTTTTCATCTCTCATGCAAACTGTCAAGAACTTTCGTTATAAAATGTGACACCAATCCCCAACAACCAATAATACCTCTTGGCTGTTTCTTCCCTATATACCCAAAGTAATTCATCTGATTCACAAAATTGTCTCTCCTACGCATCAAGTTGGATTCTGCACTCCTCCCCTTTTGTATTAATTAATCAATAATTCAAAAGATAGACTACCACCGGATCTTCATTCTCAAATTGTATATAAAATCAAATGACAAGATTCTTCCTCCCATCCATTTACTATGTGGAATTTTGGGCCAACCTGTCTACTCTTGGCTCAGCATAAATACACATTCGGACACTAAGTCTGGTTTTCTCAAGCATTTCACAAATTACAACTTTGATTCAAATCCAAATGTTTCAACAGTTTGATTGGACTGCAATGATACTAAGCAAAATGTCAAGGAAGTTTGGCATATTTCCAAGAACAAGTATGCATCAATAGGAAAGAATCCTGCATTCCCCTTTCCAAAAAGTAGTTTGCTCTAACTAATTAATGCCCTATGCAAATAATATACTAATTTTTTAGCTTTTAAACAGGATCTTATTCCCCCAACTCTGTTAGAAGCATTGCTATGTTTATGACAATTATTTGTCGAAAGCATGCTAAGCACTATAGTATTATTATTAATAAAGCTTTGCTTTTATTAGTTTGTGTGTGTGTATATATATATATATATATATCCATGGAGATAAAGTATTCATAAATTTTACTCATTGCTGTTTTATAAGTGGACTACTGAACAGATTCTCTAGCAATAAATGATCTCAATTTTCATAGACCCCCCCCCATCTTAATATAAAACACTAACCGATTTCCTAAGCAGTTTACATGACTGTTTATGTTATTGTCAATTTATTTACCTTCTTATTTAATTAGTCAGACTTACATTTTAAATCTTATTCGAGTTTTATAAATTGAATGAGTCCATTATTGAGGATAAACTTTAGACAAGCCCTCAACGCACACATAAAATATATAGAGTCTACATCTTTGATTCGCCTAGCACTGCAAAATTTTATACAGAAAAGCAATAGTTAAAAAAAAACAACACCAAAGTATTGTATTTTATAACTCATATAGATTGTTCTTTGTATTTTATAACTGACAAATAATAGTTAAAATGAGATATCTTTTTGTAATTATTATTTCAATAAACACAAAAAGTGTTGTTTTAATTCTAGATATTTGGAAGTAAATTATGTGATGTTGTTTTTTTTTAAAAAAAAAATAAATATTAGCACATTTTAAATCATTTTTATCCCAAAATTTATTTTTGCCTTAAAAAAATTATTGTAAAAAAAGACTGAAGTTATCTAATAGCTTTTTAGTGATCATAATTTAACATTATGCCATTATTTTAAAATAAAACATTGATTATTTTCACTGTTTTCCACAGGTTTTATAGTGAAGATATGATTAAGTAATCTTATGTAATTTTTGGATGGTGAACTGAAAATGATATTAAAGTGCAACATTAGTTGTTGTTTGGAAGTTACAGAACTAAAGAAACCTGTTTGCATGTCTCAGTGGAAATGAAGACAGTATGTTGATGTTGTTCAAAAGTTCTGCTTTCAAACTGATCTTTGAAAAATCTGTAAACAGAGATTATTTATTGTGACTGCATGTGATTTCCAAAGCTGCCAAAACACCATTAACATTAGAGAAAATGATATCACTTTCTTCGGAATAGATATCAATAATGAAAGTAAGATGTTCACATTTTCTACAAGGTGATTCCACTGTTTCAACTTGATGGCCAATAGTCCTCCTGTTTTATTCTAAGGACAATTCCAGATTCCTGATAAGATCATTGTATTCTTTCTAATTATTTTTTATGCTATTTCTCAGAAATATTTGACATAAATTCATGATGAATTGATAATGGCTTTGCAAATTCATTCATGGCTAAGATTCATCTACATTTTGTCTCCATTGGGTATAGTTTGGAGATAGGATATTTTCCTACTGTGTAGTACAGTCAATTTGCAGAAGGGATTTTATAATAACTAATTGTCTTCTTCTTAGTCATCATTCCTTTAAAATTGGGTACCAGGCAAAAATATAGTCTAAATGTGATTACTTGTTTCCCTACATACCAGTTAGACTAAAAATGGCACATTTCTTCCCATGCCACCATACTCAGAGATTTATTGAGCAGATATTGCAACAAAAATGCAGAACCCATGGTTTGTCTTGATTTCCTACTTTACAACCTAAGTATAAGAAGCAGGTTTTTCATATGATTTCTGTCATTATTGGAAGCAAATATAACCTTATCATGAATATAACAGAAGTAGTTTCACTGTTCATATATTTGCATAGCATATTTCCAACACACTGAATGTAAAATAACACAAATGAAAGTTATTTTGACAATATGAATTCACAGGAATAAAACAATAACTCAGTTAATGAATCCTAACATAACAATTCAACTTGCATTTCTATTTGTGCATATGTCCTTTCCACTTCCAAAACATAATTATAGTTCATGTACTCAAAGTTAGCAGTTGTTTCCATATTAATCCAGAGACAGAGGAAAATCTAATTTCAAAAAAGAAACAATGAGATTGTAGTCCAAGAACACTTCATTTTAAACTTGCACATCAGACGGAATATCAACAAAAACAAAAAGGTTAGTGTCCATCACTCTTTGCTGAGCCATAACACAAGACATCAAGAATATATATATATTAGTACATGCAGATAGTAAATAAAAAAATTATAACAAACACAGGAAGACAAATAGTATAGTTTCCAAACATAACCACAACTGAAAAATTGTAATAAATATGAAAAAGAAATATTTTACTTTCTCAAAATAATGCATTTTCTGATTTTTTTAACCTTTTTTTTTTTGTATTGTTCCCAATCTGAAACTTCCAAATAAATACTTCTCTTATATTTTAATGCCATTTTCATGCCCAGCATCTCAAAATTATGGGAAATTATTTAATTATGTTTCCACTACAAAAGCTTTCTAATTTTTGTAGAATAAGCTCTTATTTTTGGTTAAGGAATAAAAATATTTTCAATATGAAAAAGATTATATATTTATAATGGTAGTTATTTTTGGAGGATAAAATTTACCATAGTTAAATGTAGGTAATTGTTATTTGAAAATTATTTTCTGTAAGATTTTATTTTTGTGCATTTTTTTTTGTTTTTTAAACCAAAATAAAAATTAGGTTGTGAATTGTTTATCGTATTAAATTTTTTCTAATTATTAGGGGAAAAAATAATGAATTATGGATAGATGTAAAATCCAGAAAACCATCAGAAAAGTCTTTTGATATAATTTATTTTTGTAAGCATTGATCAAATCAATACAAGAAATTCATAACTGAAATCTAGTTGAAAAGACATCTCAATTTTTGTGAGATATATTGAAGTATATATTTTCTGAATGATCATATTTTCAGAGTATTACAATATTAAAAACATTTTTATTAAAGCATATATATATATATATGATGTTACATTATTTTTTTTATTATTAAACATGAAAAAAAATAAAAGTTCGCAAATAAAACTTCTTTTTCAAGAATTAAAAATTGAAAATTAAAATTCTATACTAAACTCATATATATTTAAAATCACACAGACCCGAGAAATTAAAAAAAAGAAACTTTATTAAAAAAAAAGAAAAAGTATTTTAAAACTAAATTGTCAGTAAAGATTTAAAGATAAAAATATATCTAAGTTTGTACAAAACAAATTAATTAATGTTATTGAAAAAATGGAAATGATTAATTTAATTAGTCCAAGTGAACTAGCCCTTGGGCATTTAAATGTATAAGTAATGGTCAGATAGGAAAACAATAGAAACTAATGGCCAATGAAAAAAATCCATCGGGAAATCGGACCTCAACAGAAGGATCACATCATCGATGACGTAATGTCAATTGGATCTGAAAGTTACATATAAAAGAAGTTTGGAAATAAATTAGGAGTGGATTGAAGAAAATTTAAGAGAGATGTATGACAGTAGTGGTAATATGTGTTAGTGCGGAGTAGAAGGAGAAGGGATTGAAAAGATGCACTCTTCAATCCCTTCAGTTCTGCTAAGAAAGAAAGAGAAATGATCTATCATTTTCTACATTGAGGACCAGCTAAAGTAAAAGACCTCCAGATAAATAAAAAAAACAATGGCTAACTGGATACCAATATCTTCAGGATGGTGTGGGAATTCCCGTTCCAAAATTACAAACAACTACAAATTATGGACCTTTTAAAACCATAAGAACTTTAGATAATTCATGATCATTAAATTAAAAACTTTTCGTATTTAAAATAATTGCAATAGAATGCTATCTGACCAACTTTATTTATTAATAAGTAATTTTAATTGGATGTATTTCTTTTGTAAAATCATTTCCATTTTTTTTTGTTCTTTTAAGTTTTTATTATGATTTCTGTTTTTCGTTAAATTAAATTATATAAATGTTAAATTTAAGTTGGGCGTGAATGGCTATATAGATTTGTAAAATTTTATTAGGGGAGAGTAATCTTAGGTTATTCATTCCGTAGTTGAATTGGGTCAATAAATTGGATATATTGGTGTAATTAGTAGATGTAGTACGAGATTCGCTATGGGCAGAATCGCTGTATACACCACACACTCTCGTTTTGCCTATGGGAGAAATTATAAGATGGAGATCGCAGTTCCTTCCTATGGAGTTTTTTTTAATTGCTCTAATCATCAGATAGATGTAGTATTCCTATCTGATGAGAGGCAATTTCGTATTACATTGAACACATCGATATATCAGATGGATTGACGTTGGTCTAACTGTGAACTTTTGGCCTAAGGTTAAATAAGGGATAAAATATTTTCTTTTCAAATGCAATCTATGTATCTATTCATACTCGATGCACTAAATAAAAATGCATTAAATTTAAGTTGGGTATAGACACTTGCATGGATTCGTTATCGGTTAATTGTGCTTTTGGTTTTCATATTTGATCAAAATATATAGACATTTGGTAAATACTGATACCTTACGGTGAGTATCTAAGATGTATTTATTTCGGATGTCTTTTAAGTTATTGGTGTCTATGCAGCATCTTATGATGAATGCCATTGGGTTTCTTATAAATTTCCCTCTGCATTTCCATCAATGACTTTATATTTTGATCGTTTATGTTTATTTTGAAATGTTTTTAACCGTGTAATCTGTGTAACCGATCTATACTCAACAAAATAAAACAAACTTTTATAAATCCATCTGTGTGAACTTATAAAAATTAAAATGTAAATTAAAATCTAAAATCAAAGTTAAAAATGTAAGTTAAATTTTAAAATGTAAACATACTAAAATAATAACGCTAAATTTTATAAATATGTGCGTAAATAAATGTTTGTGTGTTAATTACTGGCAGTGGCTTATTTTATTCTTTTTTTAAAAATATTCTTATATAAGAATTTATTATAAAATATAAATGTCTGCTGTTCCACTGTGCTAGTGACAATGGGCTAACGACCGGAATCAACCAATAAAAAATATATATATTTTTTTAACTTACGTATCTGCCTACTATATAAATTTTCTAGGCTCAAATGCCTAGCGCCCTGTAGTGCAGATCATGTTAAGTCTCCTTATTCCAGATCGTTATAAAATATATATATATAATTAAAATTACCCCAAATCCAAAATTCAAACAGACCAGCATAAAAATAATATTAAAACACTACCAAAGGTTTCACTGCTACAAGCAGACTTCTCAAGTGTAAAGAATTACAAAAACTACACAATATATATAATATTAAACATTACCCACAAATCCACTCACTTCCCATCCACCCTTAATATTAAAAGAACTTTTAAATAAGTTAATTGCTTCAGAATAATAAATTTTCAATAATAAAGATTCTTTAATTCTTCTTTTGATTTCATTTCTCTCAAAGAAGAATTAAAGAATCTTTATTATTGAAAATTTATTATTCTGAAGCAATTAACTTATTTAAGAGTTCTTTTAATATTAAGGGTGGATGGGAAGTGAATGGATTTGTGGGTAATGTTTAATATTATATATATTGTGTAGTTTTTGTAGTTCTTTACACTTGAGAAGTCTGCTTGTAGCAGTGAAACCTTTGGTAGTGTTTTAATATTATTTTTATGCTGGTCTGGTTGAATTTTGCATTTGGGGTAAATTTAATTATATATTGACTAGTTTAGCTTTATGCTTGTAATGTTTATATATATATATATATATATATATATATATATATATATATATATATATATATATATATATATATATATAACATTTAGTATATAAAATATATTTCTATTAGATATTTAAAATAATAGATGCCTTTATAATTACAATTCTATAGTTAATAAAATGTTTTTTTACTTTTTTTATAAAAAAATCTTTTCATTTTTTAAAACTAAATTATTATTCAAATTTGAACAATAAGATGAAAGTTTTTATTTACTAAATAATGAAAAAAATATCTATAGGAAAGCAACACTGAAGATGTTTAATTTTGTAAGTTATCTTTCAATCAATTTTTTAAAGCAATGCCTTGACTATGGAATAGCATTTGTTAGACTTTCATCCTTTAGTGTTTCATCTTTCACAATCCATTTCTTTCTATACACAATTCAACTTCCAAGTGTCTTAATCACTTTCTTATAAATACTTGGTTAAACTAAAACTTCTCTATTTGCTTATCTTTCTCATTTATGGGGCATATGTGTTTACATAAAAATGTATCTAAAACATTTTTTCTTTAAAAAATAAATCCCTTAGTATAACTGTGAATATACAAACACACAGACAAAGAATGGATGGTGAAATTTTACATACAAGGTGGAACCCAAAAATAACCAGAATCATTCTCTGGTTTGCACACCTGTTGTAGTATATACTTCTGCTGTTACATAAATCTTGCAGAAATCCTTCTGCATGAATCTATCAAATGACATCATCATGTAAAATCTTGGGTTCATGTAACATTATTTTATAAAATGCATTGTGCATTTTTGACATTTTGACAATTTTTTTAAAATGACAGCAAATTTTTGACAATGTGAAATTCTGTTTACATTTACAGAAAACAACAAGAAAAAAGCTGTAATACTTAAAACAGATTACAAGAATGCTGATCTCAAAAAAACACAAGTTTATGTGTGGTTTAATTAAAATGTTAAATTTACCACATCTCTAAAAAATGTTGCAAGTGAAGTTCCAAGTCAAAACAACACTGATTTTTTTTTTGACACAAATAACATTTTCCCTAAAATTTTAATCCATAATGATCAGGCATTTCATCTGCAAGTTCTGAAATGTTTACATGATGTGGTAAAATGTAAACATCCTGACAAAGAAAAAGTGCAAGTTTCACTCACACAAAGTGTCACCTCTCAAAGCCTTGAGTGTGAAACACTTTTAAATTAAATGCAGCATGATTCAGCTTATGTATCAGCCATATTCATTCGATCTCATTTCTGGTGACTTTTTTTTAATTCCTCAAATAAAATTTTGCAGACTTAGAAGTGGTGGAAAAAATGACAGAGACATTAAAACACTTCCCTTTGAAAGTACTTCTGGACTACTTTAAAAAATGAAAACCATATTTAGACCAGTGTACTGCATCAATACTTAAAAATATTTTTTTATTACAAAATTCCAGTTATTTTTGGGTATCCATGTGTACATTTATATTAAGAAAGTAATATGAACACATGACACTTAAGTTGATTCATCAAGTTCAACTATATCAATTCTTCAAATGATTACCTATTTTTTATGTTTATACTTATTATTAGCATTAGACTTCCACAAAGGTCATATGATTTTATTTTTTATTTTGTTAAATAGAACAACAAAAAGCTTAAATAAAAAATGTATGATATGAAATTAAACATATATTTGAAAAATTAACAAAATTAATACATCTAACTATTATAAAGTAATACTTTTATTTAAAAAAAATACTTCTACTCTTCACTGAAAATTTTTTTCTAATCAAATGGAAATATGATATCATGGCATGGTGTTGAAGATTAGATAGTATGCTAAAAGAATATTCACAGTATTTACATTTACAAGGTTGCTCCCTTGTATGAATTTGCGAATGCTGAATTAAGTTTACTGACCAAAGAAAAATCTTTCTACAAAATTCACATGAATACTTACTTTCCTTAATTTTGTTAATATGAGAATAATGAAATTGTTCTGGAGTTTTTAAAGAATCTGACAATTTAGTGAAAGTGTATTTGGGTTTCATTATTTCATTCTACATTATTGTAATGCTATTCATCATAGAATTTACAAAAGGATATTGAGATGGAAAAGCTAATATTTTATTGTGTTCTTGAAATGCATATTTAATTTTTATCTATGAGATAAATTGGTATGTTTCTTTTTATTACAATTATTTTCTGATAATCTAACAATGGCATTACAATATCACACAAATTGTCCAAGAAAGAAAATGAAGAGTTAGTGTTAATAGGAAATCACAGAAACTATTGACTTCTATCCTCTCTTGATTATTAGGTTTTGCACCCATATTCAATCCATTTTATGGGTGATTAGACTAATTGTTAAATACTTCAAATAACAACAGTGTTTACAAAGGTGCTTGTAATGAATTCTCAGCTAAGTAGAATAAAAAGATATTCAAAAGTTCGCAACTCAGCAAACAATTAATTATACAATTATTTGAAGAATCTCATGATGAAGTCATTACTGCAATTATTTACTGTGTCCACAATATCGCATTTGTGTCCAGGTTGAGTGAACTATGGGAATTATTTTAAATCAAAAGAAGTTATGATCTTTCTTTCAGTTGTCAGTTCATAGCCAATATAACTAGTCATTTATTATTGGTTAATAATAGTTATTTCAGTATTCTTAGCTAGAGGTTAAAGGTCATAGATTAATTTGGTTGAATGGATAAATGATAACATAAATAATAAATGATACCATTGTAATATATGGTAACCTCCTTCACTACTGTTTTACTTCCACATAAGCCAAGCCTATAGTTTATCTTTATTTTTATTTTTTTTTCTATGGTTGCTTTAGAAATGGATGTGCACCATTACTATATAGTTTCAAGTCTGGATATGAGGATTAAAAGGAGGGATATAGAAATATATGAAGATCCAGTGGAATTAGCTTTAATGAACACACAAATATATGCGTCTTTCTAACAAAAACCTATACATGAAGACTAGCAAAGTATTAATTAGTCTAAGTATGTTAATGAGTAATTCTAATGATAGTAAAAAATATATGCACTTAGAGAAATGGTATGTTATTGATGTGCGCTGATAATAAAATATCTATGGAATGAATAATATTGATAATTTGAATAAACTAAACTTAATATAATTAAAAACATATACTAGCAAATAAAACAAACATTTTACTACTTACACATTTAACAATATTGTTCTCACAAGGCACGTTTGAGATTAAGCATAATCCATCATTAATCATATATTCAAATAAGCTAAACAAAGAAGTATAAATATTATCAATATACATTTTGTAAAAAGTAAATTTGTTTATATAATCACTGCATTTAAATATCTATCTGTCTGTCCGTCCATCCGCCCATCCATCCAGCCATCTATCCACCCATCCACCCACCTACCTACCTACCTACCTAATCTATCTACCTGCTTGCCTGCCTGCCTGCCTGCCTATCTATCCATCCATCCATCCATCCATCCATCCATCCATCCATCCATCCATCCATCCATCCATCCATCCATCCATCCATCCATCCATCCATCCATCCATCCATCCATCCATCCATCCATCCATCCATCCATCCATCCATCCATCCATCCATCCATCCATCCATCCATCCATCCATCCATCCATCTATCTATCTATCTATCTATCTATCTATCTATCTATCTATCTATCTATCTATCTATCTATCTATCTATCTATCTATCTATCTATCTATCTATCTATCTATCTATCTATCTATCTATCTATCTATGTTTATACATATAAGAATCAATCAAATCTTCCAGATTTGCACTCCTTCTAAAAATTTTTATAAATCTTGAACGATCACTTAGTATAAAATTTTCTCAAACTAATTTCTCCCACAAAATATACATTTCATGAGAAATCTCATCCAGCAGGTGAACTAAATATTTGAAATACTAGGAAATGATAGACTTTTTTGTTTATAAGTCTTAATTACATTCAATTTTATTTCGAAGCTTGAACATTTTATACATATATAGTATTTAACCATTAATTATCTCATAGTAGGTTAGATAATTGTATGAACATTAAAATACGTAATGTAACAGAAATATGACTTATATAAATATATAATAAATGGATTGATCAATTTAATATATATCTGTAATTTAGTAAATATTTTAATGTAGATTTAAATTATTAACATCAGTTTTAAGATGTGAATATTAAAGCATCGATGAGTTAAATAACATATATGTATATAACCAATTGTTAAAACATTCAAAGTATTATTTCTGCATGGAGTGTTTTTAAGTCTGATCCAGTGACAAACAAGAGTTTCTCACGAAATGCATATACAATGAGAAATATTGATTGAGGGAATAGTCAAAGATTTACAAAAAGTTTTGGAGGATTACATCACAAATCTGAAAATTCTGAATGGTTATAAATATTCATATTAGTTAATTTAACAAATGAACATGCGTATAAATATTTAAAGTATACATATTGTATGACTATATATATATTTAGAATGAAGCACTTATTATATATAAAAGTTTGCATAAATATGTACTTTTCTAAAGTACATGCTTTTTTTATATCTGCACTTCTATATGTAATATATAGGGGTTGAACTCAGAATTTCACACGACCCTTAACCATTCATGCTATCTCATACCACTGATACACTTGCTCACACACATGTCGAAAAGATAAATAATCGCCAATTCACGTATTTCGTGCTAAACCAGCACTCATCATCTGTCTTTGTATAACTTTTACATTTATATCATTTACCATTATTAAAATATGTATTAATATTTAAAGAGTAATAAAAACAAGTTAATTTGTGTTAATTTTTGTAAACTAAATTTATCTTTTTGATTTAAAATTAAATACTTATTTCTTTTTTCAATTAGTTAAAAATATAATGATGTACATTATTATGTATTGTTTACAAATTCAGCTTGTAGAATATTTTAAATTATAGGAAAATTTAAAATTTATAAAAAAAAAAACAACATTTAAATATATAAATGGTAAGGAAAAACAAAAATAACAACTCTATCTGTCTACAAAGAAACAGTGAAGAAAATGATATCATTATAATACAATAGTTAATTTACATTTACTTTCCTTATTATGTTTATCCTCGCGCTAAAAATAGCTTGATACCCATTTATTGAACAATAAATGAATGACTATTTCAGTTTAATACAGATTGGATATCTGAAAAAAAATCTATGTTTCTTCAAACTAATAATCTGAAATTTAAAATAAATCTAAGTTTTAAGCTCAGGCTAAGTCTCTTGGAAAGTAATGAACATATAATACCAGATCACTTCTTATATGTGTAAAGAACTCAGTTTTATAACAACTAAAACATCACATGATCCACTATTTCCTATGCAACACAAACTGTTAAATTGATAGCAAACTCTCCATACAGTAGTGCCACTCAATACAAGCCTTAATAATCAATAGATACAAGGTTTATGCATAAAATCTCTAACTAATGCCCATTCATCCAATATTCCCAGATTAATTTCTAGTGCATAGCTTTTATTAGCAGCTTTAAAGGTGGCTGCCAGAGAATTGTATTAGATCCTAAGGTCTAGATGCAGTGCTCTCAGATCCAAGGATCCTCACTGATCAAAACCACAAGGTAGAAAATAGTGTGAGGATGTTGAATGAGTAAGCACTCTAGATGGGGTTTTTATGTACAAACTTTGCATCCATTGATTACTAAGGTTTTCAGTGGGTGGCACTACTGAATAGAGAGTTTGTTATTATTCTATAACAACTGTAGCCTTTTATATTTTAGCTTGAAACATTAATGTGACCTTTCATATGCTTATTCATATACTTTTATCACCATATTGTAGAATCAAGTACTGCAAACTTCAATAATCACTGGATACCAAATTGTATAATGCTATAAAATCTTCAACTCCAGATCAGTTTCTGGTTTTTGCCTTCATCAGTGAAAACTGTGTTAAAAGTGGATCTAATGTACTCACACTTATAGCAGCCAACTTTTACTTCTTTGTACTCTTTAAGCTAATGATTTAAAATTTAAAAAAGATTTTAAACCCATGCTACCTTCCATTCTTAGTTACATACTTTTGACAAAAGATCAATTTCTATGTTGTGACGGTAACTCTTTTATCCCAATATCTAATTTATTCTAAACATTTCGTAGTTGGCAAAGTGTAAGTTAAATTTTAGCTCATTAAGTTTTTTTATATATATATTTATATTATATATTCACAAATTGATAAAAATCAGCATTTATAATTAATTTTAATTAATTTTATTTTAGTTTATAAATAAACTCTTGTAGTTAATTAAAACATTTCAAATAAATTTGTTTAAGATTTATATTTCTTAATTCTTTCTTTTTTATATATTATTAATTAATACTTAAAAAATCTTTTTTTAAGCATTGTTTCTGGTTTTAATATTCTAAGTATTATCTGTAAACATATAGATTTATCTAATTAAAAAAAAGTTTGGTAGATTGCTTGAATGAAAATAATTACTGACTTAATTAAGAAATTTTTGGTAAATTGAAGAAATAAAGATAAGTACTGGCTTATCTAATTAAAAAAAATAGGTAACAACTGGCTTTCTTAATTAAAAAAAACTCTTGGTGAATGAGTGGACTTCTTAATTAAGAAAGTGAATGATATAAAAAGACTAACTCAGAATTATAGAATTTATTCTGCTTCTATTTGTCATTGAGCCTGCTTTGTCTTGTGGTCATCGCTTTTGCTTAAAATGATGTAACCTAAACTTTTGCCATTTCTCCCTAATATGAGTGATTAAGAGGCCCATTTATTGTCATCCTATATTTGTAGTGATTGGATCAAATGCACAGCATATTTTTGTGATGGCCTGCACATGGGAACAGGTATAGTGAATTAAAGCTGCTTTATTATTGATTGTTTGTTTAATGCAAATGTGAAATATAATAGTGACCACATATGGATAAAACATTGAGTCATTATCAAACTTCAAAAATTATCTAATAGTATTATAAATAAATTTTTGGAGAAGCGTAATAGTTAAACTAACAGCTATAAAATAGACAATATACTTACATGAAAGGAATTCATTACCATAAAAATGCATTTATTTAAGCTATTGTATTCAAATCCAGACATATTTGAATTATCTCAGATATAGTCGATCTCTGTTTTATTTAAACTCTGTGGTATTTAAATTCTCCAATTGAACTGTATACTATATTGTGTTAGATTGTTAATAAACATTGTTTTGTTAATTTTTAGATTGTTTTGGCATTTTATTTGTTGTTATCTGCTCTGCCAATTACTATTTGCCAAAAACTTTGCTCTTTGTGATTTAGAGGTGATTTTAGATATCTGACTAATGGTACAGTTGTGGTAGACATTTATATTTGGTATCTTCACCACTAAAGTATAAATTTCTAGGCTAGAGGTCTAATGGCGCCCTCCAGTGAGGATATTAGAGTACCTGCTGTCTATTACAGTATATTTTGAATATTTCAGTTCTATAACAACTATAGCTCCTTCTATATATTTTAGGTATATAAAATATATAAAAATGTAGTATCATAATATCAAGTCTATATAACTACTCAAGTGAGTTAGATTGGATTTAAAATCTTTGCATTTTTTATCTATAAATTTTAAGTTATCTTGAATAATAAAAGTAATTAAAAAGTGACTGCTAGATATGTAAATGCATTAGACCCAACTATGAATCCTAGTCTTCAAGATAAAAGCAAAAACCAGAAACTGGTCTAGGCATTTTATAATACTGTACTATCGGTTTTTCATTGGTTATTTAAGGTTACTCTACAATAGGGTAAAGTGTTATTTGTTATTGGAAACATGAGTAAACATACAAGCCGATCAAGTGAATTATTAACATTAAAATTATATTTTCTAGTAGAAATTATTAAAGAGGACTTATAAACAGATATGGTGCAATTGCATTTTTAAACACTATCTGGTTGTATTCATAATTTAAATACATTCACCATGATTTTAGGAAAAATTATGAATAAAGAAAAATATTTTCAAAATCTAATTTATTGATTCTTAAATCAAAAATTTATCTTTTATCAACAGTTCAGTAAATGCCAGCAAAGCAAAAAAAGTTATGCTCCCATATGATTATCTATTTTTTCTAATCATTGGCTAAATTCGAATTTCAACAAATGGGATGTTGTTAAATATGAGACGTTCTTGATTATTATATAAGATTGTTTATGATAATTTTTTTAATCAACACAATATGTAAAACAGATGCTTAAAATTACTTATTAATAACCATAATTTTAATACTAAGCATTTTAAAGTGCAAGTTGGATTTTTTAAATTAAATATAAGATTATATGTAATACATCTGTAATTTATAATATCATTATAAATAAATATGCTAAACAAGTGTAATGCAAAAAACTGCAGCAAATTATTTGGTATTAGTCAAGCGTTGGTGGCCTAGCAGTTAGCATAGCTGCCTTCCAAGCAGCTGGCCCGGGTTCGCTTCCCGGTCAACGCATTTGACACATGAAAAAAACAAACTATTTGATATTATTTTATTTTGATTTCATAAGCAAGTCTATTTGTTGCTGGTAATTGATTAACTTAATGATTAGATAAAAATAATTATAAAATTGGGGGTGTGGGTGATAATTTCTATCTAGTACAATTAGAGATAAGAAAAGATACTTTATTCAGAAGGATTAATTATTAGAATTCATTTAAATGTAGGATTTATTCTAAGTATAGAATGACATATTTTTTTAAAAATAAATAACCAGAATTATCTGATTTTTATTTGTGGCTAAATTATGAAGTCAAGTTGGTAGCACAATTATTTTTTTATAATTTTAGCGCAGATCTTAAATAATAATCGATATTTTTATATCTTTTTATGTACTTAATGTTAAAAAAACCCATATATATATATATATGAAGTCAATTTAAATAACAATTTTGTTCTAGATTTTATAATTACCTTAATAAACCTGAATTTTTATCCATCAATTCTTGATAACTCATTATAGGAAGTAATCTATCCTTAAATATATATATATAACACAAGTGGTTTTTTATATATATATATATATATATATATATATATAATGATAAATGAATAATTACAATATATATATATAATGATAAATGAATAATTACAATATTAAGCATAGTCAATTATTATAAAACATTTTATGATATATATTTTATGATATATATGTCGTTTAGTATATAATTTTTTTAACAATTATTTCCAAACATTATTTAATATAAAGACCTAAAGACTACATAGATTTTATCACTTTCTCATAAAGAGGTTTCTGATGATAGCTATCTGTCAAGCATTGGTGGTCGAGAGGTCAGTGACAGCTGCTTTACAAGCAGTTGTCCCAGGTTAGTGGGTTCACTCCCCGGCTGATGCTATGACACATGAGGAAAAAAAATGTAGATTCACTAAGTACTTGTTAGTTGTTTCTTAATTTTGGGCAACTTACATTTAATTTTTTTAGGAATGAGATGTTCTTAATAATATGATAATAAAATTGACTTCTGTTACCAAGGCATGATGGTATATTGATTAATATCCCCATGTGGTTTGATGCCATGCTAGTGTGGCAAATTCTGGAGCTGAGTTATGGTTAAGCTCTATTGTATTTATAAATTCTCAGGCAATAAACTATTTGTAAAATTCAAAATTTTAACATGTAATAGGCTAACAGAATGTCACATGATTACTATTTTCTATGCTTACACAAATTGTTAATGCAAATAGCAAATTCACATATAGTAGTGTTATCAAGTGCAAGCCATAGTAATCAATAAATACAAGACAGTTGATACATAAAATCCTTATCTAATGCCTATTTGTCCAATATTTCCAAACTAATTTATAGCTTGTGACTTTCATCAGTGAAGCTCAAGCCACAAGCTAGAAAGTAGTCTGGGGATATTGGATAAACAGGCCTAGATAGGAATTTTATGCACAAATCTTTGTGTAACCATTGATTACTATGATTTGCACTTGGAGACACTACTGGATAGAAAAGTTTTAAAAGCTAAATGAAAACTTTTGGTACATTACAATTTATGGATAGTAAGAGAATAGCCAAAATAGTATTTAATTGGGTTATGAATAAAGAACACTGCAGCAAGATGGGGGAAACAGGTAGTGTGGTATGCAGAAGATTTGGATAAAGATTTTATGTCAGTATACTTGTACAAAAGATGGAATGATTGTGTTAGGTGGCAAAATGGGGAGTTGGAGAGATGGAGAACTACTATGTAAGTAAAGAGTCTAAATATATATAGAAGAAACAGAATATTGGGTGTCAGTTAATTTATGATAATAGCAAGGAAAGTAGTCTACTGTTTTGCAGCTAAAACAGGATCATTAATAACAAGGGAATATATACAATAGAGAAATGTAGGTGATTTAGTCTGGAAGTTACGTAAGGAAGTCATCTTCTAATTAAATGTAAATGTTTAAAAGCAGAAAAGGTACAAATAATGAAGTTGTGGGAGAATAAATATAAACTAAGTGATTATACAGAAAGTAGATTCTTGGTCTTTATGCTGGGTTTGGAAAAAAAATAAAGGGAAACTAGATATAAAGAACATAGAATTAACAAAGGTGATATTGTGGAAATGAGATAGAGTATGATACAGAAGAATATGGGGAAAATGTACATGGGGAATGGAAAGTAAGATGGCTAATAGATTTTTCTGGGCATAGTGGCTGAGAGATTCCTGAATTTGATAAAAGGAATAGTCATATCACATCACAGCATCATACTCATAAAAATGTATATGAAATACAAAAAAAATAAAAAAGAATATGTTGAATAAGATAAAGCCATTTTTATATATTTATGATAGTTTATACATGGTAATAGCAATAATAAATCTCTTAAGCTTCTGTTTGGTTCACATAGATAAAAAAAGATATTCAAGGTTATATTTCAATTGCACTACAATCTTTTTTTGAATTCATTCACTTATATTAAGAAAGAAAAACATTCTACAACGTTCACTTTTATTGTTATTTATAAATGAGTAAATTATTCATATTTTGCCATTTATGGGCATATTCCCTTGCTGCTAAAAATTATCCAAATCTTATACAGTAAACTACTCTCCTTGCTATTAACATAAATTAACTCACACCCAATATTATGTTTATTTTTTTATATAATTAAACTCTTTTTACTCTTTATACTTTTTCTCTACCTCTTCAAATCCTCATTTTGTCACCTAACACAATCATCCTATCTTTTGTATAAGTATACTGACATAAAATCTTTATGCAATTCTTCTGCATACCATACTACCTTTCTCATCCATCTAATTGCCTGTCTTTTACTTATAACCCAATTAAAAACTATTTTGGCTATTTTCTTATTATTCATAAATTGCAATCTTCCAAACATTTTCATTTTGGTTTTTGTATTTCTCATATAAAAATTTGACCATCCCATTTCTCCTTGAATTTCCTCCTTTGCTGTCCACACATCTACATCTAATGCATGTCTTCCCACTTCTCTTTGTACTTTTTTAAAGTAATCTAACACTCCTTTACTAACACAATGCATCGTTACCATAAGTTAACTCTGCCACTGCCACTCCTTTCCACACAATTCTAGCTACATTATATTTATTATATGAGAACACTATTAATTTCTTTATTACCCCCTCCCTTCTTTGCTTCATTTATCAATTTTTTCTCTCATTCATCCAAGCAACTTCTCTGATTACTTAAGATGATTCCCAAATAGTTATATCTATTCACCATATTTAACTTTATATCCCCAAATAAAAATTCTTTTTCTTTCATTTCCTCGGCATTTATCATCATTACTTTTGATTTTCCTTCACTAAAATTTAATCCCCATCTTTTTACCCAACATTGCACATGTTTTCAACACAACTTCCATATCTTTCCTGATAATGTAGATACTGCCTTGCTACCTATTAAAGGTATGTAAATAAAAACACAGTTGTGTCATCTTACTTTCTGTGTCTTCTAAATTAGGGATTTTGTCAGGTTTTAATTCAATAATGCACGTCTTACTTTCAATTATAGCTTGTTATAATTCTCCCTTGTCTTTAAAAGCAATCATATGCTGCTGGATAATTAAGAAAACATTAAATAATAATATATATTGAATTTTAATATATATATATATATATATATATATATATATATATATATATATATATATATATATATATATATATATATATATATATATATATATATATATATATATATTGTAACCTAATTAAAGTTCATTCAAAAAAAAGATATTACCATACCTGAGTAGTCCATAGAATGATCATAAGTAAAGGAGTCCAAATATCAAGATCATAATATTTAAAATAACTTGGATTTCTTAAGTAAACACTATCTCAATAATTATAGATTTCTCAAAATATAACAATATCAATATAATTATAAGCAAATTATTATAACTCAGGTATATGGAAATCACGTGAAGTGAGTACACTCGTAATTCAATAAAATATAACTCAGGTATACAGGCAGTAGATCTTATCCACTTTCATTTCTTGGTTTGATGTTAAGTACATGTTTAAACAAATACTAAGTGAATATGGTCTAGCAGGGCGCCACTAGATTATCTGAATCTAGACACGGTTATATCTAATAACCTTTCACATGTACCGGGTTTGAATCCCTTTTTGGTACTTTATTTCTAATAAAATGGGAGATTTTGCTTTTTGAGCCATATCACTATATGCACTAATATTTAGGTAAAAGTAAAACATCTATAAACCAAAGTGGAGTATACTAGACATAAATCATTTCTCAGATCTTAACATAACAAATGTGTTTCAATATTTTTATAAGTTCACTAGCTCAGATTATATATAACTAATTTAGGATGGCAATTCACTCATCCTTGCATGAAATAGATGATGGGATGTGGTTATAATAATACTAAGAGATCACTAAATATTATAAAATCAATATTTATTTATGGCCTTTAAACAGTTAAACAGCTCATTAATTAAAACGTTGATGATGATGATGATGATGATAATAATAACAATAATGACAAGGGTTTCAACTACAGCTCTAGGACTAAGCCTAAACATAAAACTAATTTTTATAAAGAAATTCATAATTATTGCTTAATTTTAGCATATTTACTTATATCTTAAATAACTAATATTCAACCATTGATGATGATGAATAATCACACTTAACCAAGACTACACTTAATGAAATATATACGCCTCGTTTAATAAAACAAACTAATATTTATTACTACATTTCTAACATATACATAAAAATTTCTAGATAAATATGAAAATTGACATGAATAATAATAATAATAATAATTGATTATATAACAATCCTCAGATTAATTTTAAGTTCTTCCCCCTTTCCCTTCAAATGTATTTTGTATTAAGTTGGACGTCACATTGACCATGATTTTCACTCCATGAGAAAAGTATTTCAAGAAAAAAAATATTATCTGCTCATTAGCACACATACTTTAAAAATCTAACATGTAAATAGAATGTAAAAAAAAAATGTTAGTAGAATTGAAAGAGCAAGTTTTAGAAACAAGTTTTAAATTATTTTCTCCCCCCTCTCTTCTACCTCTGAAATGCTATACTTAATGAAACAAACTAATCTAATATTCTAACACTACTTGTTACTCCACATTCAATCGCAATTATACACATATAAAATATCATTATGTATGTGCATGTTTTATCCCATGATAACAAAATATTATTTAAAACCAAAATAATAATATATTAGTTAAAACTAAAATCATAATACCATAAAAAAAAATTGTTTTACACATTAATATTTTTCATAACTGTAAAATTAATAAACAAATAATTTTCATACATTCAAGATAATTTATGAAGCTCAAAGTTATTATTAGTAAGACATTCTTGTTTTTAATCGATCTGAATAGTCTTTAAAAGTTCTTTAAATAAAATATACCACTTTATTGCTAAAATGTTTATTAAGACTGATATCATAAAGAAAATAGATATAAAAAGTCATATTACCGATCTTTTGTTTGTGGCGAATTTCCAAGGGTTCAAACTTGTCTTGTATATTGTCTATAGTTCTGCAGCTACTATTTCCGTTTTATGTGGGAACAATCTCTTTCTTGAGGTGTATAACTATTTGATGATGATGACTCTATTGAGGTTATTTGCTTTAGTGGACAATTTGGAAATCATTATATTAAATTTTCTTCTCTTCCTGTCAAGCATGTGGATGAAATACAGCAGTTGTTTTCCCATTTGTAAATTTTCTTGAGTTTAAAATCAGTTGTTGTAACAATTAATTGGACTTGATGATTAATATTTATCAGTAGATTAATTCATCTTCTTTGAATGCAGGTGAATGCTTTCTTCCTTCTATTAAAAACATCTTATTTCTCTGGTCAGTTGAAAGGTGTAGAATATTATTTTAGACACAACATCTTTTCTTTCCTATGTGATGTGCAGCTTCCCCAGATGGTCCGGAACCGATGGGACATACATATAATTTTTCTAGCCAGACATTTCTTATATTTTCAGCATTCAATTTGATAGTTTAATAATCTGAATCATAAACAATAATCTTAATAATAATTCAAGACAGCTTTTTATATCCAATTTTTAGCTAACTTAACCAATCAGAGATAGCATCACTTGCTATTTTTGGACAAATTTGTTTTAATTAGATCTCTAATTTATTTTCAACTAAATTATTTTTCAACTGAAAAGTTTAATCCTTTTTTCCAGACACTTTTGTTTAAAAAAAAATAGACTCAATCCTTATTTCCTTTCTTTTCTTTTTTTTTTCCTTTTAACATCCAGGTAACATTTCAAATCTTTGAGCTTCCTTCTTTAGATCTTGAGATAAGACAATTTCAAAATTAGAGCTCTGACCCATTATAAGCTTCCAAAGTGAAAAACAATTATTTACAAAAAAAATTGCTACAAAGATTGATATCTGATTAAACAGATTTCCTCTTTTAACAAACAATTGTACAAAAAAAATAATTTGACAGATTTAATACTTCCTTTTCTTTCAATATTTAGGAAATGTAAATTTTTGTATGTAATGTACACACATCCTTCATTCTTTCAAATCATTCATAAACTAACCTTAAATAATATGATTGCTAGCTTAGTAATTATAACCCAATTATTTAATTAAGTCTGTAACTTTTAAATCCCAATTATAATTAAAGAAAAGCAAAATAAAAGTATAGAATAAAATATTAGAATTGATCAAGCATAGGTTAGTTTTAAAGAAAGTTAAAATGTTTAATATTTGAAATATAAAACAATTAAATAATTTACACATACATTGCCTATATGTATGCATTATAACTTTGCTTTTTAAAGAAAAATTAAATATTAAATAGTTTAAATGTGTGTATTACCTTTCTATCAACACACAAACAAGTAAAGCATGTAATTGTTGACCCATTCTTTCTCTGTTTAAAGCTTTTAGAACTAGACCTTGTAGGGTTTAAACTTGGATGCCCTACAGCTTCATTTATGATTATATAAAAATGTGATGATGATTTTGTTTTACACTTTCTTACATGCACATTACTATAAATTTGACTAGTGACCAAATTGTAATGGCACAATATATATAATCAAAAAATAAATAAAGTTTACTGATTAGTTTTCTATCCTTTTCTTTTCTTCACTGATATGTATTTTGACAGCATTATCTCTTTAAAAAGCTTTCACTCCATTACAAAGGATTTTTTTTTTCAGGCAAAATAAAGCATTAAAAAAAAACAATATGTTCACATTGATTGGATTTTTAAATTTACAGGTATTTATTTCAATATAGGTTTTTTTTTTGCTACTGTAGAGAGCTATAAGAGATACTACAGAACTTGACAATATCTTTGCATCTGATACAATTTATCCAAAATCTTTAAAAATTTAATTTTGTAAAAGTCAAAATAGATAAAACTTTACCAACAGAATCTAAGTGGCAAACAATTATTAGATAGTGGTGTATACATTCCCCTATTCTTAATGTCTATAATGAGGTTATCATGTACAATGTTTTTGAAGGTTGAGATGACATGTGAACAGTAAATCAAAGACCCAAAAATAATTTGAGATATATTAACGACATTTTAATTTTGACTGCTCAGGTGAAGCAAAGAAATATAAAAAAATTATATATATAAAAAAAGAAAACAGTATCGTTTTGAAATAATTGCTTGAAAACCAAAGGGATGATTATAAAATGTGTCACTAAAAATTCTCCCCTCCTCACTCCAAATGAGAATTTTTGTGGGTTTTGAAGTTGTAGATAAATCTGAATACCTGTATTTCACCATAGTCAATACAGATAAATGGAAGCAGAAAATATGCAAAGAAATTGTGATACAAGAATTGTAATGACAAAACTTCTTAAAATATGGAAAGACTGAAATATTTTATGAGCTACCAGACTAAAATCAGACATTCAAAAAATCAGATGAAAAAAAAAGATGGATGCTTTTGTGAATGTTTCTCATTCCCTATATTGCCCACAGAATGAATGTATCTATTAGAAGAAAAATCTAGTCAACAAAAGATTACACGTGCTAATAAAAAATATAGAACAGTACATTTTGGATCATAATAAAGGGGATCAAATATTATCAAAAATTTATCATTAAGAGAAAAGTTGAAAACCACTACCTACATGGCCTGATCTTTGGCCATGATTTCTATAAAATGTTACATGTTTCAAAATTGTGAATTATAAAGAGGACAATGGAGTCTTTTACATAGCGTCATTATGACTTTTTGAGAGTTATGGATTATGATGATGACTGAAATATAATTTTTATATTAAAATGTAAATAGATGTTAATTTACTTATTATAATGTGTTTACGATTTTGTTAAAAAAAATTATATTTAAGAGTAACTAAAAAATGTTATTTAAATGAATCATAATTTATGCTAATATAATAACGGCTGGCAGTTGCAAAAATTAAAAAAATTCTTCATAATTTTGGCTGGGTGGTAAAAGTTATTGAATTGTAGAAAACTATATTAACAGCGTGGAGTCATGTGATTGTTCACGTGATATTTTTATTAGAAAGCTATTTTATTGTACTTTTATTTGTATTTATGTATTTTTAAACATGACAATGGAAGCATTTAAAAATTTTTAACAATTGAAATGGCCATGTCATTACATTACATATCCTTATGCTCCTAGAAATCGCTAATTAAAAAAACAATCGCAGACATTAATTCAATAACTAGTACATTTATGTGGTATCTTTCAAAAAAATGAGTTTAATGAATAAAAAAAATCGTAATTTATGAACTATCTTCATAATAACTGAAACACAGGCTTATTATATACCTTTGTATATATATGTAATATATAGGGTATATGAGCACAGACTTTCACACCACCCACCACTCTCCACTCTATCTCATAACACTGATACACTCGAACACATATATGTCGAAAAGATAAATAATCACCAATATACATATTTCATGCTAAACCAGCAATCATCAGTTGGTCCAGATTACCATCTCCACACTACCATCTCCACACATATATGCTATAAGTGCTCAGATATATATTAAGATAGCCAATCTTCATACTTTAATGGACAGGCTTCAATCTACTCCACACTCCAACTCTTCAACTGTCCATCCAATTGAAAATCTGATGATGGAACGCTCAAAGGTCACTCTGAGGCCGAGATTCTTGTCACACCCATGTTGACCATAGGTCAATCCGACACCTAATGTATAGGACATAATCCATTTAATACATATAGAAGGGATGGGCAGACATCTCTACTATGTAATAACTGAAACATAGGCTTATTATATACCTGTGACTATATATGTAATATATAGGGTATATAAGCACAGACTTTCACACCACCCACCACCTCTCCACTCTATCTCATAACACTGATACACATAGATTTTCAATTGGATGGACAGTTGAAGAGTTGGAGTGTGGAGTAGATTGAAGCCTGTCCATTAAAGTATGAAGATTGGCTATCTTAATATATATCTGAGCACTTAGAGCATATATGTGTGGAGATGGTAATCTGGACCAACAGATGATTGCTGGTTTAGCATGAAATACGTATATTGGTGATTATTTATCTTTTCGACATATATGTGTTCGAGTGTATCAGTGTTATGAGATAGAGTGGAGAGTGGTGGGTGGTGTGAAAGTCTGCTCATATGAACTATCTTCATGTAAATTTATTCCAACTAGATAATGCTTATCAAAAATATCTCCAATAATGTTCTTGTAGTTCATTTATATCTAAATGAAATTCCTCCAAATTCTTAAAGAAATGAGTGTATAGTGCTTTCTACTTTCTATGGTGTTTTTTTTTTTAATGATGACAATACGTTTTCAGCATATATGTGTAAAACGTTTTTCATTGCTTTTTATCAAAACTATTAATTTTAAACACATACTCTTTATATGCTCCTAAACATGAGTAAATTTTTTAGCTTGATTATAAATAAGGATTTTTGACAAACTATTGGATAAATGTCCATATACATATCAAGAATTGTCCCGAGTTTGCGGGTTCGCTTCCTGACCGATGCTTTGACACATGAAAAAAAAAAGTCCATATACATAAAAATAATGAATTTTTTTTTTTTTTGACAAATAATGTTTGTTTTTAAACAGTAGTTTTTCAAAACATTCTTTCTCGCTTGCCCTTATGGAGTTAAGAAATTTGATAAAATCAATCAATTGCTTTAAATATTTCCAAGATTAGTTACTGGCATTTGTAAGCAAATTTTATTTATAGTTTTTTTTCCTGATACTACAAATTGGCCTGTTTTTTTTTTTTAAAAAAAACAACAACAACAACAACAACATTCTATTCTAATTAAGTTGAATGCAATTTTGGTTTTTAACTTCATTAATCCTTAAGATACTATCATATCTTTTTCTCTTTTTCGGCTCATTTTTTTTTTTTTTGTTGTTACATAATAGAATTTTCTATCTTTCTCAATCTAAAATTTTTTTATTAAATAATAATATTCTTAAAAAAAATTATGATCTTGGAAAAAACAACAAAAGCCATTATTAATAAATCGCCTATTGAAACAGAGATAAAAAATAAAATAATCCCTCGTGAAAAATCATATGTCTGTCCAAAATTTTATAGACTTCCAAAAACTCACAAACCAGATACCCCCCTTCGTCCAATAGTAAGCTCAATAGGATCTCCAACTCATATTTTAGTTAGATATTTATCGAATTTCATTAAACCTACAATTCCATCTATTAAATCATACATTAAAAACTCTTTTCATTTTATTTTTGTTTTAAAAAATTTAAAAATTAATGCTAATGCCATTCTGGTCAGTTTTGATGTCGTGACTTTGTTTACAATCATTCCAATTGATGAAGCTTTAAATATAATTTTACAACGTTGCAATTTACTAGACCATATTATTGCTTTGATTAAACATTGTCTCTTGAACACATATTTTGTATACAATGGACAGCATTACAGACAAGTTTT
Source organism: Epiperipatus broadwayi (assembly GCA_028023455.1). Lineage (NCBI taxonomy): Eukaryota > Metazoa > Onychophora > Udeonychophora > Euonychophora > Peripatidae > Epiperipatus > Epiperipatus broadwayi. The sequence continues at coordinate 3,084,935 of JAQFVV010000035.1, read as the reverse complement.
TGGTACTCCTATGAGCTCACCTATCTCAGGAGTAAGAGCTGATTTATTCATGGAAAATATAGAAACTCGTGCTTTAGAATCATCATCTTTAAAACCTCTCATTTGGCTTAGATACATAGATAACACTTTTGTCATATGGCAACATGAAAAAAATAAATTAGATGATTTTTTCTTACATTTAAATAATATGCATCCTTATATTAAATTTACAATGGAGACAGAGTCTGATGAAAAACTCCCTTTTCTTGATGTTCTAGTCACCAGAACACCAAATAGTTTATCTTTCTTGATTTACAGACAGAATACACACATGGACAGATATTTCCATTTCCATTCTCATCATCACCCAACTCAAATAGTTTCTGTAGCCAAAACTCTTTTAAATAGAGAAATTAACCTTTCAGATAAGTCAGATCTGAAAGAAGAAATAAATCACATTAATAGTGTTTTATTAGCAAATAGTTATAATTATAAATTTATAAAAAAAGCCTTATTTCAAGCCCAAAATGGACAAAATAGAAAACAAAAAGATAAATCAGCTATTAGGATTTGTGTTTCATATGTAAAAGGAACTACAGACAATATTGGACATATATTAAAATGATATAATATAGATACAGCTTTTTCTACTCATCAAAAGATCAGCAATATAATAACCAAGCCTAAGGTTTCAATCCCTCTTGAATCTCATGGTGTTTATCAAATCTCATGTGAAAATTGTAAAGCTACTTACATAGGTATAAGTAATCATCACATCAGTGTTAGGAGAGATGAGCATGCTAATGCAGTTAAACAACACTCCTCATCATCAGCAGTCTCACTCCATACTATAGAATCAGGTCATAAAATTCATTTTTCTAGTACCAGGATCATATCCAGATGTGATAATCTCTACCAGTGCAAAATTAGAAAAGCCATTGAGATACTTAAAAGGCCAGATTGTATCAATAAGCGAAATGATACATGCAAACTTCCTGCTATTTGAACAGATTTTTTAAAAAACGTTTTTAATTTAACATTTTTGCTAATGGTGGAACTTTAAAATTTTTTTTAAATCAGTGATTGTAGCACCTCTACAACTGTCTTTCTACCTTTTATCACCTAGTTCAAGTCAAAACGTCGGTATATCAATATTTAAATTTTTTAACACGGATGAATCCGCAAAATATGTCTTATATATATATAACATAATTAGAGTTTCAAACTCCCAATGTTCATTTTATACATTTTTATTGTTGTAACAGTTATTGTCATATGATTGTTCACATAATCATTTTCACTAATGAATCAATCAGTGAAGTGAGATTAAAGTCAGTTTCATGAATTTAAAATAAAGAAATACTGAAGTTTTTTCTCAAATGTCAGCTAGTTTTTAATTGACTCAATCAATAGGATTTTCCTGAAAGCAGACCATACTTTTTTATATTTATAATTATGACACAGAAAAATACATTTGGGCAGAAATTATTTATTGAAAACAGAAAGTGTGAAGAATCGGAGATTGTAGATCTTGGTACTATTTGATGATGACCTTCTATTTCACTTCTAGCAAATCACTTTCAAGCAAAGATAGAAGAAAAAGAGGAGATATAGTGATTTGAGACATGGATATTAATTTTATTATAAATGCACAAATATTGGAAAAATAAGTAGAATGGGATTCATTATAAATAAAAAATAGATCAATATGTGGAAATCAGTAAGATATCAGAAAGAGTGGTATAATTAGATATTCATTTTAGTGAAAGAACCAAATCCAGATAACTCAGGTATATGTTACAATAAATTTTTATTCTGATAAAATAGAGAATTTTAAAATAAATATTCATGATTCTTTTGATTCAGCTAAACAATATTTTAAAATTATTATAAAAGATTCTAATGTTAGATTTGCAAAATAATCGAAAATGTAAGTGTTTATGGTAAATTTGAATTTGAAGAGAGACAACAAAGAACTCAGATTTGTGGAATTTGTGAAGTTAGACAAACTGCCATAATCTACAAATCAGATATGAAATAAGATCTCACATTCATTTGTCTTTTCTATAATTTTTTTAATTCTTGGATATGATCTATTGTGCTAAACCCATCTTTTAACCAACGTATTATTTGGCTGCCTTGAATCTAAAGATCCCTGTAAATAATTTGTAATGATCTTAGTAAATATTTTATAGAGAATTAATAGAATACTAATAGGTCTGCATTTTGTAATATTTTTATCAATTACATATTTGGCATATAGCTTTGGCGACTATTTCTATTTTTCACTTGCTTATTTAAAAATATAAAGATTTTATCATTTCTGAAACTTTTTCATTTTTTATAGATTTAATTGAGTGTTTCAAAGTTTCAGGTAAAATGGTAAACATTTTAAAAATGTAATTGCAGAGATTTTTAAATTTTTTTATAACAACATAGTTTTTCGTAAAGTTCTTTCGTGCATGATCTTATTTCTCTTTTAAAAAGTAATTCCACCTTTACTAAAGTTTTTTTCAAAAAAATTTCAAAGTGGATCTTTAAAACATTCAAATAAAAGCAGAATAAAACTGTATTATATTTTCAGTAACAGAAAATATGCATTTCAAGACAACATAGAAAACGATCATTGATTAGAAAAATCTAGGACGTCTTCATATAAAATTTGAGAACTATTAAAAGGATAGTATTTCTAACCTTTGAAATATTCTAATGAATTAAAGGCAGAACTTGGGAAATCATTTAAATAGATTAATATATAGTGGGTTTGAACTCAGACTTACACACGATCCTCAACTATCAACACTATCTCATACTGCTGCACACTTGATCACACACCTGTTAAAAAAATAAATAATCCCCAATATAGGTATTGTGTGCTAAACCAGCACTGGCTATCTTAATATAAGCTGAGCATTGATTGTATATGTGTGTGGAGATGATAGTCTGGACCAACTAACGAGCGCTGGTTTAGCACAAAATACGTATATTGCTGATTATTTATCTTTTCAACATGTGTGTGATCAAGTGTGTCAGCAGTATGAGATAGCGTGGATAGTTGAGGGTCATATGAAAGTCTGAGTTCAAACCCCCTATATATTTCATATTGGAATGCAGATATAAAAAAGGTTGTACTGTAGAAAAAATTTAGATATTAAATAGATTAACAGATTTTGAAAACAGGTCAGAAGTGAAGGAAATCAATAAGTTGACAGATATAAACAAGTAGCAAAAATTCCACTATTATTAATTTTCTTTTTTTTCTGAGTCAAGATAATATCTGGTAATTAACAAATATACTCACAGAAAAGATAGTTTTTTAATATTCAGCTTTATTAATGCTTAGCATGCTTTCAATATATTTAATGTACCATATTCATGGCGTCTAATGGTGTGATTACACGTTCTTTATATCAGATAATAATTAAACACTGATATAAAGAACTTGTAATCACACTATTAGACACTACGAATATGATATAGTAAATATATTGAAAGCATGCTAGGCAGTAATAAAACTGAATATTAAAAAAAACTACCTGTTCTGTGAGTATATTCATTAATTTCCAGATATTAGTTAGCAAAGATATAAAAAACAAAAATCATCAATAAATTTTCAACTGAAATACAAGATACTATATAAAATATTTACCAATCACTCATTTATAAAAACTAAATAGTTAGAATTCTACAAAATGGTACTTCAAAAGTTAATAGTACAATAAGGATAAATAAATGCGAAATAGCAAGAAAAGTTACAAAAAGAAAATAAAAGTCTTAAAAATATAAAACAAGTCTAATTTCAACAATAAAAAGATGGTCTATTTTTAAAAAGAGATGAGATCATGAAATATGTGGAAGAATTCTGCAAAAAATTATATACTTATAAAAAAAAACAAAAAGACAAAGTATCTCCTTCAATGCCATTTACTTTAAATGAAAAATAGCACATGTAATTAAATCTATGAAAAATAAAAAAAGTTCCAGGAAATGATAAAATCATTATATTTTAAACATGCAGGCTGAAGAAATAGAGAAATTGTTGCCAAATCTATATATTAAATAACTAAATATTGAAAGTATTAGAAATTGATCTAATATTTTTCTATTTTTTCATAAAATATTTTATACAAACTATTACAAATCAACTAAGGACATCTTTAGGTTCAAGCCAAATTAAACAAACAAATTGAACATAAAAGTAATTTTAATATGGAAAATCACATCCAAACATTAAAAGAAGTTATAGAATAAAAAAATAAATACGATTTTAGCCATTTTGCAGCTGATATGTCAGTTATGAGAAGACATTTGATTCTATAAGCATTTTACTAGTGATTAAAACTTTGCAACACCAAGACACAGATCATGATATTAGCAAACTCGTAGAAACATTTATTGCAATGTGATATTAATCTGCATAGCAACAAAAAGATTAACACTGTTAAGAATGTATAATAGGATAATACTACATCTTCAAACTTTTTACAATTGATAAAATCTTTTGTGGAAAAATTGAGAAACTAAGGAAATAAAAATAGAAATATTTTAGTCTACAGGTGATATGGTTGCTTTCATAAATAATACTTCAGATCTTTATAAAATATTACAAGAGTTATAAGATAAAGACAAAAAACTGGTCTAAAGACGTATATTAAAAAAGTTAAAGTAATGTTCAATGGCTTTTTAAAAAATGATAAAATAAAGATTGAAAGCAAAGGAGAAATTAGCTATAAATATCTTGGTCAGATTATTAATAAAGATGGAAGCATAGTGGATGAATTTAATCATAGAATAAAATTTGGAATGCTTTGGGTAGAAACAAAATATTAAAATAATATGTATCTATATGTTTGAAAAGATGTTGTTTAATCAATGTTTATTTATGGATTTGAGACTTGAATACTTAGTAGTAGAAAACAATGTGTAGATTGCAGACCAGATAGTGAAATATGGAAATGTGCATGTTGTGGTTAATAAGGATGGGGCTCAAACAAAAATATAGGGGTGAGAGAAAAAATATGTATCACTGACATAGTTTAAAAATTCAAAGCTGAAACAGAGCTGTACTGAATATGTTTCTAGTAGAGATAACAAATAAATGAATAACTGTTTTCAAAATTGGATCACAAGAGATAGAAAAATATGTGAGAATGGGTATATAAAAAAGAAACTATGAAATGGAAAAAACTGAATTCATCTCAGAGATTTGAAAATGATGGTGAGGAATGATAATAATGAATATTTCGAATCAATTAAAGTTGGTGAAATGTAATGAAATGTATAAAGATTAAATCTTCTTCCCCCGCCAAAGTGAATATGATTTTTATTTAAAATATCCTTTGCTTGCCAGGTAATGTTTTTTAAAAGCCCAATAATTTTCTCAATTTTTGTATTAATTGTTTAAGTCAAGAAACAACTTATAAATAGATAATGAAACTTAACTGTTTAAAATAGTAGGCAGTTTATTTTTTATTCCAATCACATTACAGAACATTCTCATTCAAATATGTTATTCAGAATTATTTTTCAACAGATTCATACATAATAAATCATTTTAATAAACTTGCAAATACAATAAATAGTCAAAATAAGAGTCATAGATCACATGACCCTATTCTCTTAAGCTTGTAAGCTATAAACAATGAAGATTGCCAATTCCTCAACAAGCTTTGTGATAAATGCTTAGCTAGAGAAAGCATTTAAAATATCTCTGTCAGGACCCCCCCCCCCAAACCTCTGACCATAGTTTCATGCTCTGGCACTCCTCAGAGAGGTGCTAGGATATGTTCCGACACTAGATCTTAAAACACCAACCCAAAGCCAGCATTTAACTAAAAGTTATCTATTGAGTGGAAAATCTGAAATTTTCAGACACCTACATGTCTTCAAACCCAGCCATCCTACTCAAATAGCTATATGGGACTGAGAGATCTTTAGCCATACCATATATTAGTAGTCTTAGCAATATAACATTGCATAAGACTTAAGGCAGAGACTGTAAATAGTCAAAATAAGAGTCATAGATCACATGACCCTATTCTCTTAAGCTTGTAAGTTATAAACAATGAGGATTGCCAATTCCTCAACAAGCTTTGTGTTAAATGTTTAGCTAGAGAAAGCCTATTCATTCAGTATTCTGAATAATGTATTTGAACGAGAATGTTCTATGATATGATTACAATCCTAAAATTATATATTTAAGCAGTAGTAAAAATTATTTATGCGCTGTTGAAATTAGCATAATTTATTTTTTTTATATACAAAATATAATTATGGATAAATTGATAATATAATTTAAATTTAATTGTATGGGTAGTATCTTTATTTTTATATTCCTAGTATATAATACTAATTTTATAGATTTATATATATATATATGTCAAATGCGTTGACCGGGAAACGAACCCGGGCCAACTGCTTGGAAGCCAGTTACGCTAACCACTAGGCCACCAACACATTGACAATTTTGTAGATTTGTGTATGCTACCTATGAGAAATGGAAGAATGTAATGAATAGTCCAGTTTAAATTTCAGTTTGTGTGCTCCCATAGTTATCGCTGTACTTTTTGGGGTTTATTTGATGTAATAATAAATATTTAATAATAACTGTTATATAGTTATAGTATTAATTTATTACCCCTCCCCCAATACAATTTAGATCTTAGGGATAGCTGTCATAAATTAAAAATTATGACAATTATATATTATGTTGATGTAGTTTATGAAATATTTTATATTTGCAATAAGTTTATATGAGGGATATATGTAAACAACAGATGCAGATATTTGTATAATTTTAATGCATGGAAGTTGCTATACATAATTATTTATTTACATATGACTATAATCTTTATCTGATTTTACGTTTTTCGAAATTCAAATATTTTAGACAGAAATCATTTATAATTTTAAAATAAATGAAATATAATTATGTTTAAATTTATCCACTTACTATTTGAGCTTAATTTACGATTCAAGTACAGAAGAAAAATTGCTCATAAATTTGTTACATATATATCTGTTTAGTTATAAACTTGCATTGACAAACTTTGCTTAGGATTAGTTAATGAACAATTTAAGATTTTACTGTAACTAATCATGTTTTTGCAAATTCTGATGCATGATAGAACTATATGTTACCCTCTTTAAAACTGGGAGAAAAAAAAAGAGTTTACAGTGATACAAAAAGTTTTTGGAATGGAAAAACACTTAACTCGAATGAGAAAATGCTTAACTCAAGTAATAAAGGTTTTCAGATATATATATACACCAATGCATAAAATTTGACTTCATCTATAAAAAGTCATTTTAAATTACGTCACAAAATAAGCTGATTAATTTAAATATTCTTTATATTCTGATTTTTTAAAAATAAAGTACCAATTAGTCAAATGGTCACCTTACTATTTAATCATAGTAATGTTTATGCTGGTCAGCAGTTTTAGTATAGAATATAAACTTTATGAAAGTAAAAATTTTAGTAAAATGTATAACTGATTATAAATACATATATCACCTACCAAAGAATATTGTTTGTTAAGCATAAATAAATCTTTCCTATAAATTTCTGAATTCTAAGCTGACCATTCCTTAGAGATTTTAATAAACAGCATACAATTTTAAAGAAAAACAAATTTCAATAAAAATATACAATTTTGTAATGCTCTTGGTTAATAAATATGTCATGTATCCATTTTCTTGCTGTTTTATTGGATTTGAAATGAATAAACAAAGCTGTAAGTTTGTTTCTATTTAGTTTGATGCCTGACACCATATTTGAAAATAATATATTCTGTGAGCTCTCAAAAGAAATGTTAAATTGAAATTATCACCAAAAAGAATTCTTTGCTCATCTAGAATAAATGGACTTCCATTACAACTGGAATATAAAAACAGAAATTTGGGGTAAAGTGAACTTTCTTATATGATATTGTATATAATTAACTATCTCACACAATTAAATATGCAAAGTTATATATATTGTGCCTTTTTTATCATTTATTTCATTTTTTTCCCTCATGTGTTATAGCATCAGCCGTGAAGCAAACCCGTAAAGCAGCTGTCACTGATCTCTCTGTTGTGTATCACGAATACAAATAAACACAAACAACACTTTACTAGTTAATCATTTATTACTATTACTATACATAATGCTTATAAAATACTAGGGAAGCATAATCACCGTCCTAACATGGCTCCCCTCCGTAGTCTCGCAGTTCCGATAATATTCATTCTGCAGTAACTGTGACGTCACCACGAATACACTACACTCCTTCCCTTTCCCCCCTTTTTTGAGAAGTGTCATAGTCCAACAGACGTGCTGGAGGGCGGCGTACTCACCGAGGGCGACCACTAGGTATTTGTGGTTTACTCTCTCGGTGTATATTGGTGGTAGGTGCGGCCACCTGAATGGGTTCTCCAAGTGCTGTCTCATTCTGACTATCCTGGTTTGCCGCAGTTTCCTCTGTGTGGGCATCTACTGCTCTAGGTCGCAAGTGGTCTACATGTCTTTTTTGAATTCCGGAGTCCGTTAGAATCTCGTATGACAATGGTCCTGTCTGATGTTGGATAACTGCAGGTATCCATGGTGAGTTCTTTCCAGCCCTACGTGTCAAAATTGTATCCTGTGGTTGGAATGTTCGTACCCTTTGTATCGGTATCTGAGTTATTTGCGGTGCCCTGTCAGGGTGCAGAAAATCCAGGCATGTTCTTATGCGCCGCTTGAACAGTAATTCGGCCAAGCTAAGTCCCGTTGCTGTTGATGGCGTAGTGTGTTGCATTAGTAAATAACGTGCAAGCCGCTGACTCCAGGTCCCGTTGCGTAGACATTGCAATCCCTCCTTAACAGATTGTACTGCACGTTCTGCCAACCCGTTGCTTGATGGATGATACGGAGCAACTCTTGCATGGCGAATGCCATTCCGGTGAAGGAAGGTGGTGAACTCCATTGCAGTGAACTGAGGGCCGTTATCTGAGACAATGCATTCGGGAAGACCGTGTGTTGCGAAAAGTTCTCTAAGTGCTGAGATGGTAGCTCCAGTCGTTGTTGATGGCATCTCACGGACGTCGATCCACTTCGAGTGTGCATCCACGACAACTAAAATCATTTTCCCCTGGATAGGTCCAGCGTAATCCACATGTATTCATGACCATGGCAGAGCTGGAATCTCCCAGTGGTGTGTTGGTGCACGTGGTTGCTGGTGTCGTATCTCTTGACAGTTGTTACATTTAGCTATTAGTTGTTCTATGTCCTGGTCCATTCCAGGCCACCAGACGTATGAGCGTGCAAGTGCCTTTGTTCTCACAATTCCCATGTGTCCCAGGTGCAGCTCACGAAGAACTATGGGTCTAAGAGATGTCGGTATGACCACCCATGCCCCCCACAGCAAACATCCTCGGTGTGTTGACAACTCATTTTTTCGCGACTGATAAGCTTGAAGATCTTGTTGAATGTGTGTTGGCCATGCTGTCAGGATGCACTCCTTTACTCTAGATAGCACAGGGTCTGCTTTAGTCTCTTTCTCGATCTGTTCTGCAGAAACTGGTGGGTTTTCCAAGTCCTCAAGGAATAATACTGCTCGCAGCTTCTCCTCACTCTGCTGAACTGCAGGGGATGGCCACCTACTCAGTGCATCTGCGTTCCCTATGCTCCTCCCTGGTGCATACTGCAGTCTGAAGTTGTAAGCCGTCAAGAGGCATGCCCACCTTTGCATTCGGGGTGATAGAATGAATGGGGTCGGCCGATCCGCCGTGAAGATTCCCAGCAGTGGCTTGTGGTCAGTCACTATCTCGAACGGTATTCCATATACGAAATGGTGGAAATGTTTCACCCCGAATATAATAGCAAGTGCTTTCCGGTCTATCTGAGCGTAATTTCTTTCAGACTTGGTGAGTGTTCGTGATGCAAAAGCAACCGGTGAACATAGGCCGTTTGCATACTTCAGGCTAAGTACTGCTCCCACTCCATATGGTGAAGCGTCGCAGGTTACCACCACTTGTTGACGGGGATCGAAAGGCACCAGCTCATCGTCGGACGTCAGGGCCTCCTTCAATTGTGTGAACGCTCTCTTGTGTTCTTTGGTCCATGACCATACTGTATCCGCCTTAAGCAATTTATGTAGTGGTTCGGCTGTCGTAGCTCGGTGTGGCAAAAAGTTACTGTAGAAGTTGAGCAACCCCAAGAATGCCTGTAGCTTCTTCTTATCTGTTGGTGTTGGTGCTCTCCTAATAGCAGCCACCTTGTCGGCTGCTGGGTGCAGGCCCTCTGCATCCAGGGTGTATCCCAAAAAGTCTATCGATGACACTCCGAGGACACATTTGTCTTTATTTACACTCAGTCCACAGGCAGCCAATTTGCTGCAGACTGTTCTTAATTTGGTGGTTAGGTCCGTATCAGATGTTGCACATATCAGTACATCATCGAAGTATGGGAAAACTCCCTGAATACCTCTTAGTATGTTGTCCACCATTCCCTGAAATATTCCTGGGGCCACGCTAATGCCGTACTGCAATCTCTTCACTCGGAAAGCTCCCCGATGAGTGATAATGGTCTGTGCATCCGCCGATGCCTCATCTACCGGCAGTTGTAGGTATGCTCGAGCTAAGTCTATTTTTGCAAACACTGAACTCCTAGGAAATGATGCGAGAAAATGGTGTACTGCTGGTATTGGATATGGGTGATCTCTTAATGCTTGATTTACGGTCACCTTATAATCACCGCAAAGGCGACCTCTCCTGATGCTTTGATGATGGGCACCACTGGTGTTGCCCATACAGGGTCGCAAACTGGCTCAATGATTCCGTCCTTTAATAAGGTGTCCAGCGCTGCGTCAACCTTTGGTTTCATAGCCAATGGCAATGGCCGGGCTCGGAGGCGAATAGGTGGTATTTTTGGGTCTATCGGTAAAGACACTGGCGATCCTCGATATCTTCCAAGAGTAGTGCTGAAAACCTGGGGAAAAGCATCAATGATATCTTGCATTGGTGAATGTCGAACTGAATGCACCCCCGATAAAAATATTCCCAAGGGGGCAAACCATTCACGGCCAAGTAGATTTGTACATGCTCTCTCCGCAATTAACAGGCGTAAACAAGCTGAATACTTTCCGTATTTGACACTGACAAAGCACTGTCCCATAAAGGTGATCCGGTTTTGCTGAAAATCTTGCAGTGTTGTTTGCACAGGTTCCAACACTGGTGGTTTTCCTTTGCACAAGTCTTGAAACCCCCCCGAGATACAATTGAATATTCTGATCCGGAATCTACTTCCATGCAGCATTTAGTATTGTTAATAAGCACTCTTGCTGTAGTTCTGAGAGTTTCTGTCACTATGGAGCTTGTATATTAAGTCCAATGCCCCATCAGTATCCAATTCCCCTTTCACTGCCATGCACTGGGTGGATGATGTCTGAGTGTCCTGTTGTCGGGCCTTACATACCCTTTGGATGTGACCTGTCTTTCGGCAAAAATGGCATTTTGCTCGGCGAAAAGGGCATTCTGTACGAACATGTGTATCACCACAGCCGCAACATGGCACAGTCGGCATTATATGTTTTTGTAACTCCGTTTTGTATTTGGTAGGAAACTGCCGGCGGTGTTGTATTAGATCCACTGATGATGACAATCCAGAAGCATGCATCTCCCGCACCTGGGTCCCCGCTGCCTCGGTTGCTAAACTCCTCTGCACTGCGGCATCTAGGGTTAATGTTTCTTCGGTGAGCAGTCGGCGCTGTACACTTTCATCTCTCAGTCCACAAACAAACTGATCACGGAGGCGCTCGACGAGTGTCGTGCCAAAATCACATCCTTCCGTGAGACGTCTCAGTCCCGCAAGAAAAACACTAATAGTCTCTCCCTCTTTTTGTTCACAATGGCAAAACTGGTAGTGCTGATAGATTATAGAGGGCCTTGGATTGAAGTATTGTTTTAACACAGCGGTGAGCTCATCATATGACCTTTCTAACGGCTGAGCTGGGGCTATCAAAGACCGCAATATCGATAGCGTTTGTAGTCCACGGGCTGCCAACAAAGTAGCTCGTTTCTTGTCTTCACTTGTAATATCATTCGCCAGACAATAAAATTCGACTTGCGATGCATACGTATCCCATAGTTGTGGGAACTCGACGTCGAATGCAGTTAACTTCCCGACAGTTGCCATCCTTGAGCATTAACGCCTTGTTGAATGTCTTCGTGAAGAAAAAGTATTTCTGTAGTTTCTTGCCGTAATCCCAAGGTAAAGAAAATAATGCAGCTAGCGGGATCCCATCCTCGTCGCCAAAAAGTGTTGTGTATCACGAATACAAATAAACACAAACAACACTTTACTAGTTAATCATTTATTACTATTACTATACATAATGCTTATAAAATACTAGGGAAGCATAATCACCGTCCTAACATGGCTCCCCTCCATAGTCTCGCAGTTCCGATAATATTCATTCTGCAGTAACTGTGACGTCACCACGAATACACTACACTCTCGACCACCAATGCTTGACATTTACTTTATATATATATTAATATTTACTAAGGCTGTAAACCTTAAGAATATGCGCATGAAAATAGTAAATATTACTTACGTAATCAATGTACGTTTAAATAAATATATAGTAATAAAAATACTAAGTCCATCTAAAAGATATTTTTCAAATTACTTTTTATAAAGTAAACTGGAGATATAATAATTTTTCTTATTAGTTATTTTAAAAAATAGTAAAAAAGAGTTAGCCAAGCCTGAGTTATTTTGTTTAATCTATTCAAAAAAACAAAAACAATTTTTGTGATCTGATATATTTTAGAGATATAGCACCTGAATTCATGTTATGCAACTCACTATACAGAGTTTTATTTGGGATTTGCTGTGGATAGTCAGTGACTAATGATACCATTTAAAAAGCAGTGTTATACTAGATAGGAATGATAAGTGAAATGTAGTACTACACACACATACAAAGATTATTCAATGATAGTACTTAATACACATCTTAAACTATCATCTTAATTTTTATAAAATTTAAAATATATCAAGATTATATTTTAATTTTTTACCTTTTTAAAAATCATTCTCCTCTCTTGAGTTCTATTTTTTCTTGCTTGATCAGAATAGCAATTATTCTTTAGCCAGCTAAGATCAATAAAACCTTGATGGTTGTCCTCCTTCCATATAAGATGCAGTCTATTGTCTATAAAATGAAGGTGTTATATTTTATTTATTTCTGATATAATATTTACAAGCGTATTTATTTTTAAAAATTATTTATAAGTAAAGACTTTTAAAATTATCTTAAAAATATATATCATCCTCCTCCCCCTTCATAGTCTGCTCCCCTTTCCCCGTCTGTCACCTAGTTCAAAAGTTATATCTGCTCCGCAAAGTTCTTTCTCGATACTATTCCATAGAAGGGAAACAATCTTTAAAATTGTTAAAACTTTTATGTCGACAATTTTCAATTTCACAAGTGATTCAGTATTTGAATAAATAATGTACTGAATCCACTGTTTTATGTTGATTTATTTCTGTCCAATGCAGATTGAATGCGAGTGAACACATTTGTGAAACTTAATTTTAAAGTATGATAATCTAATAAATGTTATCTTGGCCTCTGTTCAGAAGGTTGTTTTAAAATTTTGGCCATTTATATTTATTAGTAATTTTACTTGTATTTATAAAAAATATAGACATTCTAATATTATCTTAATCTAAGTTCCAAAAATTGCTAGAATGAAACTCTTATGTAGAAATTCCATTGGCTTACAAACAGTTGTCATTTGTCAATCTGAAAGTGACAAATTAAAATAAAAAATAATTGCAACATACAAAAATATAAATTCTTCATGATTTGTGAAACTTAATTTTAAAGTATGATAATCTAATAAATGTTATCTTGGCCTCTGTTCAGAAGGTTGTTTTAAAATTTTGGCCATTTATATTTATTAGTAATTTTACTTGTATTTATAAAAAATATAGACATTCTAATATTATCTTAATCTAAGTTCCAAAAATTGCTAGAATGAAACTCTTATGTAGAAATTCCATTGGCTTACAAACAGTTGTCATTTGTCAATCTGAAAGTGACAAATTAAAATAAAAAATAATTGCAACATACAAAAATATAAATTCTTCATGATTAAACTTAGTAAAAAAATAATTGTTTTATCAAAGATATATTTTATAACACATAAACTATACCTAGTTAGATAATTATATTTAGAGTAAATTTTTTAAATTAAATTCTTTGAGGAAACAAAACATTAAATTCTATTGAAGATAAATATAATACGAAAAACGTTTGTTATTCTGAACTCATAAAATTACTAATATTATTCACAGCTCTTAAAAACGCATTGATGATAGTTGAAAATATAGGGGATTTGAACTCAGACTTTCAAGCACTTTTCAACTATCCACACTATCTCATATCATGATATACATGATCACACACATGTAGAAAAGATAAATAATGTCAACTTATAAATACATTTCAGTTGAGAGCAAAAATTAATCTCATTATAATAAAAATATTAACTGATGTTTGTACTATACAACAACTATTGTGATAGAATCTCCCATAGCACAGTCTGAGCACATACTGTAATGATCCTACCATTTGGTAAAAGAGATCATCAAAGTTAAGCATAAGTTATAATAATCTTAGAAATATGAAAAGTTAATGGTTAATAATAAAAGAAAACTTCTGAGATTTCACACTTAAATCCAAATAACAAAGATTAAACAAGATAGGAGGAAACATATAATTTAATTTAATTATAAATTGTATTAATAGTTATACCTAGCTATATTCATAAAAATATTATAGACTACAGTCACCTTTCCAGACCATTAAATCACTCTTAGGTAACTGAAGGGAAATTAGATTCTTTACAGATTATAAATTTATATTAGGTTCAAAACTAGGGTGCCACCCAATACTGGGAAATCCATAGGAGGATATTCTGCACCATCAATATTATTAAATCATACCATGACTAAATTTTGTAGAGTATGAACTTTATCTCACTAGCTATTATAAAATTTTAATTAATTATTTAAATGGTCAGAATTTATAAGAAGAGAGACAGGAGGCTAGATTAACAAATAACAAAAAAATATTATTTATATAATAAGACATATATAAAATATTGAGACATTATTACATTAAGTTATAAAATATAAATAAAGAATAAATACTTAAATATTATTCTTCTTCAGGTGATCACACATCTTAAACATTAAAGGTTTTATCAATGTTTCCGGTTTAGTATCCCCTTTTGTTAAGCTTAACATTATTCTACATTTATTTGTTTTATATTATGGATTCCATTCCACTATTTAAGACAATATAAATCCATTTAAAACAATGTAAATCCATCCTTGAAAATGTAGAAACATTAAGTTTTCAAATGTTTTAACTGTTTTATATTTCAAATTATTTAGATCAGGGGTGTCCAACAAGTCGATCGTGATCCACCTGTCGATCACAAAGCCATTTTTGACCGATCGTGAGACCAATCTGGCAAGAGTTGTCGGGTAATGAGTGAAACAAATTAAGTCAAGATTTTCAAGTTTTTTTGTTATTTTTGTTTTTGTTCTAATTTTTTTTTCAATTCTAGATAGGTGAAGTCCACTAAGTGTATCATTATTGAAAATAATATTTTTAATCTTAATTTAATATAGCTAATTTGAGTTAATGTTGCTTTAATTCCCCTGGACATAAGTTTTTTGGCCCGTTAAATAATAATTATTTTTTACTAGGTAGATATATAAAAATGGTACATATTTCACATCTCCCTCCACTTAGACTACGCCTATGCCAAGTCAATTGCCCATGACAACAAGTCGATTGCAAAATGTTTTAAAAATAAAAAGTAGATCTTATGAACACAAAAGTTGGCCATCCCTGATTTAGATCATATTTCTTCACTTCTCTAAAAGCACAGATATTTCACGAGAGAGGATTTTCATTTAACAATTATTTGTAAGCATAAATTTTTAACATAGATTAAGCACAACTCAGAAATAGCAGTTCAAGTTTGATTCCATAACAGGTCAAAAATAAATAATTAATCCAGGCTACATTGTGTAGGATAAATGGCACACATTTTAGATCTAACCATAATGCATTATTATGATCATTTTATAATATTTGTTTTTGTTCATTATTTGGCTGCTAATGATGACTGTAAAATCAAAATATAGGCTCATGATGCTTGTAAGAGTGTAAGCTTTCAATAAAAATTTTAAATGACATTTTTTATTTAAACTGTCATTGTTCAAAAATAAATAAATCATATTTATCATCTTTCTAATCTTTTATTTTATAGTTATTTTTATTACTTCCAATAATAATAATAACAAAAATTTTACAATACAAAATCTTTTTTATAAACTTGAAATAAAGCTTTTCTTTTTTCTCATGTGTCATAGCATCAGCCGGGAAGCGAACCCACTAACCTGGGACAACTGCTTGTAAAGCAGCTGTCACTGACCTCTCGACCCCCAATGCTTGACAACTTGAAATAAAACTTGAATCTTTTTTTTTTTGAAAGAACAAAAATCAGATTTCAATTATTCAAACTTTGAACAATTGATCTTTGAATATCGAATGTTAAATTTAGAGACAATATAAACAAATTTAAATTTGTAAACTAAAGAAATATTTTCTTTTTTTTAACTTACTTGTCTACTCTTTTTTATTATCATTATTAAAATTGTTACACCAAAAGTAATCAACATTTAGAAATTCGTGTTGTTTAACAAGTATTTTACATCTCATCTTATTAGAAGTATATACTCTTATACTTCTCTTTTACTCTCTTTGCATATCTTCATATATTTATATATTGCTTATAATAAATTTTCTAGAATTATTATTATTTCTCTTACAGTTAACAGAAAATTATTGAAAAGAATTTCAGCCAGATTCTCTCCCCCCCCCCCCACACACACTTCCAATTTCATCGTTTTAAATCATATAGATTCTCTTTAGCACTTTGTAAAAAAAAATAAAAAAATTAATAGATAACATTAAAAAGAAAACCTGGATTAATCTTTTTTTAATACATGTTTTAAATAATAATGTCTTAGAACTTGACTATTCATTTCTTACCTGATGTGCATAGATGTATGAAATTTTTGTATAGGCATTAAACTATTTAAAGTAATGACAGTTTTATTTGCATTTATACCATACATGGCTGAAAGAAAAGGAGGTTGTTCTTGTGGGTGTGCATGCATATAAATGATACCCTTATAGATATCATGGCGAGGTTTATTTATATATTTGGCCTTCTATTTATTTCTACACTTACTGCTAGATATAGGCGAATTTTGATTTATCATCAGGTTCAGCAAAGTTTTTGCCTATCCTCATTTATAGATTTTTATCTTTTTTTAACCCATGTTTATTTACCACATGAAATTAGTGTTCCTTATTACTTTTGCATTGGGTCAAGTGTAATAAAGTTTTCCATATCTTTATATTTATTTTTGACTTTTACTTATGAACCTATTTATTTTCATTTGTTACATAATTCCGCTCATAGTCGGGTCTTACATCACATAATCATCATGGCTTATGTAACTGTTTTTAGTATTACAAGTGTTGTGCATTGAAAATTAGACAAACAAGCTATCCATCTTATCTTGATTGAATTATGTATTTATTATCTCAGTTCAATAGATATAAATAAGATATATCCAACAACAGGAACAGGCCAATGAGTGATGATTATCAATAAAATCAATTGTTCTCATCATGGATGGGAATCTGGTTATAAATAGTCAGTCCATTGCTATCAGAGAGGAATTGCAGTATTCATCTAGTCTGCTATATAACTAAAACAGTGAGGCAAGATTATGCTAATATCTGGAAGTGTCACCACACCTATACAGGAGGCTAGCTGTCATGGTCAATCTAGAAGTTTTAGATAAACTTGGGAGGTTACTTGAAGTTCTTTGTAATAATAGTTGTACTAAATGCTATACTTCAACCAATGTATAAGGCATATAGTATAGCAAATAATCTTGTATATATTGTAAATAATATATAGATGTTAATAAAATATTTAATTGTATTTAAATGACTCTGTTTAATGCAATAGAAGTATTTATGAAATGATAAATCTTTTACATTTGTAAATTTGTTTAATAGAAAGATTAAGGTCAGAGTGAAAGTGGAGTGAACTCTTCTCAATATGCAGTTTTATGCCCGCAGATTATTTTACTACTTGAGTAAATTAGTATGTATAGCAATTATCTCTCTACAACTTGTACATTTGATGAATACTGACAAATATATATAACAGAACAGAGAGCAAATTATTTTGTAAAAACTAGTCTTTAAATTTGTAAGAATGGATCCTTAAAGAGGTGTATAATAATTATCAATTTATTATTATTGATAATTTATAATAAACCTTTAATTGTTTGCTTCCATGTTTGATGACTCCAAATCTTAAAGATAAACAAATTTTTTTCAAAATGGGCAAAATCCCTTACAGCATAAACTCAATAAATATTTGCATTTGTAGAAGCATAATTAGAGAAAACAATCTTTTTCTTTTTGCTTAAAAATTAATGAATACATTTCTATTTGAAATTTTGCTGAAGGCTTTTTTTTAGTATAAAAATAAAAACATTAAAATGGAAAAAAATAATCGACATATTTTTAGTGACACCTAGTGAAAAAATTTGAACTACATTTAAAAAACAAATGATGTTTTCAGAATTATTTAGTTGTTAAGCTAAAAAAATGTACAGTCACTTATTTATCAGACTTTGGATTATTATCAGGTTAGCATTACAGATTACCTTAAAACTTGATATGAGAAATGGATCTAATTTTTGCATAATCAGAAGCACTCCCTGCAGAAGCAGTGCAAAACAATTTGTAAGTTGTTATGATGGGCTGATAAAAAGCACTGGATCATCTACTACACATTCTGACGCTTATAGAAAGCACTTTTAGTACTTTTCTTTCTTGAAAAAGTGCTTTAATTGTAATGACTGTGAAAAATATGTATTAAAAGAATAAATATTTTGGAGGATTAAATTCAAAATAAGATAAAAATAGACTTTGAAAAAATTATTTTAGTTTTAAAATGCTTTATAAATAATATAATTTTTTTTAAAAAAAAAAATGATGCTTTTATGTAGAAAAATAACCCACTTCTTGGTTAATTTCCTATTCTTGGAAAGTATCAGAGATTTTAAGAAATCTACACTTGTTGTAAAACAATTGGAAATTACAAGAATATTGTTTCATAAAAGCATTTGAGGTCTTTTTGATTTTTACGATTTATTTAAATCTCAAATGATTCTATGAAATGACATTATTCCTGCAATTTCCAATTGTTTTATAACAAGTATAAATTCTTAAGATCTCTGATATTTTCCAAGAATAGCAAATTAATTGAGAAGTGGATTACTTCATTCTTTTTCTATTTTTTTAATCAGTTATTTACACAAAAGCATTATTTAAAAAAAATCTTTACATATTTTTTTATCTTTTAGTTATATTTACATATTAATTTAAAAAATGGTTAAAATTACAAAAAAAAAAAATCTGACAAAAATTATAATTTAATAAGATGGGAAAATAAAAAATATATCCTCTATCAAATTAATTCTAAATTTAAATATCATGTGATCATATATTATATAAAATATTTAAGTATTGGTTTTTTAATTAATTTAATTAATTATGAATTAAATCAATATTAACAAAATTTTATTCTACAAATACGTTTCCATCAGATATATATATATATGTATGTAAACAAAGCTTGTGATGTGATGTGATGTGATGTATTATGGCTTCTCCTTAAACGAAGTCAAGAATATCTCAGCAATTAAGCCCAGATAAACCTGTTAGCCACTTTCTTTTACATTCCCCACTCTAAATTTACCCATAATCTGCTCTATCCCATTTCCACAACATAATTTTTGTCAACTCTATAACCTTTATATCTAAATCCTCCTTATCTTTTCCCAAACCTAGCATAAAAACCAATAATTCACTTTCTGTATAATCACTCTTTTCATATTTATTTTTCCACAACTTCATTATATGTACCCTTTCTGTTTTCAAACATTTACATTCAATTAACAAATGCCTAATATTTTCAATTCCTTCCTTACATAATTTACAAAATAAATCACCCATATTTTTCCATTTACATGTATATTCTTTTGTAGCTAAAGATCCCGTTCGAGCCTTAAACAATAAACTACTTTCCTTACTATTATCATATATTAACTCACACCTAATATTCTGTTTATTTCTATATATATTTAAACTCTTTTTACTCTCCATACTATTTCTCCATCTCTCTAACTCCCTAGTCTTTATTAATAAATTTATTCTTTTATCCCATTCCTTACTACTATAACACTCAATAATCCTCTTAACACAATCATCCCATCTTTTGTACAAATATACTGATATAAATTCTTTATCCAAATCTTTTGCATAGCGCATAACCTTTCTCACCCATCTTGTTACCTGTCCTTTACTCATAACCCAATTAAATACTATTTTAGCTATTCTTTTATTATCCATAAACTGCAATCTACCAAACATTTTCATTTTACTTTTTGCATCTCTCATATGAAAACTTGACCATCCCATTTCTCCTTGAATTGCCTCCCTTGCTGTCCATACTTCTGCATCCAATGCATGTCTTCCTACTTCCCTTTGAGCTTTTTCTAAATAATCTAATATCTTTTTACTAACATATAATGCATCATTACCATATGTTAATCCTGCTACTGCAACTCCTTTCCATATAATTCTAGCTACATCATATTTATTATATGAAAATACTGTTAATTTCTTTATCAATCCCTTTCTTTTCTTTGCTTCATTTATCAATTTTTTCTCCCATTCATCCAAATAATTTTTCTGATTACTTAAAATAATTCCCAAATAACTATATCTATTCACCACACTTAACTTAATATCTCCCAATAAAAATTCTACATCTTCTCTTTCCTCAGTATTAACCATCATTATATTTGATTTTTCTTCACTAAATTTAATCCCCATCTCTTTACCCACCCTTGCACATGTCCTCAACATAACTTCCATACCTTCTCTTTTTTCTACACACAAAAATATATCATCTGCAAAAAAAAGACCTGACAAAATATATACTCCCTTACTACCTATTAACGGTATCTCTATCCCTCTTCCTAATCTTTCTATTGCTCTTTCCATTTCACTCAAATACAACACAAACAAAATAGGTGACATAGGGCATCCTTGCCTTAGTCCCACACCATTTTTAACTTTAATTGATTCAATATTCTCTAATTGATATATATAATAATTATTTTCATATAATTTCTTAATAATATCTATTAAAGCTTCATCCATTCCCAAATTTGCTAAACTTATCCATAATCTATTTCTATTTACTCTATCATATGCCTTCTCTATATCTATAAAACTCATATATAACTGTTTATCTGCATTCCTACTCATATCCATAAGTTGTGTAACTACAAATAAACTATCTCCTATACGCCTATCTAATCTAAAACCTCCTTGCATTTCACCCACTACATTATTCCCTTCCATCCATTTTACAACTTTACTAGCCACCATATACGAGAAAACTTTATATAAAACTGATTTTACCGCTATTGGTCTATAATTATTCAACTTTCTATGATCCTTACCCTTTCCTTTAAATAATAACCTTACTCTTGTATTACTCCAACTACTTGGGAAAACTCTATTCTGTGCCATTTTATTAAAACAGGATAATAACTTTACTTTTGCACTATATCCTAAATTCATTACCATCTCTGCTGCCCATCCATCTAAACCTCTTGCCTTCCCACTTTTCAATTTCTTCTCTACCTCATTTAGTTCATTTTCTGAAAAACTAATATTCCCATTACTATATTCTTTCATATTTTCTATTGGTAAAGCTCCATCTAGTGATCATAAAATGCAAGCTATGAGCAAGTTATGAAATTTATAACTTGTTTTGTTTATCATATATATATACATATTGTTTTAATTAATTAAATATGAGTTAAATCAATATTAAAATTTTATTCTAGGAAACAATATTTCCATTGGCTTAGTTGCCAATGAGTTTTCTTGAAAAGTGTAAGGATGTGAGTTTAAGATCTAAATGGGAACAGATTTTTTTTTCACTGTTAATTCAAAAATGTGGACATACTGACAAAAACACAGTTAGGGCAAGTTAATATAAATGCATTTAAAATAAGTTACAAAAATGAGAGAGATTGTTATCAAAAGGAAAATATTTCTGATACCAAAAGAAATTTAATTAATGTGCACTATATGTACAAATTAAATTTACAAAATTAGATCTATTGATAATACACTTACAATATCTATAACCACCTCATTGTCGGAGAACTCTAGAAAAAACAAAAGAATGTAAAGTATGTAAACCATAGCAGAACAGTAAATGGTCTCTTCTTTATTTTTGAGAACAACTTGAAAGCAAACTGTTATATCCGCAAGAATGTCTTTGTGGTCATCAAATAAATATACACAATATTTTACTCAGTCTGAATAGCTAATAGTTTGCAACACTCTATCTCCATAATTCTCTGGCAATGGATGCTCTTGCTCTGCAACAAATGCTCTACTCTGCAACGAATGCTCTGCTCTGCAACTAATGCTCTTCTCTGCAACTAATGCTCTACTCTGCTGCGGTCTCCCCATTTCTGTGGGCTCTTCTAGCTACACCCGTGGACTACATTTCCACTGGGTGCTGGTCATTTACTGTGAGCACTGACACCAGATATCTCTACTCAAAACTATTAGATGTCTACTGCTGTTGTACTCAAAATATGTCTGCCAATAACTGCCTTGCCCCTGCGTAGTTGTTACACCATCTTTTATTGCTTGCTGATAACTGTAGCAATTAATTCTTGTCCAATCAGGTAATGTCTTTTATCCAGAAATATTTGCAATCAGCAAATATCTCTTGGAATTATTGTCCACCATTATGTTACTTAACTTCCTCCATTATCAGCGCACGATCTACAACAACCACTCGAACAATTCTAGTTTTTCTGGAGTGCACAAACATGTCTGCCATTTTTACAAAATGCTATACCTCCCTCCACTCCAGAAAAACCCTTGTTGCAATTCCTTGATGTTTTCTTTTTCTATTCCTACTTGGCAGAACCATGTTTCCTGTTATTTCCAAGCTTACAGTGTTGTTATATCATGTAGACCCACTATTCACTTCCGTTATTAACTGGGATTTCCATTTTTACCCATTTTCTCCGTCTACGGCTAAGCTTGTTGTATGCAAAACTTATTTGCTACTCCCAGGTTCCAAATGCGACTGCGCCAATGTTATATCCACAAGAATGTCTTTGCCATCATCAAATAAATATACACAATATTTTACTCAGTCTGAATAGTGAATAGTTTGCAACACTCTATCTTCATAATTCTCTGGCAACAGATGCTCTTGCTCTGCAACAAATGCTCTACTCTGCAATGAATGCTCTGCTCTGCAACTAATGCTCTTCTGCTCTGTAACTAATGCTCTACTCTGCAACGAATGCTCTGCTCTGCAACTAATGCTCTTCTCTGCAACTAATGCTCTACTCTGCTGCGGTCTCCCCATTTCTGTGGGCTCTTCCAGCTACACCCGTGGACTACATTTCCACTGGGCGCTGGTCATTTACCGCGAGCACTGACGCGAGATATCTCTACTCAAAACTACTAGACATCTACTGCTGTTGTACTCCAAATATGTCTGCCAATAACTGCCTTGCCCCTGCATAGTTGTTACACTGTCTTTTATTGCTTGCTGATAACTGTAGCAATTAATCCTTGTCCAATCAGGTAACGTCTTTTATCCAGAAATATTTGCAATCAGCAAATATCTCTTGGAATTATCATCCGCCATTATGTTACTCAACTTCCTCTATTATCAGCACATGATCTACAACAACCCCTCGAACAATTCTAGTTTTTCTGGAGTGCACGTGCCATTTTTACAAAATGCTACACAAACAATGTAAAGTATTGGAAGAAAATCAGCTAAAGAGAGGGGCATCTTTTTTACAGAATCTTGACTACTGAAGGTTATCATGTCAACTAATGAATTAAACATGTTTCCTTGACCTTATTATGATTTTTGTAAGCCTAAAGGGCCATGCAGACTAAAGGAAAACACTATTCGATAATAGACTGAAAGCAGTACAAAGAATAATATTACTACAGAAATTAATTGCTGAATTCTATTGCTAAAATAAAATATCCATAACAATATATATTTTTGTAAATATTGTATATATATTAATTGCTTAAAATTATAAGATGAGTTTATTGTGTTCTCAATTTATATTAGGAATTTTGATTGTTATTCTTCTAGAAAATTTGTGCTTTTTTAAATAGGGAATTAAAAGTTAAGACATAGTAGACTGATTATTATATTTTGAGATTAATCTCTTTTAATCTCATATAGACACAATGAAGTCATGGGCAGCAAATACTAGGATATATTTGAAAATTATGTGAAAAAAGAAATTTATTTAAAAAATAGTGCAGAATGTTTTATATATACAGATGCTCCTCAACTCTCATGCATTCTACTTTTGTATAATTCACTATTTCGTACTAAGGGTAATAGAAAAAGACATAGCATGTTATGGAACTTTTTATTAAGAAAAGAAAAAGAAAAGTACAATTAAACTATCTCTTGATAAATTTATAAAGAAAACACCAGATAATATTGGCACAAAGTAAATTTTAATATTTTAGAAGTACTAATAAGAGTATTAAAATAAGAAATGGATTTAAGGTGAATGATTTATATAATCATGCGCTCACTTCTAAATACTTAAGATTGGTTCATATAATAACATTTGAGCTTGGAAATAAGATGGCTGCTCTTATTTCAAGTCTCTATCTTATGTCTGGGGTGAGAATATCCTTGCAGTTTTAACACCCTGTTTAATGGTACTGGTGAGAACAACCTAAGCACTACACTTGTAAAATTTATCAAATATTAATCACTAAAGTTTATTTATGTATATGCTAATACACTTCATTAAAAATAAACATTTTAAAAACACTTTTTGATATTTTTTTTAACATTGCTCTACTTTCATATGTTTCGGGAACCAATTCGATATGAAAGTTGAGGATGGCCTGTAAATGTATATAAGAATGTGACGGATTACATTATCTTATTTTTAAAAATATTCTATCTCTCTGACCTTTAATTTCTGCATGTTGAAGAGTGAAAGTTTTTGGCAGTGATAAAACATGAATCAACTTCTGATTGCTAAATTCTTGCTGGCATGATGAACACTGGCAGTGATGTCTCAACCAGATGGAGTGGAACCTAAACAAAAATCACAATATATATGAATTAAAGTTTAATTCATTACTTTTAAATAAAATAGTAGTAATAGTAATAATAATAATAATAATAGTAGTAATAGTAATAGTTTAGAAGCCACAGATGGCACTTTTGAATAAGTTGCTTGTATTTTTCTCTTGTTTAAAACTTTTAATTTTGTTGGAGAGATTTTGTGTTCATCACTTGGATCTGTTTGGGTGGAATTTGAGACTCTCTGATTTTTGGTAAGCTCTAAAGTAAGCTTGCTAATCCAATATCTGATAGTTATAAATTTTCTATTATGGCTATTAGTAATACTGATAAATCTACCATTTTGGAAAATTCTTTACTCACTATTGAATGATTGGAAAGTATCTACTTTGCTATCACTTCCTCTTGATAACTTTCAATCAAGCATTGTATCTATTTTTCATTCCAATATTCCTATTGTTGAGAAGAAAACATCATTTTCTGGTTAGAAAATTATGCTTTCTAGTGCATTAGCAATTGATATTAGTAATGTGAATAACTTTCCAGATTTGAACATTGGTAATGCTATTGATGATATTTCAAATAATTCATCTAAATCTGATGCCAGTCTTTGCAAAACAGTTGCTAATATAAAATACCTATTCAACAAGTTAGAAAATAGCAGAACTGACTCCCCAAATATTAAAAATCATACCGTAATTCAAGGTAAAAGTGGAAAAAAGTTACACAAATGCATTAAAAATTCTCAATTCAGCCTCTATGATTGTAACATTTTTAACTTGCTAAATGATGATTTGAATGTTATACCAATAAATAATTTTAATTTTATGACTAATAATATCAGGCCTAAAATAATTTTAATTTTATGACTAATAATATCAGGCCTATATTAACAAATTTAATGTAATTGCCTCCCCCACCCCTGCTTAAATCATTTAAAAAGCTTTACAATGTTAATCGCTCATCATTACTGTCACAAATACCAAAATTGTCCATTTCCAATAGAAGAATTTTATGTGACATCAGTCGAAAAAAATTTATGAACATTATCTATGAAGTCTTACTCCACCCTAACAAATATATTTGAGTAAAATTCCATAATTCTATCCAAAAATTTTTTTTTTCCCCAAAAAACATTATTTGTTTGAATGATGAACTGTGTGTTACAGTGACCTGGATAGGCTTCTGGTGTTTGCTGCCAAATTAGTAATTGCTACATTGACTTCAGTGATATAAATCTTCAGCTTCTATTTAATAAGTTTGGAATTACATCAAATTTTAAATATGTGTTAGAAAAAAGAGCCAGTGCCCCAGTTTTACAAATACAGCATCACTTTAAAGAAAAAAATGTTTCCCACTGATATCCCAACTCTTGTGCAAAAAACTAGCAACAGTCTTAATTGATGATGATTTATCAGAAATGTTATGGTTATCAGAAATAGGGATTGCTCCTCAAGATTTTGTCAACAATGTGGGTTAAAAATGTTCAAAAGTCATCAGTGTCCAAAAGCTTTACCACAATCTATCACTCATCAGATATTCCTATTTCTGATATCTATAGCATTTCTGATAAATCATCATCATATAAGACAGTTTCTGATATTTTTATACAAAAGTCCATGTCTATTTATGATGTCACTGAATATGAAATGGTTCTGGTCCCTTCCTTTGAGATTAATGTCTCATTTTTGATGAATTCACACTGGTACAAAGATCTAAGAAGAAGAAGAAACCCAGAAAAAAGAAAAAAAAACAATAAAGGATAGTCATAGTTTTGATACAAAGTCATTTCTGTTTAAATTTGATTCTAAACATATCAAAACAAAATTTCAAATATCCTGCTATGGGAGCTTAAAAAATGGAAAACATTGATTGAAGCTAAGTCTCCCCTGAAATCTAGTGTTTCTAGACATTTTCATTTGACCAGACAGTTGCATCTTTATCATCAAAGCAGATTTTCTTTAATGGAATAGATACTCATAAACACGTGTCCAAGATTCAGAAAGTTACAAGTGGTTCTGATCTGCCTGTGTTTGGTAGCATGAATTATCTATTATTGAGAGTTTGTCTATCAAGGTACAGCAAAGTTTGCCTATTAGTATATTTAATTCTAAAAATCATGTTTTATTTATGTACATCTCTCCTCAGATCTTATCTGTTTTTGTTTTATGTTAAGGTTTTTTTCTAAAATTGTGAGGTTTATGCATCTAAATATTATAGGTATTGATGTGAGATATATGAACTCTCCATATTACTTTTTCTTCTGAAACTAAAACTTATGCGCATTCTGATATTAATCTTCTTAGATATCTTGAGAAGTTTGAATTTTTATAGTTTTCCATTTCCAATATACCAACTGCAGGAATATTTTAATTCATCATTAAGCAGTATTTGATTTCTTTAACATATTTTATCTTGGTAAAAACATTACTTTCATTATCATTTATCATGTTGCCTTTGCAATAAACATTGTTTATTTATATATCAGAGCCACTTTTATATATCAACTTACATTCCACATTAATATTATTTTTTCATCCAACTCTTTTCCTACTCTTCTTTTTGGTGACTTCGATATGTCTTACATAGATTTTGTAGCAACTGTTGAGCAGTGAAAGCTTTTTCCTCAGTAATGCCTTTTCCTTCTATACTTTAAAACATTCAACTCTTGTTAATCTTCCATTTTACTTCTCTGATTTACACTTTATAGTTAATCTATTTTTGAAACCAGTTTCTTTTTTTTCTCATATGTCAAATGCATTGACAGGGAAGCGAACCTAGGTCAGCTGCTTGGAAGGCAGCTTTGCTAACCATTAGGCCAACAACATTTGACAACCAGTTGTTTTTTCTGATCACTTGGCATTCTTTATTCAAATTAATACAGATCTTCATATCCAACCTGCTCTTTACTACAAAGATACATTAATATTTCTTAAGGCTACATCTCAGGAGGTCCTATTCTCTGAAATTTACATT
This sequence comes from Epiperipatus broadwayi, assembly GCA_028023455.1. NCBI lineage: Eukaryota > Metazoa > Onychophora > Udeonychophora > Euonychophora > Peripatidae > Epiperipatus > Epiperipatus broadwayi. Next base: position 3,056,639 of record JAQFVV010000035.1, on the reverse strand, counting down.
TAGAAGATTGATATGTTTTCTTTACAACATGATGTAGCTCGGTTTTCTTTTATCAATAACATTGAATTGTTATTAGACATTACACTAGTAAAAACAAATCATCTAAAGTTTTAGTTAAAGAACTTGGTGCTATTAATTTGAAATTGAAGGCCACTTCTCATGACCCTGCTTCTGTTTCTTCAATTATGCCTCTTAAGCAGTAAATAAATATAATGAAGGGTGCATTCACTGGAACTTTCTTATAAAAATAATAAAGTCCATCCCTTCTTCAATTATTATAAATAAACATTTCTGCACAGGATTTAACACATTGTTTTCTTTTTTTATCATTTTAAGTGCAAATTGCAAATTTTCACTATTCTGAGTTCCGGATATTTGCTTTTGGTGAAAGTCATCAAGACCATGATATTACAAAGTCTGACATGATGCGTAAGCTGAAATCCTTACTTGATAGCATTTCACCCCCACCCCCCTTATGCAATTCCTAAATATGTTTTTTGCATCTCAGTTACATCATGGTACTAATTATTATAAACTTGCTTGAGTTTCTTTCTAAGAAAATTTATCATATTGATAGGTTGTATTCAGTTTCCTTAGTTCCATTTCTCAGGAAAATTATCTTCCTTCTCCTCTTAATAACTTGTCATCTTTATTTAACAAAATCATTGAATACATTATTAAGAATAAGATACAAACTTCTTCTGTCTTCCATCACAGACTATCAGTTTGCTAAGTGTACATCCACATCTGATGCTATTACTCTGTTTAAAGTTAGAGTTGCTAGAACAGCTGATCTTATAATAGTACAACTAGATATTTAATCAAAATTTGATTCTGTCCTCATTGAAGTATTACAATCATAAATTCCTGTTTCTATTCTCTACATTTTAGATAACTTTATAATAAATAGAGAAATTTTCTTCATTCTTAATGGCAAAGTATAGGGCTTAAATTCCATAACTCTATTGTAATCTTTGTGTGCTTTATTTTTTTATTAATTATATAAATCTGCTACTTCTGAAAATAGAGAGGAAACTGCTTGGAATATATCTTCTGATGATTAAAAAACAGTTAAGCTTATATCATTGATAAATGAGTTTGTCATTTTCATTCCCCCTAATAAGTACCTTTCTTTACTCTTATTCTGAAGATTATATGAAGCACTACAAAGTTCCATTTAACCTTAACAAATATCCATGTGGAGGATATTGTTTGATAATAGTTTTTCTTCTTCTTTCACCGCTCCCCCTCATAATGGTCCTGGGTTTCCTATTTACAAATTAATAAATGCTATAAAAACATTTATTCAAAACAATATCCTCACATTTGTTGAAAATGTAACTCTTTGTCCAAAACATACCTTTCTTTCTCCTGCAAAAAACCCTCATCAATATCTTGATTTTTTCAAAAAATGACTTATATGCTAATTACTAACTATACTAATGTTGACCCAAAAAAATTAATTTGCTTTGTTCAAAACTGATATGGAATAAAAGAGCTGTTTCAATTAGTATTGGAACCTTACAGAAGCATGTCAAAGACAATGGCCAATCATACCTTTTATATTCAGAAGTCGTTTGATACTGTTATAAAATTTGTTTCTGCTTACCATAATTCTTATGAAATTTGTTCTCATCACCCCTAAAAATATGCTTCCACCCAGTAAGATTATTTTTTCAATCTATAATCAAATATATTACTGCTTATATTGATCTTAATCATGACCCACATTCTCTAAGAAAATATTCTTTGGGAGACATATTATGACTCATAGTTTTTTAGTCAATCTCACTTATCCCTGTCTTTCATTACTATCACCAATAAACACATAATAAAATATCTGGAATCAAAATACATTGATTTCCTTATCAAAATCAATATAGAATTCCTACTCACTTGTCATTTTTAGTGCAGAGAATGGTGCATGATAACATTAACCCCCTTTTATTCCCATTGATATAAAACTGAAGAAACAATTCATCCCTTTCTGCTTCAGTGTTCTGCTCTTTTTACCTAAAGAAATGTTATTAAATGTGATTACTAAATTGCACACTGCCTCTATTCCACTCTCATCGACAGTATGAAAAACAGCCCTTTTTCTTCAAATAGGGTTACTACTTTCTTTTTGTTTATCTTTCGGTTTCTAAGATGCTATTTTTGCAGATCCAGGAAATTGTAATCACTGTTTTATAATAAAATGTCAAAAATTAAAAATAGAGAGAGGGCATTTGCTTCTCCAAACATTGTTGATTTGACATGGAACCTAATTTCTCTTCTGACCCCATTATAAGTAGGTACTTTATTTTCCTTCCTTTTTTTTACTTTCATATGCCTTTCTTACATATTTACAAAATGTACTTTTTTGTAATTTATAACCATTTTATTTGTCTTTTCTTTTATGATATACTTTATAATATCTAGTTGAATTGTAAATTATTTTTCCAAGTTTATATAAAATTTTTGCCTAATAAATATTTTTGTACAATAGTAATAGTAGTAATATTAATAGTACTTTTAATAATAATAGTACTTATAGTAGTAATAGTAGTAGTAATATTACTATGACTACTACTACTATAATAAAAATAACTAAGTAAATAACTGAATACACAGTGTGTCATTATATAGTGATTTTAGAAATAAACTATAGAAATTAGTATAGTTAGCTGTTTGAACTTAGCATTATAATTGAAGAAGCAAAATAACATCTTAATCTTATTAATTTAAAAATGCTTTAAACAGTTGGTTCAGTAAATAAGATAGATAGATATATGACAAATACATTGTAATAAAATTGATACACTGAGAATAAATGCTATGGTTTTAATGCAAACATTACCATATCATTAAAAAAATGAAAAATAACAAAAGCAGAAAAAGTTTTTTTACATATTAGTTTAATGGGTTAAAAAAAGTAATACTTTTATTACATCAAAAATATTTTAATCTAAATTATTAAGTCTTTTCTTTCATATTTTTTTTAAATGTAGTTGTTAAGGTAATGATTGTTTTATTTGCAATAATGATACATGACGAGAGAAATAAATCATATGGAATCAGCCAAAGATATCATTAATTCTAATTTATTATTATTATTTGGTGTTAGATATATCTTAAAAATTAAAGAATAGTCTTGCATTGGTGGTCAAGAGGTCAGCGTGACTGCCTTGCACTTGCAGGCAGTTGCCGGGTTGCGGGTTCGCGTCCCGGCCGATGCTATGACACTTAAAAAATAAAAATAAATAATTAAAGAATAAGTTGGTAATCATCTGAAATCTGGGAATGGCCACTTGGGGCATTGATGCTATACAAAATCAATCAAATGTAATGTTACCAGGGCCGCCACAACTTTTTTTTTATATAACATGATTTTTTTTTTGATTAAATAAATTTTTATATTCATTTTTGGTTTTTTTTTTAACCTGACATTTTTCTTTATTCAACAAATTTTGGTAATTTAATTTTGTGTTTATTTTTCTGATTTTAAAACTTTTGACTGTTTCACAACGAAAAAACTTGTTTTAACCCCGCCAAAAAAATATAATACAATTATTTGGGACTTGTTTCGATTTTGTTCTACCTTTTTTTTTTTTTTGGTTGACTAAATTGTTTTTCTTCTTCTTATTAAATCAAAAATAACTTTTGTGTTGTTGGGGGTTAAACAATTGTTTTGAAAACCCCACCCCCACTCCCAGATCAATAATTGTAACAAAAAGTCAATAATTTTTATTTTTTTAAACAACTTTTTTTCACTTTTTACTTTTATTTATATTTTGTTTAAATTAGCTTTTTTTTTGGCTTCTACAATAAACAGCTTTTTGGGGTGGGCTTTCGTACTGTTATTATTAACAAAAAGTAAACAAAAATAGTCATTTATTTTAATCCCACTTGTTTTAACCCTGCTAAAAAAATATAATGCAATTATTTGGGAATTGTTTCGAATTTTTTCTACCTTTTTTTTTTTTTTTGCTTGACCAAATTGTTTTTCTTTTTCTTAAATCAAAAATAACTTTTGTGTTTTTTGGGGATAAAAAAATGTTTTCAAAACCCCACCCCCACACTCGGATAAATAATTGTAACAAAAAGTCAATAATTTCTTTTTTTTTTTTTTCAACAACTTTTTCTCACTTTTTACTTTTATTTATATTTCATTTGAATTACCTTTTTTTTTTTTGCCTTCTACAATAAACTGCTTTTCTGGGGGGTTTCGTACTTTGTTATTATTAACCAAAAGTAAACAAAAATAGACATTTATTTTAACCCCGCTGAAAAAAGATAATCCAAATACTTGTCAATTTCTAATGAAAAAAAAAGTACACAAACTTTGGTCTTTTTGAACTTATTTATTATTTTATTGCTGTAATAAAAACAGTCTGATATTTGGGAGAACATTATGTGTCTGAAAAAAGGACACAGTCTCCCTCACTTTCTGTACTCGGCAATTCTGAAAAGTTTAAAAACTGCACGTTCTTCTCAGACCTTTTATTGGTCTTGTATATTTTCCACACTGAAATGTGACTTAGTGCATGAGTTTGTCAAAGCATGTTCGAACATACCCTTTGCCAATTTTTTACATATTAACGTTTTTAGGGAAGGATGGGGACCATATGACAATTATTAGTAATTAACAACATTATTTAAATATAAATGACATTATTCTATTATGGAGATTTGAAAAGTTATACCGACTTGAAATTAAAACACCCTCAAGCGATATGGTAATCAGCTATGAATAGAACAAATACATGTAAATAGTTTTGAAGCACAAAACAGGTCGTAACATTTTTGTGGAATATCATGTAAAGTGGCCTGCAATGGGTTAATACAATATAAATGTTGTATTAGCCATAAGGCCATCTGCAGAAATGGCATTTTTTATGTGTTTTGACACATAAACAATGCCATCAAGTGGCCATGCCTGGATTTCAGCTGATTACCAATAAGTTTAAATTAAGAAATGGGATTTTATATATATATTTAGACACATAGAGTTAGTATAGTTGTGTAAGTTAAAAATTTAAATAATAACTTAAATAATACGAAAGGCTCACTTCAATTTAAAATTCTAAATAAAATTTTAAAAGACTATTTTCTTATGTTTAAATATATTTTCTAGTGTTTTTCTTCTTGCTAAACAGATTTAATTAAAGAAAATTAAAAATCATGGTTTCATTAATTGATTAATAGGTTTTTGAAAAACATGAAATTATTTATCTTTAACTTCAAATTCAAACAGGCGAAACTCTCCATACAAGAAATGGTGATCATGTGATGTTAATTAACTTCAAATTCCAAAGATTTTGTTAAATTGTATTTTTTTATTAATTATTTCTTAGTTCTTTTTGTGTGATAATATAATTATCTTAATTATATTTAATTCTTATCAAAATGTGTATTTAATAAATAACATCTGCATATTAGTAAAAAAATATCCTCTAAGGTGACACACACAGACTAATTATCAAAAAAAAAAATTATATGAGTCAAAAATAATTTCTATTCATTCTACTTCTTGTGCCGGTGCTGGTTTTCCCAAAGCTATATTGGTTTTTTGATATCTCTCTCCCATTAGTAGCAAGCTTGGAAAAGAAATTTGAAAAAAAAAAAAACCTCCAGTTTAAGTAATATGCTAATCAGGACTATTTCATCATGAAGAAGTAAACAAAACCCTTGAGGATTTCTCTCTTTTGAATCATCCAGGTTAGCTGAAGTAAGATGGCCTTCCATGTCTGTCATACTTAAATTTTCTCCAAATTTACCAAACTATACCCTCTATAAATGCCTGACCTTCAACAAGAATCATCATGGTATTAACAACACATTCAATAAATCAATATAGAGTACTTTCCTTCATGGAAAAGGAAGAAAGTGAAAAAAACCTTATATTATTTTCTTTTATATATTTAATGTAATGTCAACTTTTGCATGAATAAAAAAACCTTTAGAAAGAAAATAAATATATATTTAAAGAGTGAGTAACTTCTGACTTTCATGTGATGTACCATATTACATTTTGGAGAAATGCAATTTGTAGAATATATTCACATGAATAATATATAAATTGTTAGAAAGAGTAAATATCACAGAAAGTAATGAAGCTCAGAAAATATATCTCATTACTTTCAAAAATTTGGAAAACAAGATTTTTTAATACATTTTAAAAATGCTTATTTTTATATAGGTTCAAAATTTCTAAATTTTGCGTGTTCAATTCTAAAGGCACAGACAGGTTCAATACATTTATCTTCAAATTCTTAAAAAAAAAGATATATGACATGATTTACCTGAGATAATTATTTATCGTGAAATATTGATTCTTAGTTGATATGACAACTTTCATTTTTACTAACAGCATCATCAACCTTCAATGCTTGCAAGCCTCTGCTAAAAATATTTATCTTTCTGATAAATAACAATTTTTAACAATAACTATTTTAAGTCAAATATTATGCAAAAAACTATAATAAACTGTAATTTATTAAAAAATAATTTATTTTAAAATAATAGCGAATATATATATATATATAAAAGAGGAAAGAGAAAAAATGACAGTATGAAAGACTAAAAAGGTTTATCATGGGTTATGTATGTCATACTTCTATGCATGGTGATAACTAAAGAAGAAATCTTTTTTCCAATTTAATGCAGCACAAAATATTAATGAGAATAGTCATATGCTTTTTATTATCTGACCTACTTCCCCTTATGAGAATGCCTGTACATCATTAGATAGATAGCTTAATTTTAGGAAAATTAGGATCGGTTGTTATAATAAAATATGATTATAAGCATAATTTACAAAAAATAGAGTATTTATATAAAAAAGTAGAAAAATAATATTCATAGTTTACAAAAATATACAATTGCTTATGTTTAAATGGTAGTAATATATAAGTTCTAGATACACACAAAATAAACAGATATAATATACCACCTTCCGTATCAGTTATGGCAATAAAACAAATTTTATTTTTCTTTATAAGTATTTTGCAAAAACATTATATTTATATAAAAATTTAGGAAATAATGAAAAAGATTATATACTTATAGCTGGAAGAAACTATCTGTCAGAAATCTTTAAACCCTATGAGTAACATATATACTAACACATCACATTTATAATTTTTATTTTCAGTGAAAAATAAATTTACTTCATTCTTTTCTGCAAAATATAAAAAATTAAAAAAATAATAAAAAATCTCTTTTTACAAAAACTTTCATAAAGAATGCAAATCTTATTGTAGAGAAATAATTATATCATTAGAAAGATAATTGAATAAAGCAAATAGCGATATATCTCACACATTTGTAGATCTTAGCAATGATATGCTAACACAATTTAAAAAAGCTATGATTGTTTAAAAATTTTCAAAAAGACTATTTTAAAGTGCACCCATAATCATTTAAAACAGGGGTGGGCAAATAGCAGCCCGAGCACCACATGCAGTCTGCCGAGAGTTTTTATGTGCCCCACCAAGACAATCAGAAAAATTCACTTTGAACTGAGATTTCCTTCTTGTGTGTGATCAAAGATTCGTCTCGTATTTTCCACTAGGATGGCCATATCAATATAACATGCGCAGTGTAGATACGATCTGCAGTGCTTTTCCAGTTGATCTGGTTAATTTCAATTTTGTCTTTGCATTAGCAAATATATACATTCCCAACTTTAGTGAAACCATAAATCCTCCGAAAAAATGTAAAATGGATGAATGTCATGTGTTTAATGAAGAATGGACAAACAAATATTTTTTTGGTAATACAGGGAATAAAGCAGTATGTTTATTGTGTCATGAAAAAAGGTGTGGTCCTCCGCTAACCTTCACTTCCACAAAATGGCCCCCAATGCAGCCCTGCACCAACTTCTGCGGGCCCCCAAGCCAAAACAATGCCCACCCCTGATTTAAAAGATCATATATAAATTTAGGCCATTTAAACTTAACTTCTTTATTTAATGAAAGAACTTGTACATTTAATTTTATGCATTTCTAGTAATATAATATTTTTGTTGATTGATTATACATGATATATTTTGGTGTTCATAAATAAAAGATATTGCAAGATCTTTAAAGATATACATAGAACAAAAAAGGGGAAAAAATGAATAGTTGTTCTGCTAGCTCTCATTATAAATTAATGATCAAATGACCAGTAATAAGATAAGAAAAAAGATCTTAGAATAGGCTCTTATTAATAATAATATGTTACTTCTGTCAAGATATTATTTCCTATTAATAATCTCCTTGGGGAAGTTAATTACTTTTCCAGCATTAACAGTAAACAAAATAAAAGGGAGGGGAAAAATATGTATAATAAAATACAATTTCCTGTAAAATTTGGATTGAGCTTTCTATATAGATAAATTTGCTTTAATAGATACACACACAAGTACAGGTATGTGGGTGGTAGAATGTAAGTTAACCAGATACATTAAATATGTTGAAATAGATATTTTTTGGAAGTAGATCAATTTAGTCATTTTAATAAGTTTATGCAAATAAGTACATGCAAATTATTAAATTTTTTAATAATGTATAATTTGAAAATAGAACATTATTGAGTGTATTTCAAATGATGTTGAGAATCGAATTCAAGAATTCAAAGTTGTATATGCATTTATATCATATATCAGTGGGAATATAACCATTGACATTCATAGCATGATTAAAGAAATAAAAATCAAAGATTTTAATTTATAATATGTATACAAGTTGTAATATTATATCCACAATATTAAGAATAAGCTTATTGGATGAGTAGACACTAGATGGGGATTTTATGCACAAGCCTTCTGGCATCCATTGCTTACTCTGACTTGCAGTGGCAATACTGTATGGAGAGTTTTGCCTGTTTTAAGAATAAGCTTGTTAGCCATATACATATAATGCTGCTGTGTCATGGGTGCTTCCCTAAGATATGGAAAGTTTTCTTTGGTTTTGTTTATTAGATAGCTACTTTTATGGCTAAAAGATAGAATTTATGTTTTCTTTGTATAAATGTGTGATTTTGTATGTTATAGTAATAAGGCAAAACTCTCCATATAGTAGTACCACCCTGTGCCAACCAGAGTAATCAATGGATGCCAGAAGGTTTGTGCATAAAATCCCTATCTAATGCCTACTCATCCAATATCCCCAGACTAGTTTCTGGCTTGTGGCCTTTGTCAGTGAGGAGCTTAGGATCTAATACAACCCTCCAGCAACCACCTTTTATTTCTACTTAACTATAAAACTATGAGAATGAAACTAGTCTGGGGATATTGGATGAGTAGGCATTAGATAGGAATTTTTAGCACAAGCCTTCTGGCATCCATTGATTACTCTGGTTGGCACAGGGTGGCACTACTATATGGAAAGTTTTGCCTTGTTTATAAACAATTATGTGCTAGTATAAGAGATGGTGATCATGTGATTATAAGTTATATTGTTTATGACATGATAACAGTGCTCCTTGTAATTTTGTTAATTAAGTCTATAAGGTATTCTCATCTTAATGCTTATTAATGGTTCTACAGCTTGGGGCAACACCTATAAAGATGTTGATAAATTAAAAAAAAAAATTCAATATATATATAGATTGAGATTGTTAATAGTTAATAATATTGGTATTGTTTAACAGGTGACTATTTTCATATATATATATATATATATATATATATATATATATATATATATATATAGAATTAATCATGAAAAAAAAATTGATTCCAGAGGTATGATTCTTTCAATTCATGAGTACATAGAGATGTGTCAGCTACAATCATAATTTATGCAATAAGCTTTCAGTATTAGTGAGCTGATAAGTTGGATTCAACATCTAATAACTACTCTTGAATCAATCTTTATTTTCATATTTTGAAAAAATTTATTAAACATTATTTTAGTCTTTTTAACATTTATTTTTAGTCGTACTTTCATCTGATAACGCCTGCACAATTTCCTGCAGCTCTAAACCATCATTTGCAAAAACAACTACATCTGCAAAATCTAAATGATTTAAATAATCTCCACTTACTTTCACTCCTTTAGCTTCCCATTTTAATCCACAGAATACTTCTTGCATCACTGTTGTAAAACGTTTTGGAGATATGGAGTCACTCTATCTTACATCCTTCTCAATGTTGAGATCGAAAATGCAATATATGGATAAGTTAACAAACAGGTGTTACTGACCTCAAAGGCTGATGTGGAGCTGGGCTGGACATATTTCTAGAAATGATGATAATAGACGGAAAATTAAAACCTTAAAGGGGATTCCAAGAAATTGTAAAAGACTCAGAAAGAGACCATATGGGTAGATGAAATAAGAAAGTATGCAGGAGTCATGTGGAGAAGAGAAGCTAAAGATCAGAGAAGGTGGATTGAACTTGTAGAGACCATTCTGCAGTGGATTGATAATGGTTGATGATGATATAGTTATGATGATTATTGAGAATGCTCAGACGTAAAAATCAGTCGCTATTTTTGCTTGCTATTTTATACGAATCAATGTGGATGTGGTTTATCTCAAAGATGAATTTGGCAGACTTAACAGCTAAGGTTCTGGATATGTTTTGAAGTGAGAAAAGTAAAATAAATCTCGTTTTGGTTAATGAAGGGATTGATATTAAGTCAATAATACGTTTTACATTACAATAATTAGTGAAATATATATATAATCATGTGTCAGTTTAAAATACATAACATTAAACCGATCTCTTTATCTTAGAATTTGATTTAACTTAGACTAATTAAAAATATTTTTAAAATATATATATATATTTCTTTTCTTTTTAGGCTGCGCTATCAATTGTCATTTGAGTTATTTACAAATTTGATTGTTTATCTTTATTTAAACAATAAAAAATAATAATGATCTCTGTATGTATGTATTTAATATTTATTATTATATAATTTCTATACAAAGTCACACTTTCCTTCTCATAACTTTAATTCTTTTCACATAAATAAATTCAATTAAATGTGAAACAACTTACCTGGAAACAGCAGAATCAATCCATTTAATAGTTAAATTTGTATCCTCTAATTTTAATGATTTGCTGAGATTATTAGATTGCTGAAATTAAAAAATAGAATGGAAATTTGTAAATTAATGCATAAATTAAGAATTCTATATAATGCCTATATTTTGACATAAAAACCATATTATATTAATGACTCACTACTCTACGTAAGAATTTTCCATCTAATAAAAATTAGCATTCATATCTAATTATGAAAATACGGAATTATATTATAGTAATCAGTATTTTAATTTTACTATCAATAAGTTGGATATGTAATGGGATGTAAAGGACTAAAGATCTTTAATGAAGTACTGGATTATTCCATGGCCAGCCAGTGCCTATACAGTCTTATACTTTTGTGATATTATGGAATATTAAAAAATACTCAAGAGAAAATATTCAAACATGCTCAATAGGGAAAAAAATCTTTAAAGAAAAAAATCTATAAACTTACAAGGCAAAGTTAGTAGTCTGTGTCTATGCAGTTTCAATTAAAATGATTTCAGAAAAAAATGCTAATGGCTTTATTGTTCAGGAGTATATAACAAGTTCAGGAGGCTGAATGGTGAGTGCCAGAATTTTGGGACCTCAGCAATCCCAAGTCAGACATTCTACCAAATGTGCCAAACAGATTTCAGAAATACTAGTTAATAATATTTGGCACTAACATTTCAGTGCAACAAATTGTTAAACCAGCTTAATTAATATGCATGGAATGTTACTATGGGTAATACTGGCATCTTGTACAAAAATACTCAGTTAAAGCAGACATATCAAAGTGGATAAAGTAAAGAAAAGACTAGATTTAAGGAAATTGTTTGGCGCTCTTTTAGTATGTGATCTCTGCCATTTTAAATTTCAAAAATGACCAAAAATGTCATCTAACATATCTAAGTGATAAAAAGTATGTGAATATGTCAGACAACATTTTTGGTTGTTTTTTAAATTCAAAATGGCGGAAAATCATGTACTAAAAGAACATCAATTGTGGTGTTTCAAGTGTCATGTAAAAGAATATACTGCTATGACTATTCTGCCAATAAATATTTGATATGCTGACAAACTGAGTTACATTTCTTTCATGATTCATACAATTTGATATGGTACATCTAAAGAAAATCGAATTGAAATCTCAATTCCTTAACTTGATAATTCTCTTGATAATATATTTATAAGGATAAAACGATTTTATCTAAAAGTATTTTATCTGCTTTTTATGAAAATGGTGAGCCTATAGGAGATTGATCATTCGGAATTTTCTCATTTCTTCATGGAATCTGTCTTTTTATTAATAAAATATTATGTTGTGTGTTTTCAATATCTAATTTAGGCAAAATTGAAGAAGAATACAATTTGACTTCAAACAATTTTTTCATGGACAAAAATCTTAAATTTACTGTAAATATATTTAAAAATAATAACAGCTATTACAATAAATATAAAGAAAATATGAAAGCCAAAAAGATTTGATAGCATATAGAAAATCTAAATGTATAGTGGACTAACAATTAATGTTGAGAGACTGTATTAATTATTAAATTTTTGTTCAAAGAACTATTATAATTTTTAATAGTTATTCATTAGACTAGTCATATGTTTATGATTATATCCATCCACAAGGTGTTAAAACCAAACAAACCAATCCTGCCTTGGGTGAGAGTAGTGTAGTGAAAATTAAATTACAGAAATATTATTCATTATTAGATAATCTCTAATCTTGTGAATGATTAATGTAAATTATTAATATACTCTCATTAAATAATTTATGACACAGTTGTGTGGGCAGCACATTTGACACATCAATTATGCTGTGGGAATATGCTATCTATATATATACACTGAACAATGATAAAGATATGTGTAAGAGATTGTGATCTGGACCAACTGTTGAGTTCTGATTTAGCATGAAATGCACATCTTGGGAATCATAGATTTTTTTCACATGTATTTGACCACATGTTTATAATTACATTCCCTCACAAGGTATTAAAAGCAGATAGAAATCAGTCCTTATCTTGCATGAATGGTCTAGTGAAAATTAAACTACAAAAATATTCATTAATGGATGGATAATCTTTAATCTAATGAATGACTAATAAAAATTATTAATATATTTTCATTAAGTGATTTGTGTTAAAGTTATGAAAGCAGCACAATTGATATCAATTAAACTGTAGTAATTTGCTATATATATATATATTCTGAACAACAATAAAAATACGTATTAAATCACTAAACATCACATGATCACCATTTCTTATGCTTGCTCATAACTGTTATTAAAACAGGCAAAACTCTCCATATAGTAGTGCCACTCAGTGCAAGCCAGAGTAATCAATGGATGCCAGAAGGCTTATGCATAAAATCCCTATCTAGTGCCTATTCATTCAATATCCCCAGACTAGTTTCTAGTTTATAGCTCCTCACTGATGAAAGCCACAAGCTAGAAAATAGTCTGGGGATACTAGATGAGTAGGCACTAGATAGGGATTTTACGCACAAGCCAGAAAAAGCCATAAGCTAGAAACTAGTCTGGGGATACTAGATGAGTAGGCACTAGATAGGGATTTTATGCACAAGCCTTCTGGCATCGATTGATTACTCTGGCTTGCACTGAGTGGCGATGAAAGCCACAAGCTAGAAACTAGTCTGGGGATATTGGATGAGCAGGCACTAGATAGGGATTTTAAGCACAAGACTTCTGGCATCCATTGATTACTCTGGCTTGCACTGAATTACACTACTGTATGGATTTTTGCCTGTTTTTATAAAAATATGTATGAGAGATTGTGATCTGGGATAACAGATAAGTGCTGGTTCAGCACAAAATTTGCATCTTGAGGATCATATATCTTTTTCACATGTCTTTAGTCATAGGTTAATGATTATACCCCTCCACAAAATGTTAAAAGTGGATAGAAACCAGCCTTCCCTTGCATAAGAGTGGTATAGTGAAAATTAGACTACAGAAATATAAATCATATTTATCTTCAATTTGGTTAAGGCAGACATTATATCATGAAATTCACCCAAACATTCTAAAAGCATATCAGGGCAGTAGAAGTGCATTTATTGTTTAAATATCTTAATGAATTTTCTTATTAGCAAACAAACTTTACTCATCCCCAACAACTTTATTCATCTCTTGTTCACTTTGCTGTTTATATATAATTGTTATGTAATAGACAGGGTATGAGCACAGACTTTCCCAGGACCCCCCCCCCCCCCCCCCTCCCCCTAAACCTAAAACACCCAAAAAAAATATTTTTAAAAAAAAAAATAAACAACAAAATACGTATTTTCACACAAAACAACAAAACTTCTGGGTTCCCACACCATCTTTACACCAACAAAGACAAGAACCTGATGATTTTAAAAGAACAACTTCACTGCTACCAAGCTGCTAATTCAAGGTGTAAAGAATTTTTTCAGTTCTACTTTTAAAAGTTTCCCAATATGTTTATTCAGATTTTGTCCACAATAAAATCTGCAATCAACCTCTCATTTCTTTCCCATTTGTTAATAATCTATCCACATTACTAATAGATCATATTTTTATTTTCTCCTCTAATATGGCCATTATTTAAAGAAGAAATTCTTTCAATCTATTTCTTAAATCATAAGATGGTCCAAATTGAGTTAATATACATATTACAATGCTGCTAGCTTTCTCTATGAGGCAAAAGAAAATTCACATAGATTTACAACTATTCAAAGATGATATGATGTATAAAATCTTGATTACAGATATAGTGATGAAATTTTCTCTTGACATCTACTAAATCCAAACATGGCTTTTCATGTTATATACAATTGACAATATGGCACACAGTAGATCCTTTAAATCATTATCATATATTTATGCTAAAGAAATGATGAAAAAGATATCAAACTGTCTAGATAATTGAATTAGTGATAATACAAACTTATTATTCTGTTGCTAAATAGGCAATATAATCAACTATTTGATACCATAGCAGAGACATATATTCCCAATGACTAAGAAATGTGATTAATTTTTTTCAAAAAAATATGTAAAACAATGTAATGTTTTCAGATATCCCATTAACAGGCATTAAGAAATTTATCCTCTGTTTATGAACAATTCACATCAAGTTGATTTAGCATTTACATTTTATTTTATAAATAAATTTGCACAACTTTTTAACTGTTTTTGAAGTCAGTTGGCTTATCCTCAATGTTTTGTGAATCCAATTTTACTTCATTTGAGTTCAGAATCAATAAACTAAACTTAGCTACCCTCATAACATGTTCAAATATTACTAGTATCTAATTTAAAAATTCATTTACATATGAAAAACATACTAAATGAAAATATGCAGCCTCATAACACAATATTTCATGTTTCCAAATTTAAATAAACAGATCATCATTATAATAAAAAACATGATAATAAATAGCACCCACATTTCTCTGAAGTTTGACCTATATCAAGAGAATGTGTTTATACAAAAACAGTCATTTGCATCATTCTTCAAAAGATTAATCTAACCCATGCAATCAAACTTTTCTTTATTTGTTTCCCAAGACACTAAATGCACTGTGTAATAATTATATGACATGAAGTCATGAAATAAAGTGAAACATAAATTATCAGATTTAATATATGTTTTTAATCTGCATGATTATGTAACTTATGAATAATTGCTTAACTATCTCAAACTTTTAGAATCTAGATGATTACTTTAATCTAGCATTTATGTTAGTTAACTTTATACAAAATTATTCTACATTAACAAAAACTTTTAAAGAATCTTTTCAATATTTCAGATCATGAAAGTACTTGTGTAAGAACCATCTTTATCAGTATTATTTGCAGTCTATACTGATCAACTGTTAAGAGAAATCCAGGAATTATTTTCTGGAGTTAATATCTATTCACAAGAAATCCAGGAATTATTTCCTGGAGTTCATATTTATTCACGAGAAATTCAAAAATTATTTCCTGGAATTAATATCTATTAACTAGAAATAACTGTATCAACCTTGGCAAAGACTTATGATATCATAACTATTACAAGAGAGATTTCAAATTTTCTTTTGATAATTAAAACGTCTTTCATAACTGTAGGATCACCGACTACAAGTAACAATTCTTCCGATTTGAAATTATCGTCTGGGACATCTTTTTCTTTTTGGTTTAATCATAAAATTTCAAAACATTCAAATATATACTTTCTTCACAAAGTCAAACTTTATGATAAACGATGTCATATGGACATTACACTCATTAAAGGTTCACTCACTTTACTACAAAAATAAATTTAATTTAGTAAAGATTTTTTAAAATATTACTGACATCAACATCTTAGGTTAGATACATACCAATCTTTTTTCTTTTAAAATTTTGAAAGCATCACCCAAACAGAATAACTGTCACATGATAAATTCTAAATCTTTTGCACAATAAATCAACGCAAGATCTTTCTTGAGATTAGGCGAAGTATCTCTGTTTAGTATTAATATGCACAATATTTTCTATTTACATGTTTTCTACACTGTTAGAAAAAACATCTAAATGTTAACAGCCTAAAATCTTAATTAATATGGAGTTTGTTTTTAGAAATGTTTCTAATAAATACAAAAATTAAATTTAATTATAAAAGTATTTCCAAAAGTAATTATTCTTAATGATTGAATGTTTTGATTATGTGATTAGACATATAGATTATAACATAAATGTTCGCTCTTTTTTTAATAATTTAAAAAATACATAAATTATTTCAAAATCAAAACTTAGGCAGATATTAAAATCATCTTTTAACTTTCTAATAAAAAGCACATCATGAGATAATTTATTTAGCTTTATCAGGATGGTTAGGAGTTAGTTTCTTTTCCAAGATATGCATAATGCTAACTTATCAAATTTCTATCACAATGGTAGAATATATATTACAGACAAATATATACTCAAGAATAATAAAAATCAGTTATGATCCCAAAGATTAGTTATTCTATGGAATCTCTTCCAATTATCAAAATGATTAATTATGGGATATATAACAAAACAATGTATTTTTTTGAAAGCAAATTCCATTTATAGCATTAAACTTTAAAAAAAAGTTATAAAAACAAAATGCTGACTCACAACCAATTAGCTGCTCTAATGAACCTACATGAAAACTTTGGAATTCCACTAAATTTGTCTCAAATTAGTCAAAATGTTTAAACTTATTTAGAACAAATTTCTCATATTTTATTTCTTTATGCTGTATATTTCTATGTAAATCAATTTCATAGATAAATAATGATTTTATATAAGTGTTAAGATAAGTAAACTTATTTTATAATGTGTAAAAAGATTAAAAGAATTAAATTCAATGCAATATTCAATAAATTTATTGCATTATTTTAATATGATGATTGATCACTCATTCCAAAATTAATTTCAAGATAAAAAGGTAGTCATATGGACTTAACCCATCAAGTCAATTTCAAGCACTGGAATTATCTTTACTGTAATTATGATAGATCAATATGGAATCATTACTAGAAGAGCAGTCAACTTGACAGTTATATGACAGATGATAAATGCAAAGTTGGTAATCTGAACTCCTGATGGGTTTTGGTAAAGATTCGCATCAGTGAAATTTGGAGCATTTTATGGCATTCAGCTCATATTCAAGACTGATTTTATATATATTACCTATAATTAAATAGGCTATGCATGGTGATAATGTGGTGCAATCAGCAATCACTCATAGGCAATATTCTGTTCTTCTGCAAGGTAATCTTGTTTGGAATATCTTAGTTGCAATAATCATTTACTTTTGGTAAACATATTCAGCAGGTATGCAGTTTGGTAATACACATTTAAGTTTTATAATTTATCTTGCTCTTTTTCTGAGTATAACATGGCAATCCTCTAAAAAAAACAGCACACAAACAAAGAATATTAATATTCTTGACTATATATATAAGAATTGGTCAGCATAATTTCTAAATCTTTCCCATCAAGCATGCCTGATGCCATCTTTTTAAATATTTAAATGCTACAAAATTATGAAACAAAAGACTAATAGCAATAGTCTCCAGAATATCATTAAAGGCATGAATTGCTTCATGCTCTATCATTTCTCAAACTACATTGAATATTATGCTGGTCACTCCTCTATCCATCTATCTAATTACCGAAATGCCTACCTATCAATAAACCACCTGCCTATCTATCTATCTATCTATCTATCTATCTATCTATCTATCTATCTATCTATCTATCTATCTATCTATCTATCTATCTGTCTGTCTGTCTGTCTGTCTGTCTGTCTGTCTGTCTGTCCGTCCGTCCGTCCGTCCGTCCGTCCGTCCGTCCGTCCGTCCGTCCGTCCACCTACCTACCTACCTACCTACCTACCTATCTATCTATCTATCTATCTATCTATCTATCTATCTATCTATCTATCTATCTATCTATCTATCTATCTATCTATCTATCTATATATCTATCTATCTATCTATCTATCTATCTATCTATCTACATCTATCTGTCCACCTAGGTAATACCCACCTATCTCTTTCTATCTACTTATCCAACTATCTATCCATTCAGTCAATAATGCCCTTACTCATCTATTTACTTACTTTCCTATTTATCATATTTTGGTGAGATGTAGTTCTAAACACTATTTATATCAATGCACCTTCCCTCTTCCCCAGTTCCAAAATGTAGTTACAAAGCAAACAAAAAATAAATCTATTTCCATCCATACTTTGCATTATTATATGATTAGTATATTTAGACACTGTAACTAAGAGAGAAAATATTCAATCCATGGAGATAATTATTTAGCTGCTTTGGAGTACATTGCACTTAACATATGATACACATCTCATATATATAATAACAAAAGTTTTTTTAATTAATGGACACTTTATTTGTATACATGTACGTTTAATCATTTATCAGAAGGCACACATAATAATCATGAGAAGACGTTTGCAATCATTTATTAAACTTTACTTCCCTTAATCTAATGGGTTTTTAGCATCTCACTTTTCAGAACAATATCATAATTTTAATGAAATACTATCTAACTAATGTCATGTTTTGGAAATTAAAAAAAAAAAAAAAATTAAATAAGATATTTTATGGTACATTTTTTTTAGGAGTGGAATAAATGCTAATTAATGTATAT
Source organism: Epiperipatus broadwayi (assembly GCA_028023455.1). NCBI lineage: Eukaryota > Metazoa > Onychophora > Udeonychophora > Euonychophora > Peripatidae > Epiperipatus > Epiperipatus broadwayi. The sequence goes on along the minus strand of JAQFVV010000035.1, from coordinate 3,037,478 downwards.
TTGTCAGAAGATAAATAATTGAGTAAATATTTATGTTAAATTGGACTATTTGCTATTTTCTAATGTTAGTTTTATAAATATTTAGTAAATATGCATACTAGTTTCTTAAAAATTTGAGAGTTGCATATCTATATTAATGATATAAAAATATCATTGAATTTTATGGATAAACAAATCTAAATACTTAGATTTAAGAATAAATTATAAGAAAAGGATTGGCAAAATATCACCAATGATGATGAAGTGTTATAACTTGAATATAATACTTTGTTGTATCAATTTCCTTTCAGATAAACAATTATGCTAAATATTCTATAATATTATGATTAATTTAATTTCTATATATAATTGATTAGATGAATAGTTGTACTATCTTTGTTTTTGTCACCTGAAAGTATAACTTGTATAAAAATATTAATATTAAATGTTTATAGCTGAATAGGTTATTTATATTTTATCATTGTATCTAATGTTAGTGTATTTAGTTACTTACTTCAGAAAATGAGGAGAGATACTGCACACTGGATTGCCTGAGAAAGATTTTATAGCCTAAAATATATATAAACATATATGATATAAATAATGCAAGTTACACTCACTCTGCTATTTACTATCACACATGTCATAATGTAAAACATAATTTATAATACAATGAATTCTCAATGCTGATCTTTAGTTTATTCATTACCTATGTAAATAACATTGTTTGGGATACATTATTTTTTTGTTGAACCTGAATTCAAAGTCATAGAAATATGTTATTGAAATATATATCCATTAATTTTTAACTATTATTTTTTTTGGAATCTTTGATTGATAAATCATTGTCATGGCACAATATTTATCTGCATGACTAGTTTTTATTTGAAAAAAATAATAATTATCATAATCATATCCTTTCTCTCTTTTAATTAATATGACTTTTTTTAATTTTAGTCAGGATTTCACTACAAATTACAAAAAAAAAAAAATGTTCTGTTTGCAACTTTGGATTAAAAGATTTAACATTTTAAAAAATAAATGAAGTGATGAAATTTGTTGTATACAAATAAATATTAATTCAGTCTTATTTTTTTGAAATATAATATTCTCTTTATATAAATCCAATAGCATATATTCTTTTTTTTCTTTTAAAAAACCTTTTTTACTTTTCATTAAACCATATATATATATACACGCACATCTTTAATATATTATCACCTTTTCAATCATTTTAAGCACTTTTTTCTGAAATCATTCTACTTTTTATAATGAATTAATAATTAAATACAATTATTTATTAAAAAATATAATGAGTGTATGTAATTATTGTATTAAAGTTTTATATATATATAGTGTAATTTTTTTTTATATTATTGTATTAAAGTTTTATATATATATAGTGTAATTTTTTTTTATATATATACACACATTCATATGTTGAATTAAATATTTCCATGGATTGGTTTATAATAAATAGAAATGAGATCATATCCATGTAAAGAGAGATAACATTTGATGTTGCCAAGAAACTATCAATTACTACTAATTGACAATCCCTAAGGCTAAACAAGTTTCTCATTAACCTATAATATAGCTCTTTCATTGGAGTTTTTTGTTGAAGTAATCCTCTTTTATTTCAAACTCAAGTTCTTATATGGATTTAAACACAGAAATTATTTTTTATAGGTGTGAGAATGTGAAAAAATAGCATCTTCTTTGACATTCTGCAAATAATATTTCAATAGCAATCTATGAAAATATTTAATTCAACAGATACAACTCTCTTGAGAAATTTAAAATATTATTTGTAGGTTGTCAAGAAAGATAATATTTTTTCATATTCTCACACCTATAAAAATAGCTTTCTTGGTTTAAATTCATAAAAAAACTTGAGTTTGAAGTAAAAGAGGACTCATTTTACTTCAATGAAAAACTCCTACAACAGAGCTATTATAGGTTAATGAGAAAACTTGTTTAGCCTCAGGGATTGTCAATTATTAGTAACTGATAGTTTCTTGGCAACATCAAAGGCTGAAGATTATTTCTGTATATGTAAATATGATCTCATTTCCATTCTGTATTAAAAATATATATGCTGCATATAATGTTCTAAATTATATCTGACTTATACTTAAAGCTAATAGTTCATTTCTGTGAATAATCATTAAATTATTTTTTAGTAATAATTTTTAATAGATAATATTCTATCATTTTCATATATATATCATTTACTTTCTCTGATTCTTTAAAAAAACTGTGGATTAAGAGTTTAATATATATATATTATACCAATGATTTTCATCATTATATGATGAAATTAAAATCTTTTTAGATCAGACTATATATTAGTTTTTTTATTTAAATTGTTGATTTTTCAGTGAAATTATATTTATCCTTATTAAGACTAAAGCTAAAACAATGAACTATTTTTTTCAAGTAATAATAAAATTGTTATTACATGAGAATTAACCCTCTTGTATTTCGCTTTTTCTGACAGATTTCTTTGTCTCACACATCAACCCAAAATATATGATGAAATGATTATTTCTTTTCAGAAAAGAATAAATTTTACTTCATTCATTAGATTTTCTTGTTTATTACTGAAATAAATTTTAAATGTTCACATTTAAAGCATAGAGGTACTCTGATGAAGACTGCTGGACAGTCGAAACTGTAAGGAAAATAAAGAAGTTTTTAAGAAAATTTGTTTGCATTGAAGTGTATATGAAAGAACTGTTATAAGTAATATATATATAATTGATTATTACTTATCAGAAAATAACAAATTTAACTTTCTTTGATAAATATTCTTGTTTAATACTGAAATAAATTATAAATGTTCACATTTTGTTTCTGTAAATATTAAAAAAATGAGACTGTAATCAAAACAAAGATGTTAGACATCACTGTTTCTCGAAAGATTATTTTCAGTTTATAAAATCAATGAAATATTTCTTGTTTCTCATTATTTTTAAGAATGTGAATGAAAATTTATTTATTTCTCTTATATCTAATGAATTATGCTTTAAAAGTTTAAATTTTTTGAATATTTATTGCAAAATTAGGATACTTTCTTACTCGTAAATAAAATAGCTTGTTGATGTCAAAGCTAGTCTTGTAATTTGCTTCAGGCCATATTTACATTAGCTGCTAATATAACATTATATTTTTGAAAATAAAGTATTTCAAGTCAAAATAAATTATTAATAATTTTTATTTCTTGATATCTAATAAATATAGTGCAAATTATTTTAAAAAACTATCTAAAACTGTAATAAATTCACAAATAAATATGTCTTTGCATCATTGGAAACTTCAATGTCATAAAACGCTGGTCGTTTTATAGCCTTGGCAACACACAATGGCTGAATATGTCAGGGCGAGGCTTATGTCTATTGTAAGAGGGAGAATTTTGAATTTTGCACTTTTTTTGCTCTTTTTTCAGACAATTTTTTTATTATAATAAAGTATACTATTTTACATGCATTTTAATGTATAATACTTACAAAAAATTTACCAGGGGGCGAATTGGCCAAAAGACATTTCTCAGCCGTTTCGAAATGATATATGGTTTAAAGGATGTGCATTCATATATATATAAGATGCTTATTCATTCAGAATTGGTGGGCTAAACAAAAATTTGGTTGTATTCTCATCCTTGGTGTTCACCTTAAGATGGCGTTGATGCTAATCAAAAACATATACATATAACGATTCCGGGCCGGATCTAAATGATCGATTTGATCTAAAAAGATCTGATTTCTTATATTTGTAATAAAATATTCTACTAACTAATACTATTATATGATGTTAGTTTTTTTCATTTTTGTGTTTATTAATCTTAGCTTGTGTTTGAGTTTGTGTGTCTTTAAAGTTACGGTGTTTTTCTAATTTTTTTTTGAATTTGCGTGTATCTTTTTAAAGTTACGGTCTTTTTTTTTTTTGCAAGAATAAATCAATAATTTTATTCAAAAGCAAGACGTAATAAGTAAATGTTTATTAATCTTATCTTGTTTTTGAGTTTGTGTCTTTAAAGTTACGGGGCTTTTTCGAATTTTTTTTTTTTTTTGGACTTTAGGTGTGTCTTTTTAAAGTTACGGTATTTTTTTTGCAAGAGTAAATCAATAATTTGATTCCAAAGCAAGATGTAATAAGTCAATGTTTATTAATCTTAGATTATTTTTGAGTTTGTGTGTCTTTAAAAAGTTACGGGGCTTTTTCTCATTTTTTTTTTGGACTTTACGTGTGTTTTTTTTTTTTTAAAGTTACGGTATTTTTGGTCAAGAGTAAATCAATCATTTTATTAAAAAAGCAAGACATAATTCTAAATCTATCAAAAGTAACATAATTTATATACTACAATTTAGAATTGATATCCGACTACTATTAGTAAGGACCGTCATTAAAAGACTCGATTGAAAAATGATACCCGACTAATTTCCACTTTTTTTTTGGGGGGGGGGACATTAATAAATCAGAAAATGGGTTGTTTTTGTTAACTCTGTCTATATAAAAAGGGTACTGTTATTGAAATACTAAATTTAAAAATGATAGCTGACTAACTTGCGTTTCTTTTGACAGTAATTAATCAGAAAGTGGGTTTCTTTTTTTTTTTTTGGTAAATTTTGTGTATATATAAAAACAAACAAACCGTAATTCAAAGACTCCATTGAAAAAAATCAAACCCCATTGAATTTGCTTTTTTTTTAAAGACAGTAATTAATCAGGAACTGGGTTGTTTTTGTTAGTGTGTAGATATAAAAACTAATCTTATTTTGAAATAATAAATGTAACAAAACAAAAAAAAAAAATAATACCCGACTAATTTTATTTTTCGGACAAGTAATTCCTAATAATTAGACAGTGGGTTGTTTTTGTTTGTGCGTATATATATATAGCAAAAGTAACTGGTCACGGACAAATTCTCGCGAAAACGGTACTTTTCGCGTGATCCTTTAATTTTTTTTCCCTTTCGCACCCTTAAAAGCAATTTTTGAGGGTTACCCCTTCGTAATGGAATCTTCAGGACATTATTACTAAACTTACAACAGTAAAGTACGTTACAACACATTAAAAAAATTGATGTCTTATCAAATTTTAAAAAACTACGACTGCTTCAAAAACACACACTCTCACAAAAAACTTCAGAGAAAATAGATATTCTACTATTACAAGAAAATGATGAACAAAATCGACTACTATGGCAGCCAATCAAGGCATTTCTTTCACTTTGCTTTTAGCATAGAAAAAAAGCCATAACCGGCAGCCATTGGGAACTCTTTGTGTTTTATCATAGAAAGAAGTCTCTTTGTGTTGGCTTCTGTCACCGTCACCTCCTCCATCCAACATAATGTGAGGACTTTTCTGCGTTTATAACGTAGAAAAATTCCTTTTTGGTTGGGTGAAGGCCGGTGAAATGGTATATTTCTAGGAATTTACATAGAAGTAGCGACATCTTAAGGCGAACACCAAGGATGAGAAAACAACCAAAAATTTTTAAAAAAACCTAATATATGGTATGACCTCCCCCCAAAGACTTTTAATATATATAATTAAATTAATAATAATTGAAATAAAACTTCCAATCTGACTGACTAGCTTTATATCATTACTTAAAAATAAATTTATTCAAAAATTATTTTCGTATTACCAACCTTTTTCCAGTTTAAGTGTTATGGAAAATGACATGGTTTGTTGTCACTTTGGTCATGTAAATATAAAATTATTTGATTGCCATTATTAAATTAATTATTATATTGCCTCTTCTTTAAAATTTATTGAATTATTTTATGCAACATATGTAAGTATATATTTTTGATCAAAATGTAACACAAACATCTTTTAGTGATGAAACACTTAACTAAACAGAAAATGTTATATGTATATAATTGTAAAAAAGTGTTCTTATTTATATCATTACGATCATTTTTTTTCAAGCCAAAGGTCTTTCCAGTATTTCTTCACAAAGTCTACGTCATACTGATTTCATCCTCTGATCTAAAAATAGCTCTTTTTCTGATGATGGTTCCTATTTTTAGGATTACTCCAGAATATTGTCATATTTTTTTTTTTGCAATGTGTTCAAATAATCTCTGCTTTATTAACCTTTTAACTGTTTGACTCGTTCTTAATCGAGGCAATTTTTGATACATATTCGTTTTAATCGAGTAAATTTGACATCGCTGTAAATTGCTTAGTTTTTGGACTACGTTTACGGTTTTAACGTCATTTTTTAGAACGCAAAAAGTTTTATAATATACTGCCATCTATTGAATTATTTTACAAGTAAAAAATCAATTAATTGATGATTTATGTCAAACAAAAACTAAGCACTGCCTTTTCACATCTTTTCTTGAATCTTATTGGCTGTTGAAATTTTGTAAACAAAAGAAAATGGAAAAGCTCCACCTTCTCATCATCTTTTCTTGAATCTTATTGGCTGTTAAAATTTTTATATGGCTGCCAAAAATTAAAAATTTACGAACGCTTTTGTTTTATTTTGAAAATGATAAACGAATGTTTTAGAGCATTTTAAAATATTTTTTGATGAAATACAAATAAAATACAAATTATTTTCATATAATATGTCAAAAATAAATATTATTTTACAAAAATAGTTACGATTTTAGCAAGAATTATTTATTTATTGCAAAGTCGGGAAAAAAAAATCATAACGTGAAATTATGATTGCCGTTTCTTTTCATGTCAACCGTAACAAATATTTTTAAAATTAAAAATCAAAATTTATTTTTGAACAAACTTTCGTTTATTTTTATAATGTGAGAAATTACTAATATACTTTTTAAAAACGAAACTAAAGTGAATATATTTAAAAAAACGGTCAATAACTTTTGAAAAATTGATACATTATTTTGTGCATCGGCTAATTAAAAGCTTTGAGTGATACCACCTGCAGCGAATGAACAATTGGACAGTTAAAGGGTTAAGTTCAATTCTGCACCCAAATATTTTTTATATTCAATTTTTATTTTGGCCCCCTCACCCCCCAATAAATCTTTTCATAGTGCTCTTGCAAATTTTGTTTAATTTTGGAATTTAAAGTTCTCATTTCACAATTATACAGTGAATAAAAAAAACATTAAAAGTTATTATTATTTTTTAAAGGGAAATTCCAAATTTTCAAATTATATTTCTATAAAATGTAAAAATGATGATGTGTAGTATAAGATTGAGTTTGATGTTACCAAAATGTTGATGAGGAAACCGCAACGGTGTTTAGACTCTTCAGTGAGAGCATGTATTTGGAAAAGCTTGATTACATGAATGATTGTCTCAGTAACTTACCCATTTAGTTAATTCTCAACTGATGACTTCAAAATAATTAAAACTAATTTCATGACGTTTACCAATCTGCTGGCTCTACTATAGATTGTTTATGATTTTAACTGCATGTTTACAGGTTCATCAATAAGAATGTCATATAATTAAAAAAATATCAGGTTATATCATCATGTCTAAAGATAAAATGAAGGATTAGAATAGTGATAGAAAAATTAAAAGATTTGATTCATAATTAGTGATATAAGTTGATGAATATCAACAGAAACTGACTCAACCAAGCTTTAAAATTAATATACAAAAGATAGATTTGTAGGCACTGAAAAAAATTATGACAGCAATAAAATTATCAAATCCAATTATAGGAACATTATTTGATTAAATGAAAGAGGATGAAGTTATCAAATAATTTAATTCTTTGTAATAAGCCCATGTTACCTGTTAAAAGAGTACTAATCCACACCAGATGTTATTTTATAGTCTATTATTAAATAATATTAATCAGAAATAGAAAACCCAATATTTATTCTAATGACCTTAAAGAAAGATCATCTGACCTAAATACTATTGAAAGAATCACTATCAATACAAAAACTATGTTTGAAAACATGATTTAAAAAAAAAAATTACTCATGGTAATGAATGAACAATTTTCTTTAAAATCTAAAGATTTAAAGAGCTACCTATACAGTCATTATTACATTTGATTGGCTGTTATGTAAACATTCTAAATGCACATGTGAGGTTTCAGCTTTTCACTTTAACTAAGTGGTTATTAATATATTGTACAGGCTTACACACACCTGCATATATATAATGTAATATATAAAGAATTCAAACTCAGACTTTCACACGACCCTCAGCTCTCCGTGCAATCTCATATTGCTGACCCACCTGATCATACACGTTGAAAAGATAAATAATCACCAATATATGTATTTCATGCTAAACCACCAATCATCAGTTGGTCCAGATTACCATCTCCACACTTATATGCAATAAGTTCTCAGATATATATTAAGATAGCCAATCTTCATACTTTAATGGAGAGGCTTCAAACTACTCCAACCCACAACTTTTCATTGAAAATCTGGTGATAGAACATTCAAAGCCCACATTAGTGCCAAGGGTGTCATCCTACCCATGTTGACCATTTAGTCATTCTGACCCTTCATGTACTGGATAATAATCCATTTACATACATATGCGAGGAATGGGCAGACCTTTAACGCACTACGTTTTTAATATGTACATTAATACAATGTACAGGCTTACACACACCTGCAAATGGGTCAGCAATATGAGATGGCATGGAGAGTTGAGGTTCGTGCTAAAGGGTTATTGTAATCTGTGAATTTTACTGTGGTACTTACGCATTACACCTGCCATGAAAATCGATAGCACAAACAAATACATTTAATTAATATCTGCTAATATACATATTTTATTACATATTGTTAGTACTACAAAGACTTTTTTTAGTGTAAATAATTTTATTTTTCAAATAAATTTTTTTCTTTTAAATATTAACATTTAATGTTAAATCTTTTTTCTTTTGATTAATGTGGTTTTGATTGACACTAAAAACATAATTGTTAATTTGATTATCAATTAAATTTTATTTTAATAATTCGTTTCCATAGAATATGAATTAAAAGTATTTATTTTTTATATTGTAACTTCTAAAATGGTTTAATTGATAATCAAATTAACAGATATTATTAATTAAATGTATTTGTTTGTACCATAGATTTTCATGACCGGTCTAACGCGCATAAATAATCTTTTCTATTTATAAAAGATAAAGAAATCTTTGTAATATACATTTGTTTCCATCTTTAGATTATTAGTTTATATGCTATACTTTATCAGTTATATATTTGTATAATTGTTTATATATTAACAAATTTATCTATATATTTTATACAAAACATTTAAAAATGTAAAATGCTATTGTAATCTGTTAATTTTCTATTTATAAAAGAGACAAAGAAATCTTGATAAATGTAAATTTATTTCCTATTTAAATTATTAATTTTAATTGCGATAATTTATCAGTTATATATTTTATAAACATATTATATATCAATAAATCTATAGGATATACAACATATTTAAAAAATCTAAAGTAGTATTGCTAAGTGTTACTTCTCTATTAATAAAAGAGATAGTGACATAAATGCTATAATTAGAAAAGACACGTGCTTTGCGATTTCAAAATGGTTTGAGTTGTTTTGCATAAATTTGCATACAACGAGTTGAATACATTCTAAGGCTATGAATATGGTGTAAACAGGCTCTGAAGACGCTTAGCCATTATTAAAATGTATAATTTTATAGTTTCTCCTTTATAAGCGTATTGTATTAAAAGATATAAAGAAATTTATATATATAAAAATTTAAGTTTTCAACTTAGCTTATTAGTTTTATTTGCTACAATTATCAGCTATATGCTTGAATAATTATATGTATATTAACAAATTCATATGTTATATAAAATATCTAAGATTATAAGTTATATAAACAAGATATAAAATACATTATTTATAAATAATTCAATGTTTAGATGCTTAACAGTTTTGTATAGTTACATCAAATAATACTGTATTATCAATAAAAACCTATCAACTACTTGCCAAGGAATTAAAAAAGAAAGTCTTAAGTAGCTTAATTTTTATTATCCAATCTGATTCATTAAAAAAATGATATTATTGTAAAGATAAATTGTCATTCAGGCATTTGTTTAGTAAAAGACCTGCCCGCCTCCCTCCCTCCCTCCCTACCTACCTACCTACCTACCTACTTACCTATCTACCTACCTACCCACCCACACAACCACCTACCTATCTATCTATCTATCTATCTATCTATCTATCTATCTATCTATCTATCTATCTATCTATCTATCTATCTATCTATCTATCTATCTATCTATCTATCTATCTATCTATCTATCTATCTATCTATCTATCTATCTATCTATCTATCTATCATTCATCTATCTATCTATCTATCTATCTATCTATCTATCTATCTATCTATCTATCTATCTATCTATCTATCTATCTATCTATCTATCTATCTATCTATCTATCTATCTATCTATCTATCTATCTATCTATCTATCTATCTATCTATCTATCTATCTATCTATCTATCTATCTATCTATCTATCTATCTATCTATCTATCTATCTATCTATCTATCTATCTATCTATCTATCTATCTATCTATCTATCTATCTATCTATCTATCTATCTATCTATCTATCTATCTATCTATCTATCTATCTATCTATCTATCTATCTATCTATCTATCTATCTATCTATCTATCTATCTATCTATCTATCTATCTATCTATCTATCTATCTATCTATCTATCTATCTATCTATCTATCTATCTATCTATCTATCTATCTATCTATCTATCTATCTATCTATCTATCTATCTATCTATCTATCTATCTATCTATCTATCTATCTATCTATCTATCTATCTATCTATCTATCTATCTATCTATCTATCTATCTATCTATCTATCTATCTATCTATCTATCTATCCTGAATGTGATCAATTAATGTGAATTATATTAAGAAACAAAATTATGCTCAAGAGTCTCATTTATTGTGCTAAATTAGTTACTCCATACATAGTCAATTGGTAAAAGCATGAACCAGAAGTACAGAGACATGTTAAGCCATATCACAAATGTCTAGGTATAGCATTAAAAAATTGATGAAGATACTGGTTAATATATCAACTGCCTAACTAGAAATAGGGAAATTTGATGGTAGTTATCTCTCAGAGTGGCCCATTTATACAACTCATATAAATAAATACTTCATAGCAAATAAATTAAAATATGATTGTGCCATTAGGACATGTACCATCATGTTACATCATAGATATATACTATGAAATTTTTTTATGTATAGGATTGTTGATTATTGAAATGTCTAGCTCATGTCTTCCTTAATCTTCATCTCACTATATGATGACAATGTATATATTTTAATAGTTGTAAATATAAACATAAAAAATAATAATTTAGAATGATTTTATCATCTTAAAGGCACATAGGCTACCTATATATTATTTTTGTTTCCAAAACATCACTCAATTCTAAAGAAAATAAGTTTGAATAGAAATTAAAATATTTCACTTCCAGGGGAAAAGTCATAATCCAAATCTATTTTATAAAAGCATTTTTTTACACATACATATTTCAATAGGATCTAATTAATGAATAATACATTAAACTTAAATGTGTATGAATTTGTGTTATATGTATTTACTTGTAAATGACATTAAAATGAATTTAATTGTAGCAATAACTGCTTACTAAATTTTATAAGGCAACACCTCGAGTGAATCATATGTATAACAGAAGTGAACCTTTTATGTCAATAGGAAACAAAAGAAACAACAAGCAGGTCATTAAAAAAGAAAGATCATTTTCATTTTTTTTAAAATTCTTTTCATACATAGATATTGCTTATCCTTGTTACAAAAAACAAGGAGAGGTGTAGTTACTTAAGAACTTACAAGATGAAGAGAAACCTAACATGAATAGCTAGAGAAAGTTAATGTCTATTTTAAAGGGCAAGACTAAATGCAATTAATAGTACCCTATAAAAGATTCCTTTCCTTTTAACCTTTTAATAGGTAAAAATCCCTATTGATTGAGTGAATTAATGTTCTAAACTTTTAAATGGTCAATTACAGAATCAACAGTAAAAATATATTTGTCTTTTAATATTATATTCATTTTAGTTTAGTTTGTAAAAAGCAAATTAATAATTTGTCAGATTATTAAAGCAAATGAAAGTTTTTTTTTTCAAAAATAAATTTCTATTTATAATTGATAAAAATAATTTATAGCCAAAAACATATAACTAACATTTCATATCCTATTACAAAATGTAGCCTATGCCATTGATTTCTTTTTCAACTTACATTTCTGTGAAAGTAAATAATTTTTACTAAAATCTGAACTATTCTTCTAAAATAATTAAAAATTCACGTATATTTTATGAAAATGTTATGTAAAAAATACTCTAAAACATACATTTTCATTTTGAAATTCAAAACAAAAAACTTAGAACTATCAAAATTATTGACAAGTGCCCCCTTTTGTTGAAAATAAAAAACAACCAATCAGCACCTTGGAAAGCCTGCCTTCTCTCATTGTTATAGCTTTAAATATTATTGATTTTTCATTTGTAAAATAATTCTAGAGATGGCAGCATCATATGATGTTTTCTCTTTAAAATGACCATAAATTTGCAATAATAACATAAAAATTAGCAGTTTTAGAGCAAATTAGAGTGGCAAATGAAAATTTTTAGTGAGTTCTGGTGTATGGTTAAATAGAATTACAAGTATACACTTTTAAATTTGAATTATATGTATTACGCAATCATCAGAAATAAAATACAAAAGCCCATGAATAATGGTGATAATGTCATCAAAAAAAATAATACTAACAATTAAAATTACATATATTTTGCATTGTAAAAAATTACATTTTGATTTCTCATACCTTTATTATTATACCTAGAGGAGTTATGTATATATCAGAATTATCAAATCCAAAAAGTACAAACCAAACTTCAATACTAAGGATAGAGATATCTGAAAACCCAACTTGGGATTGTTTTTATTGGAGAAAGGCTGGACATGTTACACATGAATGCAACATTAAAAATACTAGATGCAAAAATTGTGGAAAGATTGACCACCTAGTGAAGATCTGTCAAACCAAAGCTAAATCAAAAGTTATCAGGCAATTTCTAAGAAACAAAATAAAAAAATCTGAACAGCTCACTGAAATCCATAATGCTGAGATAGATAATAGCAAACAAATAATGTTGATAGTTAAAATATATGACAAACCAGTGAAAACATAAATTTATAGTGGGGCAGGTGTATTACTAATATTTCAGAAAAATTAAATGAAGATAAATGTGAAAATTAAAAAAAAAACCTAGAGTAGAAAATACTGAGATAAGGGCAAAAGATGTGAATGGAAACCCTATCAACATTTTCAGAATGGTTAAAGTAATAGTAGCTACAAACACTTGTGAAATGCTAAGACTATATGTAGTAAAAGGTAATATAACACCACTAGTGGTTCACTTCACTAGGGATAAAAATATTTATGCTGAATAAGGTGCACCTAAAAAAAGATTTAAAGGATAAATTTCCCAAACTATTTTTGATGAAACAAGAAAAATTAAACATCAAACGAAGTTGAGATTGGACTTTGCAAAGGAGTAAAACACATATTATGCAAAACAAAAAAATTCTGTTTGCCCATAGACCCCGAGTAGAGGAATATCTAAATGAATTAGTGAAGAATGGGGTATTAACATCCACAGAAGAGGCAGAATGGGTCACACTGATTGTTATTGTAGCAAAACAAAAATGAACAAATATGTATATGCAAAGACTATAGATTGACCATAAATAAGTATATAGATAAAAGTCTATTCTCTGTGCCAAATGTCAGAGAAATCTTGGCTGTTCTAAATGGGGCTAAGTATTTTTGCGAAACTAGATCTGTACTCAGCTTTTTATCAGATCCCAGTGTCAAAGAAATCTGCAGCCCTTCTAACCATTATAACTGCAGACCTTCTAACCATTATAACTCATAAGGGGTTATACAATTACAACTGATTACCATTTGGGATGACTAGAGTTCTAAACATATTTCAAGCCAATATGCTGGAAGTTGTCATATCTCATTTTGATGACATTTTGATAATGTCCGACTCAAAAGATCCCTACAAGACAAACTAAGCATGGTATGTAAAAGATTGTAAAGTTTCAGAACACTTAACATGCATTTTAAAATGTATTTGAAATGCAATTGAAGTAATGTTTTTGTGTCACATCATATTGGGCATGGGAATCTGACCTGATCCTAAAAAACTAGGGCAATCATAAAGGCACAAACTCTAAGAAATCTTAAACCAACTCCAAACATTCTTAAATTTGAAAATTTTATCAAAGGTAAAGCACATGTAGCAGCCTGAGTCGCAAGAGAATGCTTCCTGAAAAGTCAAGGTGCTGTTCATTTCAGATCATCTATTAGTACATTTTGATCATAACCTCAATATAAAACTGACTACAGATGCATCTGAGTAAAGAATTGGGGCAGTTCTTAGTCACCCATCAACAAAAGAAAAACATGATTCCATTTATGTCAAGGACATTAACAGCAGCTAAAAGAAATTATCACCAGCTAAATCAAGGAAGCATTGACAATTATTGCTGTGGTACAAAAATTTCACCAACATATCTAGGAAAAAACAATTAAAAATATAACCAATCATCACCCTCTTCTAGACATTTTTGCTAACAAAAAAGCTACTTCAGACCATCTAAGTCCATGTATGATTTAATGGTATAACTTGTCAGCTTACAATTTTGAAATATGTTATCAGAAGGGTAGCTAAATCGGACATGCAGGTGCCTTATCTCATATCACTGATACTACAGTAAAACCAAATAATGATGTAGAAATCAATCTCTGGATCAGTGGAAACCTGATTAATCAACAGTAAAACTGTCACCAACTGGACTCGGAAAACACAATACCATACACTTGTGGGTTGGATTAGAAATTTGATGGCCTACTAAACAGCCACTCTATCTAAATCAAGCATTATGGACAATTTGTCAATAACTATCAATGTTGAATGGATATATCATAACTGGCAACTGTGTATTGATGCCACCTGTAGATTGAGACATTCTGGAGTTGTGAGATGAAGGTTCTTTTGCACAGTTACATATATTGGCTAAGTATGAGTTTCAATGTAGAAAAACATAAAAAAATTGCAAATCTTGCCAGTCTATCACAAATTTGCCTTTCAGAAGTATACATCATGGCCTAAAGATGATAGGGCATGGAATCATATACACAATGACTATTGTTGTTCAACAAATGGTAACATAGGTGGGAAGAACTCTAAGTGAAATTTTTGCATATCATGGATCTCTAGAAGTACTCATTTCTGATAATGAGACTGGTTTTATATCAAAAGAATTCAATTCTTTTTTGAAAGAGTAGGGAGTGAATTATCTACTAGTGCCATCATATCCAGAATTAAATGGAATGGTAGAGAAAGCTGTGCAGCAGTTGAAATTACCTTTAAACAGATTAACTCAAACATCAACAAAGCACTGAATGTAGCAATGTTACACCAACACATCATGTCACCCATAGCTACTAATAAATCACAAGGAGAAATATTGATGGGAAGAAAATTAAAAAATAAAGTATCCATTATTTGTCCAAAAAAGAAAAAATCAACAATAATTCTAAAAAATAGCTATTCTGCTGGAGAAAAAGTGTGAATAAGCAATAATCTATGAAAATTATGGATCAAGGGCCAAATAAAAAAGGTGATTTCAAATCAAATAGTAGAAAGTTCAAACATTAATAGGAATAATCTATAGACAATATACATAATTCATATGTAAGAAAAAACTGGATTGAAACAAAATTTTAATATGGATGTTGAAAGCTGGGAAAATTCAACTAAACCCAAGAATATAACCAAGCAAAACTATATGGAGGCCCATGTGGTGATTGGTACAGAATCAGAAGTCTAGTGTGCAAAAATATCAAGAGTTTGCCAGAACATCAGGATACTAAAAGACCTTGAGAAAATGAAAAATATACATACTGTACAGTTTCTTAAAAGTAGGAGAAGGTAGTGCTATGGGTGTGTGTGTATGTTCAAACAGGCAGTATTAAAGTAAGATCATTAAACTGTATAATTAAAAATAGATTGAACAGATAATTATAAATGACCAAAAAGGATATATACAGTAATTGACTAATAATGTATAAACATATATTTTTACTAAAGATAGTGTTGTGACTGTAAATAACAAACAGTTAATTAGACAAAGGAATCTTTTGCTAGAACATGAGTCTGGAAAATGTGTGAACTTGACTCCATCATATTTTACCTAGCAGAATGCCCACTGTAAGTGTAGAAAGGGAAGCAACCACAACCTATATTATCATTTTTGTACAGGATATGACTTTAATTCTCATTTACTTATGACTAACGTAATTGCTTAGATATGAATATAATTATTATATGGAATCTTAATCGCTATATATTGTAATGCTAGTGAGATATATGTTACAAAATTCACATATATATCTGCATTATATATTTGATAATTTAAAATAAATAAACAAATTATTAAGAAAAAAAAGAAACAAAAAATAATTTGAACAAAACATAAATTTGCAAAAATGTAAAAGATTGCATCATTTTCCTTTAGAATAAAACTATTTATTAAAAGCAGGGTGGGGAAAAAGAATCAGATGAGATAAGGATTTAAAAGCCCATTCTCTCTTCTTTTTATAAATTAAATTTAGAAAAAAAAAGTAAATGTTCAAATAAATAAATAAATATGAAATGTTTAAAAATAAAAACACACTAGATTTAATTAGAAAATCTTGTAAACTATTTCATTGGCAAGAATGCAATAAGATAGTAGATGAATCTAAAAAATGATAAGTAAAATGTAAAACTAATTAAAAAACAAATTAAAATTATCATAAAAAAACAAACAATGGGAGAATTAAATATAAAAAGGGCAGCCTGTTTATTATTTTCCATTTCATTTTGAATTTCTCTGTCTGAGTTTCATTCAAGTTTCATGCAATTCTCTATCTCGAGTTTCCAATTGAAGTTGTAGCAGAGTGTTAGTAATCACAGAGTTTTTCTAGCTCATCAGTTCTGCAGAAAAATATAAATGTAGAGGCTGCAGAAGTAGCAGCGTGCATTGCTAGAGAGCTTTGGAGTGTTTGGCAGGCTTCATGCCCTGGATCATTTGCTCCAACAACTGCTCTTGCCTGGAATCAATACCTCATTGACAATATAGATATTGCCACATTCTCTCTCCCATTGTCTATTTGAAGAATGGAAGAAAACCTATGAAGCCATCAATGGAGACCAAAAGGTCAACTGGTTGGAAATCAAAACCAATGGAAATGTTTCATCATGAAAAAATCTAGATCAATATACTTTTTCAATCACAAATAGCTAGACATATATTTTTTTTAATGAAATGAACTATAGTGGACAATCAGTAATATTGAATTTCTTAACAATTAATGTATACTTATTTATGTTTTCTGTGTTAAATTTTTCTGTTATATTTATTTAAATATGTGTGCATGTAAATAAATAAATGCTTGCTTAAAATGTTGCTTGGTCTATACTCTCTCTTTTAACTTCATCATCAGCAATTTAAAATTTAGAAATATTTCTATATTAATTAGTACCGTTTTGGGTCCCATGATCAAAATTATGAGTTAGCCTGGGTATATTTCAAGCACTGGATTCATGTGCCTGTCATCCAGACATATTGATTATATATAATATATATGACTGGCTAGCACCTGAGACTTGTTTTCAAAAAAAAATAAAGTGCTTTTGGATGGCAGGTTTTTGGCCAGCAGTATTGAAGGGTGCTATAGCCAGGGAATATGCTGGAAATGTTAAATAAGAAAGCCAATATTGTAATATAATAATTAATAAATGTTAATAAATAATCAATATATCAAAATAATTAATAATGCATAATTAAAAATGATAAAATATAAAAAATATTTTAGTCAACCATGGTGGTGAATAAATCATGAAGATCTGTGCTGTGCATCAGATTCGTTACAATATATATTGTAATGGGATGGAGGGAAGCAGTTGTTTGAAAGTAAGGGGTGATGGTAAATCAACACCAACCACAAGACATTACAAAATCAAATATCAATACTTTATAAAAGTATGTATAAGTAAATATTTAAAGATATAAGAGTATGAGATTAGAGAATCTCTGTGAGCATTGTGAGATCAGCCAGCTAACTCACATGAGCAACTAAAACATAATTATTTATCAACCAGCATTATAAAGTAATTATAAGTAATAGTAAATACTCAAGTGAAATAACCATCAATCATCATCATTGATGGGAATAAAAAAATCAGTACAATATATCAGAATAAAATCAACAGACCATCTTGTGGCTGGATTAAAAATGGGTCTTCTTTAGACCAGGCTAACTACTGAGCCTTTGCCACCTTGGGCAATTATTTAAACATAACTTGGATGCACCAGCTTAGTGCCCATCCATTAAAATACACAATAATCAGAAATCAAAACAATAATGCTGGGACATTTAAATCATGCTGATCATCATCAATGCTCTGGCCACTTGTACTGGCCAACTATAAACTTAAAATTTTTAATAAGACTGAACTAAAATAAAATATAGTGCATGGGCTTTAAAGAGTATCCTCTTTTGCACCAACCAGGATGATGATTGATCATCTCTGGATGCCCAAAGCACTAAACACATCCCCATTTATCCGTGCACAAATCTAGCCCAGGGAACATGAAGCTCTATTACTGTATGTGATCAAGAGATGATGGAATACAATTTTAACAATTAAATACAAGTTTATTAATAACAAAAAAATAAAAATAAATGATATTTAAGGTCTTATAGGATAAGGCTCTAATTTTGAAAAGTATACAATATTACATACATGACCAAAGTTATTACATGGTTTTACAATATTTCTCAATTAGATTCTCTAAACACACACACACACACCATATATATATATCCATACACAGACGGGTATTTTATAACATATGATGAAGACATTTCAATTAAACATAAAATAATTATTACATTTGTAATTTACATAATTACTATTCAAAATTTAAATTGTTACATTAATTTACAAAAAGTATAATAAAATATATTCAAATTATTACTATCATTTACATATATATGCACACAGATGCACAATTTATAATATATAATGAATATTCAATAACATAAATGATTAAAATTAGCATATATGTCTTGTTACATTAATTTACAAAAAGTATAATAAAATATATTCAAATTATTACTATGGTTTACATATATATGCACACAGATGCACAATTTATAATATATAATGAATATTCAATAACATAAATGATTAAAATTTGCATATATGTCCTATTTGACAAGCATTGACATATATGTGCGCACAGATTATTTATAAATTTAATTTTGTCAATAAAAACAATAATTAAAAATAATTTCTACAATTACAAATTCCATTTACAATATACATAAAATTTACATATTTGCTATAATGATAAAAGTTATTTCACAATTATTCTTTTTGTTGAATATAGCTTTTTTTTTTCTTAAAATAAATCTGATTAAATTTTTGACAGATGATTGTTGATTGATTTAAAATGTCTTTTTTTTAAATAAATGAAATATACAATCATTTTATAGAATTAAGAAAATATAAATTTCTAAATGTCTTTCTGCTTGCTTAGTTAATGCTGATGAAATAGGCAAGGTGTGAGAGGAAAAGTGAATAAGTGAGTTGCAGCTCTTCATGCCATTAAAAGTGGACAGCCAAGCATGGACCAAGTACACAATGCCTCATGATGTCATGAGAAAATACCTCATTTTTAAGCACTGCCTCTTCTAAGTACCTAGACAGATCATCCACAAGAAATAGTATCCAGAAAAAAATATCAGGCACTGAGCCAGCCCTGGTCATCTCTTGTGAGTCTTAGGGGGTTTAGATGAGGTCTATTCATGAGACCAAGGTTTATTCATGAGGCCTATATATACATGGCTGGACTACCTTGGGAGCTCAATATCTAGGTCTAGACAGTGCCAAGCATATACTTTGGAGCACCATGAACACACTGCATCCTGATAGTCCTGCTCAACTATACACCCTCCATAAACATAAAAAGTACAAATTCAGGTATATCACTTTTAAAATGTCATTTTACTACAGAAATTATTTAAAATTTCATTATTATATATAACTCTACTGACCATAGCTGTATATATTTTTATCTGTTCTTCTCTGCCTTTAAATAGTCAGTATATATATAATTATTTATTTAGCAAGCTGGTTCTTTTGGTCCATTAGAAAAATATAACCCAGATTTGTTGACATGATCATATAAAGGTATGCAATTCATGTAAACTGTTGCTCCATAGTTGGCCTCCTGTCTGTGTAGAATGGTTCCAGGCAAGCAGATGTCCTGTCCATGTTTAAGGCTATGAATTACAGCACAAAGAAGTGGGTCATTTTCTCCATGTGAATTCAAACTTCTGCTAAGGAAAACAGTCTATTATCTTGCCTTCAACTACATCAGTTTATGGTAGCTATTCTGCAAATTCTCTGGTTAGCTAAAACCAACTGCTGTACTTTATCAAGTTGCAGTAAAATATTGAAACCAATTTTCAGCTGACCATTCTTACAAAAATTATTATCCAGACTGACTGATATTTTTTATCAGCCCTTTTTATAAAATCATCTGAGGTGTTATAACAACATCTTGATTAAAAACCGAATTTTATTTTTATCTCTCTAAACCCTTGGAATCTATATACATGTTTTTACTTAGGGGATTTTTAATAGATAAAAAATTTGTTTAATTAATTAAAGAATTCCAAAAATAAGTATGGTGTTTTTACATTTCAAAATCAGAATAATAACAATAATAATACAATATTTATATTTATTCAGACCTTTTTAAAATAATAATTTCATAATGAAATTTTACTTTAAACCCAGAGTTATTTAACCCTTTATTTATTATTATTTTATTTTAGGAAATATAAAAAAAAATCTACAAAAATTTATGTCTGTGTTTATTTCTACTTTTCCTTTATTTTACATATATATATATATATATGCACATACACTATATTAGTGTATGCTATGTAAGCCAACTGGTCACATTGCCCTGGTCTGAGAGAAAAAAAAATAAAAATGAAACACCTATCTAACAATATTTTAATTACATGCATAATCAAAACAAAGTTCATGTCTAAAACTATGTACTAATCAATTTTTTTAGAGATCTGACAGACATCTGACAGTTAACAGAATAAATAGCGATTTGAAATTTTAAGATAAAGAATTCAGCCATCGGACTGTAAGTACACAAGGCACCATGAACACCAAGAGTGCTACCTCAAATGCGACACTATAAGCTACTACAACCTATGATAAAGATAATGCAAAATCATTGCAAAGCCCTCTTTCATGGAGGGTCTGGAAAATATAAAGCTATGCCCTGCTTCTTTTGAGTCTTATGGGCTGGAAAATACAAAACTATGCCTTGCTCCTTTTCTTTGGAGACTTAGAGGCTGGAATCATGGCAGGACTAGGTTGACTGCCCTATAACAAACAATATAAATACAGAAAATAGGTTGGAGCAAATAGTGGAGATAGAACATCCTCAGGTTTGCATGAAAACATTGCATCCTCAAGCCAATGACAAAAATCTCCATCCATCATCAAAACTGAAAAAACAGCTAAACAAACTGCAACAATCAAATACCAAATCCAACCTCCAAAATCATCGATTTTCTATTTAACTCTAAACATGAACCTCTCCAAACATATATGAAAATTACTATTTTATAATCATCACCAATACTCTTGTCACATATTTCACAGTAATTTTTATAATTAATTCTGCATAAATTGCATATTTTTTTTCTTTGTCAGTCATGGTTTGAGATCAAGTTAATAATTTTGAAGTGATGATCACCAGTATGTGATTATCATCAGCCATATGCTGGGAAGCCATCTATAATGATTGCCACAGTACATGATCATCATTGGCCCTCAATTAGGTAACCATTTATAATGGGATAGGGGAAAGCAGTTGTGGAAAGTAAGGGGTGATGGTAAATCAACATCAACCCCAAGTCATTACAAAATCAAATATCAATAGTTTACAAAAGTATGTATAAGAAAATATTTAAAGATGTAAGAGTATGAGATTAGAGAATCTCTGTGAGCATTGTGAGATCAGCCACTAACTCAGAAGAGCAACTAAAACATAATTATTTATCAACCAGCATTATAAGGTAATTATAAGTAATAGTAAATACTCAAGAGAAATAACCATCCATCATCACCATTGATGGGAATAAACAAATCAGTACAATATATCAGAATAAAATCAACAGACCATCTTGTGGCTGGATTAAAAATGGGTCTTCTTTAGACCAGGCTAACTACTGAGCCTTTGCCACCTTGGGCAATTATTTAAACATAACTTGGATGCACCAGCTTAGTGCCCATCCATTAAAATACACAATAATCAGAAATCAAAACAATAATGCTGGGACATTTAAAACATGTTGATCATCATCAATGCTCTGGCCACTTGTACTGGCCAACTATAAACTTAAAATTTTTAATAAGACTGAACTAAAATAAAATATAGTGCATGGGCTTTAAAGAGTATCCTCTTTTGCACCAACCAGGATGATGATTGATCATCTCTGGATGCCCAAAGCACTAAACACATCCCCATTTATCCATGCAAGAATCTAGCCCAGGGAACATGAGGCTCTATTACTGTATGTGAACAAGAGATGATGGAATACAATTTTAACAATTAAATACAAGTTTATTAATAACAAAAAAATAAAAATAAATGATATTTAAGGTCTTATAGGATAAGGCTCTAATTTTGAAAAGTATACAAAATTATATACATGACCAAAGTTATTACATGGTTTTACAATATTTCTCAATTAGATTCTATAAACACACACACACACACATATATATATATATATCCGTACACAGACGGGTGTTTTATGACATATGATGAAGACATTTCAATTAAACACAAAATAATTATTAGATTTGTAATTTACATAATTACTATTCAAAATTTAAATTGTTACATTAATTTACAAAAAGTATAATAAAATATATTCAAATTATTACTATGATTTACATATATATGCGCACAGATGCGTGATTTATCATATATAATAAATATTCAATAACATAAATGATTAAAATTTGCATATATGTCCTATTTGACAAGCATTGACATATATGTGTGCACAGATTATTTATAAATTTAATTTTGTCAAATAATAAATAACAATCATTTCTACAATTACAAATTCCATTTGCAATATACATAAAATTTACATATTTGTTATAATGATAAAAGTTATTTCACAATTATTCTTTTTGTTGAATATAGCATTTTTTTTTTTTTTTAAATAAATTCGATTAAATTTTTGACAGATGATTGTTGATTGATTTAAAATGTCTTTTTTTTTTAATAAACGAAATATACAATCATTTTATAGAATTAAGAAAATATAAATTTCTAAATGTCTTTCTGCTTGATTAGTTATTGCTGATGAAATAGGCAAGGTGAGAGAGGAAAAGTGAATATGTTAGTTGCAGCTCTTCATGCCATGAAAAGTGGGCAGCCAAGCATGGATCAAGTACACAATACCCCATGATGTCATGAGAAAATACCTCATTTTTAAGCACTGCCTCTTCTAAGTACATAGACAGATCATCCAAGAAATAGTATCCAGAAAAAAATATCAGGCACTGAGGCAGCCCTGCTCATCTCTTGTGAGTCTTAGGGGCTTTAGATGAGGTCTATTCATGAGACCAAGGCCTATTCATGAGGCCTACATATACATGGCTGGACTACCCTGGGAGCTCAATATCTAGGTCTAGACAGTGCCGAGCATATACTTCGGAACATCACGAACAACACTGCATCCTGCCAATCCTGCTCAACTATACACCCACCATAAACATAAAAAGTACAAATTCAGGTATCACTTTTAAAATGTCATTTTACTACAGAAATTATTTAAAATTTCATTATTATATATAACTCTACTCACCACAGCTGTATATATTTTTATCTGTTCTTCTCTGCCTTTAGATAGTCAGCATCTATATAATTATTTATTTAGAAAGCTGGTTCTTTTGGTCCATTAGAAAAATATAATCCATGTTTGTTGTCATCATCATGTAAAGGTATACAATCCATGTAAACTGTTGCTCCATAGTTGACCTCCTGTCTGTGTAGAATGGTTCCAGGCAAGCAGCTGTCCTTTCCATGTTTAAGGTTATAAATTACAGCACAAAGAAGTGGGTCATTTTCCCCATGTGAAATTCAAACTCCTCCTAAGGAAAACAGTCTATTATCTTGCCTTCAACTACATCAGTTTATGGTAGCTATTCTGCAAATTCTCTGGTTAGCTAAAACCAACTGCTGTACTTTATCAAGTTGCAGTAAAATATTGAAAACAATTTTCAGCTGACCATTCTTACAAAAATTATTATCCAGACTGACTGATATTTTTTATTAGCCCTTTTTATAAAATCATCTGAGGTGTTATAACAACACCTTGATTAAAAACAGAATTTTATTTTTATCTCTCTAATCCCTTGGAATCTATATACATGTTTTTACTTAGGGGATTTTTAATAGATAAAAAATTTGTTTAATTAATTAAAGAATTCCAAAAATAAGTATGGTGTTTTTACATTTCGAAATCAGAATAATAATAACAATAATAATACAATATTTATATTTATTCACACCTGTTTAAAAAAATAATTTCATAATGAAATTTTACTTTAATCCCAGAGTTATTTAACCCTTTATTTATTATTTTATTTTAGGAAATATAAAAAAAAGTCTACAAAAATTTATGTCTGTGTTTATTTCTACTTTTCCTTTATTTTACGTATATATATGCACACACACTATATTAGTGTATGCTATGTAAGCCATCTGGTTACAATATATATATATGTTGATTCTAAATATATCCAATTAATGTGAATCATATTAAACAATTAATAATTAAATGTGTGCAAGAGTCTCATTATTTATTGCTCTAAATTTGTTAGTCTATACATAATAATTGTATAATACTTAGTGAAAATATTCTATTATACCAGAGATATTTCTAAAACATAGGTGGGCAAAGTTGTCTGGTAATAAGAGCTAAATATAATACTTTTTATACATTTTCAAATGTCCAAAAACTGCAATAGTTACTTTGAAACTAATTTCAGCAGGAATAGCAGTGGCCATCAAATGTCAAACAGTTTTTACCAAAAAAAATATGATTATAAAATCCAGTTAACAGTTCTTTTAGCTGGTATCATTTAAAAGCTAAAAAGTTAAAGTTTCAAAATATCTGATTTTTACTTTTTTTAAAGCATTTATGAAATATTTTAATATTGTTATAAATTATATTACTATATGGATTATTAATATAAAAGTTTAAAAAAAATGGCAATGAAAATCAAAGTCCATATTGTCTCAATAACTGCACAGAACAGCTTTAGGAATTATATGTTGTTGTGAACCGATGTTTGCCTACTGTTGTTCTAGAGGCTGAGAAAAGAAAAAAGATTAAATGCACTGTTGAATGTTATTGCTTCTTTCTTACAAAAAAAAAAAATTATTGAATAAATAGATTCAGAATCCATTTCAGTACTGAAAAAAATGATTGAAAGATTATTTGCTTCAAAGATCATGTGATGTTAACAGAAATAATTTGTTGAGCTTTGATTCAAAAAGCATTATATGCTAAATACATTTTTTTTTATTGCATAGAACTGCTCAAATATTGCACTGTGAAAGGAATAATATTCAAAAAATTTCAAGAGGAATCATTGTATAACTTATTCACACATATTCTTTAATGCCTGGTTTATTCCTTAAAAATAGAATACCATAGGTACATTGCATTTAAAATCTAAATATTTAATGTTATAGAAGTTTAACTTGTTACTCTCTCTATTGCATATGTACAAAATATTAGTTATAAATGAACAGCTGCCTCCACTTAGCAATTCCTTGGAGGTAAAATAAAAGTATTTAGGTCATAAACAGTTTATTTTAGTTAAATAGGTTAAAAATTATACCTTTATCAAACTAACTAAAGTTTCATTTATTTTATATTTGCATTAACAATTTATATTTAACTTTACATTTTATTTAAAATATACAGTATATAAAATTATTTAAAAATTTTAAACCACACACACACACACATACTTGAATCTACTTACAAGGATTAAATAAAGAAATACATTTTTTGGTGGTGAATCTTTTAATGTTATGAAAAAAGCATGGTAGACATTTATGAACTATAGATATCCTTAGATTCATTAACATATCTGAAAAATAAGATTGCATGAGTATTCATATATATACAAACATAATAATATATGCATCCAAATTAATTAATTTACACCTCTATAAAAATTTGTAGAAACTTACAATCTTATATACAGTTATTTGATGATAAACCAACTAAACCTCTTGCAGGGCAAGTATTAAATTCATGTTGAAATTTTGATAATAAATCTATTTAAATGGAAATTGATCAGCTATGTTCAATGTGATCTCAAATGATCTGTGCTCTTGGTGAAGTAAGGTTTCGTTGACAGAAACTGTATTCTGTGAAAGGTTTGATTTTTTCATTTAAGATTATGAATTTTTATAAATTTTTGAAGAGGGCATAAATAAATAATTTTAACAAATTATATTTACACACACGTACATATATGAATTTATCAGGTAATCAAGATTCAACATCACTCTCACACACATACATATATAAATTTATCGATAATCAAGATACAATATCAAACTTAATCAGTGGAGCCAAATATTAACTAATGATCAATTCACACTTTAAAGGTCCTCAATGACAGGCCAGTTTCACGGTTATTGGCGAGTTCTCAGGTAAAGATCTAGATATGGCTGATTTAAGGGGTTGAATATAAAATGCAATAGATATTTTGTACTACAAACCTT
Source organism: Epiperipatus broadwayi (assembly GCA_028023455.1). NCBI lineage: Eukaryota > Metazoa > Onychophora > Udeonychophora > Euonychophora > Peripatidae > Epiperipatus > Epiperipatus broadwayi. The sequence goes on along the minus strand of JAQFVV010000035.1, from coordinate 3,010,490 downwards.
TTCAATAAAGAAAATGCAAGTTATGGAAAAATCCTATGAATAGAACGTTACTATTTTAATCCTCTGTACTCCAACTAAGCAATAGTCATTAGCTATAAGTAAAGTCAATCAGATATTTGAAGAATTTTAATGCTTGGATTAACTACTAATTACAACCAGATTTTCTTGAAAAACTTGATACTAATATCTATTATGAGAAAATTATCTATACAAATTATCTATAACTGAACTTTTGAAATTGCCTATTCATTTTACATTTAGCATCTTAGATCATAATCTAGATGCAAGCATTTTAAACTTATCTGCTCTTTACATACGGATAATCCGACAACCATAATCAGGTCTGTTATAACGTTAAGAAATTTTGATATTGTTTCCATCTGATCTGCATAATAAAATGAAATGTAAAAAATAAACAAAATAAATTATAATTCAAGTTACACGCTTTGAAGGCGGAACACTAAAAAAAGCTTAAAACGGACTTCTTATAAAACGAGAAGTAAAATGGAATTATTATACGTTCCGTCTCCAAAGCGTGAAACTTTAATTACAATTGCTTAAGAAAAGTAAACTAGGATAATTGAATTACAAAATAAATTTTAGTAAATATTCACTAACAAAGGAGGTAAAAAAAAATCGTATAAAAAAAGGTTAACATAATAATGAAATAGAAGTAAAACTTATTTGCAGAAAACGAAAAAGGATTATTGATAAAATTATCCAAATTTAAATACGCATTAGTTAAATGTAATATATTTGAAATCTCCAATTACTTTATTCATATAAATTATTATTAGTTTTTTAGGTCAGAATGAGTGCAATTAGTTTAACACTTAAGTGATAAATATCTAATTATTTTATCGACTAGTAGCAGAACTATTATCAAGATTTGTAACTTAATAGTATTTTATTTATAATTAGAAAAATAAAACAATTTGATTCAGGTTAATAACTTATCCAAGAAATTTATGCAGAAATGTTTTGAGTGATTATATGTATGGAGGTTAACCACATATATATGCAATTTTTTTTAAAAAAAAATTATATATAGTTTATAAATTCATTGCTGGATGGTCTCTTTGAGAATAATACTTTTTCCCACTTCACAGCTTTTTACTTTATCTGAGAAGCTTGTTTTTTTTATTATTATATATATCTAATGCTTTCAGTCTTATATACTGTCTCCTTTTATGCTTCATAGCCAATTTGGGATCCAATCTAATTGTCTATTTCTCGACATCTCTTTCTGAATACGACCAATCCAGTTGCATTTTATATGTCAAATGCGTTGAACGGGAAGCAAACCTCGGCCTACTGCTTGGAAGGAGCTACGCTAACCGCTAGGCCACCAACGCTGGACTCCAGTTGCATTTTAATGTTTTTTTCCTCCAAAAATGTCAGAAATACTTTATTTATTCTCTCACCCGTATATTACACTTCACTAATTCTTCCTTATTAATCCCAACTTATCTAACTCTATTCTTTACTGTATAATCTGATTCTGTATTGCCTTTCTTTAATTATTCAAGTATCAGATCCATGAGTGCTGATATAAACTAATTCTATTTTAAACATATGAAGCCTTTCTGTTAAAATATTATAATACTTCTATCATATATATTTCATGTATATTTAACTGTATAATATTTTTAGCTATTGGGTTTTCATCTGATCTATATAATTTGGCCAAGTTATTTAGCAACTATAAATTTCTTGACCATAAAATTTTCTAATTCATTATTAATACGTTATACAGGCTTAAACCGGCATTTATATATGTAATATATGCGGGATTCGAACTCAGACTTTCACACGACCCACTACTCTCAGTGCCATCTCATATTGCTGACCCACCTGATCACACACATGTTGAAAAATTTTTCAACATGTATGTGATCAGGTGACTTTTTCAACATGTGTGTGATCAGGTGGGTCAGCAATATGAGATGGCACTGAGAGTAGTGGGTCATGTGAAAGTCTGAGTTCTAATTCATTATTATAAATTTTTATTTTTTAAAGAGCCCTTAAACATTATCTTAGTCATTTGTCTTTAGTTCTACATTCTTGCATTTTTCTGCTAACTCTTATATTTTCTGTAGTTTTGAAATATTATTTGTTAAAGCAATGGCAAAAATCTATATGACTTAAATAATATCTACTTGTTTTTATTTCCTTTAAAAATTATAATAACTAGTCTTTCTTATTGCATTGCCAAATGTATATCATATAATACTAAATCATCCATACACTTTAGTATTAGTACACAATGCTTTATTTACCACCCTCTTTTACAGTTTCGATTGCCCCAGTAATCTTTTTCAGAACATTATACTTTTAGTAGCTCCCTCTTTAAACTTTACACTTATATTACTACTAAAAGTTTAATGTTCTGAAGAAGATTGCTGGGGCAATCGAAACTATAAAAGAGGGTGGTAAATAAAGCATTGTGTGACAGTAGTAAAATGCATGGATGATTTAGTGTTATATTTCTGAAGAAGTTTGCTGGGGCAATCGAAACTGTAAAAGAGGGTGGTAAATAAAGCATTGTGTAATAGTAAAGCACAGATGATTTAGTATTATATGATATTGTTTTTATTTCTTTGTTGTTGGTCTATCATATACTCTTTCATTTATTAATGTTTTAGTGTTTCTAGGTAATCTAATTATGTATGCTGCATTTTCATAAATATTTTTCTTAATTTGACAATATCCTGGTTCTATATTATGATGTTTCTCAAATTTAATCACAACAAAAATATTTATTGAATCTAGTAATCCAAAATGACAGCTAGTACTTATTTAGTTATTACTATAACTTATTGTAATATCTGATTATAATCTATTGTACTACAACTATGTTTAAATCCAATTGTTCTTTTTGGCTGGTTTGGGACTAAAGTTTTTTGAGATCAATTTGTAGTAAACTTACTACAGGTTTTACACAGGATTGTTAAAATTATGTTAAGACTACAAATATTTAATATCTTCTTTTCTTTTTTTTTAAAATATCAATCATTCATCTGGTATATACTAATAAATTTTCTATTTCTGTTGTTAAAAATATCTATGATTACAAATTTCTGGGAATATTTTCATTCTTCATAGAAAAATTATATATTTGTTGATTAAGAGGTCATTTGATCATTGAATACTGAAATTGACAGAAATGAACTATAAATCATGGACCTTTAATTATTCAAATTGCTGTTCCTTCACTGTCCTAAACCTTGCAAGACATTGTTTCATTTAAAATGACATTTTAAAAGATATAATTGTATAAGCAATTCACTTTTACTTGTTTTTATTACTATACAGTTCTCTATAAAATTATTTCATATAGTCCATAATTTAATTTGTGTAAGTGTTATCTTTTCTTCATATAACAAAATACTTTTCCAACATCATGATGCAACTTTATATATGAGAACTTTTATTCCATTCTACAGCTTTTTGTCTATTTGTAAATGTTTAAATCATTTTAAACACTTTCTCAAATAAAATTTTATATAATCCAATTCTAAATGTAGGTGTGTTTAAATATTTTTATAATCCTTCTTTGCTGCAGTCATTACTTTGCCTCAGTTGAAAATTAACTGCCCCATTGCTGGTTTTTTGTTTCTGGTCTCTGTAAAGCTTTGCATAATTAAGTATGTGTTATCTTCTTAATTATCTTACTTAATTCAAACTAAGTTAATATTTTAAACGAAATTCATTCCTAAATTTACTCAAGCATTTTGGAATATTAACTGTTAATAGTTCTTTCTTAATAACTCATTTCTTAGAATAGCATTAACAGTTTACATCTTACTAAGTGATGATCATTTCCTGTATCAAATCTATTTATGCACATAGTTAGTAATAACTCTTTTTCTCTGTTCTGCTTTGATTTGGATACTTCTATGTAATTTTTTCCTTTGGATTTTTTTTTGAAAAAAAAAAGAGGGAATTCATAATATTTAATTTTATTTTTCTATTATGTTCTCTCACATTTCTGTCTCCATATTCAAATTTATTAATGATATTTTTACCTTTCCGTTATCTAATTAAAAGCTCTCACAACAATTTTAAGATATTTTGTATATTCAAAAGCATTCTATATATACCTATATAATAATAATCTTTTTATTTGTTGTAATAAAAGCTTATTGGTGCTTAAATCTGAATTATCTGCTTTTAATATTTTGCATCAAATTGAATAATTAATCTTACCATTCTCTTTGATACATCATCAATCTCTATATTGTTGTTTTTACATTTTTTATTTATAGTAATTTCCACTCTGCATGTGCTTCTAATATTTATGCTTTTTTTCTATATGTCAAAGCATTGGGCGGGAAGCAAACCCGTGACAACTGCCTACAAGCAACTGCTTTCTTGCAAAGCAGCTGCACTGACTTCTCGGCTACCAATGCCTGACAAGATTTATGCTTTTATAATAGTAAAATCTCTTCATAAGATTCAATAATGTCATATTCAGTAGTTAATAATCATTTCACATCTTGTGCTCTTTCATCTAATAATGATCTACATTTAAGGAAAATCAGATAAAAGGTCATTCCTGATATCCATAACCAAAATTATTTTCTAGCATCCTCTGTTTTGAGACACTAAATGCTGACTTAATTGCAAAATATTTAAACTTGTGTAATATAAAGACTATGATATATTTTTATTTGTCATAAATGTAAAAACAAGCAGGAAAATTCACTTACTGTTATGTTCATACATCTTGGCAAAAATGAAGAATGGCAAGGGTATTATACAATACCTATGGAATTTTTGAAAGAAATTGGGAGAAATTTAGTATGAAGGAAATAGCTGGTTTTTACAATTTGATATATAATAACTGAAACACAGGCTTGTTATATACCTGTGGCTATATATATGTAATATAGGGTATATGAGCACAGACTTTCACACCACCCACCTCTCTCCACTCTATCTAATAACACCGATACACCTAAACACATATATGCTGAAAAGATAAATAATCACCAATATACATATTTCATGCTAAACCAGCAATCATCAGTTGGTCCAGACTATCATCTTTACACACATATATAGTGAGCTTTGGCTTGAAGAATTTTTAAGAACTATAATAATTCCAATTGCTAAAAAGAAGAAAGCTGTTAAATGTAGAACATAAGACAATAAGTTTGTTATCTCATGCTTCTAAAGTTTTATTGAGGATTTTAACTCAAAAAAAAAAATTAAGGAAAGGTAAAATATTATATTGAAAAAAAAAACAGTTTGGTTTTCAAAGAGGGAAAAGTACAAGAGATGCTATTGGCATTGGTAGAACAATTGCAGAGAGTGATATCAAAAAAAATAAAACAATTGGTATATGTTTTGTGGATTTGAAAAGTATTTGATAGAGTAATCTGGAATAAACTTATGACTATCTTAAAAAAATAAAAAAGTATTTTGAGAAGAGAGAATATTGATTTAGAATATGTATAATGGACAAAGAGTAAGAATTAGACTGGAGAATGATGAGATGGATGAAATGAATATTGAAAGAGAAATCAGGCAAGAATGCAGTATGCCATCTGTTCTTTGTAATATTTATTTAAAAGACATATTAAATAACTATTTAGATTGTGGAGGAGCAAATGTTAGAGGTAGAATAATAAAATGTATAAGATTTGCAGATGATATAGCTCTTATAACTAAAGATGAAAAGTGTCTTTAGAATATATTTTGAATAAATTGGAAGAAGGATGTATGGAATATTGAATGAATATTAATGTTGAGAAGACTAATTGTTTATGGATAGAAAGGAATGCAAAAAACTGTAAATTGATACTCATGATAACATAGTTCAACAGGTAAAGAGATTTATATATTTAGATAAGTGGTTGAATGAGGATGGGAGAAGTGAAGATGAAGTTAAAACATGAATAAAATTAGTAAGGAGTCATTTATTAAGAGAAACAATATATTTTGTGGAACTTTGAAGAGAGAATCAAAAGAAAAGATTAATTAAATGCTATGTGTGTAGTGTACTATTGTATGGTTGTGAAATGTGGAACAATAAGTAATAAAATTAGAAACAAATTGGAAGCTTTAGAGATGTCGACATGGAGAACAATGGAAAAAATCAGCTGGATGAATAAAATAATAAATGAAGTTTTGAAAAGAGTAAATGGAAAAAAGAAAATTGATTGAGGAAACCAGAAAGAGAAGCTAGATTGGACATATATTACAAAAAAAATATAGTTTAATAAAAGATGTTTTGGAGAGAATGGTGAGTGAAAGTAAGAAGAAAAAAGTATAGTTTAGTTTAATGAAAAATGTTTTGGAGAGAATGGTGAGTGGTAAGAAGAAAGGACAGAAAGAACTGGCATTGTTGGATGATATAAGAGATGGAAGAGTTATGTGGAATTAAAGAGATAGGCAATGAAGAAAATGGAATGGGAAAAAATTGGATAAATTGATGATTGACTATTATCTGGACCTATCAATGGGACAGAAAACTGTTGATGATGATTTTGGCTTTAAAAATATACAAAGTAATGTCTTAATTAAGAATTTTGAGGCATTTGAAGATGAGAATGAAATTATCAGAGATAAAAGACTTCAAACTTGCCAGAATGGCTAAAAGCATTGTCAGCTATCTGTGTTTTCACAATGAGCTGTATTATTAGTAATCCATGTTAATCACAGTAAGATCAATTATATAGTAATAGCAATTAGAATGAGTGAAAAATTAATAAGAAATAGTCCTGCTAACTCTTTTAAGATTTTAAGAAAAAGTCAAAGGATGTTCATTCATATAACAATGACTTTTAGCAAAACAAACTACTTGCACATATATATTGGAACAAAGATTTCATTCAAAAAAGAATTGTATGTTTGGGCAGTATTAATTATTATTTTTTTTGCTCTCTCCTGCTCTACTGTGGAAAAACCAAGAAAATCATGGCCTGACTTTCAAAACTGAATTGGTCATCATAGTTGGCATACTACTTATTTAAGCAATAGATATTAGTTATGGTAATAATAGCAGTGTAGAAGAAATTTATGGAAATGAAGATAAATTTTCCAAATTATTATTAAACATAAATATATAAAATGTGAAAACTTTTTAAATATGAAATCTTCAGAACTTGAATGTAGGACAGTGCTTATAGCTATTAAATTCTCAAGATTTAATTTTGATGTAGCTGCTCAGAGTGAAAGTAGTCTTGCAGAGGAAAAAAAATCAAACACTTGAATGAACATTGTTGGACTCATTGTGAGGTTTAATTTGGTATTTTATATTAATTTAATACCTACATATAACAATAAAAGATCAATATTATTCAAACTTGTTTTGGCCATTAGTACTCATGACGTCCATGACTATAAAAAGTTCAGAGAATTTTTTTTTTATCTCTCCAAGAGATGGTATTTCTGAAGTAATGTCAATATTTTTTCTTCAGTGAGACTGCAGTTCATATATTGGTAGAATTAGGCAAAATTCTCCATACAGTAGTATCACTCAGTGCAAGCCAGATCATGTGATGTCAAATGTTTGTTGTTGAATTTTTGCACAATAAATTAATTGTCATAGTCATTTGTTTAGACAAAAAAGCCACTATAAATAAAAACTGATGCATTACACTTAAAACAATGAAAAACTATGTTATTCTACAGTTAAGATCAGAAATAAAAAATTAATATTAGGGTTGAAGAAAAATTACAGTGCCACTAAAAATTATCCCACATTTATTGTTAGAAAATTTAATGCTCACTCGTTAGAAGCAATTTCCCCTTCTGATAAGCTTCAATAGTTATCAAAATTTATAACTGAAACCAATAAAATATCACACGACTTCTCCTTACACATTATGTTAAAGTAGCAAATTTATTTCTACTACTCTAATTTTGCAATCTGGTATAAGAAGGTTGAGTTCTAAAGAAAACATGCATTAGATCCAAGAAATCAGATGTCTTAGTTACAGATCCAAAAATTCTCAGTGATGAAAACTATAATCTAGAAATTTTATGAATAGAACATCACTGTGATAAAGATTTATTAAGCGCTGACATTTATTAATTATATGAGCTTTCACTAGATGGCAAAAATGATTAGTGGGAATAAATTTGCCATTTTAAATTGTTTGTAAGTTCATTTAAATGAATGATTCTTTCGGAATATGTCTTGTGAATTATCAATAAAGTTTTTGGATTTGATTGTTCAATGAATAGATTTATACTAGCATCAATACATATTTGATATTACATGGTTTGTTTACATAATTGTTAAAATTGTTAGAATTTCATCTGAAATCCTCTAAATAATTTTATAAAATTTAGCTGAATTTCCCATCAAAACTGAATATCTATGAGCAGATTATTTAATGAGAGGATTGTTTATTCTTGAAATTTCTATTCTCAATCAAAAAGGATATAACATACATTAATATCTTTGTTATTTCATCATTAAGACTGGAAGATATATGAATCAAACAATTTATCTACAATTCATTGGAATCCAGTCATTTATAAATTGAGATTTTCCTATATAAAGCCATTAATTCATGGAAATATATAATGTTTTTCCCTTTTCTGATCCTACCAAAATTTTTTCATTATTTTCAACCATCCCATTTTTTAATAACCATTAATATTGGATTTTTATTACAGAACATCTCAATAATATACTAACAATGAAAAAAATATTTTTAATTTTGTTAAACAATAACAACTTTTTAATTAAAACAGGCAAAATTCTCTAAACATATCCAAGGTTCCTCACTGATGAAGACCACAAGCCAGGAACTAGATTGGTGATATTGGATGAGAAGGCACTAGATGGAGATTTTATTCACAAGCCTTCTGGCATCCATTGATTACTCTGGCTTGCACTGAGTGGCAATACATATAGAGAGTTTTGCCTGTTTTAATAACAGTTATGAGCAAGCATAAGAAATGGTGATCATGTGATGTTTATTGATTTTTAATTAGTTAACAATCTGACACATCCTTATGGCCTTTTTTAAAAATAGAGATAAGAAAGAAATTAAAGTTTCCTTGCTGTCATAAGAGTTACATGGTTAGTGTAATGAAATTTCCAATTACAAAGGAAAGTATCTTATTATTATCCAAATTTTAAAACATTTCATAGCTTATGTTGTGATGATTTCTAGTGAAACACATGAGAAATTATAACTTCAAGGATTATTTATTCCATATAAATCTTTATATTAAAATACATCTCTTTTTTTGCATTTTATAAAACAATTTTATTTTATTTTCTGTTTCAACTGAACATGCAGCCTTCATCAGAAATCTGTAAATATTTAATATTTTATTCAATTTCACAATAATATGGCAAGTATCAGTGATAAACACATTTTTACTTTTTGATTTTAAATGATTATAATTATATATAAAATATATTTTGTAATAAAAAAAAAATTTAAAAAACAAAAAAATAAAAATAAATAATATAAAATAACAATTCATGTCAATTGTTAATATAGAGTATCTTTAATATAAATAAATAAAATAATAACTAAATAATATTTCCAAGTGCTTTCAACTCTTATGAGTCCTAATAATATTTCCAAGTGCTTTCAACTCTTATGAGTCCTTATCAAGGCATTATAAAAAATTTTTATTTTCTTTTCATTGTATTGGCCAGGAACAACTAATCGGAAAGCTTAATTTCAAATTCATAGCACAAGATGAATTTTGTATAATATATGATTCTTTAATCTTGCATTTTTTATCATTTGTTTCATGCATTAATATTGTAAAATCCTTTGGACTACATATATGGCCTGTATTATTTTGGTGAACATAAAAAGCTGAATAAACTGTATCATCTTCTCTTGCTCTATTATATGTATATTTATGTTGTTGAAGGCGATATTTAATATTTGTTTTGGTTTCTCCAACATATATTGCACTACAATTTATTTGTGGGCATCTAATAGAGTATACAACACTGCTTTTATCCTCCTTATTTATTATTTCCTTAGAATTATTATTAATCTATTAAGGTTAGGTGGAGTTCTCCATGCTAATCGAAAATCTTGACTTAAAACTTTTATTATATTTTTATTAATATTGGGAATAAAAGCTAATGACATCCATGGTTTATTATTCATATTTATATGGTCACTATAAACAATTGAAAAGTGAAAGTGTTAAAGTTAATAATAATTATTGGTAATGGAGGTAGAATTCAGACAAAAAATGCATATTATGAATTCTTTTTGAAAAAAAAAAGCTAAGTACAAATGAACATGAAAGCATCCAAAGAAAAGTATCAGAATTTCTATATTGTAATGTGTTTTTAATAGATTCAAGACAGAAAATGATAGTCAATTAATGAGATGTAAAATTAGAGAAAGTCAGTATTAATAGTTGACATTCCTATCTTTCAAAAACATTCTAATAAATTTTAAATTAGAAACTGCAATTCATTTAAAAATATTAACAGGTTTTAAAGAAAATTCAAACTTGATTCAAATCTATAAGAAGATCAACTGATATTCTATTTAAAAATGCAATAAAGATAGCTGGTATAAAAAAGCAGCAATTTACTAGTAAATTTTCTATTATTGAGATGACAATATATCAAGAAAAAAAGGAATATGATTATTTTTAAAAAAAATGATCCATTAAAAAGAAATGAATATGTGGTCGTTTGTTAAATGATATGAAAAAGAGTTAATAACGATATAAACAAATATAATTGTGAGCTAGCAAGAAAAGCTATTGAAGAGTACAAATCTCAAAAGTATAAACAGCATTTGCATATTGGAAAATAAAGTTTTTTCAGCAATAAGGAAAACGATTTTTAAAAAAGAAAGATATCACTCAAATAGACAAAACAGTTCTATAAAGAATCATATAATATATAGGATATATGGGCACAGACTTTCACACAACCCACCATTCTCCATTCTATCTCATAACCCTGATACACTTGAACACATATATGTCAAAAAGATAAATAATCACCAGTATACATATTTTATGCTAAACTGGCAATCATCAATTAGTCCAGATTATCATCTCTACACATATATACAATGAGTTCTCAGATATATATTAAGATAGCCAACCTTCATACTTTAATGGACAGGCTTCAATCCACTCCACCTTCCAACTCTTCAACCGTTCATCCAATTAAAAATCAAAAGATGGAATGTTCAAAGGCCACCCTGAGGCTGATAATCTCATCACACCCATGTTGACCTAAAGTCAATCTGAACCCTCATGTACAGGACATAATCCATTTAATATATATATAAGGGATGGGCAGACATCTGTACAATGTAATAACTGAAATACAGGCTTATTATGTACCTGTATCAATATATGTAATATATAGGTTATATGAGCACAGATTTTCACCTGACCCACCACTCTCCATTCTATCTCATAACCCTGATATGCTTGAACATAAACCAGCACAATCATCAGTTGGTCCAGATTATCATCTCTCTCTCTCTCTCTCTCTCTCTCTCTCTCTCTTAAATCACACATGGTCTTTATATATATCTATATATATATATATATATATATATATATATATATATATATATATATATATATATGCAATAAGTGCTCAGATATATATTAAGATAACCAATCTTCATACTTTAATAAACAGGCTTCAGTTCACTCCACACTCCAACTCTTCAACCATCCATCCAATTGAAAATCTGAAGATGGAATGCTCAAAGACCACTCTGAGGCTGAGATTCTTATTATATATATATATATTGATAAAGGTATATAATAAGCCTGTATTTCAGTTATTGCAATGTAGAAATATCTGCCCATCCCTTGTATATGTATTAAATGGATTATGTCCTGTACATGAGATGTCAGATTGACTTTAGGTCAACATGGGTGTGACAAGAATATCAGCCTCAGGGTGGCCTTTGAGCATTCCATCTTCAGATTTTTAATTGGATGGACGGTTGAAGAGTTGGAGTGTGGAATGGATTGAAGCCTGTCCATTAAAATATGAAGATTAGCTATCTTAATATATATCTGAGCACTTATTGTATATATGTGTAGAGATAATAATCTGGATTAACTGATGATTGCTGGTATAGCATGAATACGTATATTGGTGATTATTTATCTTTTCGACATATATGTGTTCAAGTGTATCAGGGTTATGAGAGTGGTGGGTAGTGTGAAAGTCTGTGATCATATACACTATATATTACATATATTGATTTAGGTATATATTAAGCCTGTATTTCAGTTATTTTAATATTAAAGAATAAAAAAAAATATTCCTTACAATTAATAAATCTTCAGAATTGTCAAGTATTTTAAAGGAAGAGGTGAGACATGCACTTAAATCTATGAAGAAGAAAAAAGCTCCAAGAAATGATGAAATTATTTATATTTTAAAATAAGCAGTGAAAAACAAAACTGTAGATAAACTACATGCCAAATATTAGTAGGATAAAAAACCTGGCAGATGATTGGAAAAATGCTCAAGTGATATTAATGTTTAAAAAAGTGAATTCATCAATTGATCTGAAATGGCTATATTTCACATTGATCACGCAAATCATTAACATTAAAAATAATTTTTAATAGTCTATCATTACAGTACTTTTATTACGTATTAAAATATAAAGGAAAGTTTATCATTCATAATATTTCTTTCTAATTAGACTCAGACACTAAGAGAACGTTCACAATAGTCAAATTCAAAGATTTCTACTGTAATACCAATATTCAACAGATCTTTATGCCACATTTCTAAACTGATGCAAAAAAATAAAAAGATAATAAAAATTGTTTAGGAAACTGAAATAGGATATAGTATAAAAATTAGAATTAAAATGCATTATATACAACAAAAAATAAAAATCAGATAAAATAAGTTTAAAATAGCTCATTGAAGAACAAAGAAATTCTCAATAGAAACTGCTTAACAAATTTACTAGTTGCTGGATGGAGCAGTTTTTAATCCTTGTTTTATCCTCTAGCTATCTTAAATCTAATTAGAATGTAAATTTTTTTTCAAATTTTGTGTAGAGTAAAAATTCCAACTCTATGACCAGCAGGTGTGCTATCTATACTTCAGAATATATATATATATATTACACCAACACACCACTTACGCTTAAACAAATCTATAGAATATTAGAAATCTGTTGTCAAGGCAACATTATCTAATTGCTGTGTTGCCCTGGAAACAGGTTGCTGATATTGTATTGGTTTGTTTAAGCATGAGGAATGTATTGATATAATTTGCATAAGGCAACTAGTTAGTTGATGGCACTTAAAATTTAATATATATATATTACATTTTAATTTATAAGCATTAAACTTTCTGCACTTACAATTTTGTAATTAATCACTTCAGATAAATATTAATCATTTATTGAACTATAGATTCTATTATTCCTAATCCAAATATAAATTTTAAACCACAGATAAAGATTACTATATCTGATTTTTAATTAAACAAATTAAATGGAAATTCAATTTCATCTGTCTTTTTTTAGACATATTTAAAACGTTCACCTCACCATATATTCTAGAAACCTATGAATTTCATGCTGAAACGCATTCCCAGTTGGTACAAGTCATAATCTCTTGTATATATATATATTAATTATTTGGTCAGTATTTATCAATACCAAATTATTATTTTTATAAAATAATTGATTTATTTATATACTTTGATTTGTAAATGTCAAACTTTATGCATTCATTTATGAATATATTATTATATTAAATATAATCGTAATTTCCCAAAGACAATAAAATAGTACTTAAATATATCATGAAGAGCCTAGTATGGCAGTAGTAACGCATCTGCTTGTCTTGCTTATTGTACTGTGTACAATTTATACATTTTAATGCATATTCTTTGTGAATTTTTATTTATTGCATATATTTTTTAAATATTAAACCACATCCCCCCATCTCTGCTGAGATGATTTTGAAAGAGACTGCTAAACAGCTCACACATACAGCCCCTGTTAATCGAACATCAATTTATAAATATATGATCCTCAAAATTCTCGTCGAGGAAACTATTTAAAAGCAACTAATCGAATAAAAAGGGGACATTATTTATCTTTTTTTAAAAAAAATAAAAAGTAAAATAGATTAGTGACATTTATTTATTTAAAAAATTTTAGGCGAATGAAGCGCTATGCAGTCATTCAAGATTTATTTAATTTTTCTATTATTTGAAGTTTTAGATATGAAAATGATAAATATTGTACGGTGCCACAATTAAAGAATAAAGAAAACCGGTTACAATGATAAAAATAATTACGGCATGATTTCATGAATTAATTTAGAGAAAAATGTAAGTACAGTATTGTATTTATCTACTTCATATTAATTAGTCAAATTAATGTTAAGATTATTATCTAAATTTTATGGAAACAGATTATTTATTTGCTAAACACTGTAAAATATTTACAGAAATCTTAACTAAACTTAAAATTTCATCAGAATATATATATATGGTTAGTAAAATGTATTACTAGCAAAAGGGTTTGAAAACGAATTTAAAAATCAATAAGCATCAATAAGAATGATAGAAACCTGTTTGACTGATGCATCAGTGCCTGGCGACAAGATTGGTGCACGTTGAGAAAGCGATACGTCTTTAAGGTTAACTATTAATAGAATTAGTACTTAAAATAAAAAAGGAGGCGCTAGTATTCGATACATTTATCGTTGCTAAGCAATCTCAATTCTGATGACCAAGAAACTGAAAGAATTATACTGATGTCTGTAATTTCTATTCTATATATTTTTTTCTGGAATTTTATAATTAAAAACTATTCCTTTTTAGAAACTGGCTTAGACTCTTTTCTTTTTTTAAAATATCATTTATGAATTATTATAAATAAATTTGATATTTAAAACCAAAATGGTTATCAAAATATGAGTATCGAAATTATTAATATATATGTGTAATACCAGAACAGGATTTTACTTTCAAACTAGGAATTATAAAACTGATTTTATTCAGCAATTAAAGGAAACTAGTGTCATTATAAAAACACTAGGAGATGAATTTTTTTTTTTTGTCACAAAATTTTACTGACGTACGCCCGATTTACTAGAACGCTGAAGTATCGTCAATAAAAATGCTTTAGATTTACTTGAATTTAATTGTAATAATACCGTATACGAAAATTTAAGTTGATAGCGATCATAGGAACCGAAATTATTTGACAATAGTTAATTTAATACTAAACTACAACAGTAAAACATTATTATAAAATGCTTTAGTAATTACCGCATCTACCTTTTATGCACATGTACTTGAATTCAAATTCGATAACCCCAACTATACAATTTTCAAAGCAAGATTGAATTTGTTTCATGTTGGTAGTCTTTAGCTATCACAATTAGCTATTCAATTATTAGTTTGAAAATGGGTATTTACTTGTTCTTGGCTAGAGTATATTATATATATAACAGCAAAAAAACGCTCATTAATTGATATTTGATCTGTATCATAAGTGGGGAATAATGTCTTATTTACTACTCCTATGAGAAAGAATGTTGGAGGAGTCTCTTCATCATTGAAATTTTATCAAAATCATATATCCCTATCTTATTCTAGCTTTTATTACCTCCCTTACAAATCAAATATTGGATATTAGATTCCAACAGATGATTATAGTTCCAAGATTTTTAATTTAGATATGTGATTTTTTAATATTATTCAATATGACTTCAGGATTTACTCAGAGTACTAGCATATATAAAAAATATCGATCAAATTAAATGATAACAATATATATATAATTCACATGAAAGTATATAAATCATGCAATCAAATTTAATAAAATTGAATATTAAGAAAATCTAAGTGATAACTGCAAAAGTAAAGGTAATATTATGTTCACAAAACTTCTATCCATAACATTATTATAGGGATGATTAATATAGAAAATATTAAACACCTAAGACTTTTACTTTGCTAAAAACATTCATTTGCAAGCAACATTTTCATTTAATTCCGTCATCATAGCTATGTAGACGGTAAAGAATTTGGCTATTTCAAAATCTTATTAACATGTTGATTTTATTTTTATAATATCGGAAAAAATGAAGTTAACAATTAATTTGAGTCTTGCATTGGTGGTCGAGAGGTCAGCGCGACTGCCTTGCACTAGCAGGCAATTGCCCGGGTTGCGGGTTTGCGTCCCGGCCGATGCTATGACAATTAAAAAAAAACAAAAAAACAATTAATTTGATCTTCGGAATGTCTGCTGTCTCTTGTAGATAAAATTCTAAGTATTTCAAATATGCAAGTTTTAACATTTTTTTTTTCCACCATTGATATTCTTAGATATATATAAACCGATAAATATCTTTCTAGAGCTTATGAATGTTGTTTAACAACACAAGTCCTTCAAATCGGAAAATATTTGTACTCACTTGGAAATAATAAAGACACAACTTTACTAAAAAATTATATTTAAAAACATATATACATATGAAAAGTCCTATCCAATTGGTAAATTCAATACCATAAAATAGAAAGAAAAAAAATTAAAAAAAAAAGACATTTTTTTACTTTTAATATATATTTTCATACATGTGCTTGATGTTGAAAGATAGTATGATGGACCATAATAAATCAAGATTATCTATAAATAATAATATGTAGTGGATGAAGATTATCTGCATTTTAAGATAAAATATTGGCTCATAAAAGACTAATTACTGATTTTGATTTAATCTTATTCATCTCCTCTCTCTGCTCATTCTTTCTAAATTTGTTTTTTATCATATTGATATCAATCACTAAAATAGGTATAAAGCACAGCCAATTCTGAATCTAATCTCTTTATTTTATAAGTTAGTACACAAAATAAAGTAAAGAAAAGTTCCCCTCTTTTCTTCCAAAGAGTAAGCTTGTGGTTTAAGACCTGTAGAGGTCCCTACTATCGCATTTTTATACACATGTGCTTGAGGCTACAGCCTTAATGAATATTACACAAAATAAGCAAAGTCTTGAGAAAGCAATGTTGGAAACAGGTTTAGAAGACTGAGAGATCTTATCTGATTCACCAGGAGTTTTACTTAATAAATAATAGTGTTTAATATTCCTCTTTAGGTATTCCCTTACTCTTCACAAAAAATACTTTTAAGTTGTTCAAAACTAAGTCAACCCTATGAACACATCATTAAATGCAATTTTTCAAAAGATAAAAATACTCCCACAATGTATTTAAAAAAATCACCATTATATAAAAGGTGTTATCCACTGAAATTTAATAAATTAATGTATTTTAGTTTTGTAACTTACTTTAAATATGTTTTTTTTTAAAAAAAACTAAAATGATCACAATCAACAAATATTTTTCTCAGTTTGATTCAGAAAAATAATTTTAAATCTTGTCAGCTGTTGAATTTTTGTCAGTGATGAAATTCCACACTGCTTGTATAGAAGCAGAGAATGTCATATGTTCCCAGGGAATGATTCAGAATACTATTTTTTGTTGTAGACAAATGAAGAATAGACTTGCTCATATTCACATCATTCCCCTTAAAAGAATTTCAGGATTTTTTCCAAATGACTAGCTTGAAATTCAAATTAGCAATTTTAGTATTTCTTAGTTATTGAAATAACACATTTTAAAACGCAACCACCATTTTAACCTTGAGTTATATTAATCATTAAATTGTTCAATAATCCACATCTCTAAATGTTCCTAATTTATTTTACTTTCTGACTCATATCTGTAATATAATCCACAAGGTACTATTATTTTGCAATAGACAGATAATGGATTATTTTTTTTACTTAAAGTGTTACGATAATAAATACATGTATTATGTAAAAGTTCAATATGAACAAACCATTAGAGGTTTACCCAATATTATTATATCTACTAACTTTAGATACTATTTTAACCATCATAAAATGTGCATTAAAGTCTCCAAAAAAAAATTAATGACTTTAATACTGTAACAGTCAAGTTTTGTATAATCAGTCAACAAGACCGAAAAACCAAGCAGAGACTCTCAACCAGTGGTCATAAGGTTACCTCCATGTCACCTGGTTTAAACCCCTACCTTGGCATCCTAGTCTCAACTACTTAATTAACATCCTTGATGTCACATCACTTCCCTTCTCTGTACATCTCAATGTAACTCAGGTTCAAACATAGACTCTCACTCTCAGGGTTATTCATAACACCACACAACAAATCGCCAGCATATCTAATCTTTCATCAATCTGTTTGCTTTACACTTATTTATAGGATTTCAGGATTCAACTATTTCTCTGAGACCCAAAATTAATATTATATGATAAATTATCTAAGCATGATGTGCTAAGTAAGTGAATGGATGTGTACTAAAAATAATTGATTAATAGCTAGTTCCAACTCGCAAGTCAGATTAATAATACAATAAATTTATTTACATAAATAAATATAACTTAGAGAGCAGCTTACAAGTACAAAGTATGATATACTGGCCTTTACATAATGTTATCGAAAGTAATGGTGGCTTACAATAAGGATGTGTGTCCTATTTTCTTAAATTGGAGTTACAAAGTGTTATCAGCCTATTCTAGGTCTAATACATATAACCAATTATATTTGGGTTGATGAAGAGAGAGCTTGTGGACAGGTTTGATTTCATGTTATCTGGGGTTGCTAATGAGTGTAGACAGAGGCCAGGCATCAAGTATTAATAAAGAAATTGTGGTACTACCTAAATGAGTGGGGAGTGGTGCATTTTGACGAGACGGATTGGCTTTGCCAATTTAGTAGGATAGTTCACTGCTGTTAAGTTGATGTCCCTGGTTGCAGAGGTACATCTGCTTCTAACCTAGGGTGCATACCAAAGGAGAGAGTGCAAAAATGTGTATTAATTCAGGATTTGGGGTTACAAGGAGTGACTAGCTCATGCAGAACCTGGACTGGGCCAATCTATGGATTAGAAACCCAGGAACAGCATCTGGTCTGCCTTTATGCAGTTTGACCATACAGATGCATGACCCAAGAGAAATATGTATGAAATTCAATAATAAAATGATCATTGCCACATGTATGGGAAAGTAGAAATGCAAATATATAACGATAAACCAATTTATTTATTAGGCCATCCACATACATAATTAATATTAACAAACTTATTTTAAATATAGAACTATGAACATCCCTAGTTAATGATAACAAAATATTTTACAACTTAAACCTGGTCACAATAATTATTTATGTAAAATTTAAATTATAAAGTCTATTAACTAATGTTAAGGGAGATATAAAGTCTATTAACTAATGTTAAGGCATAGGGAGATTACTGGACCTAGATAGACTGATAAGTTCATACACGGAATGTGGTTTTATTTATATAAAGAATACATTGCATTGGTAGGCAATGCAATACACATATACATGTGATTTTATTATATATTTTACAACATTACAGTATTTGGGTTATCTATTACTGCACTTTAAAGAAATTATATTATATAAAGTCATTATTAAAGAAAACATTAATTTAGCGGTGCGTGAAGTAATAACTGAATTAATAATTTTATTTATCCTTAATACCATTAATTTTGACCACATCTAGAGCATATTATATATAAAATTTATAGGGCACATTATAAGAAAACAACATAATTTATAAATCAATTAAATACAATATGTTAGCCATACCTTTTTAATTCTTACACAATTCTAAGAATTGACAATAGATCTCCTTGATACAATGGGGAATAAAAGAGAGAACTTTTAAGAAAATAATTTATGCATGTTATTTTTATATTTTAAAATTTAAAAACTTTAGTTTGGCATTTTTTGGAGTCACTCCATCCCTTGGGACTTTGAGAGCCTAGAAGTGTAAACAATATGCTTTAGGCTTTAATTCCCTCCATCATTCAAGGTAATATACATAAATGAAATAAAATAAAATACAAGTTTTAATTTGTTTAATAATTAAGCCAGTAGATTTAAGATTTAAAATGGATAAAATATATTGTTAATATGGTTAGGACTAGTTAAAATATTTAAGTAAATTAAGTTACAGTCAGAATCTTTAAATATATAATAAAACAATTTGTTACCAGAAATTCAATGATGGCTTTGGAATTTGACATGTGGACGAATAGATGGATTTGTAAACTTCGGGCAGCATTGGGATGGTAGGACATGGATGGCTCTTCTTACATTTTAATGAAACTCTTTGGATGCCAACTCTCCCACGATGACCTAGGAGAAGCCAAGGTCCGACTACTCACACATCTTGTCAGGTACAGTTATCATAAATTATTAAATTATTAGCAGGAAGGATACTAAATCTAAGGGATGCTGATAAACTTCAAAATAAATTTTTATTAGAGTTCAGCTTGTCTCTCAATAAAATATTAAGCTGAAGATCTATAACAACGACAGCAAACAATATTAAAAAAAAAAAAGAAAACTGGAAAATTGGTGACAACACTAAAAAAATAATAAATGAGGGAATAAAAATTGAAACCCAAGCTATATTGGAAAACATGATCAGAAGATATGAAGATAGAGACAGTGAAATCACAGAAAATACATAAAAAAGTCAAACAGTACAAAAAGAGAAGCTGGATAAGATGGATGTTCAAATGGTTGAAAGAATAGTACAAAATAAACAAAATGTAAAATCAAATGACAACGCTATATTAAATATGCAGAAGCTTATAAAGGAAACTGTAATAAAAGTAAGTGAGATACAAAGTTCAGACAGAAAAAGAAATGAAATAGTCAGAAAAGTTCAAGAAATTAACACAGAAAAAAAAAAATTAAGGGATTCCAGTCAGAAGACATGAAGAAATTATTTATCATCTAAAAAAGATAGAAGTTGAATATGAAGAATTAAAAATAAAAACTAAAGAAGTTTAAAGGAATTGGAATTGGTAAAAGGAGTTCAAATAATTAACATTGAAGGAGATGAAAAGAAAATCAAAATATTCATAAAGGAAGTGGCAAGATTGACCCCTGTTTAAATAGCAATGAGGTGAATAGTGTAGTGAATTAATTCCTGAAGATCAGAATATTTAGAGACCAGACTGGTGAAGCACTTATTGAATACTTAAGCAGATTGGAAAAGTATTTGATTTAAACATGATGTCAGAGGAAAGTAAGATGGTGATAGCATACTGCTGCTTACAGATAGCATTACAGGCATGTTCATCAATCTTAGGAGTTTTCAAAATCATAAGCATTATTGGTTAGCTATTGGATGGAAAAATATAAAGAGGATATAATGTACCAAGTCTTGCAGGAAAAATATATAAAGAGATGTATACCACTTTCTTTAGAAGGCGAGTGGCTAGATTGAGAGCTCTAACTGTCCATACTCTAAGTGAAAGTTAAATCATTAGAATTGTAGGAAAAAAACTGATTCTAAGTTGAACAGATGCTCATTAGCACTGATTTTTGATTCATTGAGCAGGTAGCTAAACTGCTCAATACACTTGATCTAAGCAGTCATCCAGAAACATATATCATAGTAAAGAAGGCATATTTAATCAACAGAGAAGGCAATTAAATAAACAAGGAAGTGAAATCAACATTGGGTATAGCAACATGAATAATACCTATAAATTCTGTCTATGTAGGAAAAGTAGACAAATGAGAAAAAGTACAGGTAGTATGGGGAAAACATAATGGGACATCCACCAAGTTACCCAAGATTCCCAAAGCAAGCTATTCCTGAGATATCTCCAAGTGGATTTTTCTATCCAAGTACAAATACTGGAAGAGATAAAAATAGTAGAGCCAGAAAAAGAAATCAAATCAAATTCTGCATGAATAAATAAACAATGACTATGAAGATGGCAGAAAATATTCTAGATCATCAAAGATGAGAACACCATCTACATTGAAAAATTGCTTGAATAGTCAGAAAAAGTGACACTTAGAGCAACCACAAGGATGATGGTCAACTATATTGACAAACTTGAATCTGTTGTAAGATAAAATGCTATTCCAAAATGCTGAATTAGTTATGGGTGAAAAATTAAAAAATAAACTCAAAACATTGAAAATGACAACCCAGTATGGACATAAAATAATTCCAGCATGTTGTAAAAACACAAAAGTGACCAATCACTAGAGGTAATTAATAAATTGTAAAACAATACAATGATCCAAAGAACATGATTCCAGTCATGAACTGATAATAATAAAAATTAAAATAAATTGTAGCATCGGAAAAGAACCTTGATTTATATTAAGGAGTGTGAAATACGTTAAAATTCCCTCAGTCTATTCTCTCTGAATAATATTAATGAAGTAAATGGGCAAGAAATAATGATACAATACTAATGCCTTTAGTGTCATACAAAATAATGGAATGTTAAGTAGTTAGTTGCAATGTCTATTTCCATGATCATCTGGAAGATGAGTGTAGATGGTGTCATGGTATATTTATTGAGAGTGTGTCTGTGTGGGGATGGAGTAACCATTTGAGCATATTTACTTTATTATTTATACTGACATTATTTATTATAGTTTCATATAATGACCATCCTTTTGAACTCGGACAAAACTTACTGAGACCATCTGTATACCAGTTGAACATTTGTGGTATTTGTTAGTTGTGACATAGGTATGGTGATGGAAGACCCAGAATATTGCAATAATCCACTTATTTCTTGAGTGGTAGTATTAAATGTACATTAGAATTATAGCACTGATTCTCATTGATGAATGGCGGATTGCTTATGGAAATGTATTGTGAAATAGTTGTACATGCAATTGACTAGTAATTTGGGAATAATACAGCACCAGCAATAATGCAACCATTATGAATAGCAATTGGTTGCAAAAGTGATTTAAATCTTTTATGATAAGGAATAAATATAATCAAACTTAGTCAAAGATGTGTTGCAGATGAAAAACACATAAATATGTGCAATCTGATATGGAGTTATAGGCATAATAGGGAGATTCTGATTGAAGTTTAAATAATGAGAAATAAAATATTTATGTCGACTTCATTATCTCATCATTCCTAAGGGAGATGTATTGTAATATTATCAACTTTGGGCACCTCTGACCAAGTCAAGTATTACAAGCTCCTTAAAATGATTAAGTTCAGAATGGGAATTTACGCTAATATTTCTGAATGAAATTAAAATAAAATAAGTTGAAAGTAATTTAATAAAAAGTCTCGCTCAACTGATTTTATATATCTGTTTATATAACTTCAATTTATATATGAATAATTACATAATGATCATAAAATATTAATGTATAAACGAATGTTGACAGAGTTTATAAAACTTTGCATTTTTTTAATATGTTAAGTTATAAAAATAAAAGTAAAATAGAAATTATATGGTTTATAAATGTAGTTAATGATTTAATTAACAATACAATCTGTCTTTTAAAGAACAAGTAAAGAAATAAAATCTGAAAAAGAAACAATAATTGTTCCGATAAAATTTAAATCCAAGCAATTTAAACAGAACTGCAATTAAATCCATTAAAGTAAGAAAAAGAAAATGAAAACAGGGTTTGAAAGATAAAAAAATAAGCAGAAAGGGGTTAGAAAGGATTGCATTAATTATTATAATGGAATATATATATATATATAAAAGGGAAAGAAAAAATATAAACAATACCTGTGAAATACTTAGGACACACATTGCTGGTGTTATACATTAGATTCAATTTTAGCTGCAAGAGAATTCTAGCTTCATATCGAAGTTATAGTACTCTTAGCCAGATAGAATATTTTTCTTACAAGCAAGGATTGCTAAATGTATACCATGATACACCAGGCAGAACTTACTATGTAACTAATCCAATGTCAGAACATTGGCAAGAGAAAGCCCTGAAATGGAGGCAGTTTGAGATGCAACATCCAATTGACAGTTCCATTCAATATTCACATGATGTTATTATTATATCATAAATATTTAAAGGTTAATTGCCCATTTCTAAAAATATTCCAGGTGACACTTAAGTTTCAAACCTTCAGGAAAACACTAATCTCTTGAATATTTTATTTATTAATTTGCTATTAAAATTCTTAACCTAGCTTATCATTAATTTTACTTTATAGACTATTGCTCCTTAGCTCACATAATATTATTTCTTATTTAAATCATATCTAATTTTTCTGGCCTCATGTACAGTATATGTGTGATATTATGTATAAAATATATTATTTATGACTGAAAAATAGAAATGTTAGTCACATTTGGTAATGGTAGCAAAGCATGTAGTGGTAATAATGAAGATAATTTTTATCTTTGTCTTACAAATATAAGCATCTTGAATGTGTTAACTTTGTATTTAATGTAGATTCTCCAAGATGTGAACAAAGAACAGTGCTTATGGCTAAGAAGTCGTCACGGTTTAAATTTGATATAATTGCCGCTAGTAAACATTGTCATGCAATAAAGAGAAGGTGAAATATTACTTATTATTAGATAATGTTATAGATCAATATTGGAAAAAAAATCAAAATATTTTTGAAGATTTTTTAATGCATGTGTTATTTGAATGATATACTGTATTTGAGAGGTTGTCCTAATATTTTGTTCAAACAGAAACATCATTATAAAGAGTTTGAATACATCTATGATAGAGACAATGACAACATGTGAATTATGATATAATTAGGCGTCGGAATGTAAAGGAAGTCAAAATTATACAAGAATATATAAGTATGGAAATATCTTAATAGGTAGAATACAAGCTTTGAATTATTGTGATATTAAAAAGCAAAATCTCAAGCATAATGGTAGAAAATTTGCATTCTTTTGAAGCAATTACTATTTATATTAAGTTTCAAGAAGCTATTATATACTAAATTTGCCAATTTAAATTTTAACATTGATCATGTTAATGTGACATGGAATTCTCTTAAAGATTGTTTTGTGACTATAGTAAGATCTGTTCCTAGGTCACTAAAAAATTGTTTGTATTTTAATAGACACCGTAGTATATTTTTTGATACTAAAGGGTACCACCTAAATTTCTATCTTCTTTGATAGTGATTGTATTATTAGTGACTTGCTTAATGAAAATGGCATTCACTGTTTGAATGAATGAATGAAATGAATTTAGTGTTTTATAAGCAATATAAAATGTTAAAGAGAAGCTCAATGACTGACAAATGTCTTAATAATAACAGGTTGAAAACAATAAATAGGAGAAACAATATCGTATTCACTCAATACATCACACTCTTTTTATACAGTAAAAAAAATTAAACAGAAGATATTCAGGTGATTGCTTTTATTGATATATTCATGAATATATTTAAATGGAAAAATTCTATTCACTGAGATTAAAACCTTTTGTAATTTTAAAAGGAAATGGTTGTGGATCCTGATGGTATTGCTGATGAAATTCCATTTATCATAGTAATATGTTCTTTGAAGCTATTTGAAGTACTTTAGCATTATGAATTGCAGTAAACAGCATAAAATGCCATTATTTGCAGTTTAGCCAAAGTAATTTTTAAAGAGATTTATTGAAGAGTTTGCTTCCGGTTATAAATGAATGGTTACCAGAAATTGAATAAGATTTTTAAATAAGATTTTATAAAATCAAATTGATTAAGGAATTTGACTTATTTGAGGTTTATGATAATGTTTAACAACAAAAAAAAGTCAGCCAAAGTATATTATATATCTGTTACATGATAGTATGGGAGGAAGCATTTTTATTGGTGGTGGTTAATCTGAAAAAATTGAAATGAAACCTAGTGTAAGAAATGGACGTCTTCTAGCTTGAAATTTCATTATTATTACAATGATTTTGAAACAA
The DNA here is from genome assembly GCA_028023455.1 of Epiperipatus broadwayi. Classification (NCBI taxonomy): domain Eukaryota; kingdom Metazoa; phylum Onychophora; class Udeonychophora; order Euonychophora; family Peripatidae; genus Epiperipatus; species Epiperipatus broadwayi. The sequence continues at coordinate 2,984,751 of JAQFVV010000035.1, read as the reverse complement.
TTGATGGACATATTATCAAATATGTAAAATAGTTTTAATGACAATTCTGGTCAGTATTGGGAAAAGAATAAATTTATATTTTATCAAATGCTTTCTCATAATCAGTATAATTTCCCTTATTCTTTCATTGTTTGTTCTATTGCACTTTTAATAGCAATGTTTAAATTGTTCTATTTCTAGAATCTTTAAAAAATCTTTTTACTTAATGTCTTTTTATTCTAGTGTTTAGGGCTGTTTTTGTGTTTCTATGTGTGTGTGTGTCTGGATTATAAAAAAATCATGTTTTAAAAAAGCCAAATAACGTTATGACAAAAACAATTACAAAAAACAATAATAAAAAGCATCAGTCAAAGGTTTTAGCCTTTCACGTTATTATTATTAATAATAAAAAGAAGAAATTAAAAAAAGAAAATACGCCTCGTTAAAAAAAAAAAAATACCTTGATAAAAAAAAAAAAAAAATCAAAAACTAAATAAAATTAAGAAATCCAAAAAAAGATGGCCCGGTAACATTACATTTTATATCATTTGCAAAAAAAACAACAACACCACCATCAAGTGGCGCGCACGTCTAAAGAATTAATATAGTCATAATTTTTTTTTAATATTGTTTACAAAATTTTGGCTGTTTTATAGAATTGTTTACACTGCCTTGATAAGGACTCGTAAGAGTTGAAAGCGCTTGGAAATATTATTTGTTTTTATTTATTTATATTAAACTCTGTATTAACAATTGACACGAATTGTTATTTTTTATATTATTTCTATATTATATACCGAAGTATTATTTATTTATTTATTTTATATTTTTTAATGATTTTGCACATTAACCTTTTTGCAATTACATTGAAAAAAATATGACAATAGATATTCCTATCTACTCCCCTTACCAGTCAAAATTGAATTTGTTAGATCTCCTTTTATTAAAATTTCAACATTTTTTATTCAATTTTTTTAATTCTTTTTGCTATAAATTGCACAGCAGAAACGGTATCACTTATGCCTTTTTTTATAACACAGATATGAATTTTTTTCTGATATTGCTTCAATTCCATCTTCTATTTTTTTTCTTAAAAGTCTTAAGAAAAACTTTTAAAACATGCATTACTAGATTAATATAAACTAGTAAATGTATTCAGCTTTGAAAATAGGATGAAATAGATGTGGAAAATCCTTTGGCTAAACATTGGAAGTAAAAGAAATCAGTGAATGTTTAATAAAATAGAAGTGTATTTAGAAAAACAAATACAATATGTAAAAAAGAGTATATATTATAGGATTCTGTGAGACAAGATGAATCAGGTATGGAGAAAAGATTGTTATAAAAATGATGTATTCAAATAGATAAAAATTAGACGAAATTAGTATAAGCATAGCTACAAAAAGTTTTATAAGTCACATTTCAATAAAAGGTAGATTAGTAATACAATGCTAAGAATGAAAGCATTTCCAAAACTGGTAAATGCACTAAAAATGGTAATGATGAAATAGCATCATATGATCACCATTTCCTATGCTTACACAGACTATTAAAACAGTAGCAAACTCTCCATACTGTAGCGCCACCCAGTGCAATCCTTAGTAATCAACAGATGCAAGAAGGTTTGTGCAAAAATCTTCTTGCACCCATTGATTAATAAGGTTTGTACTGTATGGAGAGAGTTTGATAATGATGAAGTAGAAAATATGGATAAATAAATCAAAATTTTTTAAGATTATAAAAACAGTTGCATAAACCGAGTAGTAATACTACGGTAGAATGAGAGGCAGTTGTTAAAAATTACTTGAAATTCTGAGTTAAGGGAAATAAAACAAAAATAAACTCATCATCTAAAAATAACAAAAGGAAAATTTATGCATAACAAATTCCAATAGATGGTTTGGTTCCGATGGGGTTAGAAACAATTTTAAATTTATATGTAATAGTATGTGAGTGTACATCCTGAGGCTAATGTAGATTGAGATTAGTAAAATAAAATTGAAATTAATATTTAAAATAATAAAGAATTGAGACAAAAAAGTACAAATGATAAAGAGATATTGGAGAAATTTTTTTTAGAATTATTGAATAAAAAATAACTTATAAACAATAGTAGTTTAAATTCAAATAAAACATTAAAATTTAAAAACAATAGTAGTTTAATTGATAAAATAAATTCAAATAAAACATAAAATGTAAAAAAATTTAAAAGATGCCATGAAAGGAAGTGGGTTATAAAAAAAAGTAAATGAAAAAAATTTGATTTATTAATGACAGATCAAAAATGTAAATTTTGTAAAAGTTAATAATATGTATATTAGTATTATAATCTTTTGATTAGTTAACTGTATTTAAAGTAAAATATAAAACATATAACCCAAAATTTTAAATTTAAGGAATATCTAATTGTAGTACTATTAATTTTTATATATTATACATATAAATAGCTTAATATACAGAGTTTAAAGATGGAATTCTGTGGAGATAGTTAATACGCATATTTTATTTATAATTATTTATAGTATAAACAGTCATATATAATTCCATTATAATAGTTTTTAATAAATACAAGCCTATTTGCATTATACCTATATAAATTTATAAGATATATTAAAAGTTGCAATATTAATAAATTAAATATTAATTTATTTAAATGACAGTGATCCTTTAAAAGGTGAATATATGATTATGAGTGCAGAATTCTAGTAAATAAAAATTATTTATTTGTTTTAAAATAATGTATTTTAAATATAAATATTATTATTAAATGTCTTATTTAAAATCAATTAATAGTATAATCAATTAAAAGTATAATTATATTTTAAATTTCTGTTTCAAAGTTATTTAATTTAGTGAGTTTTAAAAATATTTATTATTCTTGATTATTTTTAATAATAGACAGAAAGATAATTATTCAAAAAGTTGTTGGTTGATTTTTAATTATTGACCAATAAAATTTAATTAATTATCCATCTGATGTCTACAGTATATAAAGTAAAATAGCAGATAAACTGGGGAAAAATTTATTAAAAGTAAAAGTGAATATCTGTTTCACTAAATTTTGCAAAAAAAAAAAATAATTCTATACTTTATTTTTTAGGAAGTAAAAGTAATTAAGTAACAAGCTGAATAAAGATATAACATATTTTAAGAGTAGTATTAACAAAGTTTTTCTCAATGACCTAATTGCAGTCTTGGATGACAACTAATGGAATTTTAAAAGAACAGTTCAATTTATTATCATTTGGGAAAACCATGGAAAAACAATATAAACTACAGTTATCTAAAAAGTGCAGCTTCTGTCATGAAAGAGAATATTTGCTTATCTCTACCAGATTAATTTGTTTCATTAGTAATGTATGTATTCAGAGGAACATTTATAGAATACAAAGTTATAAATTTTATAAACTTATAAAATCAGTTTATCAAACTCTAAAGTAATAATTTAGTGACAAGTTATAAGTCTAGTTAAAAATAATTCTCTCTTAAACTAAAACAACTCATACATTAATCTTTGCAAAATTAGAAAAAAGAATATTTATTATATGATTGAGTTATTGAATATAAGAATCAATATTTATTGTGTTTTTTTTATATGAGATAAAAAGAACTTGTAAAGATTAAGTATATTTTTATCCTAGCAAACAGAATTATGTTGTAATAAGAAGAATGCTAAAAGGATAAAGAGCAAACGGGAAAGTCTTTTGATCTTTGAATAATGACTAATAATAATAAAAATGTTATATAATACAGTATTATAGATTTGAATGAATTTATTTATATGTATTTAAAAATATGAAACTACTAAATAAAATAAAATGAAAAGTTGAAGTGAAGCTTATTTATAAGTTAATTTTACATATGTCAAAATATAGCATTGGAAAAATTAATATTAAAATTATATTTAATATTTACTAAACTATTTTATTATTATAGTGTTTCAGGATATTAATGCACATTTTATTTTAGACATGTCAAGATATAGAGATTAGATCAGGATTCAATGAGCTAAAAAACTTTCATCAAATTATTGTTTGTGTTCATTTTTTAAAATGTTTTATTAAATTTATATGTGTTTCTAGCAAGAGGAGAGGAGAATTCAAGAACTCGTGAGGAAAAAAAATAGGCAAAACTCTCCATACAGTATTGCTACTCAGTGCAATGGTGATCATGTAATGTTTATTGGCTTAAATTCGTGAGGAGGTTTGAATCATCATTTTTATTACCATAGTGATGCTTAACAAAGAGATTGAATAAATTCTCTTGAGGGAAAAAAAAAGTGGGGAAAAGATTTTTTTTAATTCTTGATTTTAATTGTTAATGTATTTGTATATAAAATATAATATTGTATGGTAAGATTATAAATAAGTGAAAACATTTTATATGTAATGAATCTTTAACACTAAGATATATTAACATATTATTATTCATTCAAGTGTAAAGAATGAAACATGTGCTTATAGAAATAATATGGTAAATATGAGTTTCTGAATAAAAGTTTGTCTTGGTAATGTAGTAATTTAAATTTATGTTCTTTAGTAGGTATGAAGATTTAAAAAATCTGATTGTTGTAAATTGTCTTAAATGAATTTAGTAATTTATTATAGTAACGAATATTCAATAATTGTATTAAATGATGTTGATGAATCAAAAATGGGATTCTATGAAAATAAAAATAAATATACCATAAGAATATAATGTAATATATTAAAATATGAACTAAAATGAATATTAAAGTGGAAAAGTAATTTATGATCTCGATATTTGTAATGGAAAAAGTATAATATTGACATTTGACATAGAAAAGTTATTTGTTTTGTAACATGATTTATAATGTATATTGATGAATACATGCTAGAAAGATGGAATTGTACTATTAGACAAGAAGAAGGTAATAGTTATAGCTGTTGATAGTGTAGAAGGTTAAGTTAAAATTCCAGGATAGGATAAAATACCATCCTGAAGAACTGATACTTTAACGGGCTTGATTAGTGTAATATCCATATTATTATTATAAGAATATGAGAGGAATTTCCAAGGAAATATAAATGTTATATTCCATAAGAGCTTGATGAATAAGCCAGAATATATTGGGGATAGAATCATTAAGGAAAAGTGACTACCTTTCAAAGTATAACACCTGTATTAAGTAAAGGTATAAAATATGTGCAACATAGAATATGTAATAAGAAGGATTTAATAGAAGAGCAAACATTAGTAGAGAAAATAGCACAAAAGTATTTGGAGAGCAATTATGATATATATTATTATGAAAATAAGGATATTAATAATGTAATTAATATAAAAGATAAATTGTGGATAGAAAGTTTTAAAGAAAAAGTGGATAATATATATAAAATAAAAAAATTAAGTATTGAAAATAAGAATAAAAAGAAAAATAAGGGAATAAATAATTTAAATGATATAATTAAAATAAAAGAGGTTAAAGAAATAAGGAATAAATATGAGGAAGAGATAGTGTTTATAAAATCGGATAAAGGTAATAAATTAGTATTAATGAATAAAGAAGAATATATTGGTAAAATGAATAAATTATTGTCAGAGGACTATTTTATTAAAATAAAATAAAAAGATACTAAATTAAAAAATGGAAAGGTTCATGAATTAGTAAAAGGATTATATAATAATGGATTAATAGATAGAAAAATATTTGCATTACTGAAAAATAAGGATTGTGGTATGGCAAGAAAATATGGAGCACCAAAAATATTTAAAGAAGGGTGCCTTTAAGACGAATTATAAATGGTACAAATTCATATTTTGATATAATATCTAAATGGATATCAAATAATATTTTTAAGAAACATATTAATGATAAAAATAGTTTTTATATTAAAAATAATAAAGAGCTAATAAAAGAGATAAGAGATAAAATAAATAAATACCAATGAATATAATAATTATAAGTTGACTATCATAATAATAGATGTCAATTTACATGAATATAAATGTAGAAGAAGCAATAGAGTTAGCAATAAAAAGATATAAAAATGATTAACATAAAGTAAACATACCAATAGAGAAATTGAGGGAAATAATGAAAATTAGTTGTAAAGAGATTATATTTGAATTCAATGGGGAATATTATAAACAAAGGAAAGGATTATTAGTAGGAAGAGCATAAGTGGGGTATTTAGTAATATATATATATGAAGAATATGAAAAAGTTAATGATTAATAATAATAATGGTCCAATTTTTATCAAAAGATATATTAATGATTATTTATTTATTTTTAACAAGAGTTAAAGACAAAGAGATATGTAACTTGAAGAGATTAATAAGTTAGATAAAAATATAAAATTTACAATAGAAAATGATAATAAACTATCATATTCAGATATTTTGTTAAAGAAGTCGTATAGAAATGTTAAGTGCAAGATAGAAACATCTACATATAAAACATATAATATGGATAGTAATATAAGTAATTGAAATTCAAATATAGATATAAAATGTAAAATAAGTAGTATAAATTCAAGAATATATAGAGCTAGGAATTGTTGCTCAGATGAAGAAGATTATAATTGACATGTAGAATTGATAATTAAAAAAGTTTAAAGATAATAAATATCCAGAGAAAATAATAGAGGGAAGTATAAGGAAATCAGAAAAAAAAATAATAAAAATAAAGAGATAGTATGTAGAAAAGATAAAATAAATAAGAATGAATATATGTGTATTAGAACTAATAATAGTATTGTAAAAAGAATGAATAAAATAATTATTAAAATTAAAATGTTTAATAATGTAATAAAATTTAAAATAATAAATAAAAGAAGGAAAAATATATTTAATATATTAGATAATAAATATGTAAGAAAAATAGAAAAATGAGTATATAAAATTGAATGTAAGTCATGTAAACATAAAAATATAAAAACTAATTGTAGGTGAGATAAAGAATTCAATTTATACAAGATTAATTCAACATAAGTATAAGAGGTCACCTATTTATTTGCATTGATTAGAATTAGTTCATAGGTTTGAGAATGATAGTATAATAAAATAATTAATTATACAAATAATAGAAGGGATAGGAAAATTGAAGAGGCAATATTGGTTAAAAATATAAAACAAACTTTATTCGGGATTTTGGAGTAAAGACAATAATTTTGTAAATAATTATAGTTATTATTAATAGTTTGAATATAAAAAGGTTTAAAAAATAAAGTTGAAAAAAATGATGATAGAGGGAGTTGTTAAACAAGTATAAGATTTTTTGAAAATTTGTCAGTTGGTTTTTGGAAATAAGATTATAAAGATGTAAGTATTTAGTAATGAAAGTAATTTATAATGTAAAAAAGTTAATAGTTAAATATATAATAAAAGTAAAAAAAGTTTAAAAGTAATTAAGAAAATATAACTAAAAAGATAATAAATTATAAATAATAATGTAGCTTAAACCATGGCACAGACACTTTATAGATAGAACACTATTTAAACTAATAATAAAATGATAGATTAAATAGTAGAGTTTAAAGATTAAGGTTTTAAAATTATAATAAAATTGATTTAAAATAATTTAATAATAAAATACTATAAATAAGAAAATAAAATTATTTAAGATGGAAATGGTTATTTATAAAGGTCAGGCTAAGATGTGTGTTATTAATCATGTATATCAATATAATGTATTAATTGTATGATTATATATTTGGATATTATAGCTCTGATGATGACTGCAGGACAGTCAAAACTGTAAAATTAAAGTTTGGTGTAAAAAATAGTATTGTTAAGTGTAAATGGTATTATATGTAAAAGAAATGATGTTTCTTTTTATTTATAGTTAATATAAATAATTTTATAAATTTGTAAATAGTTAAAGATTAATTTTGTGAATCAATTATAAGATATTTATAATTGTTTATTATAAATTGTTGTTATTGTTAAAATTAATAGTATTTTAATTTAAAATTTGTACTAGCAGCTTTGTTTCTATCTAAACATCACATGATCACCATCTCTATCTAGAATCATTTTTATCATAAAGTCATATTCTTAAAGCATATAATTCAAATAAAGTCATTACATAAAAAATACTTATTGAATATTTTATTTAAAGAGTTACGCTAAAGAATTTAAACTTGATTAATTAATTATTTATTACTTTAAAATTATAATTGTATTAAAGTAATATTTCATTGATTCATATTTTATTAAATATGAAAACACTTAAAAGAATTATTTGAAAATTGCAATTAAACAGTTTCATAAGTGTAGAACATTAACAGAAAGTGATATTATTCTTCATTTCTATTTTAGAGTTAAGTTTAAAATTTATTATATAGAATAAATTTAAAATTTTATATTATTCCAAAATACAAGTTGTTAATGAAATCTATTGTAATGTTTGTTCTTGAAGGATAAAATTCAGATAAGTAAATGCTAATTATAGAATTTAATTAAGTTAGATGATAGGAGATATATAGGGTATATGAGCACAGACTTTCACACCACCCACCACTCTCCACACTATCTCATAACACTGATACATCCGAACACATATATGTTGAAAATATAAATAATTACCAGTATACGTATTTCATGCTAAACCAGCAATCATCAGTTGGTCCAGATTACCATCTCTACACATATATGCTATAAGTGCTCAGATATATATGAAGATAGCCAAACTTCATACTTTAATGGACAGGCTTCAATCTACTCCACACTCCAACCGTCCATCCAATTGAAAATCTTATGATGGAATGCTCAAAGGCCACCCTGAGGCTGATATTTTTGTCACACCCATGCTGACCTAAGATCAATCTGACCCCACATGTACAGGACATAATCCATTAATGCATATACAAGGGATGAGCAGACATCTATACTTATGTAATAACTGAAACACACAGGCTTATTATATACCTGTCTATATATAGACACAGGTATATAAGCCTGTGTGTTTCAGTTATGATAGGAGATAATAATTTTATTATAAAGCTTTTGATTATTATAAAATGATTATTTGTTTCGTGATGATTATTTGTATAAGTATGAGAGTAAATATTTATAAGTTTAACAAATTATTTAATTGAAAGTGAGTAGATTACGATTGTTAATCTCAATGTATTATTATTATAGTTATATTAATTTTTAAATAGGAAGTTTAATTTATGTTTGTAATCATAAGTGCAATTATTATTTAGATAGTTAGATCTCAACAAAATTCTTCTTGCGATTCAATTACTAACTAACAATATAATTGATTATATTTAGTAAAGAATAACCATGATCCCTAAGATATCCATAGAATAGCATTAATTGTTTTAATTTAATTTAGTCTGTGTTTTTAATATTATTTTATAGTGTTTTTTTTTCCATATGTCAAAGCATCAGCCAGGAAGCGAACCACGACAACCGTCTGCAAGCAACTGTTTGCTTGCAAGGCAGCTACACTGACCCCTCGGCTACCAACATTTACTATTATTTTATAGTATCTTAAATTATAAAAGAATAGCGGAATAATTCTTTCTAATGAAATATTATGTTAGTCATTGTTTGTTGTAGGGTTTTCCTATTGATTATAATAGGATAGTAGCTGGAGAATTTCTGCAATAACAATGCCATTGTAGAGTAAATTTTATGTGCTTCTCAATGTTAAAACCTATATATTGTGACCATCCCTGAAGTCTATCTTCCATATTATACATTCTGCTTAGATCATACTGTATCACTGAGTGAGCTAGGAGAATAGAATAGTAGAGTATAATATAATACACCATATACACCTTAATTGGCTGCAGAAAGGAGTTTGCTATTAACTGAAAGGAGACCCTTTGATTCCTCTTGGAGGCCTTAAAGGAACCGAGCAGGGCAAATTCCTAATGTCCACTCCATACGTTCTTGTCGTTGCAGCTGTTATTACTATATGTTTATTCATATAGTATACGAACATGGATGGGCTGCTCACCAACACGCATTAGCCAGCATGGTGAGTTTATTGGCTTTTTACCTCTGAGTTTAAGATAAAGAAACACCATGGTCTTTCTTCTCAGTGCCTGATAAGGCAGAATGAATGTTTGTGTAAATGATAAAGATTTTTCCCAATTATACAATTATGACAGACAAAAATAAAGCATGGCCCTTAATCCCAGGAGGCTGTAAAGTCACCAACCAAGGCAGCGGTTGGTGGCCGAAGGCGGAGGGTGCTAAGAATATCCTGGAGGCGGACCCAGGCTGCCATTTGATGACAACTTTTTATTTAGGTACTTACAACTGCAGATCACTTTCAAGTGAAGGAAGATTGCAAGAATTAGAAGAAGAACTCTCTTATATTAAATGGGATATTATTGGACTTTGTGAAGTTAGAAGAAAAGGTGAAGAGACAATTGATTTAAAAAGTGGACATATGCTCTATTATAAAGGCACAAATATTGGAAATACAAGTGGAGTAGGATTCATTATAAATAAAAAGTGGAAGAACAATATTGTGGAGATTGATGGTGTATCAGACAGAGTGGCAAGATTAGTTATACAACTTAATAGCAGATATCAAATGCAGATAATTCAGGTTTATGCCCCAACAAGTTCTCACAGTGATGAAGTAGTAGAAGATTTTTATATGGATGTACAAAAGGCTTTTGATCAGAGTAAACAATATTTTAAAATTGTTATGGGAGATTTTAATGCTAGAATTGGTAAACAAATGAAAGATTATATTTTGACTAACAGGAAATACATATTTCAAGATTGTAATGTTCTTAATAAATTTAACACAGGAAGTGATCATCGATTAGTAAGGGGTAAGATACATGTTAATGTAAAACTAGAGAGACAAAAATTATTAAGAAAAACTATATTTACAGTTGATATTCCTAATCTTCAGAAACATTCTAATGAATTTAAATTAGAACTTACAAATCGGTTTCAAGTATTAGTAGATTTTGAACATGATTCAGATTTGAATGAAATTAATATGAAAATAACTGATACACTTTTAAAAACTGCAACAAAGATAGCTGGTAGAAAAAAGCAGCAATTGACTAATAAAATTTCTACTGAGACTAGAGAACTTATGAAGAAAAGAAGGAATATGAAGATATGCAAGAATGATGCATTAAAAAGAATTGAATATCTCGAATTTTGTAAAATGGTGCGGAAAAGAGTTGAAAATGATATAAGAAAGTATAACTGTGAACTAGCAAGAAAAGCTGTGGAAGAAAATAAAAGTCTTAAGAATGTAAAACAACATTTTGGTATTGGTAGGAAATTTATATCTGCAATAAGGAAAAAAGATGGAATTATTACTAAAAAGAGGGATGACATTATGAAATTGGTAGAAGATTTTTATCAAGAATTATATAGTAATAAAGAACAAGTACCTCCTATATCTATTACATCTTCTGAATTGCCCAGAATTTTAAATGAAAAAGTGAGAAATGCAATTAAATGTATGAAAAAAGGAAAGGCTCCAGGTAATGATGGAATTATAATTGATATATTAAAAGAAGCAGGTGAAGAAACAGAAAAAATATTAGCAAAGTTATATACCAAATGTCTAAATGATAAAGATGTACCGGATGATTGGAAGAATGCAGTAATAATATTAATATTTAAAAAAGGTGATAAAGAAGATATTAGAAATTACAGACCTATCAGCCTTTTATCAGTTTTATATAAAATTTTTACCAAGATAATTACAACTCGTCTAAAGAGAACCTTGGATTTTCACCAACCAAGAGAACAAGCTGGATTTAAAAGTGGTTTTAGTACAGTAGATCATATTCAAGTATTGAGAGAAGTTATAGAAAGGACAAATTAATATGTTGTGATTATGTTTTGGATTTGTAGATTATGAAAAGGCATTTGATTCTATAAACATTTCTTCAGTGATTAAAGCATTGGATCATCAAGGTATAGATCCAGGATATTGTCATATTTTAAAGAATATTTATAAAAATGCAACAGCAACAATTAGATTACATAATGATACTGGGAAAGTCAACATTGAGAAAGGTGTAAGACAAGGTGACTCCATATCTCCAAAACTTTTTACAGCAGTGCTGCAAGAAGTATTTTGTGGATTAAAATGGGAAACTAAAGGAGTGAAAGTAAATGGAGATTATTTAAGTCATTTAGATTTCACAGATGATGTAGTTGTTTTTGCAAATAATGCTTCCAAGCTGCAGGAAATGTTGCAGGAGTTATCAGATGAAAGTAGGAAAGTAGGACTAAAGATAAATGTTAAAAAGACTAAAGTAATGTTTAATCGATTTGCTCAAAATATGAAAATAAAGATTGATTATGATGAATTAGAAGAAGTTAAGAGTTACAAATACCTTGGTCAGATTATTAATACAGATGGAAACATAATAGAGGAAATTAATCATAGAATTAAACTTGGTTGGAGTGCTTTTGGTAGAAATAACTTGATATTAAAAGGAAATATGCCTATGTGTTTGAAAAGAAAGGTTTTTAACAAATGTGTTTTACCAGTTCTTACTTATGGATCTGAGACTTGGACACTTAATAGAAGATCAATACAGAGACTTCAGACCACTCAAAGAAGTATGGGGAGATGTATGTTGGGAGTAACAAGAAGAGATCGAAAACGCAATGTATGGGTAAGAGAACAAATAGGTGTTACTGACCTCATTGAAAAAATTAAAAGATTGAAGTGGAGTTGGGCTGGACATATTGCTAGAAGAGATGATAATAGATGGACAATTGAAATTTTAAACTGGATTCCAAGAGATTGTAAAAGACCCAGAAGGAGACCACATGTAAGATGGATGGATGAAATAAGAAAATGTGTAGGGGTGATGTGGAGAAGAGAAGCTAAAGATCGGAGAAGATGGATTAAACTTGGAGAGACCTTCATCCTGCAGTGGATTAATAATGGTTGATAATGATGATGATACACCTTAATTGACACTCTACAATGCAGTTTAACATATGGTTTATTTTATCTCCTCTTGCCTATAGTTTCAACTGTCCAGAAATCACCATCAGAGCTACAACATTTAAACATATGCAATTAATATCTATCTATACATATACCAATATATATATACACACATACATATACAAATATACACACAAATATAAAAAAATATTTCAAACCCTCCAACTATTATCTTAAATATGGATCTTTAATATCTCTACAATCTAAAACCTCTTTATCCCACACTTATATTCAATTAACTTCTTTTATATAAAATTTTATTTTATATTTTAACGTTTATTTCTTCATATTCTAATCATTTAATTTTTAATTTGCTCTTTAATCTAATTTATTCTATTTTAATTATATATTATACATTAATTAATAACAATAATATTAACATAATATCCTTATAATTTTATTTCCTCTTAATTTTTTACCTTTTAAAAAACACTCACCTCTCCTCCTCCTGCTACCAAAATAACTTCCAAAAATTTTTGAATTTTTTTTATTTCGTTATTTCCTTCACCTCTACGCCCTCTATGAACACATTCTGAAACTATATCTTATTCTAATTCTTTTAAATCTACACAGATTCATTAACAAAAATATTAATTGTATATGTTTAAATGTTGTAGATCTGATGATGACTGCTGGACAGTTGAAACTGTAGGCAAGAGGAGATAAAATAGATAATATGTTATACTGCATTGTAGAGTGTCAATTAAGATATATATGGTGTATTATATTATATATAATTCAGCAATACAAATAAGAAGGAGAAGTGGAAGGAAATTTTAATAGTAGAGTATACATATATTGTTTTTTTGTTTATAAGGGTAAGGTTACAATATAGATAGAAAGAAAGAGTAGTGTAAAAAAATACAAGAAAATAAAAAAATTATATAAAAAAGTAGGTTTGATGAAATTTATAATAGAATAAAACTGTTTGGATGAGAAAAGTTGCAGAAACAAAATAAGGTACTGTTCTATTAGCTTAATGGCATTGTTTCTAGGGAAACACATATAAATATAATGTTAGCAGGCCCACTATCTTTTTTTGTGAAATAATAATAAAATAATCATACAGGTTAACATAATTCATTTATTTTCCATAATAAATTACTGTAATTCTTTTTACAATTTCTTTGTCTCTGGATATAACTACGAGACATTTTTTACACTCAGACATTTTATCATATAAGTTAATGTAATTCATTGATTGATTTGTATAATAAATTACTGTCAAATTTATTTGATTAACAATTTTGCAATGATTAATTTAAACCTTCAACAAGTGCCTATACATTTCATCTTAGTCCTGCAATGTAGAGGGGGGGGGGATGGTATGCCTTTTCACATCTGCAAGAATTGAAACTTATTAATTAACAGACATTATTGCAAATATTCTTCTCTAGTAGAATTCCCCAAGTATGCCAGTGATTTGTGCTGGGAACCGCCCCCCTCCCACTTCCCACAAACTTTAAAAAGTCTACTATCATTGCTTGACAGATAACTAACTGCATCATTGTGGAAGAAATGAGAATGCTTAATTACTGAACTGTATTTGACTCTTTTTTTTTTGGTCATTTTTGAAAAGGAAAATTAATCTTTATTTATTCCAATAGCTATCTTTGAAAGAATGTGACTAAGGTATGATGGATATTATCAATGGCACACCTAATAATAACGATTAATAAATTTCCAACTTTATTATTTTTTTTTTTTTTACGATTAAGAAATGTATTCTTTTTACAATTTCTTTTCGTCTCTGAATATAACTACAAGAAATTTTACAGTCAGACATTTTAATTTTTGTAGATGTTCTCACGAACTGTGACTTTTTTCAGGAGAACAGTGAAATTATGATTTCCCTTAACCTTTTCTAATTATTTACACCTTACATGTTGGGTTCAGAAGTGGAGTAATGGGCTTATAATTATTACTTTTAAATACTATGTTAGGTAAATTGTACCATAATTACTTTTGAATGCAGATTGTAATAGTTCTGCAAACTTTAATCCACCCACTCTGAAATGGTAGGGTAGAAAGTGTTAACAATAATAAAAGATAGTATTGTGTGAACTCACACAAACTGCGCAAGACAAAGCAAGCCATTAGTTACAATAGAAAAAAAAGTTATGGTTATTTAGTTTAACTGTGGCCCACTAAATGGCATATTTATAAGCATTTGGATGGTATCAATTCTACCAGGCAGTTTCAACATGCTAATAGAACAGTACCCAAAATAATAATGGTAAAAATATAAAGAATATAATTTATATGACAAAAATAATAAGCATTATTCTTTTAATTCTAAAAAAAAAAAAACCATAAAGACTGTTGTATCCGCAAGAATGTCTGCAACTGATGCTCTACTCTGCAACTAATGCTCTTCTCTGCAACTAATGCCCTTCTCTGCAACTAATGCTCTACTCTACAACTAATGCTCTTCTCTGCAACTAATGCTCTTCTCTGCAACTAATGCTCTACTCACAACTACTAGACATCTACTGCCCTTGTACTCCAAATATGGCTGCTAATAATTGTCTTACTCTGCATAGTTGTTACACCATCTTTTATTGCTTGCTGATAACTGTAGCAATTAATCCTTGTCCAATCAGATAATGTCTTTTATCAGAAATATTTGCAATAAGCAAATATCTCTTGGAATTATCCGCCAATGATGTTACTTAACTTCCTCCGTTATCAGCGCGCGATCTACAACAGCCACTCAAACAAATTCTAGTTTTTCTGGAGTGCACAAACATGTCTGCCATTTTTACCAAACGCTACAAAGACAAAATAAGTTGTGTTATATTAAGGAACAAAGTAGTGTAAACTTTAACTGAGATGAAAACTGATCAGGCATAGAGAATTGAGATTTCAGGTTAATTTTTGAAAACTATAAAAAATGGTTTGAGAAAATTAGTTGATGCTGACAATATTATTTTTGAGTCAGATTGAGTGGCCAGAAGATTCTATGGATGCCTATTTCAAGGAAATGTGAAGATTTTAGAATATTTAGCTTAATGTCTTAACCGGCTAAAGTAGTGTTGTACATCTTGAACTAAACAAATTTAAAATGGATTATCTTTAAGAATAATTTTGATTTAAAAATTAGACGAATCAAAGATATGGTTAGAATTGTGAGAACCATTGTTAAGAGATATACAGAATGAAAAAGAGAGGTCAATATTTGAATTTAAAAAACAATTGCTAGAGTAAATTATTTAGTTGAAATAAAAGTTTTCATATAAATTAGAAGCTATTTATAATGTTAAATAATTTTATCGAAAAGATAGATAAAGGAAGAAGTGTAAGACAGGGATTTTTTTTTTAACATACATTTAGATTGTTGTTAAATGAATATTATTTTGGAATTACATTTGTTATAATAAAGTTGATTTATTGGATTTGACAGTAATTGTAGAAAAATGACGTTGAGCTCAGTAAAATATTGAATATAAGTGAAAAAGTTTAGGATGAAACTAATTAATTAAAGCAATGGAAATAAATAAAAAAAAAGAGAAGATTAAAAGTAAACATTGGAAGATATAAAATAAACTTGTGCTTTAAAATATTAATGAAGATGAATTGCAATTGTCAAATATAATTTTAATAAGAGTATAAAGTTATTCTATGCATCTTTGAAATTAGCCCTAAATGTTTTATTTGGAGTATAACTTAATAAATTGTTTTTCTCTTCACCAATAAAAATTGTAATTATACATATGCGATTTTTTCGCATATGTTTAATATGCCTGCTTAACGCTTTCGAGATTTAGTTCTGCCCAAATAATTTGCACAGAAAAGAAT
This sequence comes from Epiperipatus broadwayi, assembly GCA_028023455.1. Lineage (NCBI taxonomy): Eukaryota > Metazoa > Onychophora > Udeonychophora > Euonychophora > Peripatidae > Epiperipatus > Epiperipatus broadwayi. The sequence continues at coordinate 2,968,041 of JAQFVV010000035.1, read as the reverse complement.
GATGCCAAAAGAAAGGTCAAAGAAGCTTTTTACATAGCAAATGATCTATATGAGTACAATAAATTACAACAATCGTCATTCGTAAAGTTATGAATATAAGATTAGAATACTAAATCTCGAAAGCGCTAAGCAGACATATTAAATATTATAATATAATTATAGCTTCACTAATGCATGCGAAAAGTATAACTTAATATGAAAGAAAAAAATTAACAATTCAACAAAATGAGAAGGAAAAATGCAAATTTTAAAAATGTGGATTTGGTGAATAAAATCAATAAGTAGGAAAGATAAGATCAGAAATGTATAAATGCTGAAACTAGTAACTAAAGGAAATTTAAAAAAAAAAAAATTAAATATAAAAAAAGAGGAACTTGAATAAATAAGTAGCTAGAAACAAAGAAATATGTCTTGAAAGATACTATAAAAGAGAAAATAGAAATAGATTGTTAGCTATTTGAAAAGTAGAACAAAAAATAAAAAGCTTGGAAAAATGTAGTGTGCTTTTTTTTTCTCTTCCAAATATAAATTTATTTAGTAAATTAATTACATGGTGAAAAAGATGGTGTTAAGTAAAGGGCGTTATATTGTTGTGACGGAAGGTTGTTCATCTTACATATTAATCCTGAGTGAACTTTGTTGCTTGTTATGTACATCTTTGTTTAGAGCGTTTTTTTACCGAGATTGAACTTGGGGCATTAAGCCTTAGGTATTTGTGGAACTGTGAATAGGTTCCAGGTATCTTTGTATCAAAGTTTTGATGTAAGCAATTGATCTCTATTCCTCATTTGGGTTACTTTTTGAATAAAATAGGTATCTTCATTCAGATGTGCAGTAGTGAAATATTTCATGCATCTAACTGTCCATATGGCTTAAGTTAAAAAAATTGAGAGTCTTATTACTGCAATTTTTTTGGTTTTGAGGCAGTCTTTAAGTGAGAGGATTCTGCAATCAATTTTTGAGTTTTCATAGATAATTTTTTAGATATGTAGTGTGCTTTGATATTAGATATCTGCATTTTGGCAGATAATTGATGATGATGACATAAATAATAGAAATAAGCTGTGGGCATTTTTATTAAATATGAGAGTGGTTGGAAGATTGATGAATGGACTTAGAAAATTATATAAAAATAACTAATATAGTTATCATTTAGGAAATTAGTCATTTAGGGTTAAAAAGAATTGAAGCAGCTATACATATTTCTTACATTGTTTTATTATATTTTAAATAGTACTGAAAACAATGGAGAATTTAAGAAAGCACAATGATATAATCTTTAGTGAATAAATTGTATGTTTTACCAGGTTTTTTTTGCCAATATATTTTGGGTAAAAAAAAAAGGAAAATACAGAATTTCTTTAGTAGATTTGTACACAAGTGGTTGGGGAAAACAGAAAAATAATATGTGTTTGTAGGGATATAATTGTGAAGATAAATACATTTGCATTATTTGGGAATTATTTTGAGCAACTCAAAAGTCTATGTGAGTGATTGAGAAATGAAATTGATAAATGTTGCAAAAAGAGAGAGAGCTGATATTAGGTATAATATAACAAAAATTATGAAGAAATTATGATAAGAATTCAAAAAAAAGTAAGAAGACATAGGCATTTGATGTAGACATGTGAACAGAAAATGAAATAATTCAGGGGAAGATAAGGCGATTGAACAGAACAAACAACAAGTTGAGTAAAGAAGAAGAGTATGCAAATGAATTGGATAGATTTTGCATAAAATTTATGTGTATAAAGAATAGGATGAATGTGTTATGGAAAATGTTAAATATAAAGATTGGGACAGAAAAATATTGACATCAGTAAAAAATGAAAGTTAGATAGCAGATATGAAAAACAAGTTTTACCAGTGTGTTAGAGACTAAACAGATTAGATGAGACATTTCAAGTAATGAGTAGTGATAATTTAATCAAGAACACTGATAATGACAGATTGAAAACAACAGATTCCATTCAAACTGACTATATGGGCATTTTTATTTATTCAAATTTTTTACTTAAGAAGTGAGTCTGTAATTTTTATGTTTCAATCCAATACTCTTTGACTCTATTAAACCACATTGGACAATGGCATGGGAAATTTGTTTTGAAAGGCATTGTAAATAGAAATGTTGGCAACATTAGTGTTTGCAATTAGAAAGGATGAAAATGAACTTATATAAAAATAAGCATAAATGAAGAGAATAGACAAAATTATATTTTTTATGTTGTGAGTGAATAAAACTGATTTTAAAATTAAAGTATAAATGGACAAAAATAATAGTATGGAAATGAAATAGAAAATAAAATAAGTTTGAAGTAAAAGAGACCATTGAGAATATAAAATAACAGACGAGTAAGTTTTACTTAGGTTTATTGGATTAGAAATTCCTAATTTAGTTTTTGAGTTATTGACTCTAGATGCACAATTCCATAACTGATTTGATCTATTTTAAATGTACATGTCTAAAATAGGCATGGGGTTTTTTTTCAAGCAGTAGGCCTCAATATTAATCATTATAATCAGACCATATTATTAAAAGAAATTTTTTATAAATAAATTATTTAGAATAAAATTATTTTAAATGCCATTCGCATATAACAGGTTATTATTTGTATTTATATATTGGACTATTTCCATCATTTGCATATTGAATGTCTTTAAAAAAATTAACTTTATTTAAATATTCCAAATACATCCAACTGTTAGTAATAGTACATCAAACAGGTAAGTACTTTCACTAGTCAGGCTAGTAACACCCGAAGAAGGGAGAATAAAACATTGTGCGCATATTAAGCTGCTTGATGTATTACTAACAGTTGGATGTATTTGGAATATTTAAATAAAGTTAAATTTTTCTAAAGACATTCAATACTCATATTAGATGATGGAAATATTTCAATATATAAATATAACTAAAACATCATCATCACAGGAAAACAAGTTATTATGCTTCATATAATCATAAGTTATGTGTTATACATTCAAAAAATCATAAAGACTAACAGATTATAAGAGTCTAATATGAAAAAATTTGCAATAAAAAGATTTCAGAAAACATAGAACAAACAGATAAAAGTAAATAAATGAAATTATAACAACCCTAGAAATAAAGCCTCCACTTTGAAATCCATATCAAGATACTGAAAATCTTAAAAAGTAATCATTCATATTACTTTATAAAATATGAATCATTTGCTAGAAATTCAGCTAAAAGGAGCTATTTTTATTACTATAAAAGAAAAAGAAATTCTAACATTGAAACATTTATTGATAAAAAGATAATAATGTTTGATGTCACATTGCCTTTGATTATCACCAATGTTGTCTCAAACCTTCTAGATTGTTTCTGAATTTATAGTTTATAACATCAAAAATAATTTACCAATAAATATAAGCTTCACACATTCTTGTTAAGTTATGCAAACAGAAGTTGAAAAGAATTAGAGATTACCAAGCAAATAAAACTAACGTTTTTGCCCACCGTATAGCCTGAATCTATACCTACAGAGTGTATTTTTAGATTTAAAATAATTAACTTGTAAAGGTCAAACAAACCATCCAATATCTGATTGCAAAAGACCAATAAATAAATAATACATTGTCTCACAAGGCATCTTATGAAATCAAACTTTCTAGATAGTAACTAAATTTTTCTATCAACAAATTTAGCTAGGTTATTTTATAAATACAAAAAATTAACATAGTAAAAAAAAGGTATTATTTTAGTGAGTAATTGAATCAGATATTTTTTAAACCTAAACTGAAATACTGGGAAATCTTTATTTCATTCGTAAACTGCATAAACAAGGGATTATTTTATCTTCTTCTCTGTACATCTGAATGCAAACATAATAATTAAGTTTTAACAAATTCTGATTACATAAAAATGTTTTAAATAATTATTTTAGTGAATAGTGGCGTCAAATCCACAAAGATACTTTGCCAATCTAAATTGAAATAATGACTACTTTTTTCAATAGAAATCCCTATACAGTTTTAATAAATAATATTTCTGTAATGTAAGTTTTGCTACACCACTCCTGCAAGGTTGGCCAACTGATGAGTGCTACAGAATGAAATATGCATTTTGGAAATAATAATATCTCTTTCCCATGTCTTTGATTATACATTTATTACATCCCTTTAAAAGGTATTAAAATAAATAGAAACCAGTCCCTACCTTGTGTGAAAGTGGTAAAGTGAAAATTATACTACAGAAATATTATTGAGTGGATAATCTCTAACTTAATGAATGACTAATAAAACTATTAGAATGTCTATATTGTTACATCAAAGACAAATCAAATGCATTTAATATTTTTAAATTAAAATGGCAATTGTTTACCAGAATGGATATAATATGTACATAAACAGATACTTGTGTATGCCAATAAATATCACATGACCACCACTATTTATGCTTGTGTATAACTGTTGTTAAAACAGGCAAAACTCACTGAACTGAGTTCAGACCCATATGACTATATAAGCTATTGGGCTTGGATTGAAAACATTAAGGTGTTTTCAGTTTAAGACTCATAGTTTTATAGTTAAGTGGAGATAAAAAGTGGCTGCTGGAGGGTTGCATTATATCCTAAGATCTAGGTGCAGTGCTTTCAGATCCAAGGCTCTTCACTGACGAAGGCCACAAGCCAGAAACTAATCTGGGGATATTGGATGAGTAGGCACTAGATGTGGATTTTATGCACAAGCCTTCTGGTATCCATTGATTACTGTAGCTTACTGTGTGTGGCAATATGTATAGTGAGTTTTGCCTGTTTTAATATTTGAGTATGCATATACAGATACCTATTTTTTGTGCTAATTGCCATTTTGTGCATTTTGTAATCTGCATCGAAATCTCATTTGTCTGTTAATGTGCTATATTTTTATTATGATTTTTCACTGTATTGTATTATGTTGTACATGCAAATTTTATTGCATATAATACATAAATTTGTTTTTAAAATTTTTATTATTTGCTAATATTTTGAAAAATTATTTCCTAATTGTTTTATTACTAAAACTTTGCATTATTTTAAAAACAAACAAAAAACAAATTCAACAATTAATATTTTCTTTATTATACTGTTACAATTTCTTTAGTACAGTCTATTGATATTTCATTAATTAATTAAACATGTTAGTTATTTTAATCAGTAGATATCAAACTATATACTAAAAACTATTTATTGAAACTCTAAAGCCTTAACTGTGGAGGAACATAGTTGAAATTTTTAAAAATATTTGTAGTTATCTTAGCACAATAGTGATATCTCGAAAGCTTAGAGTTACATGCAAATTAAGATTTTTTTTATACAAATAATAAATATTCATAATTTAGTAGAAAAAGAAAATACATACAACTTTCTTTAATAAAACAATAATTAATTTTTTAAAAGTGGAACTCATAGTTTGGTAACTACTGATTACAGTCAAATAATTTGGTATAAAACAGTTACATAAGTATCACTTATTTAATAAATTATATTTCAGAATAATTTCATTTTGAGAAACTACAGTTAACAAATTTAGAAAATCTACATAATCAATAAAAAACTAATTTGATAAGTCATAGCTTAACTTTTTATGTTTGATCTAAGAGGAGAGGAGGGATAAAGTCGTAAAACAGATGCAAATTTTATATCCCCAAAATTTTGATCAACAGCATCACATTATTTTATTTAAAATAAATACAAAATTAAAAACATCTTTCCTTATCAATAGATATAAAAACTATTAAAACTGATCAAGAGTAAATTATATATATAAATTAATAAAACAAGTCATAAATTTCGTAACTTGCTTTTAAGCTTGCATTTAAATGATCACTAGATGGAGCTTACCAATAGCTCTAAACAAGCTTTATTTTTATAAATGCTGAAAGAGATTTTGAATTCTTTCTCTTTCGGCACTTATAAAAATAAAGCTTGTTTAGAGCTATTGGTAAGCTCCATCTAGTGATCATATGTATATATTAATAGAATACAATCAATTGCTACTGTTCCGACTTGTGCTTAGAAACACGTCAGAATTAGCACTTTTTCTATTACTATATGAGTTTCATCTAGCTTTATGCATTCTTTAATTTATATACATATTTTAATATTAGTACAAAAATATAGGCTTCAGTACAAACCAATAATATACAATTAGCATTTATAATTATAAATAAAATATTTCAAAATATAATCTGACAATTATTTATATTAAAAAAATATTGTAAAAAAAAATCATATAAATTTCTAGCATACAAAATTTGCTAGATGGACTTATGTATATATATAAATTTGATAGATAAATTAAAACAACAAAACAATACATTTTTTTATTATTGTTTTTAGAATATGAAATCATCCTTATAAATATAAACAAATTCAAAATATATCTTCTTTTAAAATACAGGCACTAAACTGACTGTCCAAAATACAAGTCTGAATATAAAATATATTAGACATTTTACATCAAGAGATTCAAATTATATCATATGCTAAAATACCCAGAGTAGCAAATTATCTCATAACTGTATGAGAAATAAATTTGTACACTCACTTATGCTTATCTTCAAAATAGATAAAGTCTGATAGTAAACTAAATTATTATGAAAGTGAGATTATAAGTTAATGATCAATCCAAGAATTAAGATTCTTTGATTTTGTGACAGGTTTTCATGACAATAAAGCTTAGTTTTATGCCTTAGAAGTTTGTTTATGCAAATAATTGGTTTATTTGAAAATGTTTTTTTTTTCAGAGGTCTAAAAATATACTTTCTGGCTTTTTTATATATTATATTGCCATGGCAATTCTTTGAAACTCTGCTATTTATGCAGTGACAGTTGGGTAACTTTATGTAAATTAGATAATGCATTTTATGATCAGATTGTTAGGACAAATCATATTAATTGAAAAAATTTGACTAGATGCAAGACTTTTAACCTTATTTAATGCTAATTATATATATATACACACACAATAAATAAATAAATCATGGTATCATTTAACTCTTAAAACATGAAATAATAAATTGCACTAGCATGCTTTCTATTATTGTAACATAATACTTATTAGTAAATACCTTAAATTTATTTTCTACTCAATGCTTTAAAAATTAAATGGTATCTTGATTTATTTATTTAGTACAAGTTTCAGATTATATATAGTTGTGAATCATAAAAATATATATAATAAAACATGAAATTTCTTAAAACACCAAGTATATAACTATATGTATTAAGATAAACAAACTAAATCAAATTTTCTAATATTTTAATCAGTGTTTTAATCTTTTTCAGGGAAGTGAGAAGTAGAAAAACTTTTTCTGGGAAATTGTCAACATTATTGACTTTTCATATTTCTCTGATGAGGACTGGAATGTTTTAAATTTATTTTTTAATTTCTTAGTTTATATAAGCATCGTTTACTATTTATACATATTGATTTTTTCCTCCATTTGCATTCGCAATTCAAATTTGCAAACGCTTGTTTATCTGCGTGATGCAGAGGAACAAACGTTTGCAAAATTGTATTTATATATATGTAACTTTAAATTGATAAAAGCTCGTGTTACAAATATTATATATAGAGTTCGCAAAACAAACTCTTAACAAGCTTTGAGAATATTCTAACACCTCACTGACGACGCTAGATGCAGAAACCGGTCTGGGGCTGAGGGTATTCTCAAAGCTTGTTAAGAGTTTGTTTTGCCGACTCTATATATAATATATGTAACTTATAGATATAATCAATCACGCTGTATTAATAAAAATATCACAAAAAAGAGAAAGTTTAGGTACAAAAATAAACTTTTTGCAAAATATATAAATTTGTTAAAAAAAAAATTAACAGATTAAAAAATAACAGTAAAAAATAATCGTAAAAAAAGTATAAAATTGTAAAAAATAATTTTATGTATTACTAAAAATATTGAATAATTAGCTAAAAAATATTTAGATAGTTAATAATCTCCACTAAAAAATATTCAGAATATTTTTATAATTACAAATTCATTTGTAATAAACATGTTTAAAAAATGAAGCTGTATACTACAACAATATTATTATATGAAGGATACAAATTATAAAAAAAACAACCAGAATGGCTAGAGAAAACTGGTCCATAGAGTCTTTAATAGTAAAAAAACAAAACCCAAAAACTATATACACACTTTGGTAAAGAACATAGGCACAATTTGGGCCAAGAGAAGAAAATAAAATTTAAAAAATAAACATTTAGAATGCAACTGTGATTATAAAAAATATATATCAAACTTTTAAACTGAGTATTTAAAGAATAAAATACCTGTAGAAAACATTAATTATTTGTTGAGCTATTTCTATCATCTAATATTAAGAATATTAAAATACCATTATCACAAATCTTCAGATAACACCGGTAGAACATTTTTCATATCTTAGTTGCTATTCATTATGCTGATATAAAACTATGTACCCTGTAGTTTTGACTAGAGAATCTTAATACAGAAGTTTGAAAGAGTGGGAGTTGTATACATAAAAAATTAACAGCAATTACATAACAATTATAATGCATTTTTAATGAAAAGTGTAATTCAATTTATTAATCATTAAAAAGAATTGTAGAAAATATCCTTTAGTAGTAATTAATCTCCTAATGTGTTTTGTTGAAAATTGTTAGTGCTGGAATAAGCAGTTATTAAAATTTTAGAGTAATATTTACTCAGATCATGTGGGTTGAAAGATAAGTTTATCTACTGGTAGACACAATAGAATAACTATTAAAGATATTGCCAATGATTTCCAATTAAGATTTATTGATATTTTCAATTCTACTGTAACAGAACTGTTTTTATTGAAGAAGTTTCCTTCATCTTAGTCCTTAATGATACTGCTTGTGAAGTTTTCATAGTGGTCTTAATATAGAAATTTTATTTCAAATGGCAAGATTTAAAAAAAATTCTGCAATTTTTTTTCCAATTTTCTTAGGCACAAAATGATGAAGTTTTTGTCCATCAGGATATTACCATTAATCTAATTGTTTATTTGGTATGGGAAGTAAACTTACATAATGAATTAAAAACATTATGTATAAATATATTTAGATGGTTCTATATGTGTATACATTAATAATGAAGATTTTGATTTTTAATATTTTTTTCTATTTACTAATTTGTAATTCAAAAATTACTATTTATTATTTAGAATAAAAAATAATTCTGCATATAGTCTCTATTCTAAGACTGTAAATTCCATTGTTTATGTATTTCTTCTTAGATTTATAAAATATAATGTACAAATAGAGAAAATAAAGTGATATTTTTTTATTTTAATTGACATATTATTATTTCATAATCAATAACTTTGATAAGGTTAACAGTATAAAAGAAAACCAGCATTTCTGAGGTAGTTTTAATAAGATGGTTCCAAACTTTTTACACCAGAAACATCACCTCATTTTAGCATTAAATATATTTATAAAGTGCTTTTAATAGCCTTATTTTTTTAGTGAGTCATTACAAATATACTCCAACATAAATATAATATATTCATTATGGAATTACAATAAAAAAAATCTACAAATTTTGTCTTTAGTTTCAAATTCAAATAATAAAAAATTATCATTGATAATTCACATATATGTGACTATATTATGTACACATACGCACACACACACACACACACATATATATATATATATATATATGAGTGTGTGTGTTTTGGCTACAAATATGTTATATTATCCAGATTCATCTATGTATAATTTACTGCACTGATATATATATATATATCCAACATTTCAACTAGGTCACATCAAACATCAACTGAGGAATGAATATTATAAATATGATTTAGAACCATTGTAAACATTGATGTACAACAATATTGAAAATTCTATCAATAGAAAACAGGTAAAAATAATAAAAATTATTTAGGTTAATGTTTTTTTAAAAATTCTTCCAAACATAAAATATTTTATATGTATCATTACATTTGTCGATACAATATGGCCTTTTAAGAATCAAAATGGCTTCTCTGAACTACCATTGTTGGAGAGTGTCAGATCTGGATAAAATTCTTATATTGAAAAAATTAATACTTTGACCTGCATCCATTGCGTGGAGTGAGAACACTGTTTAATTGCATTTACATGTTTATCTCTTTTAGCCTTCATACCTACATAAGCTCTACATACACCACATGAAATTTCATAAACTCCATGGTCTTCAAGAGAAATTGAGTCTTTGGATAGAATATTATAATTTTTTGATAATAGTATATGCTGTTTTTATGCCATAATACTTTAAAATATGTCCAATATTGTGTATTGTTCTATTTATATAAGGAATATAAAGTCTAAGTTTTTTAAAATTTATTTTGATTGTTTATGGCATAAATTAAGGCCTGGTGTATAGTATTATTATAACCATTAGCTAATAAGACATTGCTTAAATGATTTCAGATATGATTTATCTGAAAGATTAATTACTCTAGTGAAGAGTTTTGGCTTCAGAAAAGCTTTGAGCTGAATGATGATGGGATGAAAATTGAGGTATAAGTGTGTATGTAGTTTTTCTGAAAATGGAAAAAGAAAAGAATATTCTGTTTCTTGGTGATGAGTACATCAAAAAAGGAAAGTTTCTCATCAATCTCTGCTTTCATTGTAAATTTAACATGAGGATTATATTGTTTATATGTGTGAAGAAACCACATAATTTATTTTTACCATGTTGCCAAATGATAAATGTGTCATCTATATATCGGAGTCAAACAAGAATTTCTGTGTACTACATAAATAAATCAGCTAATATCCTTGAAATGTTTAATGAATGCAATAATATAGTCTTGTAAATGGCAATGTTAGGAAATGATATTAAAGCTTCATCAATTACAATATTTGTAAATAAGGACGTAACAATGAAGCTGACAAGAATATCATTTGTATCAATTTTTCAATAGAAAAATAAAATATATAGAAATTGTAGAATTTATTATGTCAGAAAAATACCTAACCAAAATGTGAATGGAGATTCTATTACACTCACTTTTGGATGAAAGAATATATCTATTTTGTGAACTTTTTGAAGTCTGTAGAATTTTGGACAAACACAAAACTTTTCACAAGGAATAATTTTGTCTCTTTATGTCCTTTTTTATTGGTGATTTGTTAATACTAGTCTTAGCTGTTTTTTCTAAATAAGTAGTGTGGTCTCATTTTGATTTTTTATAAATGTTATCATTAATTAAAGCTAAAATTTGTTTATTGCATATATCAAGGTCCATGTTGACAGTAGGGTTATTTTTATTTGCTGAAAGTATAACAATGAACTTGACCAATTTTATATTGTTTAGAGCCTGACTTTCTTTCTTTGAGATATTCCATTTAGAAAGTTTAGTTTTTTTTTTAAGAATATTATATAAACTCTGGCTAGAATTGACTGTTGAAGAATCTATTTTGTTAAGAGCTAATTCAACATTACAAATAATTTGTTCAAATAACATCCAATAAGGTATTAGTGTTAAACTAAAACCTATCTCTAGAATTGAAATTTATCTATAGAGATATTTTTCTTTATAAATTACAAACAGTTTTTTGATTTGGAAATATAGTTATTGATGATTATGTTTCAATCATATTTAATCAGTTGATGGCTGATGTGACTCAGTTGAAACATTGGTATGTATATTTTTAGAACAATAAATTATACATGGATGAACGCAAATAATGACTTTTACATATATATACATTCTCACATACATTCCATATATATATATATGCTATAGATAAATGGAATTTTACATATATATACATTCTCACATACATTCCATATATATATATATGCTATAGAAAATGGCAACACAAAAATAATCTGTTTCTGCTTGATAGAAATTGTGAGTGCTATTTTCAACATCTGATTTTTCTCTCAAAAAATTTGGGTTAGGATTATTTTTTCTAAAATAAATATATTACTGACTTAGATAATAAATTCCTCTTTATTGAAAAAATAGCACTTGACTGAATGTGATTCTAAAAGTAATATAACATTATTTATTCACTGGCTTACAAACAACATATTCTATATCTATCTTAGCCTTCAACCCTTCATGAATTGCTTATTTAATATCAGGTGTTTCCCCCCTACATTAATTTTCAGTGTTTTAACTTATAAATAATAATTAAATATAAACTTTTGGGCTTATATTTTATGTACACACATCCATCTACATAAAATGCAAATTCTTTTGTGGGATTTTGAGATTTACCAACTTGACTTATGCAAGTTTTTAAATATGGGCAGAGTTATATATATATATAATAAATTTCAAGACTAAATGGGTTTACAAGTAACCATTAGAAACCAGTCAACACTTAGACAATTCTGATATAGATAACCAACAATCTCGAACTGTTGAAATGGTAACCTGATGTCAACACTTAGACAATCCCAATATAGATAACAATTAACAATCTCAAACTGCTGTCCAGTTGCCTTGATAACAGTTTGAGATTGTTGATTGTTAGATCTATATTGGGATTGTCTAAATCTTGACTGGTTTCTAATGGTTATATATATATATACAACATGAATTTATATATATATCACAACATTGACAATGCTTTTCATAAAATAATTTTTAGTCAGATTTAAAAATATACAAATTAACAAACCTTAAAATTAGTAAAAATAGCACAAACTCTTATCACATGGTTTCAGCTTATATATTACCATAAGTTGGGATTATTGGATAAGACAGCACAGAATAGGAATTTATTAAATATTGTTTTCTGACATCTATTAGTTGCTAATGCTTACAGTAAGTGACATAAAGATGGTAAATGTCACAATTGTGTGCGGCAAACCTGGAATTGTAAACTGTAAAAGCCTAAAACTCTTTAATCTGATTTCTAAATATCAATAATGAGGGATTTTTTAATGCACTCTAATTTGTTCAACAATTGTTAGAAATATTTATATAAAAGATACTTAATGTTATAATAATTCTGTTAAACTTTTATTTAATTAAATATTTATTCCAACTAATCATAAAATGGAAATAAATATAACTCAATAAATTGCCTTACTGCTTATAAATAAAACTGAAAAAGGTTATATAATGATGAATACGTATTATTTAATATAGAGAAAGCTTTTTTCAACAACATTTTATTATCCTCTTCAAGGTTTACAGACCATACTTATATCAACAGTTAGATTTTTCTTTAACTATTATATTTTCTTCCCTTTTCTTTCTTCTCATGTAAACATTATATAGCAATGGGAAAAAACAATATTATTCATGCATTTATAATCATATTGAATCTAAAAGAAAACTTTCTTTATATTTATAGTTCATATTATTGTTAATAACTAATACAGATTTTCATTAAAAAGTGTTTGCTGTATAATTTATATTACTGTTAATCATTAATACAGATTTGCATTAAAAATATTTGCTATGTAATCATACACAAGTAAATAAGTCATATACCCACATATCTATTTACAAATAAATTGCAGTAATTTATACACACACATTCCTATACATATACACTCATTTCTACATTCATAGAATATTATAAAAATCCATACACATATACATAAAATGATATCATCCTTTTCAGTTTTATTTATATTAAATTATGTTACATTAATAAGGACAAGAGATTTATAATAGATGCCAAAATGTGCTTTTGTTTATTACATACTCATTAGATGTAAGTATGTGTATCATCATTCTTTAAAATAAATCAAGTTAAACGATTTTATATAAATATTTTGAACAAACATCTTAACAACATTACTGATGCCCAGAAACCAGTGCAATGAGTTTTAGGTTCTCATATTCAGAGTTTTACTATTATGGACATTTAAATCTTAGAATTCTTCTAAGAAAAAAACATTTAAAAATATTATATTGTAATATTTCTGCAATGCTTTCATATAACTATATATATAAATGGCAGTCCTTTCAGAATAAAAATCATATATCTAAAAAACATTTAGAAATATCTGCAGACAAGATCAATACATGTATTAGGAATGTAATGCACCGTAAACAATGATTAAAGTGTACAAATATTAACTAATTTTTCTGACTGAATTTTAAGTGACATTTTTTTGAAGGCAACAGTGAGAATTAGAGTATCACACTTACTTATAGTAATAAATACCACACTTAAATATATAAATACACAATGATATTAAAACAAACTTTACATTTTCATGAAAAATAACATTATAGAAATATTCAATAATTAAAGTTGTAATTTTTTTTATCTTGTTTTAAATTTTCTAATATAGCATGGCTAAATTCTCCAAAAAGACGCTCTACAAAAGTTATTCCCGAAGGAATTAGGACACCTTCTAGAAAACCAATATGGCCACCTTCATTTGTAATAACAGCAACGATATTTTCATTTTCTCTTATTTTAGACAGTGGAATACCTAAAAAAAATATAATAATATATAATTTTATTTTGTGAAATAAACTAGTGCTAACAAAAATAGGATAAAAAATTTATATTTATGAAAATATATATATATATATATATATATATATATATATATAGGGTATATGAGCACAGACTTTCACACCACTCACTACTCTCCACTCTATCTCATAACACTGATACACTTGAACACATATATGTCAAAAAGATAAATAATCACCAATATACATATTTCATGCTAAACCAGCAATCATCAGTTGGTCCAGATTACCATCTCTACACATATATGCTATAAGTGCTCAGATATATATTAAGATAGCCAATCTTCATACTTTAATGGACAGGCTTCAATCTACTCCACACTCCAACTCTTCAACCATCTATCCAATTGAAAATCTGATGATGGAACGCTCAAAGGCCTTGTTATACTAACAAGATTATCATCTTGAGTGACACATTCTTCATTAGATTTAATATAACACTAGATATTGAGATTTTAGAATTAAATTATTTTAAGGAAGTAGTAAGCAACACAAAATATTACTTATAATGACTTTTTATCTCTATCTTCCTTTGAGCAGTCAATTTAACATATGTTCTGTGTTAATGCTGCTAGCCCATTAAGTATTACATATATATTAGTTTTAATTTATTATTTTTATCATCTAACATTAATTGTAAATGTTTTTAGTTAATTCAAACTTTATTTAATTTTTTCAAATACATTTGAATGTTAATAATACTGAACATATTAGTATATAACATGACATTGCAAATGGTATTTTTCTCCCACTTCTTCAGGTATTTCTATCTTGACCAATAGTAGTACTAGCTATTAGCATACTAGTACTGTTACTGGTAAATCCAGAAACATCTGAAGAAGAGAACACTATAGTCAAAACATTGTGTTATATAGTAATTATATGCCATTAATAACAATTGAATGTGAAAAATTTAAATAAAGTTTGAATTCTAATTAAAGACATTAAGTGATGGAAATAGTCTAACATAATTACAACTAAGTACCATCAAGATCAACCTTCATACAAACATTATACATATATGTGTAGTATATTGATAAAGACAAAATGGTTCACTTCATTTTAAGCATTCTATTGCATTTACATGTTGGGAGAGAATGGTAAAACTCATATAACATTTGTGAGTTTGCATGGGAGATAGATTACAATATGAAGAATCAAACTAATATTAAAGAAAAAAAGTAGTAGTAAATCCCCATTTAAACACAAGTTTTGATGGATATCCAGTTGCTGTTGATACTTGAGATTGTTTTCTCATGTATGGTAGTCACTTCTATGTGGTGTTTTTACTAGACTGTTTGTAGTTGCTCCTTTAACACCTGGTATAAGCTTGCCTCATTAGTTATAATGAAGTTATATAGCTCAATACTATATCTGCAATCCAGAGATATAATCTATGACACAGTCAAAACAGGCTTAGATATTAACAAAAACAATTTTATTGTCAATGCTCTTAGATGGATGGGTGGTAACATCATGGCTCTGTTAAATAGCAGATTTTACACAATGGAACATGGCTGGTCCATAGGGTTCTGTTAAGTGATGTTGATTGTAGCATTATACTAAAGAAATTTGAAAAGATGATTATTCCAAGACATTTTACCATATCTACCTCACCTCCATATATATCTTATATCAACGATGTGATGATTTATGCTGAAGTTATTAAGCAAGCAATAGAGCACAAAGATGCATAAAAAGGAATAAAATTCCTGGATATGTATATCCAACACTCCAATGCTGAAACAAACTTTAAAACAATCATCAAACCATTAATGTTCATGGTACTATTCACCCTCATTCACAAACTTCTACCTCACACAAATTAGCTGACTTTAAGTGATTCCTATCAGAAACCATATGCAAGTTTGAGTCAGACAGGAGAGACAACATTGAAAACTACATTAAAGAAGTAAGGTAGGATATGATTCCAATTATTTAAAAAAAACTCTTAAAAATTCTATTCTGGCAACAAACACCAAGTCTCTGAACCACAACAATACTAATGTATGGATTAGTCTTTTTTATACCAGGTATATCACAAAAGTTAAAAATAATGTATTTGAATGAATTCAATATTAGCTTCAGAACTCCTAATCTCAATCAATTATTAAATAACACTATAGACAAGTTACCTCTAGACTAAGTTCTCCAAACAATCTACAAAATTAGCTGAAACAAGCCTACTTGCAATACAATTTATTATGGTAAGTTTCATGTTAACAGTGCCACTAGATTAGTGCAACACAAGTATATATATATGTATGCACTAAAACAGACCCTAACATAAAGTAGGTATTTTTAGAAAGATGAGATTGACTTGGCCCACATTAAAATGGTTTGTACTGAGTGCAATGATAGAAAGAGAAAATACAAAGAGGCATGCTTTATTGCAAACGACACTCACATGATAAATAAAAGACTCATGCATTATACTATCACACAAGTGGTATATGTAATTTTAAAAACTTGCATATTAATTAATCCAAGTGTTTGTTCTCACACTTATCTGTCTGTGCTAAGCTGTAAATAGTTACAATTGTTCAGTCTTTCCTGTATAGTGGACCTTCCATATTTTATTGAACTACCATGTATAAGTTAATATGATACGTTTTATCATGTACAGTAGTCATCATTAAATAATGTTCTACATAGCTTAACTGTATTTGTCTGTTATTACTTCTGTGAACTATGACATTTATTATTAACTGTTAGCAGAGTAAATGTCTTTGGGTAAGTCTAGACCTTATATAATGTAGCAATGGATTACTGATGAAATTCATATCCTCTCTGACTACTATGACTTGCCTGTAAATAAGATTGGTTTTTATTACTTAAATAAACCAATACATGATTACTTTCTTAATTCACAGTATCCAATATGTAAGGTGGGAACAGTTTATTTTATCTAAATAAACTAGATAAGTTAATTTACTGACTAGGTCAAATATCTTATTACATCCTACATCCAGATAAGCCTTAATCAATCAAAGGTTTTTGAATTTCTTTAATGACTACTTTGGATGATAGTTGTCTTTTTCCTTTAATATCTTGATGGCTTAAGGCTTTTGTTTCTTGTGCTGATGTAAATCAATCTTCATCATGGTCTGGATCTTAACTGCTTATTTACTGTCAGTACTGGTTCTTGATCTAATGTCTTTGACTGGATTCTCTCCTAATAGCTTTTGCTGGCTATAGTCAAGGAACTTTTAGTAATGGTAACATGGATGAATCTGATGTGCTATCTTATACAAAAGAGGTGCTGATATCTTTTGCTATTTCTGTAGTTTAATTGTCTCCCAGTACTTTTGGTATAATATCCGATTTTCTTCAATATGCATTTTAGATCTAAGACTCAATAACCTAGTTC
The DNA here is from genome assembly GCA_028023455.1 of Epiperipatus broadwayi. Classification (NCBI taxonomy): domain Eukaryota; kingdom Metazoa; phylum Onychophora; class Udeonychophora; order Euonychophora; family Peripatidae; genus Epiperipatus; species Epiperipatus broadwayi. The sequence goes on along the minus strand of JAQFVV010000035.1, from coordinate 2,950,206 downwards.
TCAGAATGCAATTCATTAAGGTTTCAACTAAGTATAAATTCCAATTACCTGCTAAATGATATTTTCTAACCTTTCTTTACTATCTGTTCAGCCCATTTAATTGATTTCTGTGACAAAGCATGTAAGATTTGACTTTTTACACAAAATTTCTAAACTGGCTTAATGTAAAGCCTATTCAGTTATTAGAAGCAATAATCACAGAAAGACTGTGAATAACAAATAGTTTTCTGAACATTTAAATATTGGCTGAAAAGTAGAGCTGACACTATATTTAATAGTCTGGAGAAGGCATTTGCTAGAATTCTAATGCTTCTCACCAACAGTTGATTCAGTCTTAACTGGCATAATTGAATTTGTTTAGAACTTCTGGATTATTGATTATACCTTTGAATTTACTCTAGATCATCATGTAATATATAGCTGATATTTTCATATAGAATAATTGCAATAACTGTAATGTAATATATTAATTTTTTTTTGTAATCCATGGGTAAAATAATGAATAATAAACGTAATCTATAATGTGCATATATGCATAGCTCTTGCCTTTTTATCCATAAAGAATTGTTTAAGTTTTGTGGCATATACCACAGTCATTTGTAGTCTGTCAATTTGCTTCTCTCCTATTTCCAAATTCAGTTATATCTGACAATCTACTTAGTGCCTCAACTTGTGAGATTTTTTTATCCTTCCAAATAATAGATTGTAAAATTGTAAATATTCAGAAAATTATTAGAATGAAGAGTAAAATGATTTGAAAAGCAGATGTGTCCAGTAAATATGTGTAATTGTTTAATTTGATGAACATAGTTATGACATTTTTTGATGTCTAAAATCAAAGCTAAAGCTTATTTTATCTATTGTCACAAGTAATTTTCTTCAATCTCAATCAGGGTATGGGATGTTACTGCAATGATAACTCATATCCATTATTACAGCAAGCTGCACTCCTCCAATTGTAACTGGTGAGGAATCACATGATCATTAGTTTCTCTTTAGGATAATAGACTCTTTTGTATTAGTCTTATGATCTGCATTTATTTGTTATCCAATGATCATATATTTTTTTTGTTTAATAACTGATATAAAGACTTGGCAATTTGTTTTATGTTGTATAAAATTCTCATGGTATTTAACTAGTCCCAGAAAAGCATGGAGCTCCTTTTTGTTTTTGGAATTTATTCTTTCATTAAATTTTATCTTATTTTTTGTAAAAGAAATTGCCTGAGCCATAAGGTGGAAATCAAGAAATTCTATTTTTATTTAAATTTCAAATACATTTATCAGAACTTTTGATTCATGGTTACTTGGAATTTATTTAAAGCTTACTGGTGGATTTTAATAGTTGCTCTTTACTCTTGATAAATAATAAAAAACCATCAAAATAAAAATGGCCTTCAGATATTCTAGCTGCAAGCTGATCAAACATTGTCTAAAATATTGCTAGAGACATCAAGCTACTGAATGGTGACCTATTGGCTTTGTAAAACACACTGTTTTTGGGCTTCACTGCGTATTAGGAACAAGAGATTGAAATGTGCAATGTTTATACTAGTGATATTCCATTTCCAGTTAAATTAGAGAGTATCCATGCAATTGATAAAGAAGAATACTTATTAAATACAATAGTAATGTATTTATAGTGCAAAAAGAATGCCTACAAATATATATTTCTCCATAATTTATGTAGTCTACTGTGAATGATATATTAATTTAATAATCTGTCCAATTCCTTAGATATTTTAGTTATCAAAGTTAATAGCTGAAAATAACCAATAATTAACAACAAAATTCATCAGTTTTATCTATTTACTTTAATATAAATGGATTGATACACACTTGGTAATATCATAATTCTGATTCAAAACTTTAGCATATTCATTTTAGAATCTGATACACTATTAATGACTTGGTGTACTGCTTAATGTGGCTTAACCTACTCTTGTTGTCTACAATATCTTCTGATTTTCAATCATCACGCTTTTCTATAAGTCTGTAAATGTTCTTGTAAATTTCTTTCTGAAATTTTACTTTTTCTTTTTTCCAAACCCTTTATAGATATTCTTTTTTTTTTGTAATATTCAAATTTAATATTTAGTTTAATCATCTACCTCAAGATATTTTCTGTGCATGTTCACATGGATTCCATTGCCTTGTTCAATATTAATTATTTGTAGAATTTCTATTTTTTCTTTAACTTTTCTGCAGATCTTCACTAGAAATCCATTTCTGTAGCTATTAATTTTTCATTCTATCCTGTCTTTCAATTGGTAAACCTTATTTTCATATGAAATATTTTATTGACTCACATATATTCTGATTCCATAATATTCCATTTCATATATATTGCTTATAATAATGTCAACATTTTTTTAAAAAAAAATTCTTTATTTTTCTGACAGTTAGAGGAAATTTGAGAAGCTCTGATGAAGACTGCTGGATAGTCGAAACTGACAGGAAAATAAAGAAGTTTTATTAATTTTTTTTTTTTTTGCATTGTATATGAGAGAAATTATTATAAATAATATATATGAATATATGAAGAAATGCAAAGAAAGTAAAGGAGAAGAATAGAGTATACACTTTCTAATATTCCATTTATCATATAGCTTTTCTATCCTGAAAATTGGTTCTAAATCATTAAACATCACATGATCACCATTCTTTATGATTACACAAGCTGTTTAAACAGAGGCAAAATTCTTCATATAGTAGCACCACTTAGTGCAAGCCAGAGTAATCAATGGATGTGAATGGTTTGTGCATAAAATCTTTATCTAATGCCTACTCATCCAATATCCTCAGACTAGTGTCTAGCTTGTGGATTTCATCAGTGAGGAGCCTTGGATCTGAGAGCATACCTAGATCTTAAGATAAATGCAACTCTCCAGCAGCCATCTCTTATCTATTTGGTTAACTATAGAACTGAGAGCCCAAAATAAAAATACTTTTCCAGCTCAAGCTTATTCACTTGTTTAGCTATACAGATCTGAACTCAGTTCAGTATCCATACCATTTGGATTATGATGACTGAACCAAATATAGCAGAAATTATGGATGCTGAACTGAGTTCAGATCTATATGCCTATACAAGCTAATGAGCTTGAACTGAAAATATTATTGTGGTTTTATTTTGGACTCAAAGGTTAAAATTAGCTAATCAGATAAAAGGTGACTTCTGGAGAGTTGCATTAGATCCTATGATCTAGGTGCAGTGCTCTCAGATTCAAGGCTACTCACTGATGAAAGCCACAAGCTAGAAACTAGTCTGAGGATATTGGATGAGTAGGCATTAGATAGGAATTTTATACACAAACCTTTCTGCATTCATTAATTACTCCAGATTGCACTGAGTGGCACTACTGTATGGACAGTTTTGCCTCTGTGTATGTTTTTTCTTATAGTTTGCCTCTGTGTATGTTTTTTTCTTATAGCTTCACCAGTTTCTCCTTTTTGTGTAATCTTCATGCTTAGATAATTATATTTTTTCATCTTTTCTAATCCATTATCTATCTTTCATTATCATGTTTTACATTATTTCACTACTTTTTTATGTCTTTTATATTCTAAGCTTTATTTCCTATATTTACTTAATATTAGAAGAAAATATGACTGTGGGTTTGGAAAGAGATTTTTAATACACATAAATTATAAAACACATATCATTATTATCCTAAGCCAAAACAATTGATTATCAGCATAGTACAAGATATAAATAGTTTTTATTATTATGTACAGAAATCCCATTATTTCATATCTCTTTTTTTTTAAATATTTTATGGGATCATATCTACATATTTAAAAAAATATATAAGCAAAATCTTTATATCATCAAAAAGTCATGCTTTCTGTGACTTCAAATGATATTCCTGTATATATATATATATATATATATATATATTGTTATATAATTTCTTAACTGTTTTAATAAGAGTACATTATGCAACCCTTCCTTTTTTGGGGGGAATTTTATTTATCTCTTTTCTTTTTATTTTTTTTGGGGGGGGGAGGTTTCCCTTGTGTCCTTCTTTTTTTTTTTTTCCCACAAAAAAAAATAAATGATTTGTTGTGTTTTTTTTTTTCTTTTTAACCCTCCCTTTTTTTTTTCCCCACCCCCAAATTCATATTCATTTTTATTTTTTAGATTTTCCCCCCCTATCTGAATGAATGGATTGGTTAGGTGCTTTTTCTTTTTTGTTTTTCACCGAACCCCTCTCTTTTTTTTTTTTATTGATTCAAAATAACACATTTTTTATTCAACAAAAAACTTATCTTCAATAAAGAAGTTTAAAAACAACTTAATTAAAGTATTTAAAAAGGATTTCTTTTTCTTTTTTCTTCTCCAAAAAAAAAAAAAACTTTCTCTTTTTTGAAAATAACAACCACCTTAATAGTTAATAAAAATTTCTTTTTTTTTTTTTTTTTTTTTTCCTCCTACCCTTTTCATATTTTTTTTTATTTTTTCTGAAAACAAAAAAAAAAATTTTTTTTTTTTTTTTTTTTATGATATTATATATTTCTTTTTCTCTTGTCCTAAACTCTGAATAATTCTTCAGATTTCACTGCTTCTCCTACCATTCAAATAAAATTCAATCGTTTTGCACTTTCTGTTTCATGTTTCTTTTTTTTCACAATTTGCTTGAATTTTTTTTTTTTTTGTATTTCTTCATATCTTATTTTAATATTTAAATATTTCTGATAGACACGTCTTTTCTTTGTTATCCTACTTTCCAATCTTCATGTCTCATCAGTATAATTATTTTTTGGTAATTAATTTCTATGTATACCCTCAATGCTTCTTGCTACTGAATTATAATGTTTTTTAATAGTTTCAAAATTGTTGTTTACTTATAACTTCTCATTTAGTCATGATCTATACAATTTCCTAATGTTTATATATTCGAAATCATCTAATTTGTATCTTTTTACTATATTCTGTTTATTAACTTTTAAGTCTGAGTTCTTTCTTAATAAAAACATTATTTTATTCCAAGAAAATTATAATCATTACCACATGCAAATTTTTACATCCAGAACTTTAAAATTCATATTCAGTCATCATTTAATATAATATATTACAGATTTAAGGCTTCACACATTCTCTTTGCATCTTACTAGCAAAAACAACTATAGGTTTAGAGTATATTTAACCTTTAACCTGTGTCTCTCTTAGGAATGTTATTAGCCTGCCCTAATAATCATAGATAAATTTTGAAGTTTCTGGAGATCCACTTTTGATTTATATCTAAGTGCCGTCAATAATGATCTGCACTTTAATGACATCCTATATAGGGTGATAATATTTGTCTTTTTATCACTTCTGAGAATAATGATTCTATCAATCAAAAACAAATTCAATTGAGCATGTCTATGTTTTATTTATTGTAGTGATGAATCAAAGAAAAAATTCAAACCAAATTGTTCTTAACTTAATTGACTGATTATTTACAAAACAAATCAATAAATGATTATTTACTTGATTCATAGAATCAAACTTGTAGAATAGGATTAGTTTGTTTTACTTAGGTAAAGTAAGTGAATTCATTGATTAGGTTAATTGAACTGTTCATTACAAATTTGTACAAATACTTTGTCATTTGAATTACTAGGTTCATAATAAAACAGGCAAAACTCTCCATACAGTAATGCTACGCAGTGCAAGCCAGACTAATCAATGGATGCCAGAAAGCTTGTGCATAAAATCCCTATCTAGTGCCTACTCATCCAATAGCCCCAGACTAGAAATAGTGATCATGTGATGTTTATTAGGTTCATAATAGAAATAAGTCTCAAATTAATCATGGTCAACAGTAGCTGATTCACCTATGCTTTTAATACATCTATTGATGAGTCAGTGCAAACCAATTAACCCCAATATCATATGTCAGAATGTTCTGGTTTACTCCCACATTACATATATTATTGATAATATTAAAATTTAGCTATATGGATCATATAAGAAATACTCTTCATTAATTTTTTTAAAAATTTAATTTTTTAATGAAAAATAAAGCACCAAATATTTATTTTGGTTTTATAATAACAACATATATCATTCAAAAAATAGTAATTTTAATTTTGGAGAAAGATTAAATAATAAGTTTCAAATAAAACTTTTATCATTGGTTTTAATTTTTAAATGCTTTATTAAAGAACATCCTTTTTCAAAGTCATCATAAAAAAATACTTTGACTGGATCAGTTACATTTTTTTAATGCCTTTGGAAAAAGATTGTTCTTTAGTGAACGTTATAATAAATTTAATAACGTTATTTGAACACGTGTTAAAATAATTCAGTAAAAAATTAGTGTACGTAAAAAAAGATAGCTTTAATATTTGAAATTATATCAAATACATCAAGTTTAAATAATTTCAAGTTTAAGATTTTATTGTCAAAGTTTATTTTGTCAATTATGTTAATGTCTAAATTGTTGAAGATACGTCATTTGAAATAATGATGTTTATAATTAAATATTAAAAAAAAATTATATTAATTTTCTTGGTAATTATTATTGAAAACTGCAACTATGGCAAATTTTACTTTGTGATACTACTAAAATCACATGACACACCTGTTTTTAAATAAAAACCTTATGAATGAAATTCAATATATATTTAATATTTCATAAAAATATTAAACATATATTATAACACAGCAAATATACAATCACTTTTTTTTTAAAAATATATATGTTCTACAATAATATCAGCAAATTAAAAATCCTTCTCCTTTTTCTTTTCAAAAACTTTAAATTTTCTTATATCAATACTGAACATATATATAATACAAAACTACAACGTTTCAACTGTTTTTATCTTCATAAAGTCATTGTCAAGGCTTCAACAATATGAAATACATATTTATAAATAAACTTCAATTACATAAATACCTTCATCCTACATTAACATAAACAGTAATAAATATACATAATTATATTTTACTTATATCTCTCTCCCACTGCTATTTTTTATTACACTTACTTTTACATTATTTAATTATAAATCTGTTCTTAAAATCATCCAAGAAACTTTTTATACAAATTTAAAAACCAACCCTAATTTCAAATAACCTACCCCCTTTTTAAATCCCATCTCAAAACTACATTCCTAAACTATAGCTTTAAATTAATATAAAACAAATATAAACATCTTTTTTTATACAAAAAAAACCTTTTAACAATTTACCTAACCTATTTAAACATTCATTTTAATTATACATTATTTTAGATTCCTTATCTATTCCATTAATTCTATTTAAAGTCAAAATATTAAAGTATAATATTTTTATCATAAGTTTATTTTATTTTTGTTAGCAAAAAGCAAAAATAAACATAACACAACTAGAGAAACTTTTCACACATATATCAAAACATTTTATAGTTGATATCATATACTATATATATTTAGATTTGTGATCAAAATAGTTTGTGTTTTTGTACAAAAATTACATCAGGAAAGGCATACATATTTAATATGTAAATGGGTTTGAATAAAATAACAAGAACATCTATTTAAAGCCAAAATTTGCTTTAGGAATTGTTTAAATTCTACATGTCATAATAGTACTGGAGCAATGTTTTTTAAAAATATTAAGCCATTTATTCATATGGGAAAAATCTCTCAAGTTTGCTGAAATGTATATCAGTGGAGGAGATCAGCATTTCATTTGTTGTTCAAAAGAGACAGCAAAAGTTTAAAGAGTATTAAATTTGGTTATTAAAAAGACCAGAAGATGAGTAAATTCTTACGTTCACCATTATGTATTTGATTATGTGACTTGCATGAACAGAATCATTATCATTCAGATGATGACAGTATTGTTAGTATTGTCAAAAATATATGTTTGCAAAGGGAAGGAATATGATCATAAAAGTTCAAATAACATATAGATGGGAAAATAAATAATGAGTGATCCAAAATAATATTATGATTTGGTAATCCAAATCATGATAATTCACATCAAATTTCCCTCAGTATGGTTGATTTTTACATCAAACAACCTAATTTCCTGTGGTTAGAAAAAGTATAAATGATTCATTAGATCATATGCCATAAATATATCCATTCATTATCTACATTATGATTTTATATCCCTTCTTTCATGTTATATCATTTATTTAAAAACCTGGTAGATCTCAATATTAGCATGAATGTTCAACTTGATGATATTGGTAGAATATAAAGTGCTCCAATATATATTGATATCTTTGTCTGACTACAGTTCTTTGTATAATTTTTTAGTTTCTTTCATTAAGCATTGACTTGTGAATCATAGTTGATTCTAAAAGTTTTTGGTTTTCCATATTTTATTAATATACCCCTTATTATCAAGAGCATTGTTATTGAACCATTAATATCTATAACAGTTTTGGACACCAGTACTGCCATTAATTAGATATCAATAATTTCATTCACTTCAAACTCAAGAAGGTCTGAATTTCCTTTTATAGGCTTTTGAGACTGAAATAAAACCTCTTCAATACTGTTTATCATTCTAAAGATTTTAATAGTAATTCTTATGTTGGTGCATATCTCTATTTTGGAGCTGCATGAAATACTAACTATTATGCAAATGGTATTTCCAATGGTCCTGAGAATGAAGAAAAAGTGAAGGTTAAAAAAATTTAAGCTACAAATACATTCTTAGAAATTAAGACAGAGGAAGCTCTAAAAAAAAATACATTGCAATTACATTGAAACATTAAGCACATTTTTTTAAAAAAATTAAATTATTTTATTTGATTTCCATTCACATATTTTGGTAGAAATATTTTTGGTCAAACTCAAATAATAAAATGAAAAAAATGCAGAAGATCAAGTTTCTTATTGGATAAGTCTTATCATGATAATTTTAAACTGTATGCATTAAGTTTCCTATTAAATAATCATAAGCTGTGACAATATTCAATAATATATATAATATATGTTTTTGAATCATTGAAATATACTAGTTTTTTAAAATTGTCAATATTTTGATGAAATAGCATTCATTTTTGTAAGACTTAAATCATAACGAAGAATTGTTTTTTCACAAGTAATAATGAGTTTGTGATTGCATACAAATGTGATTGCATACGAATTAAAAACATTCATGATTATCCACTATACTGTTTGGTCTTTTAACGATTTCAATAGATTCTCACAGTTCATAAATCATATTTTTCCATAGTAGCTAGTATTTTAGTATTATCAAAGTCAGCATAATTTTTGTTCATTTAAAAAATACAGTTTTAAATACATCATTATAACTATTCAAATTCAACATAAAAACAAAAAAAAAATTCTTTTTCAATATTCACTTAAATAAGCATTTATTTTTATATAGCGCATGTTTACAATTGTATTACATTCAAATATCAGCCTTTCAAGCTAATTGTGCATGTTTCTTGCCAGTACTTCAGATTTGCTCATATATAAGCATTTGAGTTGTAGGAATAAGTGGATTCATTTTATTCCTGCATAAATACTATATCTTGTATTGGAAAGGAAAGTATTCATTTATTATTATTAACACTCGCAAAAGTGCATGCACAATTAGCTTGAAAGGCTGATATTTGAATGTAATATTCACTTAAGGAAATGCTCAATTATTATATGAAAGCTGAAAATTTAGTAATTGATTCTATGAGTAAATGATATAGGCAATTTCCATACAATCACAATATATATCTAAATGGGATTTGTCCATGTATTTTTATAGATAAGTCTCAGCCAGCAAATTTTAAAAAATGTGAAGTAAAGTAATTAACTTTTGATTGATGGCATTTTAATGTTTTCTAACTCTAACACCAATGTCTTACCAATATGTCTATTTGATTAATCTACATAGCTTCTTGAGCACTATGATCATAGAATTTCATAGACACCTTGGTGTTCTAAAAGTACTTGGTCTTTAGGCTTATGGAAAAAATCACAAAGTTTTCTGCTAGTGTAAAAGATAATCTTAATATTGAAATGAGACAGACATCTACTAATCTTATCAATGACTCCTTTAGTATAAGGTAAAACAATTTTATAATTACTTAAGAAATTTTCAATTTCATCATCTTTTTTCTTCTTGGTATCAATACTATGTAGTCTTATATATAATGTTTTACTATAACCATTAGAGAGTAGAATATGTTTAGCTAGTGCTATTTCTTGAGTAAGATGATCTTTAATAGACAAACTATATGCTCTAATCAAAAGATTTTTTGCTACAAAAATATGATGATGAGAAGTAATATTAACATGTCTATTTGTATGCATAGATTTTCTATAAACAGATATTTATAAAGAGTCATCAGATTTTTAGAACTTAAAACATCGAGAAAAAGAAGTATTGTCATTTTTAACTTCCATGGTAAACTTAATATTAGGATGCCATCCATTTCAAAGTACAACAAATCTATCATCCACATATCTGCAAATGGAAGGCCTCTTATTATCTGCATTCAATATCTGATTCTTAAAACTATTCATGAAGAAATCAGCAATTACAAGAGATAGTGGAGAGCCCAAGAAAACATTTCACTTGTTTTTTTTTCATATGTCATAGCATCTGTCGGGATGCGAACCCACACCCGTCTGCAAACAACTACTTGCTTGCAAGGCGGGTGCGATGACCTCTCGGCTAACAACGCTTGACAACCTTTCACTTGTTTATGTTTTTGAGAAGCATAAATAAAAAATGCATTTTCAAGGCAAAGTTTTCCAATGGAATAATAAAATCACATACTTTCTTGTGCTGAGTTATTATGGATAAAGTATTTTCAACAGGAATTCTGGTAAACATAGAAGAGACATCAAAACTGATCAATAAATAAATTTTAGCTAGCTTTAAATATTTAATAACATTAATAAAATAAGCTGAATTTTTAATTTTATTATAAAATGTTATCTGATAATGATTGCAAGCATATGGCTAAAATCAAGCCAAATAATATGTGAGAAAATCTAAATCACATACAATAAGTCCAAATGGTAACTCAGGTTTATGGATTTTATGTAAGCCATAAAATTTAGATATAATGAGCATTCTCTGGGAGAAATTTTAATTTTTATATCATATATATATTGAAGCAGTCAATCTTAGCTTAAGATTGTGCTTCATGTTGCTACTTACTAACCTGTATTCAAACCCCTATATCCCATCCCACTCCTTTTTGTTGTATATATATTTCATGTATATATTTGAGATGCGCGCCTAAATTATAAAATTTAATGTTTCAATAACATGTTTTAAAATTATTATTAATTCTTTTTATTAATTATTAGTTTTTTTTAGTAAAGTATTATAGATGCGGCTCAAATATATACATAGGAGCAAAACTTACTAACAAAATATTGATGTTTTTAAATATTTATTATATGTCATTTTTAGCTTTTTCTTTTTAAATTGCTTGTTTTTCTATTAAACTGTATATTTTTTTATAAAATCCAATATGGAAGATGTGACTGTTGTTAATTGTCCAAAAATAATTAAGGGTTGGAAGCACTATTGTTTTAATCTGGGGTAGGTATTTTTAATTAAAGTTTTACTTAAAAGGGGATTAAGATTAGAGATACTTTTGTTAAAAAACATGTTGTCAAATCTATTTCTAATCTGGAAATAGATTTGAATTTATTTTTGGACGTTATCTTACAATTGCATCTTCAAAAACAACTGATAAAAGAAAAAGTATAAAATGACTGAATTTTGGAGAACGGATTAGATTAGCTACTTTTAGAGAGAGGTATTATAAACATATTTCGTTTTGCTTGAAACTTAAAAATGATGTAGCAGTAAATCCACCACTCTTCTCGACTCTATGGGTCAGGGTCATCATCTGCCACTACCGTAATATCCTGCTGCCATGAAATGAAGAAAGGTCTAAAAAGAACTTTAGAATGCTAATAGAAGTTTCCTGCCACCGAAGTACTTGCATTTCAATCGCCGTGCACGTGCCATACTTTAAAATGGATTCTTAAAATTGCAAGGTAAATTTCCAAGCCGCCACCTAATAGTCAATTTAGTCTAAATAATCTATCAAGATCTCTTCTCATGTATTCTTTAACTTTGCCTTTTTTATATATATATCTGTGAATGTAATTTTGCTCTCAAATGATTTCTTTATATCTAATCCTATCTCATATGCTTTTAACCTTCCTTAATTTTTGGTGGTCATTTATTTATAGTTATTTATTACTTGATTTTATATATATGCTTTTTTATTAATTTGCTAATCTCAAACAAACTGGTGAGCTTAATTTATAAAAATCTTTTTTTGTCATTTTTTAAGTAAACCTTCATGAAGCAAGTTATAAACGTCCATTTAAAACAATGCATTATTAATTAATATACTCGCCAGATTGTTTTTCGAGCCAACATTCTATTTATGTTTTAATATATATATATATATTTGTTTAACTCTGGATTTTCTACCGGTGTAAATCCAGAACTTAAGCTAATTAACGCTTTGAAATCTTTTAAAATGTTTTGTTTTTATTCAATTCTGAAAGAGTGACCCATTAATTATTTTCTATAACTGCCAGTCTTCTTATATTTTCCATACTCTTAAAATTTCAAATCTTGTATTTAAATATTTCAGTTATTGTAAAATCAACGAAGGTGAGATTGATTTATTTTAACTAGCAGAAAAAGGGATGGGGGAAAATCTTAATGTTTCTTTTACTAAATCAAATCTTAACGTATATTTTATTAATTTGAAATCTAAATCTTAATGTTTCTTTTGCTATATAAAATCTTCAAGTATATTTTAAGTAAATGAAATATTCTCTCTCTATATATATTATAATTGCATGGCATATTATAGTATTTAAACGAGGGTCATTTATTTTTAAAGCAGTAAAACTTTTCAAGGTCGTTAGTGACATTTATCATTCATACTGCATTCCTGACATATAGCCGATCTTCATGATTATATATATGTGCTTCTTAATCTGGGGGTTACGACAAGTTCGAACCCATAGATTTCTTCTCATTCCATAGATAGTTGAGCTATCTGGAACCACATTTATTCCATATCAAATGCCTCTGGCGGTGATTCCATAAGTTTGGCACACGCTATGCATATACACTTCGTAGATAAAAGGCCTCTCGCATCGGTTATACCAGCAAAAGTCTGGGCCATGCCATGCCTATCCACTTTTCTCTAAGCACTACCCAAGAAGGGGGTGTGAGATTTCGTTTTTCATCCAGAAGCACGACCTTTTCCTCTTAGTTATTTTAGGCTATTATGTCAGCACCACAAACTTCTTCGTATTTATTATTCCTTTTGCTTCATGACCCAGTTTTAATGCTCTAATATTAAAATTAAGCTTTGCTTAAAAGATATATATAAATGCCAATTACTTCTATTTTATTAATTAAGTTTATTTCAATCATATACAATCTCACCATCGTAATTTATATATCTATATTTAAGAGTATCTATATGCCTTGGGGAAAATAAAGCGTTCGTCTTACTATTGTTAAAATAATTTTTCATTAAATATTTTGTCATAGTTTCAAATATAATCAAATGTTTTCAAATGTATTTTGTTTATTTTCACGACCTCAATGGCATGAAAATAATTTATATCATATGTATAATGAATTTCAGAATGCTCCCCTAAATCATATGTTAGTCACCATGTTTCAGAACCGTAATCCAAAGCATTGATAGCAATTTTATGTAACTTCTTTCTAATATTGATTGGCATCTTAATATTGGACCCACCAAAGATGTGTGTTTATTTGTAATATATTATTTAGTTAATAAAGAGCATATGAGAAATAATAGCGTGAATGACACTATGTAATTATCTACCGCTTGCTCATTCATGCACATACTAATGTACTTAATTTATAAATGTATAATAATTTGTCAGTATATTAAAATATATTATTGTCTAACTTATTTGAGTAGTTCGAATTCCTTTTTCCTCCACTTCCACATATTACAGCCATGCTTATGTATATTTTAATATAGTCATAGTTAATAGATGTCTCATTGTTTTGCTCAGCTTTGCTAGTCGGCCGGATTAAGATTAATTCTCATGTGCCATCACTATTATGTTATTCATTAGGTGTTTGATCTGGGGCTTAGAGAGTGGGTTCGAATTCAGGCTGGTCCCTGACCCAAATCTTGGGCTTGACTGGGTTTGAAGTACATTTTGTGAGTTCCAGCTCATGTTTTGACCAGCACAATATATATATATATATAAGATTTTCTCATACATAAACATTTGGGTAGAAAAGATAGATGGATTCATTCTATCTTTTCACAAAGACTTTATCTTGTGTTTGGAAAGTGAGAGTATTCATTTATAGTTAAAAATCCACAAAGCACATGTGCATTAGCTTAATGGTTAATTATTAATATTACAGTTTATCCAACATAGCGCTATAAAAAATATATATATGCTAGATAAGTAGAACAAAGATCTCTTCAACAACTTCTCATAAAGGAAATGATAAAGCATCAAACATGCTGGATGCTCGGTAGTGAAAATATGAAAAATTTTCCATACTTTTATATTGGCTATTACTGAAAAGCTAAAATTAATAACTGAGGTGAAACTATAAGTTTATTATTAGTAAGCTTCTATTTTATGGACTTAGCGCTTTCGGGGCCTTTACAGCTCCATAATCATAGTCCTTTTTACAGGCTGTTGATTCTATGCAAATGCATGCAAATTACAACACCCACCTTTTCAAGACCGCAAAACATGTGTCTTTTCTGTTGATTGACATGGCATCACTGGTGATGTAACATGCCTCTTTGATCTTCCTCTTGACATCGTTCCTCTCTGTGCATACAATGTCGGCTATGAATAAATAACATGAAAGAAAAATTTCAAGTTTGTTAAAAAAAAAACACATCAAGTTTTTTTCAGCTTAGATTTGAAAGCAGCTCACAGACATGGTAGAATGCATAATAACTGACTCATTACATATATATATATATATATATTAGAACCCACATTTTTCCAGATTCTCAGTCAAAATTTGGTATTGAATGAACAACCTGTGGTGATGCTGACTTGTTTTTCAACCTTTTTTTTGCTTTCTTTGAACAAGTCTGAAGACTACATATAACGGCTGCTAAAATAATGTCCGTATTTATTAGGTATATGAAATTTGATCTTTTTAATTACTGACTGGGATTCTGCTTAAATAAAATAATATTTATACCAGAGAGAGAGAGAGAGAGAAAAATAGTTTAGTACAAAGAGTAAATTAATATGTTGTAAATTAAGTTCCAAACGAAACTTTGAATATTTTCATGGCTTTATGTTATAATTTCAGCAAATAAATGATATAATAAAGCAAGTAAACAATAAACTTACTACTGAAAGGAGAAAAAGGATCATCAGCAGAATTGAGACATAATAATGGAATTTCTATCAAGGGTACTTTCTTAACAAGATCTGCATCTGTGTAATATTCTTCAACTGATGAATAACCAAAGATTTTGCATGTGAAATTATCATCAAATTCTCGAATCGTTTGACTCTTAAAAAAAAAAAAAACAATAGAACAAATTGATATGTATATATTCTTTTCAAAAACTTACTTTGAATTCATAACTATGACTAATGATTAACACCTTCTTTCAAAAATATAATTAAACAAGTTAATTAATGAAATTTGCGACTTATTAATTAGAATGAAAAAATATCAGTTTCTTTTAAGTCTTATTCTAGCTTTAGATCATAAGTTTTAATAGATTATATTATATATATATAATGTCAATTGCAGTCTAAATGCAGAAACAAAAAAATTCAGAAAGGATAATCACAAATGAGACTTTTCACTACAACCAGAGACTAAATCTCAAATAATTCAGATTTGGATTTTCAAACATAGGTAGCACTGATAAAACTGCGGCAGTTAGTATATGGAAGTTATGCCAAAGATGTGCACAAAAGTGAGTAAAGAGATGGGGATTAAATTTAGTGAAGTAAAATCAAAGGTAATGATGATAAATGCCGGAGAAAGAGAAGAAAAATAATTTTTATTGCAGGATATAAAGTTAAATGTGGTGAACATGTATAACTATTTGGAAACCATCTTAAGTAATCAGAGAAATTGCTTAAATAAATAAAAGAAAAAATTGATAAATGAAACAAAGAAAAAAAATGAATTGATAAAGAAATTAACAAATATGATATAGCTAGAATTGTAAGGAAGAGAGTGACAATAGCAGGGTTAACTGTAAAGAGGTGTTAGATTACTTAGAAAAAGTCAAAGAGAAATAGGAAAACATGCATTAGATGCAGATGTGTGGATGACAAAGCTTGCAATCCAAAAAGAAATGGAAAAGTCAAGTTTTTATATAAGAGATGCAAAAAATAAAATGAAAATGTTCAGTAGATTGCAATTCATGGATAATAAGAGAATAACCAAAATAGTATTTAATTGGGTTATGAGTAAAAGACAGGGAACAAGATGGGTGAAAAAAGTTATAGGGTATGCAGAAGATTTGGATAAAGACTTTATGTCAATATACTTATACAAAAGGTGGGGTGATTGTGTTGGAATTGTTCAGTGTTATAATGGTTTCAAAGAATGGGATAGAAAATAGATTCATCAATAAGAAATAGGAAATTGGAAAGATGGAGAACTAGTATAGAGAGTAAAAAGAGTTTAGGAAAGTAGTTTACTATAAAGCTCAAACAGAATTGCTAGCAACAAAGGATATATACATATTAAAACGGGCAAAACTCTCCATACAGTATTGCCACTGAGTATAAGCCAGAGTAATCAATGGATTCCAGAAGGTGTGTGCATAAAATTCCCATCTAGTGCCTACTCATTCAATATCCCCAGACTAGTTTCTGGTTTGTGGCCATCATCAGTGAGGAGCCTTGGATCTGAGAGCACCACCTAGATCTTAGGATGATCTAGGTGCAGTGCTCTCAGATCCAAGGCTCCTCACTGATGAAGGCAACAAGCCAGAAACTAGTCTGGGGATATTGGATGAGTAGGCACTAGATGGGGATTTTATGCAAAAGCCTTCTGACATCTATTGATTACTCTGGTTTGCACTGAGCGGCAATACTGTATGGAGAGTTTTGTCTGTTTTAATAACATTATAAGCAAGTATAAGAAATGGTGATCATGAGATGTTTATTGGATATATACATAAATGGAGAAATGTGAGTGATTTAGTCTGCAAATTATGTAAGGAAGACATAGAAAATATTAAGAATCTGTTAATTCAATGTAAATGCTTACATGCAGAAAGAGTACAAATAATAAAATTGTAAACAAAGTGATTATACAGAAAGTGAGTTCTTGGATTTTATGTTGGGTTTGTAAAAAGTTAAGGGGGATTTAGATATAAAGGCCATAGTGTGGACAAAGATAATGTTGTGGAAATGGGATAAGAGCAGGAAAGGCTTAGGGTGGAAAATGGAAAGGGAAATTAAGGTGGCTAACAGGTTTCTTTGAGCATAGTGGCTGAGAGTTTCCCGACTTTGAGAAAGAAAAAGCCATAGTGCATTACATCATTGAATTCTATTATTATATGAGTTTCTTTTAGCCTTATGCAATATTTAATTTATTTACAATATTAAATTATAATTACATATATATAATTTCAGTAAACCATAATAATATGAATAAATAATAATGTTTAGCCTAATGATTGATTAATAATAATCATTAATATATTTATCTGAAGTGACTGGTACCAAAGTTCATGAGTGCAGAAGTACTACTACTACTACTTGTAGATCAAATTGAAATAGTCAGGTCCACCACATGGGTGTGAGATACCTTTGTGCAAGATAAATTGTGGCACCCCTAGCCCCACAAACAGCTGGTCTGTGTGCATTGCAATGGAACATGACCTTGCATTTATCAAGGTCCCAAATCTGCTTCATCTATGTCTTTTGTGAAAATTAAAACATTTTATCACATGCTAAATTGCATTTCCTTTTTTGATCTCTTTAATTTGTAAGTTCTACAATAAATGTCATATGCAAAATAATACAATTGTAATTGTACTAATATGCGGTAATACAGATTTTTCAGTTATATAGTTTATCTAATACATAGGGTATATGAGCACAGACTTTCACATGACCCACCACTCTCCACTTTATCTCATAACACTGATACACTTGAACACATATATGTCGAAAAGATAATCACCAATCCATATATGTGTTCAAGTGTATCAGTGTTATGAGATAGAGTGGAGAGTGGTGGGTCGTGTGAAAATCTGTGCTCATATACCCTATATATTACATATATTGATACAGGTATATAATAAACCTGTATTTTAGTTATTACATAGTTTATCTAAATGTTTCGGAATCTTCTGGTCACATTAATGTGAAATAAGTTCTTCATTAGCATTTTTATATATTGAATCAGAATAAGCAAAAAAAAAAATTAGGATCATATTATTAATGGATTTGCAATAAAAGATAAAAGAAAATATGTTTCTTTTTGCATTATATGTACTGTATTCGATTTTGTTTTCTCAAATATTGAGTCAATAAAATTGCACTAAATCATATTTATAATAAATAAGCAATTATTTATGTATTAGAAGTACTAATTTGTCAATTTTAATATTTTTTTTTTTTTTATACATTTAAATGTTTTTATAATGTGAAAAAGATCATACCCCACGAAATAAAAATAGTTAATTAAAATAATGAATCTATATAATTTTGTTTAATTAAAGACCCAATAGAATATTAAAAAATTATAATTATTCACATTTTTATCTTTTTATTTACATATTAACTCTCCTGATTTTGATGGCCACAAAGTGATAAACAATAAAAGAATATTTTTTTTGTATGCTTTTACTTCAGTTTAAAAACTTAGGCACATGATATAGTCAGATATCTAGAAATTTTAAAGATTTACCTTACATTTACTTAAGTAAAGAAATTTTCACAGTTATATTGTTAATTTGATAAATTTTAGAAGCATTATACCATGCCTTGCAGTTTCTTTTGTTTAATGATAAATGATAATAAGGGGAAAAAATCAAACAATTGGATTTTTTTCATTAGTATAGATAAATAATTTTATAGGTACTTTCCCAATAGAGTGGGTACAAGTTAAGTTATATAAATGTTAAAATAAGGCCATGTTAATGAAATGTGGGCAATATTTTTTTTAAAAAAATATTTTAAACTAATTCCATTAGTAACAATTTGATAAAAATACTTGTTTTAAAAATTCAACCTCTCACAAATAACTTGTTCACATTTTTTTAAAAACAAAGTAGTTTTTCTTGACTTCGTGCAATAATAAAATATTCTACTTTATTATGGTCTTTCCAGATAATTTTATTTGACCTAAAGACGAATACAAAGAAACAACAAAAATTAGCTAGGTGAGGTTAAAGGATGATGTATACAAAGAAGGATTGATCCAATAGTCAGTAAAATAGAAATGAGTGTAAGTGAAAAACTTAGTCAGTGGATACAAGATGAATATTATCATTCATCAAGTCTATAACAAAATCCCATTGTTAGTAAGCCCTGTTTTGGTGAGCTATGGTTGGAGGATTTTATTAAATCTTAATAGTTATTTTCAAATAAATTATTTAGGGAGTGGTTGATCAGTTACTGTTTAGGCCAGTTGTAAATTCCCAGGTTAATATGGCCAGGTATGGATCTGCCTCTCTCTTATCTATTTCTTGAATATTTTAAATTATGTTGAGGAAGCAGTTATTAATTTCATCGGACGGTAATTTTTGAAAAATTATCTTGCATCTGGTCAACAAGATGGCAAAGTTTACTTATGTGGAAAGCCTGATTTCAGTGAAAATGCCTCTATTTATAACCCCTTGAAGTGATGTTAAATCCAGACCATTATTTTTAATGTGTCTCTGGAAGTTTTGTCTTAGTCCTTTCCATACTGGGCAAAGGATATGGTCAATATCTTCCGGCTGGAAAGACAGAGACAGCAGATGGGGTCTATGTTGAAGCCTCTTTTATTAAAAAATACAGGGGTGGAGAGGCTACCTAGGTTAATTTTGAGAAGGTAGTCTGTGTGTTTAAGTGCCAATTTTAATCTATGGGCTAATTTGCAGTTTGTTTATATTGATGGACAGATACGTGTGTGCCTTCTGAGTATTTGGGTTAGATAGGTTGAAGGCTTCCCAGTAGGCTATTTTTGTACTGAACATATTCGCAGAAGGTACAATGAGAGCAAAAATATATGAGATCTGTGTTTGAAGCCAGATGGGAGTGCACCTCGGAGGGGGTAGTCTATCAGTGGGAAGAACTTGTTCTTTGGGGAGTGGATATAATTTGATTAATGCCTATTAACACCTAGTTTGTATTACATATTGTAATGGTATGGAAAATTAAGGGGTTACCTGGGGTGATGGATCTCATCATCATTATCAACTCCAACTCAAAATATAAAATCTAATAAAAATATATATATAATGAAAAACTATGAGGAATGAGCATGAGAGATCAGCACAGAACTAACTATAAGTTTACCAGCATTATAAATAAGTATAAATAATAATCATTCACCATTATGAATGATCAAAAATACAAAATAAATCAACAATAAAATCAACAGTCAATCTTTTGACTGGATTTAAAGAGGGTCTATTATAGATCAGGCTAATTATTTAGCTCTTCTCAGCTTGGGGCAGATTATTTAAACATTAATTTGAATGTACAAGCTTAAGTGCTTTTCCATCATATTACAACAATAAAAAATTATGCTGGAATACTAAAATATGCTGACCTTCATCAGTGCTCTGGCCACTTAGTAACTTTAATCTACTGGCCAACTATAAAATTGGTTTCTAACAAATACCTACTAAACTAAATAAAATGTAGTGCATGGACTTTAAAGGATATTTCGTTTGTGCCAATCTAGGATCATCATCAACTGGATGTCCATAAACACTAAAGATAATAACATATAATATAAACACTAAGGATCTCTTAGATTTGAATAATTATATATTAAAGTTTTTAGTTTGAAGAATAGAGGGGTTGAGAAAAAGATAATTCTGATCGGCCATAATTTACCAATATAACCATATGTTTATATAATATTAATTTTTTCTTTGTTTATGTAGCAGTGTCTTTCTTATCTTTATATCATAAAGCTGAATATACTTTCAGTGATGATCACATAATCATAATTATGATTATGATGGTCATCATCTAAGTGTACTCAGTTGGTCATCAATGAAAGGATATTCAGCTTTATGATATAAAGCTAGGAAAGAAAATTCTTTGTTACATATACATGTGTATATATAGGTACATAAATAAACTAACTAAATTCTCTATATATTTTATAAATAAAAAACTCAACATATATCAGTGTGTACCTAAAGTAAACAAATAAATTATTAATAACTAAGCACACATTCACTGCAATACACCAGATTCAAAGCAATCCACTATTAAAATGAAAAATTTGTTATTTAATGACTCAAATTCTAGAGAAAGTTAAGTTGCACACTACTAAATATATGATTCAAAATGTTATCAGAATTAGTAAAATATCTGGTTTTCTTAAGTTTTCTTTTCTCATCATTTATATACAAATGCTAATTTTCTGAGAATAATAATTATACCCAGAATCTTTTTCTTGATAAAAGAATACAAAATTAAGAATTAAATTAATTTTTTTTATACTGACAAATATGATATCTAGGACAAGTAGACTAGCTTAGTTTCATTATAGTAAAAGGCTGAAAAATTAGGTTATTCACTTATACACACACATATATAATTACATAAAAGTGAAGCTTGAAAATAGGTGTAGGATTTTACTTTTATGTAGTTATTCCATACCTAATCAAGTTATCTATCCAATATTAATAGTTAATGTAGTTATTATTATCTAAAGTGATAATTAACATTTGGGGATAAACTTATCAGTGTTGGTACTTGAAAGAAAATTTAGTGGTACATAAATTAAAGATGGACTATTTTTATTTATTCAAATTTGATTTTTCATTTAATATTATTTGAACAGATACTGTTTCTGAATT
Source organism: Epiperipatus broadwayi (assembly GCA_028023455.1). NCBI lineage: Eukaryota > Metazoa > Onychophora > Udeonychophora > Euonychophora > Peripatidae > Epiperipatus > Epiperipatus broadwayi. The sequence goes on along the minus strand of JAQFVV010000035.1, from coordinate 2,928,235 downwards.
TTATTTGACAAAATATGTCAATATGCACGTAAAAAAGAATTAAATGCCGATATTTAAAACCTCTTTAAATTAAAAATAAGTTTTCTGATTTAGCTTTGGAACTTTTCTACAATGTCCTTAAATGATCTTTACTATTTAAATGAGAATTGATGTGATCCATGAAACATAAGTATAATGCTCGTACTAACAACAAGAAAACATATACATAGAAGAATCAAAAATATACATTAAAGTTCATATATATATATATATATATATATATATATATCAGTGACAAAGCATGACTTTTTCAGGAATGGTAACACATTACATAATCTGTTTTTAGTAATGTTTTTATATTACTTGCTACATCAATTTTTATGTAATAGCTAATATATACATATTACATACATCTAGAAAAATCTGGAATTCCTTTATTTGTTTATCAGACCATGATTAGTTTAAATATAGATAATATATTATCAATATATTTTTATCTTGCAAATGCTTTTAACATTCTTAAGTTTTAATTGTAAATTAAATTTTAGCATTGTGTGAACTTTTTATAATCATCCAATAATGCAATGGTCAAACTCATTCTTTGCCACATATAAAAACAATTCAACTATTGGTAAAAAAATTGAAAGAACAGAAATTCCATACAATAAAAAAAATATGAATAGTTTGTTCTTCTTTTTTATGTTTAGCAAAATAGTTGAGATTTTTTTACATTTTGCAAAATAGCTTATATACACTAATGTACTTATTGTTTTTACTTCATTATTGTATGTACAATTTGTTGGATCAATTTTTTTTAGGTTGAATATGTACATATTTTAGTGATTTTTTTAAAATTAAATTTTAATTAAAGCTTTTGAAAGTTTTAGTGAAATTTTTCTACAGAAGCACTCATTCCATTCAATACATGGACGCTTTGTCCTTGATATATATATATATTGTAGTGATGAGCTACAACTTGACACACCATCCAATTATTTAAGACACTCTACCAACTGGAGTCTCATAACATATTTGCTTAACCAATAAATTGCCAAGCAAATTGTTATATTAACATTTTTTTTTCTTTCCAACATATACATGTGTATAAACATCTTTTTATTTCTAAATAAGTAATAAAAGCCATTAAATTATTAGGGAGAAACAGATAGGTATATTAATACTGGAATAAAACGTATTATATGTTAATAATTGGGGATGACTATAAAAAAAAAACTTACACATAAACTTAAAAAAAATGAATAAATAGAAACAATGACTGAATTAAAATCTAAACACATAGCAACCATTTGTGGAAATGAAATTTAAAATATTTATAAATTATTATTTTTATTTATAATCCCATTTATTTATATTACTTCAGTTAAACAATAGGAAATGTCAAGGTTAAAATGTTTAAAAAAACTTCACACAACCTACAATGCAGTATTAATTGTTATAATTGTCTTCTGCATTCAAAGATAGAACATTATTATTTTTTTTCTGCTTAAAAATAAATTCGAATACAAAATGGATCTGAATGTTCGAATTTAAATATATAAATATTTTTTTAAAATATTAATCAAAATGATCAAAAGCTGAAATTTTAAAGCAATCGTTTGAAGGGAAAGAAATAATTTGAAAGTAAGAAGATTTAAATTATTTGCTAATTAGACAAAGTTTAGTTAAATTTACGCATTGCAGTAATATTCAATAATTAATTGTTTTGATAAATAATAATATCATCATTGAAATCTTGAGCAGCAAATGAATCAATAAATATATATTATTTTTATATCATGATTGCTTGCTGAAAAGTTTGTACCATGGGGCAATAATACGTCATCAATAAAGCCATGAAAGTTTAAAGATTTTACCTGCCCATTTAGTAGAAACTTAAAAAACCATTTTCGCTTTAAATAAAATGCCTAACCAAATCCAAGACAGGATAATTGGAGAACATTATTATTTTTTGACTCAGACAAGAAATTTCTATTGTTCGTGAGAGCAAAACTTCATCTCCATTCCTAGGAATTTATTTAGCAAATGAACAATTTCTAGCTGACTCATCGAACATAATGGGATAAAAATTGTGATTTTTGTTTTATTATTTTGTCTATTGTAAATTTTATGTATTATTTTCGTTTCTACAAATGGAAGCTAATGTGTATAATTTTGGAGAAATTCTGTATGAGAGTAATAAGGGGGGAAATATTAGATTTAAATATATATATTTTTTTATCATCTTTAATTGCATAAGAATAAAAAAATTAATAGTTTTGACCGCCCCATCTGACTGACTTTTGACAACATATAGGAAATTAGGAGGTAAGAAATTTTAATATCATCTTATATCAAGCAAAACACAATGATAGATTTTTTTTTATTATTAATTAAGCTTACTTTTGTATTGCTTTTATAAATCAATGATTTATAATCATTGATTTATCTAGTCAACAAAGATTATTTTTTTGTTGTTGTTATGTTTGTATACATATTTTAAATTAGTCAGCTAAATTCACAATCACATATACATATTATAATTTTACATATTCGTTGTTGTAAATAATTAGTCAAGTACATGAACTTCTACCATTGGGTTTAGGGCAAGGGTTTTATTTTTATTAATATCATTATAGATATCGATGCAGTAGAGATTCATCCTTGACAAAATAAATTACATGTATCAGATTTAATTGTTATTCATATTTATATTTTTATTTGTTAAGCAATAAATATTTATATAATTCGTATTTTTAATCTGGTCTCTAACTCATCATTATTTCCATATCCACCATCAGCTCTATAGTTCTTCATTATTTACATACCCATTATAAACATTATTATCTTATTTAGTTTTACATTTATCAATATTATTAATATGATATAGGAAATACATATACATATTTAAGCCATTTATTATAACTTTTAATACATATATACTTATATTTTTGGTAATTAATTATCACTTATATAGAAGTGCAATAACTACTATTAGTGTGATCTCCTTCCATGATAAGAGAGCTCAGGCAATTACTCCCTGAGTTTGAATACTGTGGTATAACATGGCTAGAAAGGGGTGAGAATTGGATGAACTGACCCAAATTGTATCCAGGTTAATAAAAATAGGTAGAGCTAGTCTATTGGAAGTAGGTACAATCATAGGTTATGTATGTCATCATGTAATCATTGGTACCCTATCCGAAGACCCAAAGTCCGACCATACTAAGATGTGCTCCCCCAATCTCTTATGGAATCCACCAGCCCGTCACAATATATATATATAAAGATAGTCAGAAATACCTGTATAAACACATGCACACATACAAAATATATCATATTATTAATATTATAACATTAAAATATATTTACCTTCATAACATTTTCAAGATTAATAAGCCTATAAAATATTTCTTGATTTCTAGGATAAAAAAAATTGCATACTACAGATATTACAATAAATATATGTACTTAATATATACAAAAACATATCAATAGTATCACTCATAAACAAATATGATCATTAAAATTCAAATTTGCAAATATTTGTTCATTTGCATATCAAATATATTTTTTATCTTCTTTATAACCTAATGCTAAGTGCACTTTTGTGAAGTTTATCATAATCATAAATCAAGATTATTATAATATTAAAAGAAAGGGGAAAAATAAAAAGAGAAAAAACAAAAAGTTAAAAGTGAGTTTTGCAATTCCTGTATAAACCAATCCATAAAACCCATATACTGACTCTTATTTATTTATTCAACATCTTGCAGTGTTGTCTTTCAAATTTTTTTTGAAGAAAATTAATCTTTCCGAATGATTGCAATACATGTCCTAATTGTAGATCTTCATTCTATTCTATTATCAGCTACCTCTTCCCAACGAAAACATTCACTACTGAAGAAACTGTTGTGTCTTTGAGAGAATATTTATAATGTGAGGTATACTTCTTTCACAAATACCATTTTCAATTTTGCCATATAATACATTTTAGTAAATCTGTTATTATTCATTGGTTTTAAATGCCCAATCCAATGAAGGTATGTTTTTACAATGGAACAGCCAATACCATAGTAACCAGAAAGCTTAACAGCACACCAATTGGTATTATGACTTTATTATCGTATTTTTAGAATCTTACAGAGCATTCTTCCATACAATATATTTGGTGAAATAACATCCCCTATAAAAACTAATTTTGCTGTACTAATTACATCACTATAATGAAATACATTGTTTTAATTCACAGTAACTGTTCATTAGAATCTGTGTTGCACAGCAAAATCCAAATCCATTAAAGTAAATGATGCTTCTTGATCATTAGACCAAAACCATACAAGTTGTAAAGCTTTAAAAATGAAAATAAATTTCTATGCTTTAAGAATACATCTCAATTAACTTAAAACTTGTTTCTCTCATTCATGACAATTTACCATATAACAATGTAGGGGGCAATAAAGGATGCTCACTCTTTTATTGCATATACTGTCAAATACTATGGCTAGACAGCAGATCTATTATTTATAGCAATGATCACTTCAAGATAATAGGTATAGTTTTGAGCATTGTGTGTGCATGCATATTTATATATAGGTTCTAAATATGGGTAGTTGCCCATACTTTTAAAACATTTATTGATGTGGAATGCTGACTATTCATAGCATGTAGAAAAGGTAATTTTCTTCCATATAAGTTATCCATATATTGTAACCTCATGGTTGTGAGTTATATATTCTATCCAATGAATATAAATGCTTAGAGATTAAAATAAAGCTTAGTTTAGCATGTGAAAGGTAGTTTTCTTTCATCTAAGTTATCCATATACTGTAACCTCACAGTTGTGAGTTACATATACAACCCAATGAATAAAAATGCTAAGAGAAGGTTAAAATAAAGCTTAGCTAGTTTTAATATCTAAAACTAAAAACAAACCGTAATGAGATAATACATTTAAAAAAATAAAATTGAAAGAAATAAGAAGTTAGTTTCTTTTAAAAAATAGAAAGATAATAAAATTTTGGTTTAATGAAAGATATTTAGATCCATTTTTAGTTTAGTCATAAACTAAGGTATAGAAAAATAAATCAAAATGAATTAAAAACTTCTAGTCCTGAGTATTTGTCCAAAATATTTTTGCCATATCCTTTTAATTAAGATGAAGTTATGTCATCTTGTACATAAGAGATTAAGTTAAATTTGTGGTATGATTCAAAAATAAAATTAATTATTTTTGAAAATATTAAATATTAATTTAAAAAAAGTAATAGCAATTTGATCCAATGGGAAAATTATTCTATAAAAGCTTCCCCCATCTCTTCTATTGTTATAAAGATTCCCTATTAAAATTTTGATTGTTGCTAGTCAAATGAAAAAAAAACAAAAAACAAAAACATACTAATCAGCTGTTGCTGTTGTAATTTTCAAGTTCATATATCTCAGCCATGAAAATGATTTTTAGTCAATTGTATTTGCAATAATTTACGATGGCTAAGTAAAGATCCATTTGGGTATTTACCTTGTCTTTCTGGGGTATAGCCTAGGTGGTACAGTGTAATGCCTGAATAGTTGTAAAATAAATGCCTAGTTATTTTTACCACTATCAGTGTTGCTTGCCATCATTATAATAGAACATTCACAATGTGTATTAAAGAAAAGAAAGTCAAATAAAAAATAATCCATGAATTACAAGATGAGTGTACAGAAAAACTGTGTGTATATTAAGCATTTATCTAATTTTTCTCTATCATTAAGGACAAACGAATAACATTTTACTGGTGTTAGAAGGATCTATTTTTATTTATATTATTTATACATAAAGCTATGAGAAATATAGAGTAATGATTGAAAACCTTAATAGTGAGTTGATACATTCAATACCTTAAATGCTAAAGAAGAGAAGATTGTACAAATGGTGAACTTAGCAACAACCAAAAAAATATTCATTGAGACTGCTTTAACTGATTCCATTATGATTAAATACTAATTTGGCTAATAATCATCAAAACTGATTTAGTTTTGCAATAGACTCATTTTTCTCTTAAGTTAAATTTGGTATGTTGATAGTTTTTTTATTATTATTGTTATAATATTTAATTTACATTATCCATATGGAAAGAAATGGAAAAACATTTGTTAATGTAGTATAAGCTTTGTTAATTGCATTGCTAACATTGGGGTTAGGAGGCCAGTCAAGTTGGGAAAGATTCAAGATATTAAAAAAAATAATTTAGTCATTACATACTTGATTTCTCTGGTCCAATCTAAAATCGTTTTTTTAATTCACTATGTACATTTGTAAATATAAAAGACACTAGAGAAGTTAATTTGTGTTATTAGATTTTTATTTTTTATGTTGTAAATAAATTATTATTGTTAAAAGTCTTATATTTCATTAATTTCTCATCTGTTAAACAAATATTTGATATTTATTGAAGAATTAGAATATATTGTCATCTAGTAGCTCTGATAGGGCTAATTTAAAACATATCTAATAGAATAATAATGTATATGTGAAAGTGGATGATCAGCAAATATGATTGGATTTTCTGTAAGACTAGTGCTTGATGTGATCTTCAGTTTAGTTATCATCCATGGCTATAAGATAGGATTAGATTTTAGTTTATAGTCACTCCACCTTGTACACAATCACCCACTGGTCAGTGATTGTGTAAATAATCATTTCCTTAGTGTAATAAAATAGCCACAATAATTCACAGTGGATATAATTTTGCTAAAAAAATATATATTTGTATGTATGAAAATAAATACAGTGTGATATAATTGAAAACTATTAGACCATGTGAAAATAATATTACATAAGAAATAGCATCATAGTCTCCACAAATGTTAATATCCAAATCATTATTTATTAGTTATAAAAGATCTCTTGTGATATAATGTTTTTTAATTATATTGTACCACAAGTGATTTAATTATTTATTTATATTTAGTTAGTGATTTGGTCTTTATTAAAATTAATGATTTTAAAAGTGCATAGATTAAGAAATATTTTTAAAATAGCTAAGTTTATTAATTTGCTTTATATGATAAATACTTAAAAATTTTAATATAAATGAATGAGAACAAAAACTCAGCATTTTAAAATTGAAAAGAGTGAATTAAAATTTTTTTTTTGTTTTTAACTCAGTGTTTGTAGCTATAGTATTCCACAAATTTAATTGCATTAAAGAATTTAATATCAATAATGTAAATATATTACTCAAAAAACCCCAAATGATAACAAAATAAAAGACAAAAGAAGCTACTTTTATTATATAACATATTGTCACGTCAGATAATAGTATGATATAATGCTAATATGTGAACAATGATGCATTATCTGACTACTTGTATCATAGAAAACATATTAATTATTATGATAAATATTCTACCAGAAGATAGCTAACAGTGGTATTATCTGAAAGCATACAGTGTAAAATATGCTTGTGTAACATCATTATTCCTTAAATTTAATATGTGTGCAATAATAGTCAATACACATATATAATATAAATAAAATGTCCGTTAATTAAAACAAAATTGTAATCATAATAAAAATAACAAATATAATTGTAATAAACTATTATAAACAGTCTTTTAATCTGCAGAAGTAGGTTAATTTCTTAAACCTGCCTCAACTTCCATTAAATTAAAAAAAAAACAGAAGCAAACATCATCGATTCAAATCCTGTACTTTAATGTTAGCAGCTTGTTTATTTATTAAATGCATTTTATTCCTATTTATAAAATAGAGGATTTATGGGATTTGAATTAATGACATTTGCTTCCATGCTGAATTGAAAGACTGTTTATAATAGTTTGTTACCATTATATTTATTAATTTTATTATGATATATATAATGGTTGATGATGATATATATATATATATTATAATGTTTTCCATTTTGTTAGGCCTCTATATGCATTATAAATGCGCGAGTTGATCAAGTTATGTCAAAAAGAAGAAAGTTATATTTCTATTCTAAAAACATAGCTATATTTTCTGATCAACTTGGCCTATTAATTGTTGAGAATTATGCTGTCGATGAAATCAACTTTTAATTTATTTAATATGGGCGCCAGGACTTTTTATTCTAAAGAGTCCGCTGAAATCATCAAATAACATCTCACGAATAAAAAAAGGAAAAATACTTTTAAATTAATCGGTATTACATCATACCGTAACAAGAATTATTTTTTTAAGATTATTATTCCTGGGCTTATTCAAACATATTGGCAAAGGTAAATTACGTTTTAAATCTTATTAAACTAATAATAAATTTAATAATAAAAAATAATAACTATTATTAATAACGCACAAATAAAAATTGGTATTAGAAATATTTTTTATTCTAATAGATAAAAAAAAATATTTGAAGTAAATTATTTATCAAATAAATTAGAGAGAACACACTTAATTCAGATGTGAATCAATTAATAAAAAAACAATTTTACAATTACAGTTCACTTCCAAATTTCTTCTAGAAAGTTACTTAAAAATGAATGTCTCTTGCACAAAAAATTTAATGTCTCTATCGGGATTGTTTAATCATATTTTTAGAAATTGTTTGAAAACGTTTAATTTGGTCACAATCAGGAGTAATGAAGCATAACTTACTGGTAAGTTTAGTGAATTCACGATGGTTGTCGATAACTGTGCATAGTTTTTCAGGGTTAACATGAGCTCACAGCCATTGATTATAAATTGTTCTTGGTGTGCTGGTTCCATAGGCTAGTCATGTAAGCTTCTCTGGTGTCCATTGATAACAATGTCAGCTAAAGCTCTGGTCTACTCTCGTATGAAGAACTTTTTCATCGTAAAGTGGTCTGGATTCTTCAATCCAAAACCAACCAAAAGCATATCGGGCAAACCAAGACATTCTTCAAACTGACCTCTGCCTTTTATACTAGAGGCCCAGTTTTCAGACTTCTGCGCATGCTATTATCATGGTGTTTTGCGTTTATAATCTTATACAGTCTTTATCATTTTTCAATTACTAAGTTCTCATTTTTTTATCAAGTTTTTCGGCCATGTTTAATTAGCTAAAATATTTTTCTTTTAGCTTATCTTTTTACTTGCTTTTGGAATTCTTTTGTTCTCTCCAATTCTACTTTTATTTGTAATTACATTAAAAAAAATACGAAAGAATAATTTAACTTTCATTGTACGTTATTTTTAAAAAAAAAATTATAGTAAAAAAAAAATCTAAATTTACTTTTATCTTTTTTAGCTTTTACCAAATGCCAATATATTTGCAATGTATATAAATAAACGTTACACTATATATATAATTTTCCCATTGCTTATATATGTGATTCTTTGGTTATATATGTAAACTTTACAGAGTGGTTTTTTAATTTCTTTTTTAAATTTAGCTGAGTGCACTTTTGATGATCATCACTATAATCATAGCTTTCAGTGTACTTTGATGAGCATCATAATCATGGCTCTCAGAACTACGATTATAATGCTTGTCACTGAAAGTACATTCACCTAAATTAAGAGCTAAATTAAGAAAAGAAATAAACAACCACTTTGTAAAGCTTATACATATGCAAAAGAATAACCCCCACACACATATATACAATTAAAATCAGTTAACATGTAGACAATCCCAATATTAATAACAATTAATAATCTCAACCTGTTGCCAAGGCAACCTCCTTTTGAGATTGTTGATTGTTATTGGATATTGGGATTGGCTAAGTATTGACTAATTTTAATGATTACTTATTAAAACTATTTAACCTTGATCATTATTACACTTAATATATATAAACTCAGTGCTCAATGCTAAGCTGAAATAAATATTCAAATATTAAATTACATCACATCGCTAAGAAATTCAGTTTGAAATAAGGATTCTAATATATTTATATATTTATTTCACAGAGAGAATGTTGAATTTCTTAACCATGTGGGGTGATTTAATATATATATATGTGTGTGTGTGTGTGTGCGTGTGTGAATTCATAGTATTATTTCCAGGAGATTCCATGTAATAAAAATATAATAACTAAATAGCTGATGTTTCAATACAATAATAAGTACTTTCGGTATAGCTTCTTCTTTCTCAAATGATAAGAATGTATGTGGTGAGATGTAAAGTTATTTTTTTTTATGTTGATCTAAAGTTATTTTTTTCTTTGTTATTTTCTCCTCATTTTCAAATTCTATTGGTTAAGAAGTTTTAAAAATATATTTTATTCTCCAATAGCTTTTTCCAAATATTGTTAATTTTCTTTAATTCACATTTTTTATTTATGCTTTTGGGTCCTTTAAAAATTTCTATAGCCTCCCTTAGCAATCTCTGGTCATGTTGTTCAATTTTTGCCAGAATATGTGTTTTATTAAAATTGATGACATGATTAGTTAACTTAATGTGCGAATAAATGGCTGATGAATTAGATTTTTCTCCTAACTGCCAAAATGTGTTCTTCCTTTTTATGTTTATATTACAATTGGTCTGTTCAATGTATAAATGTAAACAAACACCATATGGAATTTCATATAAGTGATGACATCCCAAAGGAATTTTCTCTTTAAGATGTACAAATAAACCATTAATTTTTTTAAATGTAGTATACATTGTATGGATATTTCCACCCTCTAAAAAGAAAATTCCTTTGGAGTGTAATAATGTATATGAAATTTCATGTGGAGTTTGTTTACATACATACATTGGATAGACCAATCATAGAATAAACATAAGAAAGGAAGAACACATTTTGGCAGTTAAATAAAAATCTAATTCATCAACCATTTATTCACACATTAAATGGACTAACCATGACATCAATTTTAATAAAACACATACTCTGTCAAAAATTGAACAATATGACCAGAGATTGCTAAGGAAAGCTATAGAATTTTTAAAAGGCCCAAGAGGCTAAATGAAAAGTGTGAATTAAAAAATATTAACAATATTTGGAAAAAGCTATTGGAGGATAACATATTTTATGAAACTTCTCAATCAATAGAATTTGAGAATAAGGAAAAAATAACAAAAGAAAAAATAACAATTTAAAATCTCACCACACCCATTCTTATGATTAGAGAAAAAAGAAGCTTTGAGAAAAGTATTTGTTATTGTACTGAAACATCTGCTATTTAACTATTATATATATATATTTAAGTGTCATAGCATCGGCTGGGACGTGAACCCGCAACCCGGGCAAGTGCCTGCAAGTGCAAGGCAGTTGCGCTGACCTCTCGACCACCAATGCAAGACAACTATTATATTTTTATTACAAGGAAATTCCTGAAAATAATACTATGAATTCATCATTCATCCATGTTCATGAGAATATTAGAATGTATATATAACAGTTGCATAATAAATTCTTTAATTAAAATATAATTATTTAATTTTACTTTTCTATAATTCTTTTGAGACTTGCAGTAAGATGTCTATTGAAAATGATATTATTTATTCCAGATTCCAAAGACTTTGTAGAATCAAACATATCCCAAGCTACGGAGACCGTCATTGCCCCATGAAGATCACATGATTTTCCAAACTTTGCAATGTAATTAAACAGGATTATTCTTAAAAACAAACGAGAAAAAATATTTTTGTTATAAATTGTAAATATTTACTAACTCACTCCCTTCCTTTAGCATATACACATGTCATAATATACATATTATTTATGAGTACTAAAAGGCAAAAAAAGAAATTAATTGTAATTATAACAATTGAGTAATAACAATAACAACAAATTAATACAAAAATATAATTTAGTATCTTATCAATAACATTATTCTATCATTAAAGTCTTACAAAAGGAAAGAATGATAAATCATGCACCCAATGAGGCTAATAGATAAAAATTTCAATAGTTTGTTCTAACACTGATCAAATCAGATACATCTGGCTTTCTTTATCCTAAAGACATAATATGTAGATATTGTATCTACTTGTTGACCAATATCAAATAATTAGTTAATTAAAATAAAGTTCAAATATCTAATAAAATCCTACATTTGTTTGAAAAATCCTCATTTGTGAGAACAATACATATAAAATAATGTAAGAATCCTTTTTGGCTTTATTTTTCATTTAGCTAAGAAATTCCAGTTTTTCTTTTGAAAATAATAGTAAATTTCTGTGGGAAATAATCATGCTGAATGCCATTTATTTATTCATTCATCTACTTGACCATGTGCCCATCTATCCTTCCATCCATTCACTTATCTGTGCACCCATCTGTCCATCAATACACACACCCAATCTGCCTACCAAACCATCTATCTACCCACCTATCTTCTTCTCTCCTCCACCCCATCTGCCCAACACTCAACTATCTACCTATCTTCCTCCTTCCTCCCTATCTGTCTGTCTGTCTGCCTGCCCGCCTGTTTGTCTATCTGTCTGTTTGTCTGTCTGTCTGTACCGTTAAAATATGTAATCTGGACTTTCTATACAAACAAACAGAATTGAAAATTTTTAGTCACACAGATTTTCAAAAAAAAAAAAAAAGTCATTTCTATTGAGTACATTTATTGCATTATACTATAAACAATTAGAGAAGAAATAGTTAGTATGAAAGTTAAATGAAAATAATTTTAGTTCTGAAATTAATAGAATTGAGTTAATATTGTAAGATACATTGATAAAAACAAAAAATTGAATATATATATACCTTGAGGAAAAGAATTATAAAGAATAAAAATTAATGGAAAAAAAACCCCAAACATCTTAAATAGAAAAAAAGTTCCCTCTATCAGAAAGATATTGCTCGACTATTATAAATTTCAAGGCGCATATGATTCATGTTGTGCGCTTAATAAATAATTATAACTTTATAATCAGTTAAATAAATTACATACATTCAAATATAACTTATTTAACATTTATGTGGAGATTTATGTTGAAGAAGAAATAAAAGTAAAATTGTTACTGGCTATGACGATTACTTAATAAATATAATTATAAATAAAATCTAAGATCAAGTTATAAAAATTATTTTCAAAATAAAAATGAAAAAGCCACTAAAATAGAATGTGTTTGTCTAAAAATTGAATAATCTACTACAGAAAAATTAAAAGAGCACATCCACCCTCTCCAAATATAAATTCATTGAAAGCTGTCAAAACTTTAGAAAATACTAATATCTCAATCTGTTGTCAAGACAACCTCAAAGCTAAATGGGTTTGTAAGTAATCATTAAAAACCAATAAAAACATAGACAATCTCAATATGAATAACAATCAAGAATTTCAAACTGTTATCAAGGCAACCTCCTTTTAACAATAAAGATAGAATCCCACTTTTATTAATAGTCTAATATACTTATATGGACACTAAAGATTGCAACTTGACCACCAGAGCTTGAAATTATTGATACAAAGAAGTTTAAGTAAACCTTTTTAAACAGGTAAATATAACCTACTCTGAATGTAGACTAATAAATAGTTAATTATAACATTACAAACTGCAATTATAATTGTCAAATTGCACTTAAAGTATTACACAATAATGCTCAAAACTAAATGGGTTTGTAAGTAATCATTAAAAACCAATCAATATTTAGATAATCCCAATATTAGTAACAATCAAGAATTTAAAACTGTTGTTAAGGCAAGCTCTTTTAACAATAAAAGTGAAATTCTACCTTTATTAATGGTATAATATACTTATATAGGTATACTAAAGATCAAGTTGCAATCTTTAATATCTACCTAGGTATATTAGACCAGTGGTCTTCAACTTTTTCACACCTGCGGACCGGTAAAAATAAGGATAAGATTCCACGGACCAGCAAAAATAAGGATAAGATTTCACAGACCGGCAAAAGTCTATAGATAAATTTTCTTAAAGATAAGCATAATTGTTATAACCGATCAAAACAACAATGTTAAATATATAAGATGAAAGTTTTATATTATATATATATATGGAGTTTATATAATAAAAAACTTTTTTTTAAATTTTTTTAGAAAAGTAATAAAAAATTTAATTCTACCCCCCCCCCCCATAAACATTTGTGATAACTAGAAAAACAAATTAATTTATGAATGATTGATTAGATTTTGTTTTTGTTCTGTTTTTTTTTAATTGGGTAAAAATGAGATGAAAAAATAAATAAAAATTGGCTATATTAATTAAAAGTTTAAACTCTTATTATTTATTATTACAAACTTTTTACTGCCCGTCTAGCACGCGGACCTGCAGAAAAGTTCCGCGGCCCGGGACCAAGGGTTGAAGAACACTGTATTAGACCATTAATAAAGATGGGAATCCCATCTTTATTGTTAAAAGGTTGCCTTGACAACAGTTTGAAATTGTTGATTGTTATTGATATTGGGATTGTCTAAGTGTTGATTGGTTTTTAATGATTACTTACAAACCCATTTAACCTTTAGCATTATTACACTTATTATTTAAGTACTTTGGGTGCAATTTGAAATTTATAATTGAAGTTTGCAATGTTATAATTGACTCTTTATTAGTCTACATTCAAAATAGGTTATATTTATCTGTTTAAAGAGATTTATTTAATTTTTTTTGTATCAATAATTTCAATCTCTGTGGTCAAGTTGCAATATTTAATCTATATACAAGTACATTATATCATTAATAAAGGAGAGATCCATCTTTATTGTTAAAAATAAGTTGTTTTGACAACTGTTTGAAATTCTTGATTGTTATTGATATTGGGATTGTCTAAGTGTTGATTGGTTTTTAATGATATATATATATATATAAATGCTTATCAAAAATACACATAAGCATAATACATATACTATAACAAGAAAATTGTGTAAAAAAGGATAAAAAATATACATACACAAATCTTTGTAAACATATACAAGGAGGGATCCAAGAATGACTAGAATCATTCTCTGGTTTGCATGCTTGTTGTAGTATATACTTCTGCTGTTGAATACTTTTTGCATGAATCCTTCTGCATCAATCTGACAAAAAACATAACCATGTGACATCATCATATATTTGTCAACTTTTTTATAATGCCGGAAAAGGCCAAACAATGCAAAATTATGTTTTTATCTATAGAAAATGACAAAGAAATAATTATAATGCTTGAAACAGATTATAAGCAAGTTGATCTTATAAAAACACAAGTTTGTGAGTGTTTTGACTGCAATGTTAAATTCATCATGTCCCTAAAAAGCTTGGCAAATGAAATGCAAAGTCAAAACAACACTGATTTTGTTTTATGCAAATGCATTTTTCTCTCAGATTTAGTTCATAATGGTCAGACATTTTATCTGCAAGTTCTGAAACATTCATGTTTTGTGGTACAATGTAAACATCCCATTTTGTGGCAAAGAAAACAGTACAAGCTCCATTCCAATAAAGTATCATCTCTCAAGGCATAGAGTGTGAAATACTTTTTAATTAAATTCAGCAATGATCCAGCTTATCTATTATTCATATTCACTAGATCTCACTTTGTGTGATTTTTAAAATTTTTCTCTTTTTTTTGGGAGGGGAGGATGATGGAGGTGTTTAAAGGTATCACATTGCAAGCATTTCTGGACTACTTTAGAAAAAATACATATAGATGGTGTATTGCATTAAATGGATAGTAGTTTGAAAGAGATTAAATTTATAACACTTAAAAATAAATAAACAATTTTTATTATAAAATTCCAGTTATTTTTGGACCCCCCCCCTATATGTAGAACATTTATTTAGTGCAAGCATGAGCAATATTTATCAAGAAGTAGACCACATGAAATATTGTTCAAAAGAAGACAGTCCACACCATTATAAACAAAATCTTCTCAAACATCATATATTTAGTATAAAATATATCAAAATAAAATTATTAAAAATATTTGTATAAGTTTTATATATCAATTTATGGTTGTCATCTGATCCTTCGTGTCAGCCGCCAGAGGCACGATTTCTAACTGAAAAACACATTAATATATAGTTCCTGGGATAGCGATTCTCTATTAATATTGACTTTTTTTTTGGTTTGTTTACAAAGTTTACTTTTTTTCGTTTCTGAATTATTTTTCCCAAATAATATTTTTGACGATGGGATAATAATAGTTTTTTTTTTTTTTTTACCAAAGGGTCTTTTTTGGTGTGTGTTCAAATAGTAATTTGTGTTTTTTTTTAAAAAAAAATAATATTACTGTTTTTGTAAAATTGGATTGACAAAATTCAAGAGAGAACAGGGTTTTATGATGGATCTTTAAATAATAACTTACATTACTTTGATAGGTTTACATTGATTGCCGAAAACAATTATTGGGAGAAGTGTTGTTTTTTTTTTCCGCGCGCGTGTTTATGTTTAAATAAAATTTAAAACCTTTACTTTTATCAGTTTACATTTGATGGACGACCGATTGGACTTCCTTTCATTTATAAATTATGGTTTTGGTTCTACAAATAAATATTTTTGACAATGGGACGATAATAGTTGTTGTTTAATTTTTATTGACAAGAGCGGGTGTTTTTTTGGTGTAGATTCAAATTGTAATTTGGATTACGTTTAAATAATAAGTTGCGGTCTTACTTTGATCGGTTTACATTTGATTCCCGACACTAATTATTGGGGTGTTTTTTTGTGTGTATGATTGTAGACAACAATTATTGGGAGAAGGGGTGTAACCGTTTAAAGAATAGTAGTTTACGTTACTTTTAGTAGTGGTGTACATTTGATTGCTGACAATAATTAGTGTAAGGAGTGGGTGTTTTTTGGTGATTGGCGACAACAATTATTGGGAGAAAGAGTTTTGCGTTTTGTTTTTGTTCGTGTGTATGTTTAAATCAAAATTTAAGTTACTTTTATCGGTTACCATTTGATTGAAAACCGATTTGACTTTCTTTTTTTTTTTTCGTTTATAAATTATTTGGGTTTTCCCAAATAATATTCGATTTGACAATGGGACAATAATAGTCTAGGTTTCTTTAATTTTGATTGACAAGAGTGAGTCTTTTTCGGTGTACATTCGAATAGTAATTTGGGTTATGTTTAACTAATAATTTACTGTCTTACTTCAATTGGTTTACATTTGATTGGCCAGGACAATTAGTGGGAGGGTTTTTTTTGTTTTTTTCTATACGATTAAAGAATAATTGACGTTCCTTTTATTTGACCATTTGATTGCCGACGACAACAATTATTGGGAAAAGAGGGTTTTTTGGGGCTATGTTTAAATAAAAATTTTAGTTACTTCTTTTATTTTACATTTGATTGCCGACGCCAACAATTATCAGGAGAAGGGATGTACGTTTAAATAAAAATTGAAGTTACTTCTTTTATTTTTGACATTTGACGAAGGTCATTTAGAATCCCTCAAACAAGCTTGCCTTTACAAAGTGAACCTTTCCGTCGGCAGATGTTTTCGGACCTCAAATCTGCATATATTTGCCGCACAATCCAATCTTCTTTCAGCAGCAGGATGTTTTTTCTTTTTTTCTGCTGTAGAAATATTCCAGCGCTGGCCCGTGTCTGGCAATTCCCACCTTTTAAAGTTTTCTGTTGTGGGAATTAGCCGTACTTTTTGTCTCGGAAAATTTCTCGCTAAAACGTGACTCAAAGCGTGATTTTTAAATTTTTACGCTATTCCACCCTAATCAAAAATTTAGGAGAATTACAAATTTATGAGGAACAATCACGATACTGTTAAAATTGATAAAATGTAAGAGTACATTGATTGGTCTTAAAAAAAATAAGGCACCTATGAAAATTTAAATAATTTTGACACGATCAAAATAAACACCTTAGTACAATATTGTTACATCAAATACATAACACAGCATTACGATATAGTGTGTGACACAAACAACTACGGCATTTTCCTCTGCTTTTAGCATCGAAAAAAGCCACACTGTTAGCCGCTAAGCCGAGTTAACACTCTTTCTAGATTTTATCGTAGAAAGGAGACTTAACTTCCGAGTTAATACTCTACCTTTTAGCGTAGAAAGTAAACTTAACTCCGAGTTAACAATCTTTCTAGGATTTCTTTTAGAAAGAATGCTTAAAGGCTTGGGTGCGGCCGCGGAAACGGCATATTTCTAGAAATTTAGCTAGAAATCGCACCTCTGGCGGCTGACACGAACGATCAGATGACAAGCATGAGCAATATTTATCAAGAAGTAGACCACATGAAATATTGTTCAAAAGAAGACAGTCCACACCATTATAAACAAAATCTTCTCAAACATCATATATTTAGTATAAAATATATCAAAATAAAATTATTAAAAATATTTGTATAAGTTTTATATATCAATTTATTATACAAATACAATTATAAATTAAGTGGGCCACACAAAAGTCGTAAATAGGTACTGGAGCTCTTAGATCATAGTATGTCAATCTCTGACCCTGCAATGAAGCTACAATTAAATATTATGAAGAAAAAACAGTTTGTTTAGGTTTTTCTCTTATATTAAAGATGTGATTGCTGTTGAATATAAAAAAACTTTTTTTATTTATTTCTTTTTTGTTATTCAAAGTTATTCACTGTTACAACAATTTATGTCTTTTAAGAAATAATTGAAAAGATTGTTTACATAAATGTATAATATATTTTTGTCTTGTTTAAGTATTAAGTTCTATATTTTTGGAATTTATAATATACATTATAAATACATTAAATATCAGCCTTTTACAGCTATTGTACATGCACTTTTATGAGTGTTAAATAATAAATGAATACTTTCACTGCCAATACAAGATATAGCATTTACAATTATAAACATCGCGCTATATAAATAAATGCTTATTTACATATGTTTAAGTTTCATTTGAAAGTGACGTTTAGTAAATTCTAAGTAATTTCGTCGATGTCATTCAGTCAGACAACGCGAATTGTAATTTAAAGTGAATGATCTATCTTCATGCTTTCTTTGCCAGTACTTAAGATTTGCCCATATATAAACATTTGGGTTCGGAAAGGATAAGTGGATTCATTTTATTCTTTCTTAAATGCTATATCTTGTATTGGCAGTGAAAGTATTCATTTATTATTTAACACTCGTAAAAGCGCATGTACAATAGCTGTAAAAGGCTGATATTTAATGTATTTACAATTATAAACATTGCACTATATAAATAAATGCTTATTTAAATATACATTATGCAAAAATAAAATAGTGTTGGTAATAGGTAAGATATTTTCTGTTTAAAAGGAATGTCATTAATAGGAAGAAAAGGAAAATTGATCTTTGATTAACAAATATATCTCTAAGACATCTAAATTGATAAAAACAAACAACAAAGGAATGAGAGACATTAAATAATTAGAAGATTTAAAGGTGATTTTTAAAACCTCTTAATTATCGATCACCATTTCTGTATGATGCTAAAAAATGATAATCCAATATATTTTCTACAGAATGCTAAAACTGATAGCAAGAATGATATAATAATTAAATAAACTTATACATCAGCATTGGAATCTTTTATTTTTAATTTTCATTTTAAAACTTTATGATACAACTGAACTTTTATAAAATCATTATGACATATACATACATTTTTCAGAAGGACCCCCCCCCACACACACACACACCTTCAAACACATTTGGTTAGTTTTCAAAGTTACTGAAACCCGGAAATCTTCGTTCCTTCTAAGTACCTCTTCCTTCTACAATTGATGTTTAGAATGAAAATGTTTCACTTACAAACATACAAACAATACCACTTGTGGGAATAATTTCTTTTTTTAAAATTTCCTTTGGAACATTAGTAATAAATTCATACATGGAAGTGAAACATACATAATATATATGATAGAATGCCAGTTAGTTAACATTCACTATATATATAAGTGAAAAATTACTTTATGAATTTATATGATTAATCACTAATTTAACGTTATATATAATAATAATTTTGACAGATTTATTTCTTAAGATTCAAAATTTTTGAACTTTGCTTTAGAAAATCTACGAGTTACAAATATAAATGACAATTTTTCCAATAACAAACTGGAGAAAGGGAAAATTTATTTGTATTCATTCTTTTAACTTAAATATTTATCAAAAAATGCATGTATAGAATACAAATAAGAAATTAAAGAATTGTGAAGAAAATAAAATTTTTCAGTAAAATGGATGTGTTTTGTCAGAAAATTAACTACTCTATTGTATATAAGCGAAAAAATATATATACATAAATATTTATCAAAAAATGCATGTATAGAATACAAAGGAGAAATTAAAGAATTGTGAAGAAAATAAAATTTTCCAGTATTTCTGTTTATGTATATATATTCTTTCGCTTATATACAATAGAGTATTTAATTTTCTGACAAAACACATCCATTTTCTACACACCTGTTTTGGAATCAAATTTTACAACTCAATCTAGATCTAGTAATTTTAAATTATCCTTATATTTTTTAATGTAACTACAACAGACAATTTTCTTTCTTCAAATAAGACCATTTAAGTTAGATAACATATCAGATAAATTTTACATTTTTATTTTTGATTATTTAAACATATTTTCTATTAATTACTCTTTATTAAATATTACACACACACATAAATATATATTAAAATGAATATCATTCATTTCAGGGTCAGCCATGTGATCTTCAATATAATTGAAAATTTATTCATAGTTTTCTCTCTAGTAAGCTGTGGTTGGATTTCAAGAACCGTCTCATATAATTAGTTTGTGGTATTGTTAAATTGAGATTCAGACCTAAAGTGGCCACTCCTTAGAATTACCATTCTAAGAAAAGTGTATTAATTATAATTTTTCCATTTTAGATATATGTGTTTGCCTAAGGTATGTGATAACGTTATATTAGATGTGATAATATGTTGGACTATTTCTATTATCTATCAATAAATGTTGAATGTATAGAAAGTTTTAAACTTTATTTAAACCTTTTCAAATACAAACAACTTATTAGCAATAACACACAAATAGACAAGATGTATTATCTATTTGTGTATTATTACTAACAAGTTGTTTGTATTTGAAAAGTTTAAAATTTTCTATACATATTCAACATTTATTGATAGATGATGGAAATATTCCAACATATTATCACATCTATATATATATATATGTGTGTGTGTGTGTGTGTGTGTGTGACTGCTATAAAGCTTTTGATATAAATAAATGTGTTATATTTGTGAGGGTCATCCATACATAGGCTTATAACCAGGGTGTATTGGAGTCAAGGATTTACTCCAAGGCAAATGTGCTTGTCCATAAAAAGTAAGTTGTATTATAAAATATAATTAAAAAATTAATATTAAAAATTAATCAAAATAAACCTTGGACAATAAATAATTATTGTTTTCTACCATGTGGGGTGAACTAAAAGAAAAAAAAAGATTGGAGAAATGGCTTATTTAAATAAAAGAACATTATATTTCATCCTACAATTATAATACTTTGTGATAAAATATTTTTGTTCTTTGTTGAAATAATGTGTTAACTTCTTTATAAGTAATATTGTTTGGTTTACATATTCATTTTATGTCCATTTTATCTGGAGTAACTTAAGTTCTATATGATCTAACCAGGTATTGCAAAGAGTGACTTTGTAGTGACCATGATCATATTAAAAAAAATATTTTCAAAGCTTATTTATATATATATGATGATCCATTTTTTGATCTTTAACATTAAGTGGCACACTAATTAATTAAAATTATTTACGCCTGCTCGCACGCACGCGCACACACACACATATATATATTACCTTGTGTGGTAAAGCACTGGTCTCAAAAGCTAAAAATTACTCTGTTGATTTTCAAGTTGAATTTAAAAAAAATCTATTTAATTAATTGTCTAGAATCAAAATCTGAGAAGTTTCATTTATTCTCCTAAATAGAAAATATTATAATGGTCCTTCTTTACCGTAATAACATATATATATTGTAACGGTATAAAATATGTCAGTACATTAATTTAAGATTAAAATAAAAACTAAGTTTGTAAATAAAAACTAAAAGCTAAAAAAATTAAAGAGTTGTTAAACGTGTATACGTATATATATTTGCACAGATGCAAAACTTTAAAAATTATTTTCTTTTTAAAAAAAAAAATATTTGAACGTACTTTTTTAGAAAAAAGTACAAGAAAAAGATAAAATATTTTTGTAAATGGAAATGATTGTTTTATAAATTAATTGAAAAGCAAACTAGCCCTTGGGGCTTTTAATAGAAAAAGGTCAGTTGAAAGATATGAATAAGAGACAAAAATAAATTAGATGTCCAATATAGAAGCGACAATGAAGGCCCAGACCATAATGGAAATTATTGCAACAGGAAACGATTTTCATTGAATCCGGAGGAGTACTATAAAAGGAAAAATATTGAAATTAAGAACAGTTCCAGCTTGATTTTTGTGAGAAGAGCGATAAGACGCACTTGTCGCTCTCTCTCACTTATTTAAAATAAAATGACTGTAATACCAGGATTGAACCAGCTTAGACCTTCTCTAGAACAACAGACTGAACTTCAAATGGAGACATCGTGGGAATTGGCCCCAGGAACCATGATTCTCTTTCTGTAAGACATGAACTATAAAATTTAAAAATAATTAAGAACTTTCGTTCAAGCTTTTAATATTCAGAACCTAAATTTTAAAATGAACTCTTATCTAACTTTCAAATTTCAAATTGATAATTAATGTTTAGATTTTATACATTTAAGTTTAAAAAAAATCATTTCCATTTTATTTTTTTTATATTTATATTAATATTAATATTGTATAAATTATTTAAATGCATTAAATTTAAGTTGGGCATAGACACTTGCATGGATTCGTTCACATTTAATTATGTTTTTGTTTTCATATTTGATTGGAATATATAGACATTCGGTAAATAATGATATCTTACATTGAATATCTAAATGTATTTATTTGGATATCTTTTTAGTTATTGGTGTCAATGCAGCATCTTATGATGAATTCCATTGGGTTTCTTGTGAATTCCCTCTGCAATTACATCAATGACTTTATATTTTGATCATTTATGTTTATTTTGAAATGTTTTTGAGCGTGTAATCTATGTGGTCGATCTATACTCAACATTAAAAAAACAAACTTTTATAAAATTCACCTGTGTAAAATTATATAAATGCTAAACTTAAGTCGGGCGTGAATGGCTATATAGATTTGTAAATTATATTAATTAATTAGGGGAGGGTAATCTTAGGTTAATTGTTTCGTTGTTAAATTAGGTCAATGGATTGGATATATTGGTCTAATTAGTAGATGTAGTAGGAGATTCATTATGTGCAGAATCACAGTATACACTGCACACCCCCTGTTTGCCTATGGAATGGGATAGTAAGACAGAAGACGCAGTCCCTTCCTATGGAGTTTTTTTTATATTGTCTTCTCTAACCATGCTGTTCAGATGTACATTCCTGACAGTACGGTATTTTTTGTGCTGTTGTATTTTCATGCTACATTGAATACATCAATGTATCAGATGGATTGACGCCGGTTTGACTGCGAACTTTTGGCCTAAGGTTAAATAAGGATAGAATATTTTCTTTTCAAATGCAAATCTATGTAGTTTATTCATACTCGACAATCTTAAAATAAATATAAATTTCATCTGTGTGGATGATTTAAAATTTTAAAATAATAATTTAAATTAAAGAATATTAAAATCTAAAATAATAAATGTTATTCCTCAAATTTTAAAATGATTATATATGTGCGTAAATAAATGTTGTTTGTGTGTTAATTACTGGCAGTGGCTTTTTATTTTTTTATATTTAAGACACAAATTAAACAAGTTATATATTATTATCTCTGCGTCTCCACTGAGCTAGTGACTTGGGCTAATGGTCTAAATATAAAATAAAGTAGGATCTTAACAGTGCATATCTGCCTATTCTATAAATTTTCTAGGTTCAAATGGCCTAGTGGCACCCTCGTAGTGCAGATACAGTAAGTCTGTAAGCTTCGATCCTCTTTTGGACCATTATAATATATATATAATTAATAGTCAGTGAAACATCCACAGAAGTAGTAAAGTAGCACTAATTTACCTATCAAACTTTGTTTATATATAAAAGTAAACTAAAAAAAGTCACCACATAAATATAAATTTATACTATAGAACCTGCAATTTTGAATTTATAGTAACATAAGATTTTCCCATGTCATACTCACATAAGACTAATAAACTCAGCAATTACCATAATAGTAATGAGAATATGAATGTCAAAACATCATGGTATTATTTGCTAAATAATATTTTTTATTTTTTTTCACTTGTATTCCATTCACTAAATTTCTGATTACAGTACCTTAAGCAAGGGGAAAAAATTAAAACTAGAATTTTTGAAAAAACATAAACAGGTTCAATTGAGAAAAGAGACAATATGGGTTAAAAAGAATAAGGACATTCAAGTTGAAGTAGTTCTTAAATTAAGATGTTTGGTGAGTGGTACACTACTATGCAATTAAAGAGAAGTTTGAGCTTTAGAGCTGATATATTTAGATATGATAAAAGCTTTCTATGCTTTCATATTCATAACTGGGATAAAAATGTATTAAGATACACTAAGTGCTTTTGAAAGCACTTAGCATATCTTAATCCATCAACTCTAAAGCTCAAACTTCTCTTTAGCTGTGTTGCACCACTTATTTTAATTAAAGCAAAGTATAATCATAAACTCTTAATTTAATGATATATAATGAAAACAACTTTTTTTTATGATTTATAGAACTTCAAACGCCTCCGATTTTGTTATCTCTAAGCCCTTGCCTAGGTTTTGACTGCATATAGATCTGATTTTGAATAGGACCATTATGCTAAAATTACCATGTGCACATTCAAATACCACATAAACTCTCAAATAACTAATAATATGATTATTTATTTAATGATATTATAATTGCTGAAGTTTGATACTGGAAAACGTCTTTGTCTTATCTATGCAAAAATTATGAGTTGGTGTATTAACTTTAGCTATTAGTAATTTTAGTAAGAAGCCTAAATATTTTACTGTATTATAAATAATGATGCTAATGAAGAAATAAATTAATTGAAAATTTGTAGGCTTATAGATTTGAATCTAATATAATTTATCAGGAATTTTTTTTTTCAATTTGGAATTTATTTTTATGTGAATAATTTGAATTAAGGGAGGGTTTGGTAAGCATAGCTATTTTTAAAATAGCTATAAAACCGCCACTTGGTTGATCCATAAGAAGAATATGGAAATGAAAGACTACAATCCAATTATTTGTAGTGTTTAACATGTGTAAGATTGGTATCAAATTTGTGTTTATCAGCATCAATAAATGTTTATTTTTAAATATTAATTAAAATTAATAACTAAAATTACTCCAAATTTAAAATTAAACAAAACTACCCCCCCCCCCATCTATAAAGCACAGATATCGAAAAATATTAATAATTTGTTAAAAGAAAGTGATATGTATATATTATCTTTTAAAAAATTAGCTTCATGACTCTGCTTCTTTTTTTTTAAGCATTTAATATTTAATTAATACCATCAGACAATGAAAATTAGATTCTGAAAGATATATGAGCATAGACTTTCACATGACCACCGCTCACTACTCCATCTCATATCACTGATACGCTTGAACACATATATGTCGAAAAGATAAACCAGCAATCATCAGTTGGTCCACCTTATTTATCATCTCCATACATATATGCAATAAGTGTTCAGGAGTGTGGAGTGGATTGAAGCCTGTCCATTAAAGTATGAAGAATGGCTATCTGCATATATGTGTGGAGATGATAATCTGGACCAACTGATGATTGCTGGTTTAGCATGAAATACGTCTATTGGTGATTATTTGTGTTTTCGACATATCATGTTCAAGTGTATCAGTGATATGAGATGGAGTGGGAACCGTGGGTCGTGTGAAAGTTTGTGCTCATATATCCTATATATTACATATATTGATACAGGTATATAATAAGCCTGTATTTCAGTTATTTTGAAAGATTATTATTTAGATTTTTACAAAGGAGATTAGGAAAACATTTATTCGTTTTTAGCTAGAGAGTAAAAGGATAGAAAACTATTCAAATTGTCATTAATGCGTAATTATCAAGTGTGATAAGCAATGTTTTATCCTTTTCTGTTTTATTTTGCAGTAGATTTTTGGAGAGAGCTTTTAAATAGATTATTTTACCCCCCCCCCCTATATGCACATGCACACGCGCGCAAAATATTCTATAGTTCTAGCAATATAAAAAAAATAAAATAGGTGGGAAAAAAAGTTTTCACTTATAAAACTTACTCAATACATTTATTGTTATCTTTAATAAAACAAAATTTTTATGCTTATATAGATGGTCCATGTTGTCAGAAGTAATGGAATTAATAAAAATAGCTAACATTTTCACTTTTTTCTAAATATAGTTGAACTGCACCTATAAATCATAATAACTTCATAAAATTTATGTAGAATTTTATACTCTTATATAGTGGGTGTACTTATTAATATTATTATTTGGTAAAAAAAAATTAGCCAATACTGCGAATGAAGATAACAATTGAGTTCTTCAAAGATCAATTTATGTTTTTATTATATATAGGCACTGTTGCTTTAAACTTTTATGCTATTGGTCACAATCCATTATATATTGCAGTGGCTTTTCTTTGATTTTCTAAGAGTAAAATAATAATTGATTTTTTTCTCTCATATATCATAATTTGTAAAATATACTTTGAATACATGCTAGACTTTGAATTTTTTTCTCTCTCTATTCTTTAATATATAGTTATTCTTTAAAAGTTAATTATAATTGCATATTCAATTTTTTATTTGATATTAATGTAGCATATTGATATTTAACAATAAAAAATATAATTTCCTTACCCTCCTAAAGAGATACCTATACCAAATACAGCACTATTAGGAAATTTTGATTTAATATGTGTAATTACTGTATTTAAATCTTCAACATTGGTTGCACAATAAGTACGAGGTGTCTGAAATATTAAAACAAGTATATAATTTAAACAGAAATGTTAAATTGAAAAAATAAATGTAAATAAAAATAATTCAAGCATATATCTTATGTGCACATCAATGGGAACACTAACTTTAAAAAAAAAATTTAAAAATACATCTATTTTATTTGCATTTTTAACAAAATAAGACTTTCATGAAAATTAGATTGAAAAATATTTGTCTTTCATAGGATATTTGTTCTATCTTATATTTGCTTGTCATGTTAATTGGTTTTAGGAGAAAAATTAACATTTTTTTTATTAAACTAAAAAATAATAAATAATTTAAAATAAAGCTATTATTTTTTATTTTATACTAATGGTTATAATTTTCAGAATAACATTCACTGGTCAAGTTTTAAATAATTAATAGAATATATATATATATATATATATATATATATATATATATATATATATATATATATATATATATATATATATATATATATATATATATATATATAAATGCTACTTTAATCTACATTGAAAACCATTGATATATATTGTAATTGTCTGCGTTTTCCACCAGAAGAGGGGGAATGCATCTTAGGGACTTCTGGTAGGATGCTGGGAATGATGCAGTGAAGTACCTAACATATGATCGTATCTACCTCCAATGGGCTAGCTCTTGGTTTACATATTAAATTTAGATACAATTTGGGTTAGTTCATCCATATTCAAACACCTGTTCACTAAGCTTTTGTTTTAAATGAGTTTAATTTGATGGTGTGTATAAAAAAAGGCTGGTCTCGATAGAATTGTAAGCTACCCTTACAATATATATAAACACATAAATGGTGTTCATTTTATGTACACTGTATTCGTTGGTGGAGCCACCATGTACATTACTAAACTATACCAGAACAAGCTAATTGATAAGCTTTATTTTTTCTGCAAAAAAATCCTAAACAAAAAAAATTAAAAGAAAAATGCAATATGAAAATAATGTAATACTTTTTTTTAGAAATCATGAAATTAATATATTTTTTGAAAACAGTTGATGAGTGAAAAACAAATTTTAGTAGTTGAAAACATGAAAATAATATAATTTATATAGAAAATAGATCTACAGAAAGAAATTAAATTAGCAATGATACCATACAATTATATAATAAATTGGTAGTAATTATTGGCAATAAATTCATAAAAAAGATTTAAATCTAAAAAAGTCTCCACCTCCATGTAGGAATTGATGGTAATAAATGGAAAGACATACAAAAAATTAAATCCATAAAGTGTGGGAGAAAATATTGGAAAACAAAAATGTTCATTAAAGAAATTAAAAATAGGCTTTGACTGTTATTCATCAATGGAAATGAACATAATTTTAAAATAAATTGAATAAGAAAATGAAGAAGTAAATAAAAATTCAAAGTGGGGAAAATTAGTAGCATTATTCAAAATAGATGCATAAACGTTCGTTTGAATAAATTATAGGTAAAACTTGATTGCCATTATTTTCATGCTACATCAATCAATAATACTGTACCATTACAAAATGTTTGAAGCAAAGCTCTGATTTCCATACTTTTGTGTGCCAAGTCAAAACAGAGAGACTCTGCTTCTTATTACTAGAAAAGAATGCATACTTGGTTCTATGATCTATTATGATGAATGGTGACTTACATAAATTTAAGCATTAGAAGTTTTTATCATTAAATTGTCAACCATCAGCAGTTTTATTTTAAACTATATACACTTTTATATACTATATTTCCTTGTAGATATACTTTAGGTTCATTTTTAAAATAATTTATTTCTATGTTTTTAGCATTTTTTTTTTCAATCATTGTCTTTTATAAAAAATAAATTAATTTTGTATTTGTTTTCTAAATAAATAATAGTATTTTCTCATTTTCAAACATATTACATTTTTTTCCATTTTAATTTTTTAGAAATTTTTAATTAGCTTAATCTGATATAGTTTAGCATGGTAACTCCACTAATGGGAAGAATATACATGCAATGATTATCCATATAAATTTTATGTAATAAATAAAAATTAAAATCATCTAAAATAAATAATAAAAAAATGTAACTGAATAACATAAATCATCTGAAGTAGAAAATAAAATTTAAATTTTCCAAAACACATTTAAAATCTCATTTTAATGTCACTTTTATAATTCACATCATTATAAATAATGCATTAATTTATTCTTAATTAATGTTAAGCTTCCAAAATTTATATAAATTCATACAGTTCAATTATTTATTTGAAAGGTTATGTAAAATATTTATGAAATAGGCAAATTTTTTCTTTTTATAAGTCTCTTTCAAAATTAAAATAGGCAAAACTCTCCATACAGTAATGCCATTCGGAAATGGTGATCATGTGATGTTTAGTGATTTTCACTTTCAAAATGTATAACAAATACTTCATCAAGACAAAAAACAATATTACAGTTATTTGATTGCAATCACTTTTTATATCTGCAACTGAATTGTTTTTTATATACAACTTAGCTGCTGAGTGCACTTTAGGCAAGGTCCACTAGAATCATTGCCCTCATAGATTGATTAAATCTGCTGCTCCATTTAAACAATGAGATGATTATGTAGGTGCTTTATTTAAATTGGAAAATTTACATATTCCATTTTCTCAATAACTGGACACTATTTTCTTTCTGTAAATTATGTTCTTGTAGTTGGTTATTACAGTTGATAACATGACACACAAGAACTAATTTAGATGACTCCGTTATTTTATGCTTTATTTAATTTACCATTTCAGGTTTATATATATATATATAGTACCAATGGTACATAATAATTTTTAGCTAAAAATTATAAAATAAAAATAAATCTTTCATTAAAAGAAAATTATTATTAAAAGTCAGAGTTTTTGAAATAAACGTTACAATTAATTAATTAAAAGAGGGGGGGAGGGGGAGGTTTGCTGTAGAAACAAACTAAAAGTTTCATAAAAGAAGTTAAAGAGTTTTTTTATTATTATTATTAGTTAAAATGTAACTTAAAGTTTAAAAATATAAATCTCTTTTATTTAAGTTAAAGAAAAAAGGTCATCTTAAAACTAAACACGGTATGGATCTTAAATTATATATGTGCATGTGACAGTAAATATAATGTATGCATATTAAATATTAAAAATAAATGAAAGTTAAAAAATTAAAAAGTACACAGCGATGGCTACTAATTAAAAATATAAAAACAACACGTTTGCATGGCTACTAATTAAATGATCTCCAAAAACACATAATTAAAAGATTATCAAAGGAATTTTGACAACAGATATAGCTGAAAGATATCAAAATGACAACCCATTTCGTGTATAAATAGTCAAATTTTATCGGACAGTTAGTCACATTAGAGTCGAGTTAGTTGCATCTGAGTTGCATTTGAGATAACAGTTCAGCACAATCTATCATTGAGTTATATCAGTCAGCTTATTATACATCCAGAATCAAGAATGCAGTGTTAAAAACTCGGAAAACATATAACTTTCTCCAGCCTGAAGTCTAATGAAAACAGCCAAACTACCTGATAAAAGTGATGCCTGCGTAACAACCTGAAGCTGCTCAATATCTAGTTGTCTTAAAAAAATGCCTTGAAATAATAAGCACCCAATCTCCACAAGAAAACTTCAAATCTAACTGGTTAGAAATACTTCGTTAGAAAGCAGCAAACAGCAAGAAATATCCACGTTCAAAATCCTAGGTAATAACATTTTTCTTATACTCATTTCTAAAATAGCCATTACATTTGTAAAACTTCAAGAGTCAAGTTTAAGAACTCTATAGCATACATAAACAAACTATTAATATGTGTGTTTAAAATTTTGTGTGTGTGGTCATGCATTATTATATAGTGATTTCATTGTATTTTGTATTTCAAATATTATTTAATGCTCTCTCATAAGATATTATAGTGTGCGAATTTAAAATGTGCGTGTGTTGTTAGTTAAATAAGATTTATAAAATATTCAAAATTAGTTTAATAAATGTTAATTAAAATAAATTGTCTTTAAATGAAAACTTTATTTTGTCAGTCAATTCTTTTGCCATTATTTAAGTTAAACAATAATTTGTTAGTGATTACAAATAGCTGAGCTAGTTAAGGGATTTTTCGAGCGCTGGATTATGGGCCTATTGTCCAAACATGTTAGTTCTCAAACTAGCTGGTGCCTGGGGTTTACTTCAAAACAAATAAAGTGTTGGGATAGTAGGGGATTGAATCTAGCTGTCGAGGTGAGCCACGGTCTGGAAATGTGATCATGTTATGCATTGCATAGCTCGGTCTGATCAGGGATATTGTTGATGGCTCTGCTATCAATAATATATTTCACCTCTGCTTGAACGTGCCGGTTCATTCACAGAATATTTATAAGATTATAAATTTATTATAAGCTGGGTTTAAACACAGCTAAACCATCGGCAGAAGAAGATCGAGTCACTAACAGATCGAATCCAGTACAATATATATATATATTAAAGCACATTTGAATTCATCTACATGAGATTGTTCACATATATACATACATTATTTTATATCTTTTATACATTTATTAAACTTTCTGCACAAAATATTTACTAATAATCACTTATCTAACTATATTTAAAATTATTTTAAAAATGACTTTAAAATATTCAAAAGGAATCAAATTATATATCTCACAAAATATTCCTGGCCTATGTAAACGTTTTTTTTTTAATCAGTTGCTTTAACAAAATTTTTGTTTAAATTAATGTGTTAGTCCATAGATGGAGCTCTTACTTCGTTTAAGGAGTAGCTACAGTACATCACATCACATCCTCACAGCTCGCACAGAATGGCCCAGAAAGATTGGTTTTGCAGAAGTAAAAGGTGTTTTTATATTTATTTGGTCCTTTAAAGGCCTTATTTTGCTGCTAATATACTCTTTCATTCACTAAATCTCAGTTTTAGTGTATTTTTAACACAATTTCTCTATGTCTACCCTGTGCTTATTAGCATTTAACTACCTCACTCCCCCCTGTTTGGTGGGTGGTTCAACTGTTTCATGGATCATAAAGGGTTTTATTCCCTCTTAGACTCAAATATTTTTACTACTCCATTTCCCTGTCACTCAGAACTTGTTCATAAAGTTTTTGGTGTGTTGTTCCAGTTATTTAGGCCATTTTTAATGAACTTTTTTTTCAGAATCCCCCCTCTGGGGTAACTATTTTCTCATTACTCAACTAAAATTATTAATAACAAGTTTTCCAGTGTTTTTTTGCTTTTACATCAATATATTTAATTTTTCTATTTCAAAATACTTTTCTTCATTTTACTTTTTATTCTTTCAAACGGTTTAAAGATGGCCACTGCCCCTAGTGAAAAAAACATGCAGAGTCCTAAACTACATCAACTAAAACCTTCAAAATTACTCAAAGTTTATCCAAATTGAACTTCAAACCAAACTTGTCTAAAAACATCAACACCAAAAAACCTATTTTAAAGTCTCCATCTCCTTGCACTCTGGATTTTTCTTCCTTTCAGGCTGTGGTTTGCTCTATCAAAGATAAAAAGCAAGTCAAAAAGAACAACATGATCAATCATAATGTCATTCCAAGTACAACAGGAAAAACTAAAATTACTCATTTACAAAGGACAAAAATCTGCCTGTTGCATCTAAGCATAACTCAGAAACCTCATTCACCCCTGAAATCTCTAAAGACTTAACATATAGCAATTTTTTTAAACTTAATGTCACATATGGATCCTCCTATTAATCCACCAGGGTCATCAAGCTTATCAACATTGCTTACCAAAGACTATTCTTTGCCTGGACTGCATACTCTTTCCATATCCTCTTCCCATTTCATATGTATCCCCTTCCCCATATTGTATTTGAATTTCATTTTGCCATGTAATCATCTTGTAAACCTTTTTAATTGCTGTGAATTAACATAAGGTAAAAGAGATTTACTTCATAGTGGAAGATTCCTTTGCTACTAATCACAAAGAATCATATTTTCTATATCCAAAATATG
Organism: Epiperipatus broadwayi; assembly: GCA_028023455.1. Classification (NCBI taxonomy): domain Eukaryota; kingdom Metazoa; phylum Onychophora; class Udeonychophora; order Euonychophora; family Peripatidae; genus Epiperipatus; species Epiperipatus broadwayi. The sequence goes on along the minus strand of JAQFVV010000035.1, from coordinate 2,895,360 downwards.
GGCTAATTGACTCATTTGCATAAAGTTTGCATATTGTACATACATAATGATTCCTATGAGTAAGTCATAACAGGCTATGATTGTGAAAAATATACTTTCTTGAAAGTGGTAAGCCTTTTTAATTTATTAATTATAATTTATATAGCTTTTCATTATATATGTGTTGGCACAATTTTATTATTATAATTTGATAAGCATAAAGTAGAAATCTATGATTTAATTACAAACATGTAGGTAATTTGAATAAGATCCTACAATTCACTTTCAAATCTTCTCCCTATCTCATGTGTTATTGTTTTAATGTTATATTAACCACTTTCTTCTTCTTTTTCTTTTTCAACTTTGATATTTTAACATATCTACCATTAAATCCGTTCTCTCTACACAAATGCATTCAATTTGGTTTGTTAATTATTATAATAAATATTTTCTTTTCTGCCATTCAGTATAATTAATGTGTTATTTTTCATCTTATGCCATTCAACTTATCTTTTTATTTTAATCAATACAAATTTCAAATGTTTGAACCAATTCATACTCTTTTCTTAAGAATTGTTTTCTAAAAGTAATGTTGCACATAATTGTACTTAATTTTTACAATTCATCTCAAAGAAAAAAAGAGAAATAATTTATTATTGTACCAAACTAAATTAAATTACAACATAATGAATGCAATCAACATACCAATACCTAAATTATTATGATATGGATTAATATTCAGGATTATCAATCCTGGATATTTTACAAAACTCTATAAAGTATAGATTAAAATCAATTATGTATCTCTGGAACATGATACATACAAGAAATTTTCTCATGTTGCAATTATAGATTAAATAATTAAGCTTGTCAGTTTCTTCAAAAATCCAATGAATCAATTTCAAATTGACAAAAAGATGTCATTGTTGCTATAGAAATGCTGAATGATATGATGGTGGGCAATTTGATACTTCAAGAAGTGGTGATTTTTTTAATCTAAGTAATTCATAACATTATCAAAAAATTTCAACTACATTATTTCAGATGCAATATTCAGTAGTAAAGAAATTTAACCCTGTGTTACACCCACTGGCAAATGTAAGTTGGGAATTAAAAAAACAGGCTTATACAAAGATCTGATGTTAGACAAGTCCCCAAATTATAAACCTAATAATTTAATGACTTACAGTTCAATATAATATTTTATCACAAAATAAACGTTTTCACTCTGAATCATTTTTTCTTTTGCAATTCTAAAATCTAATATTAATTGCCAATCAAAGATTCATTCTAAAAAGTAAGCCTTTAAATGACAGCTTTTTCAATTGGATTCATGTAATTAGAAAAATATCATTTAACATCCTTCTCAGAATGTTGTGGAAAAATGAACTTTCAAATCAACTTTTAAATATTGCTTTGTAAATTTATGACATAAAAAAATTTAGTTTTAAGATAGAAAATACTAAAATATGATATTTCAATTAGATACATTAAATTTGTAGTAACGATTTTGCTATTTATTACTAAATATTAAATAATTGGATGCTAAAAATTTTTCAATTTGCTACATCTCTAAAAATTAAAATGTTACAGTAACTATGACGTCACACTTCTGATAATGAAAATATATCCTTTATCATTAGAATAAAATGTCTTTAAAATATGCATATTTGAAAATAAATCAATAATAAAAAATTTATCTTTAATAATTTTAATTATAGAAGAACATTTCTACCAAGCTCTTAAATCAAATTAAAGAACACCTAAATTAAATTTTAATTACGATAAAGATCAGTCACAAAGAATGACTAAACGTAAGCAAATATGCAATTTCTGACTGCTAGAAAAAAGTGGGAAATGAAGTTTATAAAAAAAGCATATTATAATCAAATTAATCAGTGCAAATTGTATATATGTGTGGAGATGGTAATCTGGACCAATTAACGAGTGCTGGTTTAACACGAAATACAGGTATTGGTGATTATTTATTTTTTTCAACATATGTGTGATCAGATGGGTCAGCAATATGTGATGACATGGAGAATTGAGGGTCGTGTGAAAGTCTCAGTTCGAATCCCACATACATTACATATATATGCAGGTTTAAGCCTGTATAGTGTATTAATTAATCTAATGAATAAAAGAACTTTATATTTTCTTTCTTAGATCATTAGACTATAGGCCAAAGCATTAAAAAAATTAGGTGATTATAAACACTGAATTCTCTTAATAAAAAATAATTAACTTATATCAGAAATATAACAACAAGTGGAAGTTAAAATGGTTATTGAAAATGTAAAAAAAAAAAAAAAGAGGAAACATAGCAAAACTAGCAGCAGTATAATTAAAAATGTTGAAATTTTAATTACAATATTTGAAATTGTATTTTTAATTAATAAAAAGCTGTTCATGCTTAGATCTGTTTCATTTTAAACTTTTAAAGTAATATACAAACACCCATAAACATAACTTCACATATTCTTGAATTGTTCTAATTATGCAAAAATACAACAAGTTTATAATAAATATTAAGCTAACATTACAAGATCATAAGTATAAAATAAATACTGATAAATTGATAAGTTTCTTTCATGTTCACAGATTAATGAAATGAAATTTTAAAACAATGAAACTTTCAACAAATGAGAAAAAAATCGAAAATTGTTACAATTACAAATGAAAAGTGAACTTACCTTTAATTTAGTTCCACTTAAACCTCTTTGATTAAAAACAATAAATCTGAAAGAATATATACATATATAGTATATAAATGGTTTGTAAGTATAAGTATTTATATATATTGTTAAATCATTTCATACGCTTCAAAATATTATTTATATTAAAAAAAAAAAAACAAATTTTATTTAATTCATACCTGATATGTAAAAACAATTAAAATGACAATCTATCACTTTTAGTGAAAAATATTCATTTTTGTTACATTCTTTTTCTGTTTACATATTGTATTTTAGGGTAAGTTATTTAAATTTTTAAATTATTATCATTATCATCATCATCATTATTTGATCTATAAAACATTAGAACTTAAAAAAAGATTTTTATAAACGAATGTTTATTTATATATACTATATATTTTTCTAATAGTCAGATTATAATTTTAAAAATATTATTGCATGCCAAATTTGAAATAAATAAAATATAATTATTTTTAATTTTTTTTTAAAAATTATATTGATAGTTAAAATAATGACCTGTACGTTTTGTAACTAGATTTTTTTTTTTTTTTTTAGATTATACAGTAATACATGAACTCATTACTTCGGCAACTCAGAAAAAAAAAGAAAAATTAAAGCTGCAAAACAAAAATTACTTATGAAACTTGTGCAATAAGTCTATTTTCAATATATAAATTTAAATGCATAATTAAAAAAGAGTAATGAAATAGTGCGTTTCCGTGAGAAGTCATTGACGTTTGGTGGGCAATTATTGAAGAAGTCCTATAAACTTCTGCTGCAGTAAGTGATGATATATAGCTGATAATAACTGATTCACATTCTGAATGCAATCTATTACATTTTGCAATGTTTTTTTTTCACTTCGACTTTTTTATGATTGGATACAATTGATTTTGTTTTTCATATTCAAATACAACATTCTACTGTGTGTTTTAGTACCTTAGTAAAGTAATGAATTCTGGAGGTCAAGGTCCATGGATCACATCTCAGCTCTGTCACTCTTGGAACTCAAATTTCATATGAATTCCTGACCATCAAATAATTAGATTATTTATTTATTTAAATATATTTTTAAAAACTCACATTAACATTATGATGCCAGTCTTATACTTTGTATACATATTTTTGTAACCATTTTAGAAAATTATATTCAAATTACAGTCCATGAATATTATTAACAATTACTTTATAGCTTAGTTTTTAAATTCTACTTATAATACAGTTCTATCTTAAAGGCATTTGTAATTTTTAATATCAAATTAATTTTGTTATATACCAATCAAAACAATATGACTTTTCCAGTTTACTTTCAACTGCATTTCAAGCAGTAATATACTTTATATCCTACTACAGAGTCATCTATTGTAAGTATGAATAAACAACAGGTAATGATAAAATGGTAATGATCTTCAATCTATTCAATTTTTGGGTATTGGTCTTCATTAGTGAAAAGCATTGAATTTGCATGACGACATTCAAACTAATGATTTGAAAAAACATTCTCTTTAAACCCAAAACAACTTAATTAAATAACTATATAAATTTGAATTTAGGTTAGTAACTTCAAATCTTGTTACATATTTTAGTTAGATAAACATATTATTAAATTTTAAGCCTTTCTTTCATGTGATATTTTCATTAACATAAGTCTTCACAACATTTGTGAGTTAGTTTAACACTAGCTCTGAGTGAAGGATGTAATGAATTCTTTTTAATGTGCAAAATTCTAGTTCATCAGATAAACATGCCATTTAATATGTTCAGTAGTTTCTCCTTACTACTTGTACATTATATTAAGTTATCTTTGCATATCTTAGTCATTGACTTAGTAGAATTAAATACAGATTTATTACAATGAACATTGTCAATGCAGTGATATAAAACCCACCAAGAATGTCTTACAAATAAATAAATTCCTGAGACATATTCAGCTTTTATTTTGTAATCTCAGGACACAAAACAATTTTTATGCTACTTAGGTTCTTTGTTATTGATTATCTAATTATTACTTTTTATTGTTGATAATCATAATAAAGCAATAACTTGTACTTCTGTATTTCACTAAGTTTAAACTGGGTGAGTTTATTTTAACTGGATGACTTCATTTAAGCTACTTCAGTTTCCTAGTTATTCCATAATGTTGGATTTATGAGAGACCATGTATAAATGTTTTTGAGGCCAATTTAGATTTTTATATTTAAGTGTAGCACTCAAATATTATTGTTTTATAGATTGATTTTTAACTGTAAGTTTTATTTACAATGTAGATTTCTTTAAAAGTCTTAGAATTTTGAATGAAGGTTCTTTATAGAATAAAACTATCACTTGCATATTTATACATTTCATATGTGTCTTCTTCTATGTCTTCCTATCCTTTTACAATTTTTTGATTCAAACATTTTAGTTGTTTATCTATTAAGATCTCTTCTAGATATATATCCAACCTAGATTTCAATCTTTCTTTGTTAATCCCAGCATATCTCTCTCCATATTTTTACTCTGTTGTCTAAAGCCTTGGTATTGTTATTTCTTTAATTATCCACATCTTAGATTCAGATGTAAATATTGATAGAAAACGTTTATTAATTTTTTTTAAGTTCATAGACATATTTTTATTTAATAGTAAATTATTTCTACCAAAAGCTTAATTTCACACTATACTTTCATATATATTAAAATTTGACTAAGTTACTTATTTTATTTGACTTATATTTGTAATAAACTAAAGATCAGCATTTCAAGTTAATGTACATGCACTTTTTTTATGAATGTTAATAATAAATGAATACTTTCATTTCCAACACAAGATAAAGTCTTGGCGAAAGAATAGAATGAATCCACCTATTCTTTCAACCCAAACACTTAAGTATGGGCAAATTTTAAGCACTGGAAATGAAAGCGTGAAGATAAACCAATCACTTTAAATAACTCTTTACCATGTCTGAATGAATGACGCCTATGAAATTTTCTAGAATTTACACACGTTATTCTTAAATGAAACTAAACATATGTAAATGAGATATTTATTTATATAGCGTGATGTATATAAATTGTAATAAACTAAAGATTCTTTTGCAAAGACTTTAACTTGTGTTGGAAATGAAAGTATTCATTTATTATTAACATTCATAAAAAGCGCATGTACATTAGCTTGAAATGCTAATCTTTAGTTTATTACAATTTATATACATCACGCTATATAAATAAATATCTTATTTACATATGTTTAGTTTCATTTAAGAATGTCGAGTGTAAATTCTAGAAAATTTCGTAGGCATCATTCATTCAGACATGGTAAAGAGTAATTTAAAGTGATTGGTTTATCTTCATACTTTCATTTCCAGTGCTTAAGATTTGCCCATACTTAAGCATTTGGGTTGAAAGAATAGGTGGATTTATTCTATTCTTTCGCAAAGACTTTATCTTGTGTTGGAAATGAAAGTATTCATTTATTATTAACATTCATAAAAAAGCGCATGTACATTAGCTTGAAATGCTGATCTTTAGTTTATTACAATTTATATACATTGCACTGTATAAATAAATATCTCATTGACTTATATTTGTTGATTCATTATTATCAATTTTTCTTTTTTTCTTTTTTTGAAAAACCATTAATCATCACTTCATATTTTTTTATTATTTATCTTTAGTCTTATTTTTTGGCTTTCATCTGGTAACTTTTTCAGTATTTCATAAAGCTATGATGTATTAGTTAAAAACAATCTCATCAGCTTTAAACTCTAGATAAACTCCAGATTTTCCATCTTAATCTACAAAATATTTCCCATAAAACTGCAATAAAAAGATTTGGAAAGTTGGAATAATATTGTTGAATATCTTTACAAACATCCACAATCATAAACATATTGTTGATTCATTATAGCTGCAGTTTGAAAAATATTTTTCATAATTAGTCAGTATTCTGAATCTATGTCATTACTATTCCAGTCCCAGAACAAAATATTTGCACTATTTATTGAAAAGGTCCATAAGTATCACAATCCTTGGATGTGATTTATTGTATTACAACTAGTTTTAAATCCAATTTGTTCACTCAAGATTCTAGTCCATATAACTCCATAGATGATCTGCATTGATCTAAGTATTTAAAGAAATGATAAAATAATGTAGTTCTGTGCTTTCTAATATTTAGACAGATAAAAATCTCCATATAGTAGTGCCACTCAGTGCCAACTAGAGTAATCAGTGGATGCCAGAAGGCTTGTGTATAAAATCCCTATCTAGTGCCTACTCATCCAATATCCCCAGACTAGTTTCTGGCTTGTGGCCTTCATCAGTGAGGAGGTTTGGATGTAAGAGCACTGCACCTAGATCTTAGGATTTTATGCACAAGCCTTTTGGTATCCATTGATTGCTCTGGTTGGCACTGAGTGGCACTACTATATGGAGAGTTTTGCCTATTTTAATAATAGTAATGTGCTAGCATAAGAAATAGTGATCAAGTGACGTTTAGTGGCTTAACTTTCTAATATTTGTTGTATCAATTCATAAATGTTATTATCATTACTGAATTATTTCAATCATTCAACATTTTTTTTATTTTTCTGTCTGTGCCTACAATGATTGCATAATTTCTGATGCTTCTGTTTTATAATTGTAAAGGCTTCACTTTCTTCTATTTCTTACATAATGTAGTTTTATTGTACAGTTCTTCGCAAATTTTATGATGTCATCTTAATAATATTGTTTTTCCATCTTATTGAAGGGATTAACTTGGACTGCATTTTAATTCTGAGATGCAATCTTAAATGTAGAGTGTACTCATTGTGAACACTATAATTCAAAACATTTTTACTATCTGTTAATTGTTTATTAAAAATTAAACATTACTATATAGTGATACTCTTTTCTTTTTCCTTAAAATTTATCTTTAACTTCTTCTAACATATTTTAATCAACCTTTCACAAATAATCTAACATTTGCATAAATTTCTATTTAAGACAAGTGTTACTTTAAATTCAATAATCACGAATCTAAAAGATCAAGTTTGATTCCCCTGCTAGTATTGCCATTGGTCAAACCAGCAATAGAGAAGAATATTACCACTTGAAAAAGGATTATATACTAACCTGTGTACTATTACTGACAGTTGAATGTATTTGGAAAGTTACATAAAGTTTAAATTCTTCTACAGATATATAGATGATGGAAATAGTCCAACATATAATTATTGCAAATAAACTTACATCTCTTATCCTCAATGCAAAATCATAGCTTTCAATCCCTGATATTTTATTTTCTACAATGATGTGAATAAAAATGTATCTCTTTATCTTTTTTAAGAAAAATCTTTAGTGTCTATATAAATATATTGGATCATGAATAAAGATGGATATTCATCTTTATTATAAAAATGATGTTGCACTGACCATAAATTGAGATTGTTGATTGTTATTGATATGGATGTTGTTGACTGCCTTTATGTATTTACATTTATAAACCTATCTAGCCTTGAGAATTATTAACTTTATTATCTAAGTAATACATAGTTTCAGTGGAATTTAAAAGTTATAATTGACTACTTTTTAATCTGCTTTTTGCTTGTTTAATGAGGCTTATTTAATTTTCTTTGAATTAATAATCTCACTCTCTTTACTTAAGTTGCAATCTTTAATGTCTATATAGATATGTTGGACCATATATAAAGGTGATTGTCCATCTTTATTAAGAAAAAGAAGTTGCCTTGACAACAGATTGAGATTACTGATTGTCATTATTATTGGTGTTGTTTAAGTGTTGGGTGCTTTCATATATTTATGTATATCATTAAAAAGTAGTCAACATTTTCACAATCCCAATATCAATAACAATCAACATTTTCAAACTGTTGTCAAGGCAACCTCCTTTAAACAATAAAGGTGGAATACCATAACATTACAAATTGCAATTATAAATTTCAAATTGCACCCAAAGTTTTACTTAAATAATAACAGTTTTGAAATTGTTGATTTTTAATGATATTGGGATTGTCTAAGTGTTGACTGGTTTTTAATGATTACTTACAAATCCATTTAGACTTGAGCATTATTATATTTATATATTTGTATAAAGAAATCAATAAATATATGAATTTTCATTAATTTGTTTTGTATATCAGTATATTATGAATTAACAATGCATACAAAATATATATACTGCTTAATTAATATGTTGAATTTACATAACATGTGGAATCAGAGGGCAGATAACCTATTTAAAAATAGTAGTTTTGAAAATGTAACAAGTCGTGTATACACTTAGCACTGAAGTAATGTAGGATCTTTATAAATTATGATAAATAAATATAATTAATAAATCTAAGACAATTTAAAGTTTAAACTTTGTATTATTAAATAATAAATAAAACTATAAAATCATACTTTCAGTTATTTCAAATAAAATCGTTCTTAAATGTATATAATTTTATTTATTTTCTTAGTATATGCAGTTGAGAATATATCTAAAATAATAAAAATCATGCATCTACAGTTTTATTTATTATTTTATGATATAAATTTAAAACTATTTTTAAACATTATATAAATAATTTTAAAAAATTTACAGCATGAAATATTAAGTAAATATATTATTAAACTTCAGTGGCTAAAGATATCTTTGTTTCCAGTATTGTGTTTACATCAAAAATAAATAAATATTGGCTTAATACGAGTTATGAGTGCCTATTTATGAAATTCAGATGGAAAAGATTGTAATTTCATTAACCTCATTAAGATATTTAATGTAAGCAAATAAATTGAAATATAAACAGTTTTTTATGCACAATTTTTAGGATGGCAAATGTTAATTTTTTCATTAATCATATATAAATTTAATCTCTTATTCAGTGTCATTAATTTGCTTACTTACAAAATATTTGATATATTTCTAAAGGTTTCTATAAAAAATTATTAAAAGGCAACTAAATAAATGATATTATGAGGAAAAAAAAAAATTCTCTAATGAAGATATGTAACAGAGAAAAATATTTAAGAGTAACTATTTTGACAAAATGATGGATCTAGAAAAGTAATGTGAACAGTAAATAATCAGAAAGACATGATAATAGATGGTTAAAAGTGAACAGAGTATTCTAAAAGAAAATATTTCCACTAAATAAACGAATTAAATTATATATAAAATAATGCAAATTAAATCTTTAAGCCAAGCAATATGTATGATAGTTATTATGCAATAATAAAATAATCAACTTACCTGTATCCCAGTTTAAGATTTGTTTCAATTATATTAGTTATATAATTTTGTTGACTATTTCCTGTTAATATCAAAAGAAATACAATTACAATCATATATATATTAAAAAGAAAATATATTTTTAAATTTGTATGCTACAATTTTGTTTTTCAATATAAAAAAAATCATTCTAATTAAGATATTTTAAAAAATATTTCAAGATATTGATTAAAGTATAGACATATAAAATTATTAATTACGCTCTTTTTCTTTTACACCTGTTTGTATACTTTAGTGGGGAAAAACCCTACTTATTTGGTGCAGTACAGTATCAGAATGACAGACTGCGGTTCAAGGTCCACAGATTGAGCTCAATTCATTGATATCCGGAACTCAAGTTCTTATGCACGTCTGAACAATAAATAATTTCATTATTTATTTATGAAAAAGTATCTAACTAGAATTCGTAAAAATCACAAATTGGAATTTAATTTTTGGCAGTTATAATTGACCATTTTTATTCTAAAATATTACTAATTCAGTAAATAAACAATAATAATTCATTAATTTAATATAAAACTCAGTTTCAACTGTTCACTTTTTATTATTATTATGAAATAAGAGTAAGATCTTTTTTCTTCAATAAATTTGCAACACATTTTTTTTAAAAAAAACTTTCTAATTATACATTTTCTCATATTCAAATAAATAAAAAAATTATTGAAACATGCATAATTTTAAAGATTTTTAACATTTGGAAACACTAATAAAAACTATGACATCTAATATTAAAAGATAGAACTTTACAATCGAATAACAATGAAAATAATATTAAACAACTTCCACACCACCACATATTCTTTTCAAATCACATGAATATAGGATATAATAAAAGATAAATGTCCCTCAAGTTGCATTTCTTGCCAATCCAGCACTCATCAATTGATTCAGGTCACCATCTCTCATATATATCTTCATTATATATATTTATATATATATATATAGTATTTATATTTGAAAAAATTAAAAGACTTAAGTGAAGTTGGTCTGAACATATTGCTAGAAGAGATGATAATAGATGGATAATTTAAATTTTAAACTGAATTTCAAGAGACTATAAAAGACCCAGAAAGAGACCACATGTGAAATGGATGGATTAAATAAGAAAGTGTGTAAGGGTGATGTGGAGAAGAGAAGCTAAAGATCGGAGAAGATGGAGTGAACTTGGGAAGACTTTCAGCCTGCAGTGGATTGGTTATGGTTGTTGTTGATGATGATGATGACAGTATTTATCAATAGCAAATTATATTTTGATTTACAATTCCACCCATAACTTTGACACCATTCACTCTAGATAAACGCAGGAATGATTATCATTAATTCTATATTAAACTAGATATTGTCTCTAATCCAGATATACATTTTAAATCTCAGTTAAAGGATAATATCTCTGATATTTATAATAAACATACATGCCATTATTCACATTTTTCTTTCACATGTGTAATATCTTTTATAAATGTATTAGACAACCTCCACACCACCACACATTCTTTTCAGATTACTGTACATGAATAAAGATACAATAAAAGGCCAATAACCCCCAAGATGTATTTCATGCTGAATCAGCACTCATCAGTTGGCCCAGATCATCATCTCTCTCATATATATATATATATATGTACAATATTTATCAATAGTAAATAAAAATAATAATAAAAATCGATGTATGTCAGTAGAATAATTATTACACAATACCAGAAACAGTGCTATAACATTAATTGCTGGCAAAGATAAAATCTAATAGGCACATTTAATTAAATATATGTAAAATAGATTAAGATTTACTAATGATCTGAACAGCAATTCTTTGTATTTACAGATCAATAAGCTTTTTTTCCCCTTATGTCATAGCATCGACTGGGAGGCGAACCCACAACAACCGTCTGCAACCAACAGCGTGCTTGCAAGGCAGCTGCGCTGGCATCTCGGCCAACAACGCTTGGCAGATCAATAAGCTCTATTCCTTTTCCTCATTGGCTTTTGTTTGATTCTGATAGATATACTTTATTTCTTTTCATCATTGGTTGTTTGATTCTCATAGTTTTTATATCTAATGCTTGTAAGATTTTTTAATAAAATGTATTGCTTTGCTTTATTATTGTTGACAAACAATTATTAAATTTAAAAAATTGAGTCAAAGTAAAAAAATCCTAATACCTACCTAACGAATTAACAAGTTGTTGATTTTTTTCTAGTAAACTTAAAATTTTGAGAATTATTTATTTAAATGCTAATAAAAAACGAAATCATTAAACTTAAAATTAGTGTTAAATTGTCAATCATGTACTATTAGTGAGAGAATAAAAATAAAATGAGCTTACAAAAAGTGATGTTTTATTTTATACTGAACATAGATAATACTAGAGAAATGGAACAGAAACTAATTATAAATATTTGAAATTTTAGTAATGGAAGATACAAAGTAGTAAAGATATAACAAAACAGCTAAGAGATTTCTTTGGGCTAATTATCCATAGTAATCTTACTATAATAAGTTATATAGGGTATATGAGCACAGACTTTCACATAACCCACCTCTCTCCACTCTATCTAATAACACTGATACACCTAAACACATATATGCTGAAAAGATAAATAATCACCAATATACGTATTTCATGCTAAACCAGCAATCATCAGTTGGTCCAGACTATCATCTTTACACACATATATAGTACAAGTGCTCAGATATATATTAAGATGGACTATCCTCATAGTTTAAGGACAGGCTTCAATCCACTCCACACTCCAACTCTTCAACCATCCATCCAATTGAAAACCTGATGATGGAATGCTCAAAGGCCACCCTGAGGCCAAGATTATTGTCACACCAATGTTGATCTAAGGTCAATCTGAACCCCACATGTACAGGACATAATCCATTTAATACATATGCAAGGATGGGCAGACATCTCTATAATGTAATAACTGAAACACAGATTTTCATCATCAGATTTTCAATTGGATGGATGGTTGAAGAGTTGGAGTGTGGAGTGGATTGAAGCCTGTCCATTAAACTATGAAGATAGTCTATCTTAATATATATCTGAGCACTTGTACTATATATGTGTGTAAAGATGATAGTCTGGACCAACTGATGATTGCTGGTTTAGCATGAAATACGTATATTGGTGATTATTTATCTTTTCAGCATATATGTGTTTAGGTGTATCAGTGTTATTAGATAGAGTGGAGAGAGGTGGGTGGTGTGAAAGTCTGTGCTCATATATCCTATATTACATATATATAGCCACAGGTATATAACAAGCCTGTGTTTCAGTTATAATAAGTTGGGTTTTTTTACATCACGTGATATCTGAAAACGTTTACAGTTTATGAAAAGGTTAGTTAGAAGATAAGCAACATATATTTTTTTAAAAAAAATATAAATCAAATAAACAGATATGTAAATTTTATATTATTATATTTAATTTTTTCATGATTATATGATGTAAATAAAGATTTTTTTTTATAGTTAAACTGTGTATTATTTTGTATATATTCATCATTGTCAAGGTCAAACTTTTAGTCAGGCATTACTACAAAATAATATTCGGTTTAACCGCCAAATACTTTATTTACTTTTACATATGTCAACATCAAAATGTATTTATTGATTTTACTTTTAATATAATACATTCTTATTTAAACAACAAGAACAACAAACGATTTTAAATGATTATATATTTATATATTTGCATTTACATTATTCTAAATGTAAACATTAAAAGCCTAAAACTAAATTTTGATTATTATTTGACATGTACATTATTGTAGATAAATAATTAAAAAAATTTCCCAAATTTGGTCTAATTCAAAATTTCGGACAGTTATTAATAAAAAACAAATTGATAAAAATAAGTTCCTAAAAATTTACAGCTTAAATATTTATCATTTGATTGATGGTGTTTAAAAAATAGTCACCATTTACTAGCTAGCAGCAATGTTTTAATATAAAATTGGAATTTATTTTAGATTAGTTGTGTTATTTGGGAATCTTATTTTTCACTAAAATAGTTAGTATGACAAACAATAAAGATATATCATAAATGTAGAAATTCACATTTTAGAGAAGAAGCAAAAAAAAAAAAAGACATTTTAATGAATTTGATGTCCACAAAATCTATTTTCTGACATTTTTGTGCATAAGTTTCAGATTAAACCAAAAAAAAAAAAACTTTCAGAACAATCTACAAAATGTTTCAGGGAGATACAATTAATAACAACCATTATGTGGACATTATTTGCAACCCTTCAACCCATGATTTACATTCAAAGCAAGATTTTGAATGTGAAGAAAAAAATTACTCAGTTGGATTGAAGACAAACATACAGAGGATTATAGAACTGATCTAAATAATTTGAATGCATTTAATAATTTGAGAAAAGATACTTCAAAGCACAGACTAACTTGAATTAACAGTGACAAAAATCAAGACAGCAGAAAAGATATGTAGAACCATAATATGATATGGTAGTCTTACCAATCAAGAAGTAACGCCAAGAAGCTGATCCGAAACTAATGAAATTAAATAAATGATAATCAAGTTATTAATGGTGAATATAAAAGAGTATGTATTTCAAAATAAAATTTATTTATTCAAGCATCTGTCCATTAGCAGCAGTAAAGTAAGAATCATTTAAACTTAATTAAGTTGAAATCACTTTAATGTTGTATTTGCCACATTAATTTTTTCAGTTACTTTGAATTCTGTTGACTCACACCAATTAGAAAAAAATAATAATACTATAATTGACAGATTTGTTAAATACATTGTAAATAATGCTGTTACTGAAAATAGCAATCAAATCACTCATGAAATTAATATAAGACATCGATGTAAAAAAAAATAGATCTGTCAAAATAGGCAGAATTTAACAGTAAATTCTTGGAAAGTTTATTGAATATTTGACTTTATCGATGTAGATTAATAGCTTTTGGAATCTTCTTTTATTTATATAATGGCATCTTTCAATAATGGAAGGTTACAGACCATGTCATTAAGTAAATCAGGCCTTTTTCCATTCATGAATGCAGCATATTCAATGAAGTGACATGTGATCACTATTATATATTAAATATAGAATGTTATAAATTCATTAAAAAGCAATACATTAAAATATACGCATTTTTATTTATAGTGACAGACAAATATAAATTTAAAAATAAGTATATGATTTAATATGTTAATATGCAAAGTAAAAAATAACAATTTAAAAACTAATTAAATAAAACTTTAAATTTTACTCTCATAAGGGTAAAAAAAAGCTAATTATTATATAACTGTAATTTGTTTATATGCTCTGCCATCATCCTATGGCAGTGCATATGTGACAACATCCAGCCCAGATCCAGCATCTATTCTGACTGCTGGAAGAGGTACCGAAGTTCCGATTTGGAGGCTGGAGGATTTAACCATCTCAAAGTGAACCACAGATACAACTTTGTGGACTCTGACAGTGGCATACACAGACAGAATATTAAACATCTTTGGGGCAGTCTAAAATGGCAGAACAAGTTAATATGTGGCACACCAAGAACTGGGATCAACAGCTACCTGGCAGAGACTGAAAAAAAAACCAAGACCTGTTCTGTGGCATCCTAGAAGAGCTGAGTCTGCAGCAGTAAGAAAAGTTGGAGTTGTTTTGTTTTTTCTCATTTTATTTGTTGCTTTATTCTATTTGTTGTTATTATGAGGCATGCATTGTTTAAAAACCAAAAATAAAACTACATTTGAATCAATAAAAGAAGCATTAGAAAAAAAAAAAAAAAAAAACATTTTTTACTAGGGAAAAATATTGTTATTCTTTTCCAATATATTCAACTAGTTAAAAAAAATGTATTTACAAAAAATCATCTGTGTATTATTTATTTGTTAAAATATTAAAGAAAATGTGAAGGCATGGTAATGTTATATCAATGTGTTTTGTTGTAGGAACAATGCCATCAAGGGGGATGGATGGTCAAATGTTTCAGTACCAATATTTATATATTTATAAATGTATTTATATGTTTTACTTTATTTATATAAAAAATAATTACCTGTTAATCCAGGAAGAATCAAAATAACAGGACGATTTTCATTATCTAACAGACATGGATTACCATTATTATGAATCCAATCTAATCCCAATTCACCACCATCTGGAGTTACTATAACTTCCCTAATAAAATAAGTAAAATAAATAAATATAAATAAATACTTAGTAGTATAGAAAAATGTTTAATAATTGAAAAAAAAAAAAGACTGTTAGTTTATGGAATTCTAAGAATATTATTAAATTCTAATTTATAGTGATTTAATACACAGGAGAGAACCTGCTGGTTAAAACTGGTTTCCACCATAACTTGGAAAATTTGGATAGCTTTATATTACTGATTATTTTCTAATATTTTTCAATACTTGGATTATAATAGTGAGTATGATGATTTTATTTAGCAGAAAATTATCTACCATGTATGGCTAGATAACCAAATACCTTAACAGCCAAAATACCTGGAAAATGCAATGAGATCCAAACAGAAACACCGAAGTTTAATAAATCAACTTATTGTCTACTTTAATAATGTCATGAAGAAAGAGGCAGACAACATCATAAGAATGACCCAAAACATACTGTATAACCTACTTAACATCAACAATGCTGCTGTATTTCATCTCTAACATCATCAATGCCCAGGGAGAATAACTATCATCTTTGGAGGAATTAATGGAAGCAACCGTAAATATATTTAAAAAAACAGTATCAGCAGGGAAACCATGGTTTGAAACTGTTTAAATATTTTATGTGGTAAGACCTTATCAGTATCAATATTATAAGGTTTTAAATTAAAAATATGTTTTATTATTATCATATTTCTTATTTGGTATGCTTATTAATAGTTGTGAATACATATGCAATAGTTTTTTATTTATGCATTATTATTATTTTTTAATTAATCCATTTAGTTTGTAATTGTTTATCTAACTCAATTTAAATATTGTGTTTTATAATATCCAATATACTAATAATATACACAACCCTGAGAAATCATGCAATTCACTCAGTGACAAGCAGGGATGGTAATAATAATTTGTAAATCATGATGATCAGACAGTAATAAGTTTTCCAAAAGTAAGCTTTTTATTTAGAAGGTTTGGCACCTGAGAGTTTTATTTTTTAAATTTTTTCTATTGAAACTGAAACCAAATAAAATACTTTTGGGAGGACTTGTACTTATGTTATAAATCATCATCATATTGGTTAATATTATTAGATATATTTAAACTGAATCATTTTTTTAAAATTTTATTAACCATTCAACTTTCATCATATTTAATAATTATTTGAATCAAGGTGTATAGTACATATTTAAGATATCATTGTACATCTTTGGTTTCTGGTTCAAACCTAATTTACTGTGCACCAAATTTATTATTACATATTTACCATTACAATATACAGAAAAGAATAATGCTGAAAGAAGAATACTAAAAAATGATTAAAACTCATCTTAATATTATCCAATTTTAGATGCTAGTAACTGATTCAATTCTTTCTTGTTATTAAAATCACTTTTATGGCATTTGCTAAATTAAAAAATTACTGGTCAGAGTCTGAATTGTAGCCACTATAACCAGAATGCTTTGATGTTCTTTATAAAAGCCATAGTAATTTGATATATATTAAATTTCTTTTTTGATATTATTTATATTTCAGATGAAAATTAATTAGAAGTATGAAAATGATCTTGTTATGAATAACCAGAATTTGTCTATAGGTCTCGTTTTATGCGGATTTTTTTTAATGCAATTTTAAAGTTATGTGATTCATGTTTTTTTTTAATATCTTTTTATGCAGATTTCTTTTGTGCGATAAAGAAGTTCATATTTCACTATACTTATTTAGATATCAGGTAATTTAAATTATTAATAACTTATTTTGACTTGAAATACTTTTTTTTTTTTTTAAATATAACGTTATATTAGCAGCAAACATGAATATGGCCTGAAGCTATTTAGAATCTTAGCTTTTATGTAAATAACCTACTTATACTTATGAGTAAGTACAGGGGATTTGAACTCAGATTTTCAAGCACCCTTTAACTATCCACACTATCTCATACAACTGATACACATGACCACACACATATAGAAAAGATAAATAATCACCAATATATGTATTTCGTGCTAAACCAGCACTCATCAGTTGGTCCAGATTATCATCTCTCGCACATATACATAATCAGTGCTCAGTTTATATTAAGATAACAAATCTTCGTACTTTTAGTGGACAGGCTTCAATCCATTCCAACCTCCAACTTTTCAGCCATCCAAAAAAAAAGTTGGAGGTTGGAGGGGATTGAAGCCTGTCCAATAAAAGTACGAAGATTGCTATCTTAATATAAACTGAGCATTGATTATATATATGTGTGTGGGAGATAATAATCTGGACCAACTGATGAGTGCTGGTTTAACATAAAATTTGTATATTGGTGATTATTTACCTTTTCTACTTGTGTGTGGTCATGTGTATCAGTTGTATGAGATAGTGTGGATAGTTGAAGGGTGCTTGAAAATCTGAGTTCAAATTCCCTATACTTACAATTAAAGCTCTCAGGTTTGTGAAGAGTGCCTGGTTTTCAAATATTTACACATCAAGCTTGTATCCTGTCCATCCCTATTATATGTATTTAAAATGGATACGGTCCTATATATGAGAAGTCAGAGTGACTTCAGGTCAACATGGGCATGGCAATAATATTGATATCAGCATGGGATTTGAGTTTTCATCATCAGATTTTCAATGATATGGATGGCTGAAAAGTTGGAGGTTGGAGTGGATTGAAGCCTGTCCATTAAAAGTATGAAAATTTGCTATCTTAATATAAACTGAGCACTGATTATATATATGTGTGGGAGATGATAATCTGGACCAACTGATGAGTGCTGGTTTAGCACAAAATACATATATTGGTGATTATTTATCTTTTCTACATGTGTGTGGTCATGTGTATCAGTTGTATAAGATAGTGTGGATAGTTGAAGGGTGCTTGAAAATCTGAGTTCAAATCCCCTATACTTACAATTAAAGCACCCAGGTTTGTGAAGAGTGTCTTGTTTTCAAATATTTATACTTATGAGTAAATAATAATAATAGATTTATACTTATGAGTATAAAAATATCACTATAAGTATGCAAAAAATTTAAACTTTTAAAGCATATTTTGTTAGATATAACATAAATAAATACTTTTTTAGATTTTTAAAAATAATCAGAAATAACAGAAGATTTTGTTGATTTTGTAAACTGAAAGTAATCTTTCTAATGATAATGTATAGTCTTTTTGTTTTTTGATTGCAATTTCATTTTTTAAATATAGAAACAAAATGTGAAAATTTAAAATTTATTTCACTAGTAAACAAAAATACCTATAAAATGAAGACAAATGTATTATTTTCTGATAAGTAATAATCATTTAATCATCGATTTTATGTTGATGTGTGAGACAAAGAAAAACGTCAGAAAATGCTGAAATCTGAGAGAGTTTGCTGCAATGAACAACCTCTTAAATTTCAAGCAGAGAGCTAAATAGTTGTATGTCTGGATATCACAAGCTTTATAAACAATTAGTAAAATCATCATTTCAAAGTTTAATCACTGATTACATTGCCTACAAAAAACTATTAATACAGCACAAGACTGAAGGTGGCACTGGTTATACTTCCTCTTGTGACAAATCTGATTTCTTACCAGTTCACAAATGAACTGCATATTGTCAAATAGCGATAATGATTAAAATATGTATGAAAAAATGTAAAATTAAATACTGTAGTTAGTAAAAAGTTTGTCTTGTATCAATTTTTTTTCAAATATTCGAAATTTTTTTATTAGTCATACTTTATTTCCTTATTTTTTTTATGTGAATTTTAAACTAATTTTTCCTTGTTGCTTTGCTTTTATGTGATTTCTGAAAATTACAGAATGTATCCACCATTTTTCAAGATAAGTTAAGTCTATTTTTGTGTGATATTTTAAATGCGGATTTTCTGTGGAACCTATCTACTGCATAAAACAAGATCCAGGTGTATTTTAAGATTCTGATCTAATAATTGGTGGAATGGTCTGCAATTGAATTCAATTTTCTCAACTATTTAATATATTTATCAGTGATTTTTAAGAAACAGAATGCAGAAATTCCATCTGATGATGACTTTGACTTTACAAAAGAAAAGAGTTAAGCTTTTCAAAATTAGAAAAATTGTTTAATAAGAATATGAAAAGTAAAATTTTTTTTAAAACTGGGGTTTTATTCCTAATTTCTCAAAAGATGGTACTCTCTGCTTTTCATCGGAACAATAAGACAACATCTAAATGGAAATTTTTTTTTAAACGAGTTTTATTCCTAATTTCTCAAAAGATGGTACTCTCTGCTTTTCATCGGAATAATAAGACAACATCTAATAAACTGATTATTGTATAATTTTCTGTAGAAACAATCCGAAATATGATTTTAAACTATGCTATTTAATAGTATCCTTGGATCATAGTTTAACTCTTTTTCTCATCTATTTAATATAAGATCTAGAAACATTTTCCTTAGAAAGATAGCTAATACTATTTGGGATTACAAAACAAATATTCTCATATAGCATTTTCTTAATATTAATATGTTAAAATAAAAAGTTTTCACACTAAACTTCTGGATATGTAATTAAATATTATTATGAGAAATATTACCAGAACATTTATGCTCAATTCTTTGAAATCACTTATTGTTTTTTCATATATTATTTTAACAGATATTGGCAAATAAGTTTCTTCACAGAAAATTTATAAAAAATAATATACATAAAAAATAACTGAAACACAGGCTTGTTATATACCTGTGTCTATATATATGTAATATAGGGTATATGAGCACAGACTTTCACACCACCCACCACTCTCCACTCTATCTAATAACTCTGATACACCTAAACACATATATGCCGAAAAGATAAATAATCACCAATATACGTATTTCATGCTAAACCAGCAATCATCAGTTGGTCCAGACTATCATCTTTACACACATATATAGTATATAAATGCTCAGAAATATATTAAGATAGACAATCCTCATAGTTTAATGGACAGGCTTCAATCTACTCCACACTCCAACTCTTCAACCATCCATCCAATTGAAAATCTGATGATGGATGGTTGAAGAGTTGGAGTAGATTGAAGCCTGTCCATTAAACTATGAGGATTGTCTATCTTAATATATATCTGAGCATTTATATACTATATATGTGTGTAAAGATGATAGTCTGGACCAGCTGATGATTGCTGGTTTAGCATGAAATACGTATATTGGTGATTATTTATCTTTTTGGCATATATGTGTTTAGGTGTATCAGAGTTATTAGATAGAGTGGAGAGTGGTGGGTGGTGTGAAAGTCTGTGCTCATATACCCTATATTACATATATATAGACACAGGTATATAACAAGCCTGTGTTTCAGTTATTACATTATAGAGATGTCTGCCCATCCTTGCATATGTATTAAATGGATTATGTCCTGTACATGTGGGGTTCAGATTGACCTTAGGTCAACATGGGTGTGACAAGAATCTTGGCCTCAGGGTGGCCTTTGAGCATTCCATCATCAGATTTTCAATTGGATGGATGGTTGAAGAGTTGGAGTGTGGAGTAGATTGAAGCCTGTCCATTAAACTATGAGGATTGTCTATCTTAATATATATCTGAGCATTTATATACTATATATGTATGTAAAGATGATAGTCTGGACCAACTGATGATTGCTGGTTTAGCATGAAATACGTATATTGGTGATTATTTATCTTTTCGGCATATATGTGTTTAGGTGTATCAGAGTTATTAGATAGAGTGGAGAGTGGTGGGTGGTGTGAAAGTCTGTGCTCATATACCCTATATTACATACATAAAAAATATTTTTTTTAAATATGAACTAAAAAACAAAAAATAATTTCTTTTAAACAACAATTTTGGTCTTTTAGGTTACTTTAAATAAAAGTGTGGGCATCCAAGAATTAATTAATTCAATCAGTATTTTTTACTTAATAGTGATTAAATTAATTAATTTGTTGATATCTCATGCTTTTATTTAAAGTTACACATAGCAACCAAAATTGTGGTTCAAGAAAGGAAATATTTATTTTTTATTTTTTTAAAAAAATATTATATATATATATATATTATTTTTTTATTTTTTTAGTATTTGAGTCTATTCTTGTATTATTTCATTTTTTCAAAATCATTCATTATAAAACAGAAAAGGTATTCATATTCAATTTAAATAATATCATTGTATTTCCAATCTTTGAATTAAATTCGCACACATTAAAACCTGGTTCCAAGATTAATTTTATTTTTAAAGGCATCAGTTTAAAAAAGCAAGTTTTAGGTAAGAGAAATTAAAATTTCATCCTTCATTTCTTTTTCTTTCTAATTTAATTAGCTATATATTCGTTTTAGTGTAATAATCATCAAATTAAATGAAACACCATCAATAGTGCATCATTTAAAACTTACCAGACTAATTTCAATGCATTTTGAAATGCAGACTGTCAATAATGTTAAGTTGGGCAACTCTGAAATATTAGAAAATACTTTCTTCAAATTAATTTTTTTACAGAAATAGGAAGCTATTTCTATCTAAGAATAAAAAGAAAAAATGCAAATCTAAAATAAGCCTATTACATAGAAGTAGCATAAAAATTGGTTACAACATTTTTGATTTCATTAAGGCAATGGTTTAAAAAAGCAAGTTTTATATAAACAATCCAAAGGGAAGTTAATATTTCATCCTTCATTTTTTTCTTTCTATTTAATTAACTATAAATGCACCTCAAATTTTTTTCTCACATGAAATGAAAGCATTTCTTTAAAAAATATTGTGCCATCTTTTGGGCATGATTCAAAATTTACCAAACTAATTTGAATGCAGTCCATTAACATTATTAGGCTGGACAATCCGTAAGTGCTGTATTGTCATCAAAACTGAACATGACCAAAATTTGAAGAAAATTTATTTAGTAGAAATTAAAAATTAGTTAGAAAATTTAATCCAAATTAGTAAAAGTCATATGTTAAATAAAACATTTAAAAACCATTAAATGGAACGGATTTATCATTAATTCAAGATATAATTTTACCACAAAATAAAGCAAGATAGTTTTCTGAATGCTTAGTCAGGAAATCTTTCAAATAAATAAAGAATTATGGCATAAGAAATGGACTTCCTGCAAGACATCACATCTCTTTTTCTGAATCTAAAAGTAAATTTGGATTTGATCTTTCTAGATCTTATGAGAGTAACAGCAACTGATTTAGAATTATCAATGATTGCCAAATGTATCTGCTTCATAAATGAAATTAATACTATCCGATTAATATGGCTATGGCCAAACAAATTATAAAACATATAGTTTAAGACATCAAATTTAACACAGCTTCACTACTGGATTTAACAAAGTCATTAATAAATCTATTTCCTGATTGGAATGTTATAGATTATTTTTCAATATTTGTTAGTAGTTGTTCACTATTTAAAAATTACCTACTAAATAAAATTAAATGTTTTAGACCAGGATGTTTAATCTAACAACATATCATAGTCATAAGATATTATTAATAATTTTCAAGATGTCTCGATGCCAATGTTCTATCTAAGAAGATTTTTTTACTTTTATTACCCAAAAAGGCAAGATAATGTGATATTTTTCATCTACTTTGCACATAACAAAATAGAATAGGTTCAATTTTTAAAAATTCATTAACTTCCATCATTAAATCTTTGTCAAATAACTTTTTACTAAAATTTATGTGATATATTTTTGAATTATCATTTGGTAATGATAATTTCTCAATCAGTCCTGAAAACAAACAAAAATCCATCACAATCTAATTTGAATCTTCTGAAAGTCAATTTTTCTGGACTAGTAATCATCCAACTAAAAAAAAGATATGATGAGAGACCTTAGGAACTATATACAGAATTCTATTATTTGATCTGTTTTTAATATAAAAGATTTGAATTTATGAAGTACTATCCATAGATTTTTCAATTATTTGTCAAACTCATATGTCATAGATCATTCTATATCTATATGCAAAGTCTATTATGTATAAGCTATTATTAAAACGCCACTATTTCACTGAATGCCACAAATAAATCAAATAAATTAATGTTAATTTCTTTGAATCTCTTACAAGTTTCCGTAGTACTATCCAAGCCATTCAAATGTGATGTCACATTGATTGGATCATCTTGTGATAATCTGAGTCTTGAAAACAAAACAAGATTTTATCTGAACTTAAACTATTATTTATTTTCTTAAAATTTGATATTTCTAGCAACATTAAAAAAAAAGATAGAGGTAAGAAATCTTATAATTTATCTACAGATTTTAAATATTATTTATTCTGTACTTTATATAAAATAATTAAATTAATAGAAGATCTAAGAATACATTATCACCATTAAATAAGATAAATATCAGATTAGGCAACTTTTAAAAATATTTTTCAATAATATCGCATATTTTGGAGTATTCAGTAAACCATTCTCTTTTTCTCTTAAGTTGAAGCAAAACATTGCATTACTAAACCAGATTCAATATTGTATCTTTGCAGTTAAAAGAATTTAAATTATATTCTACTCTTGTGGAAAGATGCATGTTAGGAGTAATAAGAAGAGATCGAAAATGCAATATATGGGTAAGAGAACAAACAAATGTTATTGACCTCATTGAAAAAATTAAAAAAACTGAAGTGACGTTGGGCTGGACATATTGCTAGAAGAGATGGTAATAAATGGACAATTGAAATCTTAAACTGGATTCCAAGAGATTGTAAAAGATACAGAAAGAGACCACATGTGAGATGGATGAATAAAATAAAAAAGTGTGCAGGGGGTGATGTGCAGAAGAGAATCTAAAGATGGGAGAAGATGATTTGAACTTAGAGAGATCTTGATCCTGCAGTGGATTGATAATGGTTGATGATGATGATAATGATGATATATAATAGTTTATTGCAGTATTTCTATACTATGTCTCAAATAAATAAATAAACCCAAGTTAATATTAGGAAGAGAAAATATCAAGTACATTCTTCCATGCATGATCTTAAATTGATTATGATTGAAAATATTCACATCAAAGAAATGTTAAATTTTTACTATTTTTATTTTCTAAACATGCCTTTTATATGCATCATGTGATTTTGGTGCTCTATGAAATATAAAGATGTGCAAAATAAATAGAAATGATAGATATTAACATTATTCAAAGACATGATGTGATGAATACTCTCATATAGACAATTATAATCTCTATCTTCACAGAAATTTGAATTTAATGCCCTTGAAAAAAATGCATCTACAATAATGTTAAAAACTTTCTGAAACACTTTTCTGAATTTCAGATAACAAAAGCTAATGCCCATGTCTCTACTATAGCTACCCCCCCCCCTTTAGCAATTTATATCAGCATATTTTTGACAGAATTCACTATCATTATAAAAAATATGTATATGCACATAGATATAAATTATAATAATTTTAACAAACCTATAAATAAAACATGGCTATTCAATATGTAAAACTAAAAATATACTTACTCATGGACCAACTAAGCCTAAATGCATTATTATAATAATTCACAAATCAGATTCCCAAAGTATCTTTTTTTATTGATAAACTTCCAAATAACTCCTATTTTTGTCAAACAATAAATAAACATATCAATGCCAATTTATTTTTCAATCTTTTGCTTAACCAATAAATTAGCATTAACACAGTAATGTGATGTGATGTACTGTAGCTTCTTCTTAAATGAAGTCAAGAATCTCTCAGCAATTATACCAAGAAAAACTTGTTAGCTACTTAAATTTATATTCCCCAGTCTAAGTTTTCCCATATTCTGCTCCATCCCATTTCCACAACATAATCTTTGTCAACTCTACAGCCTTTATATCTAAATCCCCCTTATCTTTTTCCAAACCCAGCATAAAAAACAATAATCTACTTTCTGTATAATCACTTTTTTCATATTTATTTTTCCATAACTTCATTATATGTGCCCATCATAGAAAAAAATACATTCAATTAACAGATGCCTAATATTTTCTATTCCTTCCTTACATAATTTACAGATTAAATCACCCATATTTTTCCATTTACATGTATATTCTCTTGTTGCAAACTCTTCATACAGTAGTGCTACTTAGTGCAAGCCATAGTAATCAATAGATGCTAGGTTTGTGCATAAAATAACTATATAGTGCTTACTCATTCAATATCCCCAGACTAGTTTCTAGCTCGTGGCTTTCATCAGTAAGGAATCCTGGATCTGAGAGCACTGCACCTAGATCTTAGGATCTAATGCAACCCTCTAGCAGACACCTTTTACCTTTTTAGTTAATTATAGAGCTATGAGTTCAAATGAAAACCCAGTAATGATTTAAATTGCATAATACAAAAAAGTGGAAGTAAGTTTAATTTTAAAAAAAATTGTTTTGGGGGCATCTGGTTTAAGAATTATTATTTTAATGTATTTGTGCATATTTGATCCATGAATAGTATATATATATTGAAATAATCAGTTCAAATTATGGTATGTGTAATTACATATTGTGACAGTCAGATGATGTATGTTGATTTAACCCAGTTCGAATACTAGGCAAAAGTACCTCGAGGCCACCCATATGCGAGATATTAAACCAAGAATACTATGACCTCTGCCCTATTCGTCTAGTCTCAAAGCTATCATGAACCGAACAACACTATCTGAGACACGCATAGATATTTTCTTCCCGAGCCACGAGCTTAGCATCAGCGGGAGACATGGACAGAACCACCTGCGGAGCTTAAATAGTTAAATTGCAAAAATACTTAGAAATATGTGTTCTGCGTGCCTGGATCATTTAAAAGTAAAACAAAGCATTGAAAGATAACTAGCAAACTCAAGCTTTTTAGTTAAATAAATATCTTTAATAAATGACATTTGAAATATTATTAATAATTTAATGGCCTTCGCTATTCCCCGAAATTTATGAATAACTAATGAGACAATGAAAACCCGATTAATATGCTCGTGGTCTAAATCTTTCCTTCCCAGTTTTATTAAACATTGTCAACTCGAATCTGCTCGATAACGTGCAATAATAAAAATCTTTCGCAAAGCAGTTTCTAATTGCTTTGCACTAAAACAGAGTTTAAAATCATTTAAGATGTATATCGCTAAATCTGACATACGTAAGAAGCTAATGGCGGACAAAAGAAGCGTTATCGAGGAGATCAAGTTGGCAAACAAAAAAAAGAAAACTTACTCGTACTACATTTTACAAGTATGAATAAAACTGGAAAGGGATTTTTATATGAACAATTAACTAATAAACTTAACCGCAATAGAATTAAAATATTTACACATGGGAGTAATGAAGAATAGCGAAGAAAAAAAAGGGGTTAAATATCTAGATAGATGATCACATATACATATATCTAACTAGTCTAATAAAAATAGTTACATTATAAATATCATTAAGCACACATTTCATAAATATTCAAGAAAGCAATTATAAAAAGTATGGACAAAAAGGGTAGCATAATGAATAGTTCATGAGGAGAGATATGATTACTGTCCTTATTCCTTGGTCATGTTCCATCGATGGGCGTAGCTTGATCCGTCTGATGAGATGTGTTTGTCCAGACACGGAAAGTGGAAATCGGTAGCATGGTTTCACAAGAAGTCCTCCAGACACGGCACAGAGTTCAGATGATGATTGAGTAAATACTACGGCATTTTTCTGGTATTGAGGAACCCTCGGCGGTAGACAAAGTTATTTATTTGCCTAGCCAAGCATGGTAGACTCCATCGAATTCATATAATAAAATCACAACAGGCAACAGCAAAATTTCGAAAGTTCTCCACGGAGCAATCTGACAGCCCGCAAGAATACTCTGAATGAATAATCTTTTCCAAAAGGAAAATCTGAATGACTGATCTTTTCCAAAAAGGAAAATCTGAATGACTGCTCTTTCCCAAAAAGGAAAATCTGAATGCACGATCTTTTTCCAAAAGGAAACTCTGATTGACTGACCTTTTTCAAAAAGGAAAATCTGAATGCACGATCTTTTTCCAAAAGGAAACTCTGATTGACTGACCTCTTTCAAAAAGGAAAATCTGAATGCACGATCTTTTTCCAAAAGGAAACTCTGATTGACTGACCTCTTTCAAAAAGGAAAATCTGAATGCACGATCTTTTTCCAAAAGGAAACTCTGATTGACTGACCTTTTTCAAAAAGGAAAATCTGAATGCCTGATCTTTTGTTCTCCCTTTTATTTATACCCTCTCTGTCAGCTACCTTCTATTGTTTGTATGATCTGAGATCTTGATAAGCCTCCCCATGCTCCTTTGTTTCAAAGTAACACCTTCTAAAAATAACTTTTACTTTTTTACTCTAAATTTCTTTCTTTAAACTTTGGGATTTTATTAATTAAAAAAAAAGAAAGAGAAGGCCATCTTTAATTTGACTTGAATGGGCTTAACTAATTAAAAATATACATTCTTTTAGAAAATGTTGGTGGGCTTATCTCAAAATCAAATCATACTAAATATTTGAACAAGATTTAAAAGTAAAATACATTCTTATTTCTTTTAATACAATAAGCGTTTTATTTCAGCAGAATTTTGCATTAACTCATATATATATGCTTGACGTATATATATGTTTGACTAAACGGTTTTCACAAGTAATATTTTTAACAGCAATTTAATGTTACAATGGAATTTATTTAAAAGAACAAGCAAATACAAATTTAATAAACGTAATTAATTTTAGCTGTAATGCAAAACCCTGCTGATATTGGCCTATAAACTTAATTTAGGTTTACAATATTAATCAAGTTTATAGGAAGGTGTGAAGCATGGATTGGATTTCAGATCCATTGCTTCAATATATAAAATAAATCACATTTAAATGAAGGGAGATGGAATGAAAAAATCCGTAAAACACACCATAGGAAAAGAGAAGCATATAAATCATTGTAATAGATTTAAAATTTGTTTAATAAACTTGAAAAATTTATTTAGCAAATGTTTCAGTTATGTAATGATTGATATATATGGAACAATTCAAGCGGTAGAAATTATTATTAAATATATCAATTATCCATACATGATATAACAAACAGGTTATAAATGAAAATGTGAATGTGTGTGCGCGTGTATTAATAAATTTTATTTAATAAATTATTCTAAAACAGCTTTAATTAAAACAAATTAATTTCAATTTTAAATAAATTTTTGCTTAAGAAAATAAGTTAATGCTGCCATGTGACGTTGAGTGCAATTAGTAGGGTCAGACCCTGGAGGCTAAGAATCACAACCAGATTCCAGTCTGACAATTTCGAAGTTTGAACTTATTATGAACTCACGAACAATAAAGACATTCAATTATTTATGTTTTATTCAAGTCAACTAAAAAAAAGAAAACAGAAAAATTCATGAAGTAAAAAAACATTTTTAATAATTTATCAAATTAAATATTATTTGTAATAAAATAAAAATTAAAAGCATTCTAAATTCTACCCGCTGTTCTTCTAAAACTGCAAACTATGGGAGTTTGGAATAAGAGTATTTTATTTAACTAAAGAGTATTCTACAGGGTTATACTAAAAAAAAAAAACAGTTTTAAGTTACATATTTTGTAAATAGGGTATTTTTTTGTTTTGTTTAGAATTACCAGCAATAATTTACTTCCTGATAATTGTAAATACAATTAAGATGAAGAGAAGAAATGTCATTAGTTAAATTGTTTCAAAAGCAAATGTTTAAATAAGAGGAAAAGTCCGTATTAGGTATCAACAGAATGATTTGTATAACGTCATCCAAAACCCTCCATACAGTAGTGCCACTCAGTACAAGCAGAGTAATCAATGGAGAGTTTTGCCTGTTTTAATAGCAGTTAAGAGCAACCATAAGAAATGGTGATCATGTGATGTTTAGTAGTCATCCAAAACCATGGATTCTTACAAAAGTGAAATGGAATCTGTATTAATGGCAATTATCATCAAGGATGTTACCATTGTCTAATTTATTTGTTGATATATTCAGTATGTTCTAGTATAAAATTTTGAAGGAGTTAAATAGCATAGGGTCAATCCATATTAATAGGTGCTGCGTCAAACAAATTGTAATAATATTGAATATTGATAAAATAATTAGTGATTATTTTATCAACTTATTTTACAAATTAAATTCAATGAGGAATGAGAAAACTAAATTACATCTATTATAACATAGAACATAAATGCATAAATACAATTTAAGGATATATTTTTAAAATTTATAATAAAATCCATGCTTTGTTATGGTTCACAAGTAAAAGTTGTCCCAGAATCACATTGGAATAAGTAACATTTAGATTTTTTTAAAAGAGTAATAAATTTTAAGAAAACAATATTTTTTCTTTATTAATAACTATTTACGCTATGTAGATATTTGTATATTATATGTTTTGAAAGAAAGTATATTTTAACATTAAAATTTAGGTTTATTAATATTTCAGTAAAAAGGTGCAATAATGCATCTCAAAGTTATTTATTACTTAACAACTTTGATTGTACAAGACAGCTAGTTATTTAAAATCCAGATGTGATGTGATGCATTGTGACATCTCCTTATATAGAATCAGGGATCTTTCAGCAACTATGTCCAATGAAACCTATTAGCCATTTTACCTTTCCTTTCCATTCCCCACCCTAAGTTTATCCATAATATATTTCAATTTACTCTATCATATGCCTTCTCTATATCTATAAAACTCATATATAACTGTCTATCTGAATTCCTACTCATATCCATAAGTTTTGTACTACAAATAAACTATCTCCTATATGCCTATCTGACCTAAAACCTTCTTGCATTTCTCCCACTACATTATTTTTTTAAATTCATTTTAAAAGTCTTCCAGCCACCATATATGAAAAAACTTTATATAAAATTGATGTTACCACTATTGGTCTATAATTGTTTAACTTTCTATGATCCTTACCCTTTTCTTTAAATAATAATCTTACTCTTGTTTCACTCCAACTACCCAGAAAAACTATCTTCTGTGCCATCTTATTAAAACATGATAATAGCTTAATTTTGCCCTATGCCCTAAATTCATTACCATTTCTGCTGCCTAGCCATCTAAACCTCTTGCCTTCCCACTTTTCAATTTCTTCCCTGCCTCATTCAATTCATTTTCTGTAAACCTAATATTTTCATTACTATATGCTTTCATATTTTCTATCTCTATTTTTTACATCTAACATCTTTTCTATATTTATTACATAGCTATTCAAGATTCTCTCTAATTCTTCTCTAGACCTATACTCTATTCCCTCATCATCTAGTAATACTATCTCTTTCTCCCCTACATTTCTCCTTTTAATGTAATTCCAACATTTTTTACTCCCATCTCTTCCACTTTTATTAATATCCTCCAACAATTTACTATTCAATTTCATTCTCTCTCTATAATTATCTATTTTAGCTAATTTCTTCTTTTCTAAGTACTTTTTTCATTTAGCATTAATATCTTTTTCACTTTCTTTGTTCTTAATAGCACACTTATATTCTCTGCATGCTTTTCCCCTCTCTTTTACACTTTTACTAACTCTCACTTTTTATTACTTTTATTCTTCCAAATATTCTCACCTAAAACCCTATTTGCCACTTTTTCTATTTTATCACACCAGTCCTTATACTCAGCCCTAACCAACTCTTCCATGATTTCTTCAACTTGTATTTTATACTCTTCCAACTTATTCTTATCAGTCACTCTCCATCCACATCTTTCACTATTGTTTCTACTTTTATTTCTATTCTCCATCTCATTACTAACCATTTCGATTACAAAGAAATTATGATCACTATTACATACCCTCTCTTCAATATCAAACACCTTAATTTTCCATACTTTATTCATTCCCTCTTTCTCTACCAATACATAATCTATTGTGAGGTGGATCAACCCAAGCAGGGGTGCCAAGTGGTAAAAAATTCAGAGCCCTCAAGTTAGAAAAAAAAAATTTCAAGAAAACTCTCCTTAAGTTATTAACAAAAAGGAAAAATAATCAAAATTTTCATACACATATTTTACATGAATTTCCATTTTGCTTTATTTATTGCAAATTTATCAATTACTTTTGCAGTGTCAATTTGGCTTAAAATTTCCTGCTCTATACACAAATGGCTATATTATTTAATCTTTTTTCCTCATAGTACTCCTTAAATATTTTTCTGCACACTTTAAAACAGAAAATGATATTTTTCCATCCTTCTCCTGATGCATTAGATAAGGAAATTGTTAAAAAAAAATTTTCAATAATATTTCAACATTTGGAAATGTGCAAGATATTTTTTTGGCAGATGTCTGATGTGGTTTTTATGGCGTCTTCATTTTCTTTTAGAAATATTAAAAAATGGTCAAATTCATCTTCAAAATTACAAACATCAATGTTATTTTTGTAAATATCCTTAAACTTTATTATTGCATTCTTTTTTGCTTTTATTGATAAATTTCAATCAAAAAATATTTGAAAATGCTCTATAACAACTTCATACATCTGAGTTCTTAGAGATAGTTTTGCCTTGATGTTATCACATATGACATAAAATGAATTGACTATGAAATTTTCTCTTATTGTAAATTCATATTCGACCTTTTTTGTAAAACAGTTTAAAAGATTTTAACCTCACAAACAATGCCTACTAAAAATATTTTTTTAATGATAATGTTGTTAATTTGCTAACAATGAAATTTCATTTTTACCTGTCTTCAATTTTGTATAATTTAGAAAAAACCCTCTGGAGATAAATCAGATTCAGGGAAACAGCAAAATTTATTTATGATATTTTTTTCAAAAGCAGAGTATTTAAATTTAAATCAAATTATTATTTTGGGATGGGTAAATTTTTTGTGTATTACAATTAAAAAATAAATATTTACTTAATTGGAGCCTATTTATGCTATACTAGTTTCACCCTCTGATGTGCAGTTAAGTGTTAGAATCCCACCAAAACTAAAAAAAAAATTCCTTTCAAAAGTTTAAAAAATATGGCATTATAGGAGGGTTGATTGTATAAAAAAAAACAAATACATAATTTTCCTTGAATCTTAATGAAAAGATATTTTAAGACAAGGGACCACTTAGTATTCCAGGGCCTTAAGCGGCTGCTTAGTCTGCTTACTGCTTAATTCAATTCTGTTAAAATCCATTTGTTTTTCCATATAACATAGTAAAACAAATTACTAATATAGATGAAAACATAATGGATAAAATTAATCATAGAATTAATTTTGGATGGAGTGGTTTTGGTAGAAAAAACTTAATGTAAAAAAGAAATATGCCTATATTTTGAAAAAGATTTTTAATAAGTATGCTTTACCAATTCTTATTTGTTGTAAAGATCTGAAACTTCAACATTTAACAAAAAAGCCATACAAAGATTTCAGACCATGAAACAAAGTATGGGAAGATATGTTAGGAGTAACAAGAAGGTTATCTATCAGAAATGAAATACATGGATGAAAGAATAAATTATTACCAATATCACTGAAAAATCAAGAGATTAAAGTGGGATGTGGGCTGGACATATTGTTAGAAGAGACTGGTTTCACGAGATTTAAAAGACCCAAAAAGAGACCACATGTGAGATGGATTGATAAACTAAGGAAGTTTGCTGGTGTGTTGTGAAGAAGAAAGGCTAAAAATTAAAAAAACTGGATTAAACTTGGAGAGACCTTTATCCTGTAGTGGATCAATAATGGTTGAAAATGATGGTAAAATATTAAATAATGTTAATAATTCACTTACAAAGAAATTCCTAAATTGGGAGAGAAAGAATTATAATCATTTTACATGAACGTAAAATAATTAAAACTTTATCATTTCTCCTTGAATTATATAGATGAATTAATGTCAGTTTAAATTTACTTTCATACAATGATTCAGTTTTAAAGAGGAATTTAATATAGTTTAAGATGATTCAAGTGAACTTACATCTGAGTTCAAGGCCCCATTAGTACGTGTGTTATGTAAATGAAATAGCTAATTTATACTTAACTATTACTGTTAAGTATATATAAGAATATGAGTGTTATAGTAAAAAAAATTGCTTAATTGCTGAGATATTCTTGACTTCGTTTAAGGAGAAGCTATAAAACATCACATCAAATCCTATATATATCAAAACAAAAACTGTATTTTCTTAATGTATGATATCTCAGAGATTATTTACTAACTTATTAATGGAGTATACTTGCCATAATAAGAATGGTCAGACAACAGAAGGCAGAAAGATCCTATACATATCAATTAGGAAATATGAAATCAGAATTAAAAATGGAATGAAACTAAGGGGAAAACCCTATAACACCTATTTTGTTTTGTTATATTTGAGAGAAATGGAGAAAGCAATAAAAAGATTAGAAAGAGGGGTAGAGATACCATTAATAGATGGAAAAGGTGTGTATATATTATTAGATCTTTTATTTACTGATGATATCTTCTTGTGCACACAAAGTAGGGAAGATATGTAAGTTATGCTGAAGATGTGCATAAGGATGGATAAAGAGATGAGGATTAAATTTAGTAAAGAAAAATCAAAAGTAATGAAGAAAAATGCTGGGAAAAGAAAAGATAAATAATTTTTCTTGGGGGATATAAAGTTAAATGTGGTAAATAGGTAAAATTATTTGGAATCATCTTAAATAATCAAAGAAATTACTTAGATAAATGGGAGAAAAAATTGATAAATGAGACAAAGAAAAGAAAGGGACTGATAAATTGATAAATGAAGCAAAGAAAAGAAAGGGATTGACAAAGAAATGAAATGTTTTTATGTAATAAATATGATGTAGCAAGAATTGTATGGAAGGGAATGGCAGTAGCAGGGTTAACTTATGGTAATGATGAATTATGTGTTAGTAAAGGGGTTTTAGATTACTTAGGATAAGTAAAAAGAGAAGTAGAAAGACATGTGTTAGATGCAGATGTGTGAATAGAAAAGGAAGCAATTCAAAAAGAAATGGGATGGACAAGTTTTTATATGAGAGATGCAGAATGCAAAATAAAAATGTTCAGTAGATTGCAATCTATTGATAGTAAGAGAATAGCCAAAATAGTATTTAATTGGGTTATGAGTAAAGAATAGGCAACAATATGAGTGAGAAATGTAGTACAGTATGCATATTTACATAAAGACTTTGTATCAATATACTTGTACAAAAGTTGGGATGATTGTGTTAGGAGAATTGTTGAGTGTTATAGTGGCAAAGAATGGGATAGAAGAATAGATGCATTAATAAACGTAGAGATTTGAAGAGATGGAGAACTAGTATTAGAAAGTAAAAAAAGTTTAAATATATATAGAAGTACACAGAACATTTTGTGTGAGTTAATTTATGATAATAGCAAGGAATGAGTTTACTGTTTAAGGCTTGAACAGGATCATTAGCAACAAGAAAATATATACTTATATAAATGGAGGAATGTGGAAGATTTAGTCTGCAAGTGATGTAAGGAAGGCATGAAAAATATTAGGCACCTGTTAATTAAATGTAAATGCGGTAAATGCATACAAGCAGAAAGGATACAAATAATAAAGTTGTGGGGGAATAAATATAAACAAAGTGATTATATAGAAAATGGCTCTTTATTTTTGTATGCTGTCTTTGGTAAGAGATAAAGGGGATCTAGATATAAGGGCCATATGGTTGACAAAGATGATGATGTGGAAATGAGATGGAGCAGGGTAGAGAAGAATATGGAAAAAGCTTAGGGTAGGGAATGGAAAGGGAAGAGAAGGTGGATAACAAGTATCTCTGGGTGTAGTGGCTGAGAGATCCCTGACCCCAATAAAGGAGAATCCATAGTGCATCACTTTACATCCTTGATTTAAATATTATATATGAATTAAATTTACATTTTGAAATAATTGGTTATTGCAAATATGAATATAGATAATGTGGCCTGAACAGATTTTAGCTATGTATTTTATAATTATTCAAGTTCATTAGAAAATGCAGAATTAGGGCAATGAGAATTTTATAACCTAAGCTTCAATAATTTTGATGTACAAAGTTATGTAGAGAAATAATTATTTATATAAAATACTTGCAGATGAAAGTCAATCTTAGCCAAATTGACAGATAATAAGTTAGGATATATGCCCGGTGTAAAATATAGTCTAAATGTGAAATTTGAAGGATTCATATGTTGATAAATGTTGATAGAAGTGATTATTAACACTTAAATGACCTTGATATATATTTACTTTATTCTATTTGTTACGTTGTGTAGAATATTTGTGTATGACAATCCAAAAATTCACCATAAAATATTATTTGATGATACTATTCCTGCTACATCATTCAATTTATGTGTGAGTTTGCAAGAGTGCATAAAAATAAATATGCATCAAATACAAATGTAACTTATATGCAGAAATATAATTTTAAAAAAAAATCAACACACATTATATACAAAAAGTAAAGAAAATGGTAAATTAATCACCCACTCAAATGTCATCATGAACTGTTATTGAAAAGTTAATAAGGAGAATATTTTGCTAAATTATATCTGATTAATTTTATCTCATAATATTGGAATTTATTTCTGAATTCATATCCATTGAATATTATTATTTTTCTATAATATTAAGATTAGTTGAGTTACTTGTTATCTTCATTTCATGCTGTTTATTGATTGAAACAAAGGTCATAAATCAATGTAAATAAATTCTCAGTGCTTATTGAGTCAGGATAATACATGAACTATAATAATAGTAGCCCATACTAGGATAAAAAAAAACACATATTTACAAACTACAATGGGGGTTGGCAACACGAAGATAAAATAAATTATAGTTTAATTAATAATTATTTTATTAATTCACTTTATTCACATATAAGATATTCACAAAAATCCTATTAATCTAAAAGAATCCAGATTTATTAGAACTTTATAATACTCAATATGATAATGGTCAACTTATTTGTACCTATGAAATCTAATTTCCACATTCTGTAACATTTCATAGACCAAATTGAAAGTCAAAACAAATCAATGGAGATTAAGATGCTGTACTATACTATGTTATAACTGCTTTCAAATAAAACTTTGAACTCTTAAATATAGGATTAATATTCCAGTATGTTATATATTCTTGTCTGATTGAAAGTTTCTCATCTATTTATTTTTAATCATTATAATATACAAATCAAATTTTTTAAGCAAAAGTATACATTCTCTTGCCACATCAATAATAAACATCAACTTAACTAGAAGACCACTAAACATCACATGATCACTGTCTCATACTAGCACATAATTGTTATTAAACAAAGCAAAGCAAAACTCTCCATACAGTAGTGCCATCTTGTGCCAACAAGAGCAATCAATGGATGCCAGAAGGCTTGTGCACTAGATAGGGATTTTATGCACAAGCCTTCTGGCATCCATTGATTGCTCTTGTTGGCACAAGATGGCACTACTGTATGGAGAGTTTTGCTTTGCTTTGTTTAATAACTAGAAGAATTTCTAACTTATCAATAAATTCCAATTCATATCTATGATTCTATTGAAAAATCATATATAAGGCAAATTTCCATAGGAATATGTTGACATTTTTTATTGTCTACCACTCTAATTAAAGTCCTGTGAATATCAACTATTCCTCATTTAATAAAAGCAATTCTCTGATCAATAAACACCAAACTCCACAAACCTTGATTAAATGAATTCATATTCTACTAAAGGAATTTGACAATAAATTGCCACTGCATTAACTAAAAGCATATTACAACTTGATTTAAAGATAATCTTCCATGTAGTAAAGTATTAAAAACAATCTTAATTATTTATATAATTAATTTTAGTTTGCATACAGAATTTGCTATGAATTAAACAACATAGAATATTTGTTTGATTTTAGATCTTGAATTTATTTGTAATTAAACACTCATTAAATACACACACATATATGCAGTGTCGCAATGAAAAGATGACTGCTAACAAGTTCTCTATCGAATTTGTTTGCTGTCCCATCTCTGAATCAATCACAGGATGTGTTTTGTAGTGATATAATTTAGCTATTCATTGAAAAAATGTTAAGGTGCATCATGAGTTGTGATATAAAATGTGGCAGTGTTTTTATACCTTAACCTATGAAGGAATAATGTATTAACATTAAATTTTGTTTTAAATTGGGAAAAACTAGTAATAAAACATTTGAAATGATTCATATTATGTATGGCAGTGAAGCCATGGATTGTAAAAATGTTTCAAGTGATTTTCAAGGTTTTGTAATGGTAAAGGGAGAAAGCAGTGAAGATAATCTATGAAGGTAGAAAATACATAGTCAAATTTTATGTCATGGCTCATGCTCCAGACATGCTAGTACTTAAAAATTTCTGTGGTAAATAATCAAACTATGTTACTACAGGAAGTCTCAAGAAAAAAACAGTCACCATTTTACTGGGGCACACTATGTGTATAAATATTAATTATCTAATTAAACACCATTTAAATGTGTAATATATTAATGGTGTTTCTCATTATTTGCTCTCTATAAAAATCTATAGAAATTAATAGTCATAATATGGCAATGTTTGGTGAAAAATTAACTAGACTCTTGCAGGATGTGTTTTTGTCATCAAATCTGACATCATCAACTGCACAACATCAAACATAGTGACTCATTTTCTATTTAAATAGATATATAATGTTCAATTTGGTATTTGAAGTTTAAATATGAATTTTAGCAGTAATTTAAATAAAGTTTCCTTGATGTCAGCTTATTGTTACTTGATAAAGTAGAACTTATAATACAATTGTATTTAAGTAATCTTTTTTTTCATATGTCAAATGTGTTGGCTGGGAAGTGAACCCGGGCTAGCTGCTTGGAAGGCGATTAAGCTAATTACTAGGCCACCAACGCTTGACTATTTAAATAATGTTGCTTTAAATAAACATTTAAATATGGAAAACGTAATTCAATAAACATCATTTAAATATATAATACATTAAAATTATTTTATTATTACCCTCTACAAAAATTTATAGAAAATTTTAAATAGCAGAAGCACATGTCTTGCAAGGGGTTAGTTGATTTTTCATCAAACATCACCACAAATAGGACTGTTAATTTCTATAGAGAGTATAAGTAAAATAATATTAATCTATTACATATTTAATATTAAATGTTAATTTAAAGCAGATTATTTAAAAATGAATTGGGTTATAAGCTCTGTTTTATTAACAAACAGTCTGCCAATATAAAGGAGACTTTGATTAAATTACTCTTAAAATTCATGTTCAAACTTTAATAACAAATTGAGCATTAAAGTCTATTCAAAAAGAAATCGAGTTGATGTGATCTCAAGGGGTCTCTTGAGCTGCTGATGATGTCAGGATTGATTGATAGAAACACACGTCCTGCAAGGGACTAATTAATTTTTCATCAAACATTTTCATATTACAACCATTAATTTTTATAGCGAGGTTAAGTAATCAATGTTAGTGTGTGTGTGTATATATATATAACAAAGTTTTTTGAAGTGATAAATGTGAAAAAGTATAGTATTTTTACTTCAAAGTTTTATATAAATGACTTGTAGTATTAAATATATCAAAACTGCATACAATTTTTTTAAGGATCTACAACTGATATATATATATATATATGCAAAAAATATGATGTGAAATATCAGAAGTGCACTAGACAAAAATTTAAATTACTATTAAAAAAGAATCTTCAAAAATTAAAATTATTATAGAATTCCACTTTATTATTAGAATTTGATATATGCATTTCAATTATCTAAATTCAAAAATAAACAAGGTTAGCCTTGTTTAATTTTGAATTTAGGGTAATTGAGTTATTTTATTGACTAGTTTAGTTAGCTTTAGGCTTTTTATATTCATATATATGTTTTCAAAAGTATTTATAATAACTCAACCATATTACTACATTTATTGAAAAAAAATAAAAATAAAACCAACATATTTTTTTATAATATGAATTTATGTCAATAGAATTTACCTCTCATAATTTAGTAATGGATTTCTTCGGACAAACGAAGCTACAACAGAATGAAGAATACCACTTCTACATAGTAGTGGAGGACAATATTTGTCATTTAAAATTGGACATTTTTTAATTAACGTCAAATTTTTCCCTTCTTTTCCAACTACAGTAGGTTTCTATAAAAGATCATTAAGTTAATAATTAACATCATGTATATATATATATAATTTCACAATAACCAGAATTTAAATAAACCAACACAATATCAAGAAACAAACTCAATAAATAAAAGATAGCTATTGGCATTTATGGTTTAATATATATATGATACAATTAAATGATATATATATATATATTACTATGATTTAAACTATAAAATGTCAACCTTCATACACTCAATTTACTTTAGATAAATACATTAATGATTATAATTACTTATTAGTTTAGAGCCTTAAATATATCATTTTTAGCCCAAACATAGAGTTTAGTTAAAGATTGATTTATGTTTTTCACTATTTTTACACATATACACATGATATCGTTAAAAGGTCAATCACCTTTCCAAATGCCATGTTTTTTTCCAGCAATTATACACAGCACGAATAAAAGATAATCTCTTGATTATATGTTGCAATATTGTTAAATATATTGAAATACAGAGCTATTCAAACAAGGAGCAATGAAATTTAAATTAGCAAGGATCTTAAATTGCTCATAAAGAAACGTGTATAATTTACATATAAAAAGAAAGATAAATACATTAGTTAATTTATACTTTGTAAACTCCCAAATATAATTACATAAGAAATATAATATACATAAATTATACATGTATATGTAAATTTAAAATGTTTATAAGCAATTTAAGATCATTGCTAATTTAAATATCATGATCCTTGTTTGAATAGATCTATATTTCAATATACATAGCATTGCAGCATACATTCAAGTGATTACCTTTTGATCATGCATTTGAAATTTGACTTTATATTTATTCATAAGGTGACATTGCTGGACAAATATAATGTTTGAGAGAGTAATTGACATTTTATTATTGAATTTTCAGCTAGCTACCTATATTCATTATATCTATTTATATTATGTTTGGGAGTTTGCAAAGTATAAAAAGACTAATGTATTACTCTTTGTATATGTAAATTAAACATGTTTGTTGATAAACAATTTAAGATCAGTCAAGCGTTGTTAGCCGAGGGGTCATCGCAGCAGCCTTGCAAGCAAGTAGTTGGTTGCAGACAGTTGTGGGTTCGCCTCCCAGCCAATGCTATGACATATGAAAAAAAACAATTTAAGATCATTACTAATTTGAATTTCACATTTCTTATTTGAATAGGTCTGTATTTCAATATACTTAGCAACATTGCAGCATATGGACAAGAGATTACCTTTTAATTGTGCTGTCTGAGATTCAGACTTTATATTATTTATTCACAAGGTGTTGTTGATGGATAAACATAACATTTGGGAGGGAGATTGACATTTTATATTTGAAATTTCAGCTAGCAATATGTATAGGATCTATTTATATCATTTATATACTTTTTTCCATACACATTTCTCTTTCGGATGTTGTTATTCATAAATTTCAAGATTGTGTAATGCAATGGAATTTTCAAAAATATCTAATATTTCTATAGCATCATTTTCAATCTTTACTGATTCCTGAAGAATAAAGGTCTTTTCATGTTTAATCCAGTTTCATACAATCTATAGTCACTTTTCTTTACAGTACACTGATAAACTTCCTTATTTCACTCATCAATCTCATAGATCATCTCTCTCTAGGTCATTTAGATGTTCATAAAGTAAAATAAATTTTATAATATATTACTATAAGGTAAATGCCAACATTCACACACAGAAGAATTGAGAGAGAAGCCTACAAATTGTTAGAGATTGAGAAGTTGGGTAATTTTCTATCCTTATTTTATCTTCTATTATCTAGATTGGATACAAGCCAGATAGTTAAAACAAATAATTATAAACATGATTGGAATCTGAAAAACTTTCTAAGTGTCACTGAGTCTGCATTTGAAAATAGTTACATTATTACACTATTATATGGTTTTTAATATATATATATAATCAAAATTACCCCAAATTCACAACTCAACCAGATTAGCCAAGTGTGAGTGAGTTGTGAATTTGGGGTAATTTTGATTATTTATTGACTAGCTTAGCTTTATGCTTTTAATATATATATGCAAAACCATAAAACAATACAATACTAGATTAAATTTTAAAAATTTTACCAAAATCCTTACACAACCATGGTTTCATCTACTACAAATAGACCTTCTCAAGTGAAAATCAATCTAAACGAAAACATATATATATGTTTAGATTGATTTTCACTTGAGAAGGTCTATTTGTAGTAGATGAAACCATGGTTGTGTAAGGATTTTGGTAAAATTTTTAAAATTTAATCTAGTATTGTATTGTTTTATGGTTTTGCATTTTTATTTTTGCTAGTATAGTGTTAGACAGTTTTGGTTTTATATATATATATATATATATATCAGTGATGAAGTGTGACTTAAAGTATACATATATATATATATATATATATATATATATATATAGTGTAAACTTTAATAAATAAGCACAAAGGATATTAGTGAAACAATTAAAAAAGATATTTAATGAAATCTGATTGTGACTTTTCTAATCTTATGTACCAGTCTTTTTTTCTAATAATATGTCAAACATAATATATTGCTTAATGAGTATAA
Organism: Epiperipatus broadwayi; assembly: GCA_028023455.1. Taxonomy (NCBI): domain Eukaryota; kingdom Metazoa; phylum Onychophora; class Udeonychophora; order Euonychophora; family Peripatidae; genus Epiperipatus; species Epiperipatus broadwayi. Next base: position 2,852,580 of record JAQFVV010000035.1, on the reverse strand, counting down.
TATTTATTATTGTCTTTAGATTCATTTTGTATTATCAAAAACCTTATCAATGCAAAAAAATTTTTTGCAAATGCAAATTAGTACTTAAATTATAGAATTAACCTTCGTGATAATAATATTAAAGTCATTATGTAATTTAAATATAAGACACCATTCTTACTTATAGGAAACAATGTTCATAATTAAAAAATAGTTAAAATATATGTCTAAGAAATTCTTACTTAAATTAAAAGAATAAAATAGGTTATATGTTATTAACCTATTCATTCAGTATAGTGAATGCTTACTATAGTAAATTGAAGAATTTGAACTTAAAATTTTTAGTCCATATTCATCCCCTACATGACCACACACATATAAAAAAGATAAATGATCCCCAATATACATATTTTATACAGAAGTGGCACTCATCAGTTGGGTCAGATCATAATCTTCCATATATATATATAAATTGTACCATGTGGTGTGTTTATTCGATCACTGAGGGAGTTAAAAAAATCGATATACTTTAACTCTTTAATAAAATATAACCTTAAGAATATAACTTGAAAAACTTTTATATAAAATATGATACAATTATAACTTATTTATTTGATCTACATCAATGCAATTTAATTATTGATCCACAGCGGCCCCTTAGGTAGAGAAGAGAGTACCCAAAGAGTACCTGTATTCAAGCCGAGCTATATATATCAGATATATAAATACGGTTTACATTTCCAGAAAACAGATTTCTTCTCGGCTGCAGAATTCAACACCTATCATCCAAAGCACTTTTTGTTTCAGAGTAAACCCTGAGTGCCAGTTAGTTGCAAGAACTAATGTGTTTTGAATGATGGCAAACTAATTCAGTGCCTAAGATATCCCATGACTAGCTCAATCAATTGTAATACAATAACAAATTATTGCTTTAATTAGTGATAAAGAATTGACGGACAAAATGAAACTTAAAACTAATTTATTTAACTAAATATTTATTATTCTAATTTTTAAATGACTTTATATAAAAACTTAATTAAATTATAGAATGATAATTACATATAATGACCACACACATTCTTAATTTATGCAATAAAACATAAGAGCATTCAATAAATACATGAAATTAATATAAGATCACAAAGCATTAATATATACATTTTACAAACACACAAATCAATAGTTCTTTATGCATGATATAGAGTTCATTTGTTAACTGACTCTGGGAGGCTTCAAATTATTGCAATGGCTACTTTAATTAGAAATGGAAATAAGAAAATGTTATTTATTACCTAGGATTTGAATGTGGAATTCTTGCTGATTGTTACTTCAATTGAAAATCTTTCCAACCAGTTAGATGTGAGGTTTTCTTGAGGAGGTTTAATGCTTAGTATTCTGAGGCATTATTCTTTAAGGTAGTTAGATATTGAAAGTGGATTTTCAAGTTGTTAGGCAGGCATTACTTTTCTTGGGCAGGTTGGCTGTTTCATCGGATTCAGGTTGGAGCAAAGTCATATGTTTCTGATGATGATTAACAATGCATGATCGATTCTGGATAGATAATAGACTAACAAACTGCACTGATCTGATTGTGATCTCAACTCTTTGATAGATTGAACTCAACTGCTTGTCTGATGAAAAACTGGACTATTTATTAGGATGACCTGTTGACATTCTGATAATTGGTGTTTATGTCCACTGGCTATCTCTGTTGTTGAAATTCCTCCCTTGTTTTTAATTGCATTCTTTTGATAAGTTTTTGATTACATGTTTTCATCTGGTAGCCATTGTAAACTTGTTGTTTTTGTGGATTTTGTTTAACTCAGCAGCCATTGCAAATTCTGTTTTTTTTTAAATTTTATCTTTCTTATTTCATTTTATCAATACACACACATTTTACTATGTTTATAATCACTATTAACACATATATATTTGAAATCACTTTTTTTAAATTACGGGAAAATATTTTTTTTTCTTAATGTAAATGACAAGAGATATTTTTAAATTTATATAAAGGTTTATGTTTTAAGCTTTTAGCTTCACCTCTTCTTTCTTTTTTTTCTTAAATATTTTAAATGAAAGAGAGATTTATTCTTGAACTGTCATAACTTTTAATTTTTATTTACTTTCTTATTAATTGTCGAGTTAATTTCCTTCCCCTTTCACTCAATCCTTAAACTTTTAGTTTGAAATTTCTAAAGCAACCCTCTCCCCCTTCTAACTAATTAAATGATTTTTAACAAAATTTTTTAAAAAAACTCTTTAAACTTCTTTTATTAAACTTTTATCACATTACATTTTCGCTCCTTTCTAATTAATTAATTGTAACCTTTACTGATAACTCTTTAGATTTCTATGCTGACTTACATATTATTTATTTATTAAAACCTTCATGTTATTTATGAGAATTTTATTTTAATAATTGTAAACACAATTTTAATGAACGCTCAGTTGCATTACAATATATATATATAATCAGTGCTCAGCTTATATTAAGATAGCAATTCTTAAACTTTAATGGACAGGTTTCAATCTTCTCATCCTTCCAACAATTTAAACATCCATTTCATTGAAAAAAAAACAGTGATAGAATGCTCAAAGCCATTGGTGGATTTGATATTGTAATCATATCCATATAGACATTGACATTATGTCAATATAACTCCTCAATAATGAAATATTATGTATCCATTTACATTAAAAGAAGAGGGATGGCTGGACTTATACTATGATGTAATCTATTTGAAAGGTAGTGTGTACTTAATCTATTCATTCAGTATACTCAATGTTTACTATAGTAAATAGAGGGATTTGAACTTAGGATTTTCAGTCTATATTCATCCTCTACTATATAACCACACACTTGTGAATAAGATAAATAATCCCCAATATATGTGTTTTTATGCAGAATGTTGGGGTATGGTTATAATGATCAAAAAATAAGAAAAATAAGATCCAAAAATAACAATCCTCAAGTATTTAAAATATTAAAAGAGTAATCCCTCTCTTTCAACATTTATAATATTTATTTATGCAAATATTTTGATGCTATTTATTGAAGTTTTTCTATATTGTAACAGTACAGATGCATAGGGTAAATGTGGAGAGATGGAATGTATCATCATTAATCCCAAGTCAATGATTCAAAATTTAAAATATATAAAAGGAATGAGTATGAGGAGCATGAGAAAACTCAGAAAGATCAGTACAGCTAATTATATTACAAGCATAATCAACTAAAAGTTCATCAGCATTATACAAAAATAATGATCATCTATCATCATGAATGAACAACCATAAAATAAATCAACTGTGAATCTAGTGACTGGATTTGAAATGGATCTACTATAGACCAGGCTAATTATTTAGCCTTTTCCAGCTTGGGGCAGATTATTTAAACATTAATTTGGATGCACAAGCTTAAGTGCTAATTTGTAAGAATATATAACAATTAAAAACAATAATGCTGGAATATTAAAACATCCTGGCTATTATCAATGCTCTGACCACTTAGTACCATTAATGTATTGGCCAACTATAAACTTAATGTTTAGTAAATATTAAACTAAAAAAATATAGTGCATGGAATTTTAAGGATATTCCCATTGTGCCAATGCAGGCTCATTATCAACTGAATGCCCATAAACATTAAATATAAATTCCTTTTATGTAACAGATCATTATGCATGAATCTAGCTCAGAGAATAAAAGCTCTATAACTGTTACTGTGAACAAGAGATAATACAACATATAACATTCTAAAACTATTTAGGATTGAGTAAATTCACTGGAATAATTTTAACAATGAAATATTAATTTATTAATAACAATTAAAATAAAATTAAAGTCTGCTGAGTATGCCATAAATATAAATTTGGAATCCTGATTTTGATTAATATACAATTAGCCATCACATTGTAATTTACAAATATCTCAATATGGATTTACATAAAACACATATATATCAGCATATAGAGGTGTGGTATAATAATTTATGAACATATTTGAAGTGTCATAAACCTATAATTGAAATTCATTTTTTTTAATACATAACTAATGATATATTTAATATATATGTAGATGTTTCTGAAATGTGGCATACACTGATGCTTATATCATATGATATTTTAATTTGTCAAAATGAAAAAGTATATTTTTCAGAATTAATTCCCTTTTGATAGTATACATAAAATTCAACCATACATGTGTACATATCTAAAAAATATGAATCAGTTATTAAATTCTTTGACGGTCTTTCATAAAAGTTTTCATTTAAAAAAAAAGTAATATCACATCTTTGACATGTTACTGTTGATTAATTATAAATGTCTTTTAAAAAAATTACTCCAGCAAATTCCTTTGTTTTCCAATTTAGAAATACTTTTGGAGTCTTCTTTTTTTCTTTTCATTATAAAATCATTTATTAATTAATTATTTACTTTTAGACTTTTAATTCAAACAAAAATATTTTACTTGTTTCATTTTTAAGTTATAGATTTTCAATGTCAATTTCACTAGAGAAATTATTTAAAGTAAGTCACTAGTTATATTTCATATATATGATGCAATACATTTATCTGTGGTTCTCTGCATATAAATAAATCAGCATATATTTATACAGGCTAATGAATACAGAAATCTGACACTATCCTCTATGTGAATCAAAACTCTCACCTAGTTTATAAGTCTTTATTATATATATACACATACAAAACAATATATATACAATAGAATTTTATATATATATACGATAGAATTTGATATATACATATAGAAAACAATATATATATACAATAGAATTTTAGACAATACATTTGAATAATATAAAAACATGCACATCCACACTCATCATATACCGAGACATCCACTCTCATATTTCATCTCCTACATACATACATAATCAGTGCTCATAAATTTGTTTATTTTGATATTTATTGATTTCTCTTGTTCATTTTATCTTGGAGAAATTTTTGTTTGATATTTATTTTTTGAGTGCATTTTATTTAGTTGAAAAGAATACACATTTTAGGTCACATGCCATTTTTCACTAATATAATATAATAAAAGTAATATATAATAATATTATACTATACTATACATTACTATATAATTTACTAAAGTCCTCAACATCTTGTAAATTATTTCTACTATTTTTTTCCCCACTAAAAACCAAACATATTTCTAACAGATACCTGCATGCAAGGACAACCAAACATTTCTAGCATATACTCTGTTATAAAAGTAGAACATGTAGCGCGGCTAATAAAAATGGAACTTACCAATTGCACTGTTTTTGTAATTTTTGCATAGAAAAATTATCTCAGGTAAGACATATTATATATCATTTTTTCAGCATTTTGAGACACATGTGATGAAGCTGTCTATGAAATTGTAATTTTAAGTTATACCTTTCAAAATTGAGAATTTGTGAATCAATGTAAAAATAAATATGTTTAAAAATATAAAAAATCTCCTTTTTTAATTATTGTTTTTGGTAATGACTATTTTATCAGCTTTATTACATTCTTTCATATTTGCACTTTCTAAAAATGTATGTATATATATATATTTATTGTAATAAATTAAAAATTTCATTTAAAATTATATGTCCTGTAATTTTTTTTTGACATTCAAAATAGCCGTTCAGGTCTCTAGAGGTTAAATTATAGATTTTAAATGTCATTTTCACTAAAGAAATTATTTAAAGTAACTCACTAGTTATACTTTACCCATATACATTGCAGTACATTTATCTGTGGTTCTCTGCATATAAATAAATCAGCATACATATAACTAATTCTTCAGCAAGCTGATGGCCTGTCTGGGTAAGCAGGTTCATTTTAAACAGTATACTAACTTTTTGTCATAATTGGAAAAAGAATAATCCAGTAACTGTGACAGTCAATCAGCTCCATTTAGTCTTGAATTGAATAGACTTCAGGCATGCGTCCATCTAGCACACATTGTATACAGGTTAATGAATACAGAAAGCTTACCTAACCTCCATGTGAATCAAAACTCCTCCAATGTTGCATTAGTAACAGCTGAAATCATTGTCCCTTGCCTTCAGTTATCTTTTCAAGGTAGTTCTGTTATAATGTGTAAAACTCTTAAGAATTCATCTCTCTAATTTTTTTTCCCAATATTTTATAGTAAGTGTGGGTATGTGAGGAATATAGTAATTAAAAATGTTTTTTCTATCTTGATTAAAAAAAGTTAATTCCTCTTTTTCAATTCAACTTAATCCTTTGAAAAACAACTTTGTCAAATTTTATCAAAATATGTTATACAAGCTTTAATTAAAAAAGATTTGCTAATAAAAATAGATAGTGGAATTTTATAATTATCAGTATATCTATTATTTCACAAAAACATGCTTATTTTAATTTCAAAATCAAAATTAAACTATTAATTATACCTTTTTAAATGTTTAATTTATAAAAAAAAATTTCAAATTCAAGATTATTTAATCCTTAACTGTTATTCCAATGAAATATGGAAAATATCTACAAAAATTTTTGTCTGTGTTTATTTCTACTTTTCCTTTCAACTTTATATATATATATATATATATATATATATATATATATATATATATATATATATATATATATATATATATATATATATATATATATATATATATATATGTAAAAGTACAATAGCCATTATAGAAAATATTAATTAATCCATTTTTTATAAAATCTTTATTTTTTATACAATGCTTACATAACAAATTAAGATTAAATAGAAAATATTACATATAAAAACATAAATAATTAATGGTATAATTATATATATATATCAAAAAATGATCAAATTTCAAATCAAAACTTGTTCATAATGTTGTCTTTGCAATGTAATATATTAAAAATAATTCAATAAAAAATTATTTAATAAGACAACTTTTATAATAATATTATGTTTAATTAACCTCACCAACCTGGATTTCACCCCTATATTGGAGCCTTATCAAGATGTAAATTCACTTAAAGTTATATTATAAATAATAAATGGATTTCAATTCCATATTTTGATAAAGTATATAAAGAATTGATAAAGAAAAAATTACCTAATAATAAGGATGGAAAAATAGTAGATCATTAGGGAAATGGATATGTAATATAGAAAATAATAATGAGAATGATAAAGTTGAGTTAGTGTATAAGATTATTTGTGAATATTGTAACAAGATATATATTGGTCAGACAGAGAAAACTGCATTAGAAAGAGGTAAAGAACATGATAGAGCAATTAAAAGGAAGGATATGAGATCAGAGATTTATCTACATTTTTTAAATACTGGACATAGAATAAATTGTGAAAAAAACATTCAAGTAATTAAATATGTAAAAAAGTATAGTGAGAGGATATGTTATGAATCTTTGTATATCAACAGAATTTTGAAAAATGTATGAATATAGTTAAAGGTCCTGTAAAGTTGGCTGAAAAATGGGTGTTATTAGATAGCTGGAAAATTTAATTTAAGTTAAGTATAATTATAGTAAATTATATGTATATATTTATATAGATGATTATCATTCTAATTATATTAGGTTTAAATTATTAAATGTGGTTATAATATGTAAGAAAGAGAAAATTAGGAAATTTATAAATAACATTAAAGTATAAATATGTGATTGTATAATGTAAATACATGATTATAATTTATAAGTAAATATTATGTATACTTATTTATGTATGTAATGAATAGGAAATAGAATATTTATTTTATCTTTAATATTGTAATGTAAAATGAAGCCTGTAAATGGAGTTGCTGTAAAATAGAATTATAATATAATTTTAAAATTAAGAGCATACTAATAGCTCTAAACAAGCTTTTTTATTTTATTTTTTTTATTTTATGATAAATGCTACTACAAGAGAAGGCATTCAAATCATTTTTATCTTGGATTGTCCCCATCCCCAGACCGGTTTCGACCTACAATCCAAGATAAAAATGATTTGAAATGCCTTCTCTTGTAGTAGCATTTATCATAAAATAAAAAAATAAAAAAAACTTGTTTAGAGCTATTAGCATGCTCTTAATTTTACATATTTGTAAGTGCAAGCTATATATAAGTCATGTGACATCTGACTTTTTATTATTAATATAACTTTAAGTGAATCTACATCTTGATAAGGCTCCAATATAGGGGCGAAATCTGGGTTGGTGAGGTTAATTAAACATAATATTATTATAAAAGTTGTCTTATTAAATAATTTTTTATTGAATTATTTTTAATATATTATATATTATATATATGAAAAACAAAAAAACACATTAAAACTTGCTAACGCTTGTATTTATGACAATAGATGGCGTTCTACCAAAAACACCGTCAAGCATATGTTTGTTTACATAAATGTCAGAGCAAGCATTCACTATCTCTAAGTTTAGTTCCACCTTCAGATCATGATTTCAAGCTATTTGCTATCGTCAGTGAAGGACAGGAATAAAAAACTAGATCTAAACACAAACTCTGAGCGTTTATGAAACAGTTTCTATTCAGCTTGCAAGCGTGAATCCTTTAGATATGTAATGTCTTCAAACTCAGCATAGCAAGCCAGATAGCTACATGGGTCTGATATCAGTTTAGCATCACCATATAGTAGAAACCTCTGCAATATATATCATTGCAAGAAAGACTTCAAAGGTACATTTATGAAAAAAAAAACACAAGTTAAAACTTGCTAGCACTTGTATTTATGACAATAGATGGCATTCTACCAAAAACACCGTCAAGTGTAAGTTTTTTACATAAATGTCAGAGCAAGCATTCACTATCTCTGACTTTAGTTCCACCTTCAGATCATGATTTCAAGCTATTTGCTATCGTCAGTGAAGGACAGGAATAAGAAACTAGATCTAAACACAAACTCTGAGTGTTTACAAAACAGTTTCTATTCAGCTTGCAAGCGTGAATCTATGAAAGTTTCTATTCAGCTTGCAAGCGTGAATCTATGAAACAGTTTCTATTAGCTTTCAGTAGAGATAGTGAATGCTTGCTCTGACATTTATGTAAACAAACTTACGCTTGATGGTGTTTTTGATAAAATGCCATCTATTGTCATAAATACAAGCATTAGCAAGTTTTAACTTGTTTTTCATAAATGTACCTTTGAGGTCTTTCTTGCAATGGTATATATTGCAGAGGCTTCTACTATGTGGTGATGCTGAACTGATATCAGACCCATGTAGCTATCTGGCTTCCTATGCTGAGTTTGAAGACATTACGTGTCTAAAAGATTCACGCTTGCAAGCTGAATAGAAACTGTTTCATAAACACTCAGAGTTTGTGTTTAGATTTAGTTTCTTATTCCTGTCCTTCACTGATGATAGCAAATAGCTTGAAATCATGATCTGAAGGTGGAACTAAATTTAGAGATAGTGAATGCTTGCTCTGATGTTTATGTAAACAAACTTACGCTTGATGGTGTTTTTGGTAGAATGCCATCTATTGTCATATATATATATATTGTAACTGTTTATAAATTAATATAAAATTTGTAACTATTTAAATTAATATAAGATTTGTAACTATTTAAATTAATATAAGATTTGTAACTATTTAAATTAACATAGAAATACACCTCTCTCAGGTGTGTGGCATATTTCAATCCCTATTTGGCATGCCATTTGTAACTATAATTTGTAACTATTTTAATATGTCACATTTGTAACCATAATAAATATTTAGATAGGGGAAATTATTAATTATTAGATATATGCCTATCCCATCTGTACCATTTGTAACTATATTAATTCATCATAGCATAGATAAAGAAATTATAGAATCACTGTGCCACTTGAAAATATCAGCATTAAAGATTCTTGGTATTTATTTATATATTGGGGCAGTCATTTGAACAATAAAACATACTGGCCATTGTCATCAAATAAAAATAATATTAAATATAGCAACTGAATAAAAGTACCCACTGTGAAATTCCTGGAGTGCCTTATGCTTATCTCCAATACTAGGTTCTTCTAACAAAGAATCCTTCCTATTCTTCTTTCCAAATATATAAGACCATTCATGGTCATATGCACACACTGGTGCTATTCATGACAACTTATAAAAAAATATATATATTCTATAAAACTAATATTATGAAGTTGGAAAGGGATGATATCACTCTTTATTCAGTTTAGCTAAGTACATGTGTTTTCCCATGAGCGCCACTAGATTGTTTTCAATCTAGATAAGTATCTGTTTATAGTGTACTTGAGTTCAAACTCATTCAGTACATTTTTATTACACATGACTTGGATGACTAATGAAAAAAAATGACATTCTTACATTTTATCTATATTGATAAAATTACAAGATCCCAATATTACCAAAGTTTATACTATAGATCAAAGATTCTTATAGACATTGCTAGCTCATTTACGTATATTGATGAACAGACATGTATAATCCTATTAATGGCTTCCAAACAAGCATGTGAAGACCATTATTGATATTGATGGCCATTTAACTAGATTATTTATCACAATAAAGGTAATAATGATGATGATGATAATAATATCATAATAATAATGATAATAATAGTGATATCATAATAATGATTATAATAGTGATGATGATACCAGCCATGGCTTATTAATAAACTCACAACAATAAATTCATCTTTATAAACTTATAGGCATCTATTAAAATTATCCTATTTCATACTGGGATTTAATAATACTAGTGGTGATGATTGATCACCATGAATCTCTTTGCATAATATTCAATTTTCTATAAACCCCTATTTACTAAAATATATTCATTACGCTAAACATTAAATTTAATGATTATAATTTATTAATGATGATTGATGGCGATCATAACTTTTATATAGTATTATTTGAAACATTTTTAACCAATAACATGATATCCATCTTTGATGAGGATGATCTAAACTCATGGACACAACACAATTTTAGCTTTCTATTGTTGAACTATAATTATCAAAATTTGGTTATTCTCAAGCATAATCCTTAAATACTTAAATATCAACATTCTAGTTTACCTATTATTTTGCGGACGCTTAATATTTGCAAGTGATTGCTCAATATATACGAATGGTAATACTTAATAACTGCGAGCAATGATGATGAATTAAAATGATAGAATTAAGACAAAAAAAAAACACAATATTCTTAATAATAACTCGGAAACCAATTAAGATATATAATTATATTTTATTAACACTACTACTCTTTCTTTCCTTCTTTAAAGTCAAATCAACAATTAAATAAATGGCTTATTACCATATTAATTCAATACAAAAATTAATATAAAAAATTTATATAAGTATAAGCAAATAAATCTAACATATAGGTTTGTCATTTTTCTTGATATCTCAAAATAAGCTGACTTAAATCAATATTAGAAAAAAAATACATATTCTATAAATGCTTATTTAAGACTTTTCTTACTTATCATATCATAAAATAAATTTCAGGTGTAACTTGTATATGTTATTTCACTTCCATTCAAATGTAATGCCCTACTTTTCAATTTACCATTTTAAACTAATCATATATAACCTATTCTTTGATGTGTTTGGATAAGCAGTTACACAGGCACACATTCGGTAATGTTAACATATATGTTTAAAATGTATACCCATAAATTACATATATAAAAATATCTTTTTCTTTTGCAACCTTATAGCGAAAGAAAATAAAATACATGATATTAATTTTTTAATATGCAACAAGATAAAATAAAAATAAAAAAACATTATAAATGCATATATCTATAGGTTGCTCATTATCATTAACAACTGATGAACATTTAAAAAAAAAAACATTTCAACATTACAATATATAATAAAAAAAAATAATAAAAAAAAATAATGAAAAATTTAAGTTTAAAGATTTAAACTATGTTTGTGCTATGTTGTGAGATATTGCAAATAACTATAGATAAACAAGTCTTTAATGTTTCTGTATCAAAAAAAAAATTGCTTTGACCTGTAAATCAAGGTTTACTTTTAATAAGCAAGAATAAAATCGGTTAAAGAAAGTTCATATTTACCCGTTTACTTTTTACTTCTTATTAATGTCCTGAGTTTGAATTTTCAGACTGCGTTTCTTTGCTCAACAACAACAACAACAACAAAAAGAAAGTTATTGCAGATACTTTTAAGATAATGCTGAATCAATTGACTTGCTTGTTTCTTCAATTCTATTATTATTCATTGTTGATTGGCCTCCTTCTACCATTTTACAAAAAAAAGTTATTATAAGTACTTTTGAATAAGTAGGTACCGGTGGATTTGCTTGTCTCTCTCCTTTTAAAAAAATAATTGCTGTTGACACTTTAGATGATTGAGGTAAACTAACAAAAATTTGATTCATGGCTTCAAACTTGGTTCTACATGGCTTTTATAAATTTTCTTTTCCTCCTATTTCCTCTTCTCCATTCATTCGAAGGTAATGAGCTTTTAATAAGCCAGGAACCAGAAAAGAAGCATTCCATATAGCTTGTGTGGTTGGCTTCAAACTCTATCATTTTGTTGGTTATTACTTGATATATGACTTCATAGACAGATCAGTGATTTTAACTCATTCTGTATTAACCAGGAAGCAGAAAAAAATGGTTTAGCAATGCAGAGGCATAGTATTATGCATAGCCAAATATGTTAATATCATATTTATATAATTGTTAATAACTTCTATTAAATTCAATCTTGTTCCAATGTTTTCCTCTCTTCTTTAATATTGCTGGAAATTGTTTATATAGACGCACATCTTCGTCTATATTGACTTTATACCAGAGTCTTTTACTTCATTTCCTTTCTCAATTTTTAAAGAGTGAATAAAAAAAATCAAATCGCTTACTTTTCTCCTACTGAGTTGAGTCTCAAAATAATAATCACTGAGTTACATCTCACTTTAATAATAATAATCTGAGTGACTGTCTCTCCAAAATATTCATATTGAGTCTCTAAAAATAAAATCATACTGACTGATCAAAAAATAAAATCATACTGCCTGATCATCTCTCTAAAAAAAAATTAATGACTGAGTGATCATCTCTCTAAAAAAAATTAATGACTAAGTGATTAAAAAATTGTTTCAATCATTTATATCGCGAATTTCAACCAAAGAAAAAAAAACATCTGGAAACCTTATCTTAAAAAAAAATCAAAGCTTCACAAGTTTGACATCAGTCACAATCAATAAAGACTTAAAATTGATCACTATTGTTATCTACATCAAAGCACCTCTTTTGTAAAAATAATCTTAAGACACAGACAACAACAAACCTGGAATCTATAGCCATCAGAAATAGGTGTAAAAGCATCTTTGTGTTTGTACAGATGTATTCATTCTTTCACACGTGTACATTTTTTTTATCTCCTAATCTAATAATCTCCATCACCTTATTTTACACTTTTCTGATCTACTCTATTTTAATAAAACCAAAGTTAAATAATATGACACCTTATTTAATAAAAATATATATAATAAATCATTACCAAATATTATTACCCTCTACATAATGGTTTATTCATTAACTATCTATAAATTTATAATAATAAATACACATATATAAATCCTCATATATATAAAAGAAATTTTTTTTTAATTAAAATAATATATCTGTGTGTTTGAAATGAGTCATATACATACATTTGCCTCACTCCCAAACAAAAAAAAAATTTCCGATAGTCTCTTATGAAACTACCTCCCTAAACCATAAACCAAATGCTTAATATATGCATGTTTTTTCTTTTTCAATACAAATTTGACTATGGTCTATTATTGATGACTATCCTCATGAACTATTAAACAAGTGTTCTTCATGTATCATTACTTACTGATTCAGAACAATTTGCTATTGGATTTTCCTTGATCATGGGTCTATAATTTTCACTTAGATCATTGAAGTTATTCCCAGGCCAACTTATATTCGGTTTGCTAGGTTTTTTGGGATAAGGTCGGCCTAACTGATTATTCATAATCCTAATGGTGGAGATCTTATAACTATATCTCTCCTCCCTTCTAGAATAACCTTCAGCTTTACTTTCTATAACTCCCAGGGCATCCAACAGGTCTGCCACTCTTATTGGGGAGTACACATCATCTGCTATCATATATATATTCCCAGGCATTCCTATGTTTGGTTTGCCAGGTTTTGTGGGAAATTGTCATCCTAACTGGTTTGTTCCCATTCTCATATTGGAGACTTTATAGCCATAACTCTCCTCCTTTCTCTGATAACTTTTAGCTATCCTTTTGGTATCTCCCTTTGTCTCAAACATGTTTGCTACACTTACTGGGGCATATACATCAGCAGCTATCTTTAATTCTAAGAAACTAGCTTTACTGACTACATCTTTCCTGAGGTCAATTTGTTCCTGTACAGTGGCTACCTTTATTTCTAGGTTATGGATCTCACTGTATATATCCTCTTTGGGATTACACTGTTCTTGAACAGCAGCTACCTCATCGCTTTCATATGGCTTGATTATAGTCACACAACTCTTGACTTCTATCATACATATCTTTACATCCCATTTCTCTTGACTGGCTGTCCATGCATTACATATATTTCTTCCTAGGTTTTCTATTTTTTTAGACTGTTGATCATATTTCTGATTCATTTGGTTCATGCCCTCTTTCATTTCCTTCATCACTTGTGATTGCTGATCTATTTTACTCATCATAATTTGCAACCACTCTGGTGGGCTTTTCTTTTCTACCTCCTTTTCTTCCATGACATATTCTTTATCCTCTTCCATATTACTTTTTTCTATACGTATTTATAAACTTATATTACTAATTGCTTTTCTGCTTTATTCTGTTTGATTTATTATGTTCTGATTTATTCTGTTCTGCTTTATTTTGTTCCGCTCCCTGATTTCCTATACATCCAGAGTTAAACACCTTTATCTATCCTCATATACCTTAAAATTTTCAACCACTCTTTCTCAGCCATAATTCTCCCCATCCATCTATCTATATCCCAAGTGCCTTTATTTAACGTAACCTCCATCATCAATCATTTTTACTTATATCTAATTGACAAAGTATGATGTCATTTTCCTATTTAAAACATTTATTTAAGAAAAAGCTATCTCTGTTTTTACTGTGCCCTTTTTATGCCATCATTTATCTAGTTTTTTAATGCTTTTATAAAACTTAACTCTTTTTATGCCCTATTTTAATACACTAAAAAAAAATTATTTATATAACATATGTGCCTATATTTATAATAAAGTTCACATCCAAAGCCATTTATATACTCATCTACCCTTCCAGAGATCTGACAGATACTGACAGCCAAAAGAATGATTAGCAATTCACAATCATGAGATAGACAAAAGAATTCAATCACTACACTTAAAGCATACAATGTTCCATGAACACTCAGATGATCACCTCAATTCAATCACTCTAAGCTACTACAACCCATAATAGTTTATTGCAAACATTGTTGCATTGCCCTGCTTACTTCCAAGTCTTAGGGGCTTTAATTCATCAAATACTGCCTTGCTTATCTTTAAAGTCTTAGAGGCAACAATTATATATCAGTAAAACAAAATACTGCCTTGCTCTCTCTGGAGTCTTAGAGGCGAAATATTATGTATCAGAAAAAACTATGCCTTGCTCTCTCTGGAGTCTTAGAGGCGAAATCATGGCAGGCCTACTGTTAACTGCTTCATGATAAAACAACTGATATTATAATCTGGGTTGGAGCAGTGAATGAGATAAATCAATCACCAGTGGCATGAATACATCACATTCTCAAGGCAATGACAAAAATTCTCCATCCATCATCAAAACCGTAACACAACCAACCAAACTCCAACAATCAAATATCCAATCCAACCTCCAAAATCATAAATTTTCTATAACACAAACTTTTCAAATATGAACAAAATTATTATTCTACACTTCAAGGCTATTAATATTTCTATGCTTATTTAACTGATAAGCAAAATATATAAATAAAAAAAACAGTGTTATTAACTTTAACACATTATAAGTTGTGATATCATTATATTTTAAAAAATTGAAACTAAGCTCTATAATGACTGTATTCATTTATCATCATCAAAAATGCAATAACAGTAATCATCATCATCTAAACATCAGGCCAAAATATTTGTATACACTAATAATAAAAAAAATTGCACACAAAAAAAATATTCTTTTTTTTTTTTCTAAACTATACATCTGTCATCATTATATACTACCCATCTCTCATGTATGTGGGGTATTTCAAGCCATTATTTGGCTTATTTCGAGCCCTAGTTACTGTTTATAAATTAATATAAAATTTGTAACTATTTAAATTAATATAAGATTTGTAACTATTTAAATTAATATAAGATTTGTAACTATTTAAATTAACATAGAAATACACCTCTCTCAGGTGTGTGGCATATTTCAATCCCTATTTGGCATGCCATTTGTAACTATAATTTGTAACTATTTTAATATGTCACATTTGTAACCATAATAAATATTTAGATAGGGGAAATTATTAATTATTAGATATATGCCTATCCAATCTGTACCATTTGTAACTATATTAATTCATCATAGCATAGATAAAGAAATTATAGAATCACTGTGCCACTTGAAAATATCAGCATTAAAGATTCTTGGTATTTATTTATATATTGGGGCAGTCATTTGAACAATAAAACATACTGGCCATTGTCATCAAATAAAAATAATATTAAATATAGCAACTGAATAAAAGTACCCACTGTGAAATTCCTGGAGTGCCTTATGCTTATCTCCAATACTAGGTTCTTCTAACAAAGAATCCTTCCTATTCTTCTTTCCAAATATATAAGACCATTCATGGTCATATGCACACACTGGTGCTATTCATGACAACTTATAAAAAATATATATATTCTATAAAACTAATATTATGAAGTTGGAAAGGGATGATATCACTCTTTATTCAGTTTAGCTAAGTACATGTGTTTTCCCATGAGCGCCACTAGATTGTTTTCAATCTAGATAAGTATCTGTTTATAGTGTACTTGAGTTCAAACTCATTCAGTACATTTTTATTACACATGACTTGGATGACTAATGAAAAAAAATGACATTCTTACATTTTATCTATATTGATAAAATTACAAGATCCCAATATTACCAAAGTTTATACTATAGATCAAAGATTCTTATAGACATTGCTAGCTCATTTACGTATATTGATGAACAGACATGTATAATCCTATTAATGGCTTCCAAACAAGCATGTGAAGACCATTATTGATATTGATGGCCATTTAACTAGATTATTTATCACAATAAAGGTAATAATGATGATGATGATAATAATATCATAATAATAATGATAATAATAGTGATATCATAATAATGATTATAATAGTGATGATGATACCAGCCATGGCTTATTAATAAACTCACAACAATAAATTCATCTTTATAAACTTATAGGCATCTATTAAAATTATCCTATTTCATACTGGGATTTAATAATACTAGTGGTGATGATTGATCATCATGAATCTCTTTGCATAATATTCAATTTTCTATAAACCCCTATTTACTAAAATATATTCATTACGCTAAACATTAAATTTAATGATTATAATTTATTAATGATGATTGATGGCGATCATAACTTTTATATAGTATTATTTGAAACATTTTTAACCAATAACATGATATCCATCTTTGATGAGGATGATCTAAACTCATGGACACAACACAATTTTAGCTTTCTATTGTTGAACTATAATTATCAAAATTTGGTTATTCTCAAGCATAATCCTTAAATACTTAAATATCAACATTCTAGTTTACCTATTATTTTGCGGACGCTTAATATTTGCAAGTGATTGCTCAATATATACGAATGGTAATACTTAATAACTGCGAGCAATGATGATGAATTAAAATGATAGAATTAAGACAAGAAAAAAACACAATATTCTTAATAATAACTCGGAAACCAATTAAGATATATAATTATATTTTATTAACACTACTACTCTTTCTTTCCTTCTTTAAAGTCAAATCAACAATTAAATAAATGGCTTATTACCATATTAATTCAATACAAAAATTAATATAAAAAATTTATATAAGTATAAGCAAATAAATCTAACATATAGGTTTGTCATTTTTCTTGATATCTCAAAATAAGCTGACTTAAATCAATATTAGAAAAAAATACATATTCTATAAATGCTTATTTAAGACTTTTCTTACTTATCATATCATAAAATAAATTTCAGGTGTAACTTGTATATGTTATTTCACTTCCATTCAAATGTAATGCCCTACTTTTCAATTTACCATTT
Organism: Epiperipatus broadwayi; assembly: GCA_028023455.1. Lineage (NCBI taxonomy): Eukaryota > Metazoa > Onychophora > Udeonychophora > Euonychophora > Peripatidae > Epiperipatus > Epiperipatus broadwayi. The sequence continues at coordinate 2,834,298 of JAQFVV010000035.1, read as the reverse complement.
TAAACTAATCATATATAACCTATTCTTTGATGTGTTTGGATAAGCAGTTACACATGCACGCATTCGGTAATGTTAACATATATGTTTAAAATGTATACCCATAAATTACATATATAAAAATATCTTTTTCTTTTGCAACCTTATAGCGAAAGAAAATAAAATACATGATATTAATTTTTTAATATGCAACAAGATAAAATAAAAATAAAAAAACATTATAAATGCATATATCTATAGGTTGCTCATTATCATAACTGATGAACAATTTAAAAAAAAAAACATTTCAACATTACAATATATAATAAAAAAAAATAATAAAAAAAAATAATGAAAAATTTAAGTTTAAAGATTTAAACTATGTTTGTGCTATGTTGTGAGATATTGCAAATAACTATAGATAAACAAGTCTTTAATGTTTCTGTATCAAAAAAAAAATTGCTTTGACCTGTAAATCAAGGTTTACTTTTAATAAGCAAGAATAAAATCGGTTAAAGAAAGTTCATATTTACCCGTTTACTTTTTACTTCTTATTAATGTCCTGAGTTTGAATTTTCAGACTGCTTTTCTTTGCTCAACAACAACAACAACAAAAAAAGAAAGTTATTGCAGATACTTTTAAGATAATGCTGAATCAATTGACTTGCTTGTTTCTTCAATTCTATTATTATTCATTGTTGATTGGCCTCCTTCTACCATTTTAAAAAAAAGTTATTATAAGTACTTTTGAATAAGTAGGTACCGGTGGATTTGCTTGTCTCTCTCCTTTTAAAAAAATAATTGCTGTTGACACTTTAGATGATTGAGGTAAACTAACAAAAATTTGATTCATGGCTTCAAACTTGGTTCTACATGGCTTTTATAAATTTTCTTTTCCTCCTATTTCCTCTTCTCCATTCATTCGAAGGTAATGAGCTTTTAATAAGCCAGGAACTAGAAAAGAAGCATTCCATATAGCTTGTGTGGTTGGCTTCAAACTCTATCATTTTGTTGGTTATTACTTGATATATGACTTCATAGACAGATCAGCGATTTTAACTCATTCTGTATTAACCAGGAAGCAGAAAAAAAATGGTTTAGCAATGCAGAGGCATAGTATTATGCATAGCCAAATATGTTAATATCATATTTATATAATTGTTAATAACTTCTATTAAATTCAATCTTGTTCCAATGTTTTCCTCTCTTCTTTAATATTGCTGGAAATTGTTTATATAGACGCACATCTTCGTCTATATTGACTTTATACCAGAGTCTTTTACTTCATTTCCTTTCTCAATTTTTAAAGAGTGAATAAAAAAAATCAAATCGCTTACTTTTCTCCTACTGAGTTGAGTCTCAAAATAATAATCACTGAGTTACATCTCACTTTAATAATAATAATCTGAGTGACTGTCTCTCCAAAATATTCATATTGAGTCTCTAAAAATAAAATCATACTGACTGATCAAAAAATAAAATCATACTGCCTGATCATCTCTCTAAAAAAAAAATTAATGACTGAGTGATCATCTCTCTAAAAAAAATTAATGACTAAGTGATTAAAAAATTGTTTCAATCATTTATATCGCGAATTTCAACCAAAGAAAAAAAAACATCTGGAAACCTTATCTTAAAAAAAAATCAAAGCTTCACAAGTTTGACATCGGTCACAATCAATAAAGACTTAAAATTGATCGCTATCGTTATCTACATCAAAGCACCTCTTTTGTAAAAATAATCTTAAGACACAGACAACAACAAACCTGGAATCTATAGCCATCAGAAATAGGTGTAAAAGCATCTTTGTGTTTGTACAGATGTATTCATTCTTTCACACGTGTACATTTTTTTTATCTCCTAATCTAATAATCTCCATCACCTTATTTTACACTTTTCTGATCTACTCTATTTTAATAAAACCAAAGTTAAATAATATGACACCTTATTTAATAAAAATATATATAATAAATCATTACCAAATATTATTACCCTCTACATAATGGTTTATTCATTAACTATCTATAAATTTATAATAATAAATACACATATATAAATCCTCATATATATAAAAGAAATTTTTTTTTTTAATTAAATAATATATCTGTGTGTTTGAAATGAGTCATATACATACAATATATATATATATATGCACACACAACTATGTTGTTGTATGCTATGAGACACACAATGGTCTCAACATATATATATATATATATATATTGTTATGGATAATTTATCACTATAATGATTATTTTGGTTAGAATATTTTAATGCTTAGCAATGCTTAGATTTTCTTGGGCAGACAACTTATATTACATGCATAAGCATATTTTAATTTAATCTAAAGATGCTATTTTTTTTTGTATTCACAAAAAATATTTTAATAATAATTTGTCATCTTGATTGGGGAGACAGATATCATAGATGTTAATGTAAAAAAATTGGCATCTTTAGATTAAATTATAATAATTTAATATTGACAAATACTAAATAAGATTAATGCAAGATCATGATCTGGAATAAATTGAAAGTAATGGTTTAACATGAAGTGCACTTTGGTGTTCATGATTTTTTTTCTGATGTCTTTATTATTTACATGATTAAAGTTTTCCTATGATAAAATGGAAATGATAAGAATGTAAATATATACATAATAATTAATGGGTTTTTTTTTTAAGTGTCATGGCATCGGCCGGGACGCGAACCCGCAACCCAGACAACTGCCTGCAAGTGCAAGGCAGTCATGCTGACCTCTCGACCACCAATGCAATAATTAATGGTTGCACTGTAAAAAAAAACAAGCAGAGGTTGAAGTCATCTACCCATGACTCATTATACTGTTCTTCTGTGGACAATTGTTATCAATCTTATAACTCTTTATGGCATACTAATTATCATACTGCAATATAATAATTAACAAAGTACTATGAAATATATATAACCAAAATTTTTTAACTTTTTATACATACCCTTTGTCTCAAAATCCATTATATTATATTTTTCTGCTAGTATATATATTTTCATATTACCCTCTCTTATTATACATATATTTTATGGACAGATTTTATTCATCAGTTTATCTATTGGCTCTAATCACTTTCATTTCCACACCCATGTTGTTAGTTCAATATTGATATATTTCAAATTATGACCTGTTTGAATTTAGAGCTTGAATTTATTCATGATCAAACACCTACTAAATACACGCCCAGTGAAAAATTCATACTGGAACTTTTTAATATTAATTGTTATTTTGTCTTGTAATAGATAAGAAAGAGAGTGCATACAAAATTAGGAATTTCTAAATTATATATATTCTATAATGCTTTATTAATTAAATTTGCAATACAATACTTACTGCTTCTGTAAAATTGTTATACAACTGATAATAAACATTGCCACATTATATGAGAGTGGAATCATAAGAGGGCTTAGACAACTTTAATCTCTGCTTCATTATTAAGTAGACTGATTATATATATATATATATAATAAATAAATTTAAATATAAATAGTGAACCGGGTCCATTTAATAGAAGTTGTTTAATTGGTTTTAAACCTTATTTTATGTGAATAGACCAGTTCCTCAAGCAGAGGGGGGAATACCATTGATAGCAGAGCCAGCAATGATACCCATGGTCAGACTGAGCTATGCAAAGCATAACACAATCACATTTCCAGACCGTGGCCCATCTCGACTTCTAGATTCAAACCCCTGCCATCCAAAGCATTTTGTTTGTTTAGAGGTAAACCTCAGGCACCAGCTAATCATAATTTATAATTATCATGCCTGAATGACAGGCCCACAACTAGGCTTAAAATATCCCATGACAAGCTCACATTCTGTCTCAGGGACCAGCATATTTATTTAACACATAAAATAGCTCTACATTAATTTGCTGGTGATGCAGTGAATAGACAAAATATCAATTAAGGCAAACATTAATATTAAATTATTTACACACACACATATTTAATAAAATATAAAATAACACAAAAAATTTTACATAAGAAAAAATATAAATGACTTTAGGCTCTAGTTATAATAATCTGTTATTTAAAGTTCATTCATTTAATAAAAAGAGTCTAGACTGTGATCATAATATATTTTAAAATATCTTTATCTAGGTTTTCATGATTGTCAGTTTGCAACCATTTGACTTGTGGTCTCCAACAATGATTCCAGGGTTTGTTTTCCATTCTTTGTGTTGACAATGGGAGAAAGTTGTGGCAGTGTTTACTTACAATCTAGGCATTGTTGTGGGTGTTGGCTCAGGTGAGTCAGTTGTTTTCTTTTTGTTGAGGGTTTTGGGCACCTGAAGCTCAATGAATATCCTAAAGTTGTCTAGCAATGCATGTTGCAAGATCTGCAGCTTTTGCACAGATGTTGACTGAACTGGCTTACTACTGCATTTATAGTTTCCAAATACCTAGAT